>CM057450.1:307217500-307817500 GCA_016271365.2 Neoceratodus forsteri
CTTCCAGTAGCAGACTATGCGGACTTCCTTTATAGTCAGTGTACCATCTCCTCTCTTGCAAAATTGGACACGCTCTACCATAGAGCCCTGAGGTTCATAACAGGACTTCCCTTGCCATGCATCATTGCTCTTTGTATGCAGCAGGTAGGGGTCTTCCTTCAGTTCAGGAGGGATAGAAATATTGTACTATGGACATTCAGAGCTATCTCCAAAAACTCTACAATATATTTCTGACTGTCTCCTGCTAAGCACATTAGGTAATTATGCATTAAGAAGTTACTCCCTTATTTCACTGAAAAGGACCCAAAGTTAAATCATGATTTGGTAGAGAGCCATAAGCTTTATCTGCCCTCTCTTTGGAATAAACTGCAAAAATGTTTTAAATTGAGCATCCTGTCAGCTTGACTACCTTCAAGACTCTATATTCCCACCCCATCAAGGAATCGAAAATTCTTTTCCACGTCCTTAGTCAGCACCAGCATCTGCTGTAATATCTTAGCTTGCCTGGCCCTGATATGAGATCTAGGTCTCTTGATTCCTATCCCTCCCTTCTTCTGCCTGTTACCTGTCAGTTCTCTTCTTGTGTATCACCCACCCACCCCGGCTATGCTAACCCTATTGCTACTCATCCAGTCATATTTTATTCCTTGTCTCCCATTATATGGTAGGAGTCCTCTGTATCCATTGGTTGAGACCTGTCCCTTTGTACCGTTGTCCCCTCACTTCCGTTGTCACCCATGGTCACTTCCATTACCCCTGAATCTCTCACTTCCCTCCCTCCCTCATTCCCCTCCCCTCCCATACTACAGACCCACTGGTATCCCCTTCCTATCCTTACCTTCCTTGTTGCCCTGGTCGGTATAAGATGCTGTTTGCACCTACATCTTTTATCTTTTTTTTTCTTTTTCTGTAATCTACCTTTTTAACCGTGCTCCTTTTTCCCCTCCCAGATATTGTTATGTACATGTCTTGCCACATTTTATAAACTGCTCTGTACTGTTATAAGATTACCTGTGCTTTGGTTCTTCTTACCCTGAATTCTGATACTTGTATTCCCTTGTCTTGACTGTACATATATATGTATGGATTTGTATTGTACTTTGACCTTGTTCTACCCAGGTCCATCTTGTAAATGAGCCTTGCTCAATGGTATTCGCCTGGATAAATAAAGATTTTGATTGATTGATTGATAAGGACCACTAGACCCATCCAGTCTGCCCATAGACCCTATACAGTGTATGTGACCACTGGCCCTACAGGATCAATGGCTTTTCATCACTCCCACCCCTATCAAGGTTCCCCTGTGCTTGTCCCAGGCATGCTTAAATGCCTCCACTGTGCTTGCCCCCACTACCTCTTGTGGCAGGTTATTCCAAGCGTCAACTACCCTCTCAGTGTAGAAGAATTTCCTCACATTACCCCTTAATCTACCCCCTCCAATTTCATATCATGCCCCCTTGTTCTAGTTCTTTTTCTCCCTTTATGCCCTTGAGATATCCGAAAGTTCCTATCATGTCACCCCGCTCTCTTCTCTCTCCTCCAGTGAGTACATATTTAGGTCCCCTAGTCTCTCCTCATATGTTTTGTGTTGCAAGCCCTGCACCATCTTTGTTGTCCTTCTCTGGATAGCCTCCACCTTGTTTATGTCATTGCGCAGGTGTGGCCTCCAGAGCTGCATGCAATACTCTAGGTAAGGCCTTACCAATGTTTTATACAATGACATCACCAACTCCCTCATCCTGCTAGTAAAACCCCTGCCTATGCACCCTAGCATGCCACTGGCCTTCCCTGCAGCCTTTACGCATTGCTTTGATACCATGAGGTCATCAGAGATGATAACCCCTAGGCCACTTTCGTCTTTAGTGACAGTCAGCTCCTCTCCCCCCCCATCCTGCAGCTCTCCCCAGGGTTCTCTCTACCCAGGTGCATTATTTTGCACTTAGTGCTGAACCTCAGTTGCCATATATCCAACCATCTTTCAACCTTCTCCAGGTCCCTCTTCATTTTCTGAACCCCTTCTGGAATATCCACCCTGTTGCAGATCTTGGTGTTATCTGCAAATAGGGAGACCTTTCCTTCCAGCCCCTCTGCAATGTCACTAATGAAGACATTGAACAGGACTGGTCCCAGTACTGATCCCTGTGGTACTCCACTGGTCATGCCTCTTTCCCTGGATTGGATCCCATTTACCACCACCTTCTGTTTCCTGTCTGTCAGCCAGTTTTTAACCCAGTGCATCACCTTTTGTCCCATGCCCAGACCTTCCCATCTTGTTAACCAGTCTTCTATGTGGGATGGTGTCGAAGGCTTTGCTGAAATCTAGGTAGGCAGCGTCTACTGCCCATCCTTGATTAACTTCCCCAGTCACCCAATCAAAAAAACCTATCAGATTTGTTTGACACGATCTCCCTGCTGTGAATTCCTGTTGCCTCAGGTCCTGGGCTCCCCTGGATTCCTGGTGTGCCACTATCCTTTCTTTCAGCAGCATCTCTATGATCTTCCCCACCTCTGAGGTGAGGCTGACCGGCCTGTAATTCCCTGCCTCCTCCCTACTGCCACTTTTGTGCAGTGGTACTACATGCACCTTCCTCCAGTCCTCTGAAACCACCCCTGTGTTGAGCGACTCTGTGCACAGGGCCACCATAGGTGCTTCAAGTTCTCTTCACAGCTCCCTTAATATCCTTGGGTGTACTCCATCTGGTCCCATGGCTTTATCCACCTTCAGCTTCGTGAGTTCTTCCAGAACTCTCTCCACTGTGAATGGACTGGTGTCCACTCCCCACCCCAACCCCCTCTACCACCCAACTTTGGTCCTTGACCCTCCCCCTCCTTAGTGAATACTGAGCAGAAGTATTTGTTCAGTGTTCCTGCCTTGTCTAGATCCCCCCTACACTCTCCCTCTCCCTCTTCCCCTGAGCCTCACTACCCTCCCGGTTTTTCTTCTGTTGCTGATGTACCTATAGAATGTCTTTTTCCCCTTTTTTCACCATCTGTGCTAAACCCTGCTCTGTTTGTGCCTTAGCTCTCCTTACAGCTTTCCTTGCTTCCCTTTGACATTCAAGGTACACCTCCTGGTCCTCCTTCCTTTGGGTCCTCTTATATTTTCTGAAACTCAGTCTTTTAGCCCTTACTTTGTCTTCAACACTTCCAAAAAACCATAGTGGTTTCCTCCTTCTTTGGCCACTAATCCTAACACATTGGTTTGTTACCTCCACTATGGCTTCCTTCAGTTTCCCCCTTTGTTCCTCCACCCCATTACCATTCCCTTCCCCAAGACTGTTCTTATCCATCTAGCCATTTCCATGAAATCCACCCTTCTAAAATCTAATACTTTTGCCCTCATGTGGCTCACTTGGGTCCGTGTCTCCATGCGGAACCACATCACGTGGTGGTCGCTGGACCCCAGCTGCCCTTCCATCTGTACTCCTTTGACTCTACTCCCATTGGTCCATACCAGGTCCAGAACTGGCCTGTCAGAGCACACCCTGACCCCCCCCAAATGTAACGATAAACATACATTTTTATAGCCTGGATTGGCAACTTACTATTCAGATTTCAAAAGGAGTGGGGGTCTCTTAGCATTCACCTCAGGGCCCTGCTGTGAAGTCACCCAGCTAACAATGTTAAGATAGACTACCCATCAGCTGGGTCCCTACTCTAAACTGCAGCTGCCTCAAATGGCTTACCTTTATAGGGTGCATCAGCCAAAAATTGGCTTAATTAAGGTGTTGGCCCAGCCAACGTGCAGGTAGCTGCTTGGGAACTAGTTAAATGAGAAAGCCATACTTCTCCATTTACAAACCAAATCCAATATTAACTGCTCACCCTTACTCATTCACAAACTATAAATGGGATTTTAAACGAGGGGTGCAACTGTATATGGCATACATCAACAAAAACAGCAAGTAAGAGCACACCCTGACCCACTCCCCCCCCCCAATGTAACAATAAATACAGGTTACTCACCTGTAACAGGAGTTCTAGGAATGGTATATGTTGTTCATCCACACTCATTGGCAGGTATCCTTGCCGCTTTAAATCTTGCCGGAAGGTCTTCAAGCTTGCTCCTCCCACCCACCCGGGTGGTATAACTCTCGGCTCCGCCCCATGACGCCAGATCTGGCCCGCTGGAAGCTCAGGTTGTGCGTCGAAGCCGGGGAGGTCGGGTGGGTCGTGTGGATGAACAACATATACCATTCCTGAGAACTCCTGTTACAGGTGAGTAACCTTATTTAGGGACATGGATATGTTGTTCATCCACACTCATTGGCAGACTCTCAGTTCTCCGGGAGGAGGGAGGCAAGACGCACACCCCCAATACTTACTTGGGAAAGAGAGACTGGAGAACCAAGGCCCCAAAACCAGCATCCCGGCGTGACTCAAGGTCGATGTGGTAATGGGTAATGAAGGTGTTTGCTGACTTCCAGGTACCAGCCCTGCAGATTTCCTGGATAGGGACGTCCCTGGAAGCAGCCACCGATGCAGCAGTATGGCGGGTAGAATGAGCTCTTATCCCTCTGGAGGCTCCATGCCCGCCAACTTATAACAGAGATCTATGCAGGAGGTTACCCACCTGCTTATCGTCCGCTTGGCTGCAGGTCTGCCAGATGCGGCTTCAGCGTAGGTGACAAACAGCTGGCGAACCTCTCCCTGAATTTCAACCGATGGCTCCTTATAATAAGCGGCGCCCGCCTAGGGTCCAGAGTATGGAGCCTATTCGACCTCCGAGGTGTGATTGGGGTAGAACACCGGCAGAGTCAACACCTGGTTAAGGTGAAACTCGACACCACCTTCGGAAGGAATTTCGGTGGGGGAGGGCCAACCTTGTCCCTGTGGAAGACCAGGTAAGGAGACTCGATGGAAAGCGCCTGGAGCTCTCCCATCCTTCTGGCTGGCGTGATAGCCACCAGGAAGGCGGTCTTCCACGACAGGTGAGAGAGCACACCTGTGCATAGGTTCGAATAGGCTTGCCCATGAGCTTTGCCAGTACCAGCAGTAGATCCCACGGAGGTGGGGTTCCCCGCACTGGAGGAAATGTGATCAAGGCCTTTGAAAAAGCGCCAGACCACCTTCTCCTGCCACCGACTGCTTCCCGGCCCGCTGCCGTAAGCAGAGATGGCTACAGGTGCACCCTTAGGGTCTCGACCTAAGCCCTTGACTAGAAAGGGACCATAAATAGTCCAAGATGCTTGCCAAGGAACAGGAGGAAGGGTCCAAGCCCTTGCCCTGACACCAAATGGAAAACCTTTTCCATTTGAAGGCATAGCATTTTCTGGTCGACTCCTTACGGGACGCCTCAACTACATTGAGGACCTCGTCGGAAAGACCCAAGGCCTGGAACTCTAGTCGCTCAGGAACCAGGCGTCAGGTGCAGGGATTGAAGTCCGGATGGAACACCTTCCTGATTGACTGAGAGCAGGTCCGGCGAGCTGGAAGCTGCCGAGTCCTGGAGCTGAGACTGAGGAGATCTGGTACCAGAACTGGCGAGGCCAGTCTGGGGCTATCAGAATCACCTGCGCCTTGTCCTCTCTCGCCTTGAGAAGCACCTTGTGGATCAAGGGAAATGGGGAAAGGCGTAAAAGAGGCCCGGGTCCACTGCCGAGAAGGCATCCCCTGCAGCGAGCCCTGCTGAGGGGGCGGGCATGGAACAGACTCAGCTGCGCCTCTCCTGGAGGCAAACAGGTCCACCTGAGGTGTGCCCCAATGGGAGAACAGATGCTGTACTACCTCCGGCAGGAGAGACCACTCATGGGATGCAGCCCCTATCCGGCTCAGGGCATCGGCCAGGGTGTTGGAGGCTCCTGCCACGTGAATGGCTAGGAGATCCGCCTCCAGGCTGCGCACGAGTGACCAAATGCGGAGAGCTTCCTTGCATAGAAGCATGGAGCGCGTCCCGCCCTGGCAGTTTAGATAGTACATGGTTGTGGTATTGTCCGTCTGGACTCGGACCACTTGACCCGGAGGAACGGAGCAAAGGCGGTGAGAGCTAGGCGGACCGCTCGGAGCTCCAGCAGGTTGATGTGGCATCGGGACTCCCGCGGGGACCAGAGGCCATGAGCCCGGTGTTCCCCCAGATGGGCACCCCAACCCATCAGAGAGGCATCGGTCGATAGAGAGACAGTCGGCTCGGGGCGGACGAACGGGATGCCCTCCTGCAAATGATCTGGAACGGTCCACCACTGGAGAGCGTTCCACATCCCCTGTGTCACCGACACAAGCTGGTCCAAAGGATCGCAGCGTTGTGACCACTGGCTGGCCAGTCCCCACTGAAGGGGACGCATGTTCCAGCGGGCCCAACGGACCACGCTGGTGCAGGCCGCCATGAGACCCAGGAGGCGCAGGAAGTCCCGGGCAGGGCGCAATTGCCCAACCAGAAATGATCGGGCAAAGGAGGAAAGAACCTCGGCCCTGTCCGCCGGGAGCCGCGCTCTGGCTCGAAGAGAGTCGAGCTGCGCCCCGAAGAATAGAATCACCTGCTTCGGCTCGAGTTCCGACTTGGCCTCGTTGATAAGGAGGCCCAGTTGAGAGCAGACCTGGAGGGCCAGATCTCTGGACCACTCCGCCTCCTTCCTGGAGGAGCTGCTATCAGCCAGTCGTCCAGGTAAGGGTACACCCGGACCCCTCGGCGCCGCAGGAATGCTGTCACCACTGCCATGCATTTGGTGAAGACCCTGGGAGCTGGAGACAAGCCGAAGGGCATGGCTTGGAACTTCGAAGAGGATCCTTCGGCTCGGGCGAGAAGGAATCTCTGGTGAGGCAGGACGGATAGGGACGTGAAAAAAGCGTCCTGCAAGTCAGAGAGCAGAACCCGCCCGCGTTCCAAGGATGGTATTATCTGAGCCAGAGTGACCATCCTGAAGGTTCGAGACACATAGGAACTTGTTTAGGTCGTGTAGGTCGAGAATGGGCGCCAGCCCCGTCCGCTTTGGAACCAGGAAGTACCTGGACACAAACCCTGGGTCTGAAGGAGGTCCACCACCTCTTATCACCTCCTTCTGGAGGAGGAGGCGATGTCGGCTCGACGAGCCGCCAGTGAGGCTGGGGATCCCGAAGCCCCTGAGGGACGGCGCTCTGAAGGGTGGTGCCTGGATTCCAGGGCAGGCCTCTTCCACCACCTCCAAGACCCACCTGTCCCGTGGTAACAGCGGACCAGGCGGAGCGGAAGTGCGGGCCGTCCCAGGGGACCCAGGGGTAAGGTGATGGGAATGGGGGCGACACCCCTCAGCCCGTCACTGGGCAGGCTTGGAGGAGGGACCGGCCGAGGGACCTCCTGGGCCTTTTCCTCCCTGCCTCCTGTTAGAGGAAGCTGGCGGCTTGGGTTTGGGATGCCAAGGCCGGAGCCTGCTGGCCCTGGCGTTGCTGGGCAGGCGCCTGGGGCACAGAAGACGAAAGGGCTGAGGCTGTGGCTTACGGCCTTTGTCCTTCTGGCGGAAGAGACCGAGTCAAGGTAGCATTGGACTTCTCGATCCTCTGCAGGTGACCTTCCACCCCAGGGCCAAGAGGTCAGTCCCAAAAGGAACATCCGCCAACTTGTGCTGGGTATCGAAGTAAAGGTGGATATCCTCAGCCAAGCCCATGACCCACATAGCCACTCGCGACGCCACCGATCTGGCACATGAGTCCCTATATCCAAAGCAGTCTGGAGCTGCTGTTTGGCCACTACCCTGCCTGGTCCGCACCTGCTAACCATAGTCTGCAGATCGGCGGGAAGATGAGGATGACCTCATCCAGGGAGCCCAACAGGGCATGAGAAAAATGTGCCATGAGGACGGCCGAACTGGCCTGGCAAGGCCAAGAGAAGAGCACAGCGTAGACTTTTCGCCCGACATAGTCCAATTTCTTGGACTCCTTGTCAGGAGGTTTGTCCATCCCTGGTGTTGCCGGTGGCAGAAAGCGCTGTCGGTAACCAACCCCTCAGCAGAGGGTGTTCAAAACCGGACAAGGAACCGTAGGGACCGCATACTTCCTGGCCATCCTGGCCGAAGGCACAGGGCAGGAAGCAGGCGCTGCCAAAGCTCCAGTGCCGGACCCACTATGGCCTCGGCCACGGAAAGGCCTCCGTCGGAGAATCCCCTCGGTCCAGAATCTCCGTGAGGATACCTGGCCCGTTGGAAGCGGGTTCGAGCTCCATCGGTGGACTCCGAGATGAGCCGAAGCAGTCCTAGGAAGGACGACGGGCTATCGTCCATTGACTGACCTCCTGAGAGACTCCAAGTCCAGTCGCTTGGAGAAAGGAGGAATCATCTTCGGACTCGGAAGAGTCCTCGAAAAACTACCTCTGGCCTGAGCCACCCTTCACCTGCCGAGGTCGGTCGGGAGTAGGGTAACTGACAACCGATGGGGTAGACCCTTAGCCGACCGAGAATCCTTGGTGAGCCCCAGATGGTGGCTGTGGAGGCGGAGGTTCCACGGAGGTGGTGGAGCAGCTGGTTTGGCGAACAACCCGGCCTGGGTATGAAGCTCCTCGGATAAGTCGGGGTTGTGTCGACGCTCGGTGACAGCCACTTAATGGCGGGAAAGGCGGCAGGGTCGACTCACTCCCGGCCAGGAGGCAATGTTGCAACATAAGGTCCTCAATACCGTCGGCGTAATTCATGTGAAGCCTCCCTAAATCCGAGGAGGAGATGAGGGCAGCCAGCGACGCCGCTTACAGCGGTGCGAGACGAGACTGCCTATGGCGGTGGGATCGGCTGGACGCGAAGAGGTCGAGCACCGAGTCCCGGAATTTCCGGTCGGTCGCGGGAGGTGTCGGCCGGAACCGGCACTCCTTGGCTCGGATGGTCCATCGAGGGCTCTGGAACGGAGGCACAAGCCCGCAGGATCCTCAACTCCTCCCGGGGACAGGGGAGGGGAATCTCGGCTGCTAAAGGCGACAGCCGTCCAGCGGTCGAGAAAATCTCGACTTCATCGGTGGGAGTCTCGGTCAACTGACCTGACAGGGACACCGTGAGGCCAGTGGCGAAGCTGATCGACCGAAGCCGGCGGTCGACGACCGAGAGAGGGACTTTCCGCTCCCAAGAGCGTCGACAGAGGGACTTACCCTGTCCCTCTTTTGGACCGAGAATAAGGTCCATGAGCGTAGGCCCTTCTCCTTTAGTGGAGAGGACAGACAAAGCTCATAAAAGAAGCCGTGTAGAAGAGCCCAGAAGCGGGATAAATGCGCGGCAGGAAGATCTGACCTGCGCCGCCTCCTCTTGAGGCGACCATCCGCTCGAAGCGATCCGCCCGAGCCGCCGCGCTGACACACCAACCGGGCCTCCTTGGACTTCACCGGGGAAGCGCTCAGGACGGCCCAGTTGCAACTGGGCAGCGCGGTCTTCGAGGGCGTGGGCCGAGAAAGATGAGCACAGGTCGCAAGCCTGCGGGTCGTGCTCAAGGCCTACAACAGTGAACACCGTGGAGTGTGGATCCGTCCGAGACATCTTCTGCCCGAATGGGCATCTCCGAAATCCGGGAGTCGATTTGTCCATCGCAGCCGCGAGGGATAGAAGACTGAAGTCTTTTGCAAAATTTATTTTTAAATCCGCAAGCGGAGAAATAGGAACCAGTCTCAAACGCATGAAGCGTTAAGGAGGGAACCTGAGCTTCCAAGCGGTAAGGAAGATCTAGCGTCATGGGGCGGAGCCGAGAGTTATACCACCCGGGTGGGTGGGAGGAGCAAGCTTGAAGACCTTCCGGCAAGATTTAAAGCGGCAAGGATACCTGCCAATGAGTGTGGATGAACAACATATCCATGTCCCTAGAAACACATATTTTTTTAGCCTGGATTGGCAACTTACTATTCGGATTTCAAAAGGAGTGGGAGTCTCTTAGTATTCACCTCATGGCACTGCTGTGAAGTCACCCAGCTACCAACGTTGAGGTAGACCACCCATCAGCTGGGTCCCTACTCTAAACTGCAGCTGCCTCAAATGGCTTGCATTTATAGGGTGCATCAGCCAAGAATTGGCTTCACAGTAGGGATCTGGTCCAGAGTTGACTTGTTCCTGGTTGACTCATGCACCAGCTGCCTGAGGCCAACCCCCTGCAGGGATTCCAAGATGGCTGTGCTTCTGGCTGAAGCAGCCAACTGGGTGAGCCAATCCAGTTCACACTCCCGTTCATGCAAAATTTAATCTAGGCAGCGCGATACACACTGAAGACTAAATTTAGTGCTGCTTTGGGTCCTGTTGATTGGGAGGCTGCTTCTTGGTTTAGAATTCTGGTTTTGTAGTAAATACCCTGTTGTTTGGAAGGCTGTTGCTTGGTATTGTAGTGCTTAACTCTTTCACTCCTGTACAGCCTCTCTGAGTGTTCAAAGTTCCAATCCTAAGCATTCTATGTAAGCAATGATACCCAAAACTACTGGCGATATTGGGCTATACCAGACCATCAGAGGGGCATAATGAGGCTCAACGTCACAGGCGAAGGGCCTTATAGCCCCTTGTAGGTCCAGTATAGCCCAATACTGTCCCCTGGATGGTATTACTGCACTTAGAAAATGGGTTAGATGTAACTTTATATAACAATAAAAAAAAGATAAAATATATATATTTTAAGTCACCTGCACTGTAAAGTAGTCCCTCTGCTGGAATACCTGCCTGTAGAGGTCACTACAGTGTGTGAGAGCAGTTTTTCTTTTCCTCAGTGACAGCACCCTCCCTTCCCCCACATCATCCGTGGCCAGTATTGCTGCAGTTGCAAACTCTGGTTTGAATACCAGTAGCTTTTATTTTTACCTTTGTTTTAGACTCCATGGTAGGGACTGGTAGTAGTGCAGTGTGGAAGCAGGATGCAGGGTTTGCAGGACCCGCTATATGAACACAGAAGTGAAAAAACAGGGAGAGCACGAGTGCGATGGGCAAATTAGGGTCACAGTCAGCTATTCAGAATGACCTGTCATGTAACTATGACAAAAAAAAAAAGTGTTTACTTTTTGTTTCAGTGTTCTAAGCATGGTGCTTACATGACCACTGGGACTGTGGAGCAACGGGGGGGGGCGCTAAGCTGTGTGCAGCGCTATTAAGGTAAGTCACAACTGTTTGCCATAATGCTGTGGTGTTGTGGGACAAAGAAAAAAACTAAGAAAAAGTGTTCAACCCTTGTTTTTACTGTATTAGTTATTTATTTATTTTTAATCTGCTCCTTGTCCTGTTCGTTTTGGTTTAGATCCTGGCTGCCTGCTGCCATCCCATCCACCAACATGCCTATCAACAGACGGACTGAGTGCTCTGCGGCTGTGTTGAAAGTACGTGATGGAACACTGCCCAAGCCAAAAAAGTAGCGCCCAAAGCATAATGCCACAAACGAAGTGGAATATCTCCAAACAATAACTCCTACCCACAAACTTTGAGTGGCAATGCTGATGGGGAGGAACAGACCCTGAAGGTTACAGAAGAGCTGAACCTGTAGCACAGCTAGTTTTTTTTTTTTAACATTGTGCCATAATGCATTCATGTTTACATTTTTTCCCCAGAAAATGGCACTCTGAGCAATTCCAAATCTGATCCACAGCAGTATGCAGTCATATAATGCGATACACAGGAAGAAACAATAGTAAAATTCAGTTACCTACCTTGCCTTCTTGTTGTCCATTATGGAATTCTAAATAAAATAAACATACACGTGAGTAAAATATTCATGAAGGTGTGTACATTATAACGGAAATGTTCTTTCTGATGTAACTAAATACACTTTGGAATTCTAATTTTAAGTGTGTGTCTACATTTACTGTGTGTGAGTGTGTGCCACTATATGCTCCACCCCCAAAAAAGACACTGGACAGGTGTATGCAATGTTCTAAAATTTAGTATATACATTTTTTTTAAAAACACAACAAATACAACTCTAAAAGCTAGCAAAGTGTTCAACAGTAAAAAGGTACAAACTCTGGTCAGAGCCGATATGGCTGTGGAGAGCTGTTAGGAGTGGCACGAGTGTGGAAAAGAATATGCAACGCTTTCGCTGCACCGCAGTCAGCTGTAAGTAATAATAAACAGAATCACTGGAAACTATGTTGGAGCACTGTGGCAGCACATCAGACAGCGGTCCAGTTACGTGCTTCCACAGTGCTGTTATACAAATCTGATGATGGCATAACATCCATGGACCTTTGCCCATGCAGCCGTACAAATCAGACTCAGGAGAAGTCTATTAAACTAGAGATCTGGTCTGAGACTTGCTCGTCATCACAGTCACTTTCTCATTCTTTTCCAAGCAGTAATTTCTAGCAAATGTGCCTTAACCATACTGATCTCAGTCCTGGCAGACTACTTCTGGTTTTCCCCTGATTGTATTAGGCGGGGTATTAGCGGTTTTGAAGTGGCAGCTGACAGTGGCGGCATGCTCTGGAAAAAGCGGTCCGCATGCTCATCTGCACATTTTAGAAATGATGCCTTTCCTTGTTGTTGCTTTAAAGAAACTGCCCCTTTAACACAAAAACAAGGAGTCAGTTATGGTCTCCACCCCCCGCCCACCATTTTTGCTTCAAGTGAGGAACATCATTATGGGTTTGCATCAGATGTACAGTGGCAGCCATAGATGCAAAAGATTGTCTATAGCGAAGGATCCTCTCCAAACGCCGCATGCGATGATCTGCAGCACGACTTCAATCGGCTACAATTACAACTGTTAAACCAGAAACTATTACTAAATGCAAAAAAAACAAGACAATGCTATTCTCACCCCCACGTATATGCTGCCACCCCTATAATGACACCTCAAATCACTACACTGCTAGGAGAACCGTTGGAATACATGACTAAGTTCAAATACCTGGGGGTCTGGATTGATCATAGGCTATCCTTTAGTGACCAGGTAGAGGAGCTGCTAAAAAAGCTCAGGCAGAGACTAGGTCTTTTTAATAGAATTAACCAGTTCCTGACAAAAGAGGCTAAGACAAGATTGGTTCAATCCACTTTTCTTCCCCTTCTTGACTATGGAGACTTCTTGTACTGTCAGGGCCCGTCCACTGCACTCACAAAGCTGGATACCCCTTACCACAGAGCTCTAAGATTTATCACTGGTCTTCCTTACTCGACCCATCATTGTTCCTTATATACAGTGGTGGGATGGTCATCTCTTAAGTACAGACAACAGAGAAATGCAGCCATTTGGACGTTCAGAGCCATTTCAAGTAGGCTGCCCCAATATATTTCAGACTGTCTGCCACTATGTACAGTAGGCAAGTACTCATTAAGAAGTACCTCTTATATTTCGCTGTTTGTACCTAAGGTGAGATCTCGCTTCAGTAGAGCCTCTATAAGTTATATGCTCCCCCTACTGTGGAATAAGATACAAAAATCCTTGAAACTGGTCCACCATATGACCCTGGCAGCTTTTAAAACAATCTATGCTTACTTTTTCAATGAATCCTACTTGAGATGGCCAATTTACTCAATGTATTTACTGTAATATTTTTCAGAAGAATCAGATGGATACCACTGTAAATTACCCAATTGATAGTTACATATCTATTTCAATATCAGATGTTCATCAAAACTAATTGGGCTGAAAGGTAAAATCAGTGCATCTCCTGATGGTGTGCCTGGTCACATTTTATATTTGATGGGCGACAGTTTGGCATTTCTTTTAAAATTATTATTTGAATATTGTTTGAACCAAAATTATGTGCCTGATCTATGGAAAGCAGCACATGTAATTCCTATTCATAAAAAAGGACCAAGAAATCTGTGGTAAATTATAGACCCATTAGTCTTACTTCATCATTGTGTAAAGTACTTGAAAGTTTAATTAAGGATTTGATTACCACTACCCTGCTTAATGCTGATTCAGAACAACATGGTTTTAAAAAAGGTAGAAGTTGCTTGACCAATTTTTATTTATTTATTTAGTTTTTGTTGACTGGGTAAGTGCACTAGACAAATCCTGCCTATTTTCAGGCACAACCAAGGGGAGGGGGATACAGATGAATGCCAACTGACCTTGAACCAGATTAAGCTGTTGGTGGTATTTTTTTAGAGAATGAGGGAAATTTGGCCAGGACACCGGGGAAATTCCCCTACTCTTTTTTGAGAAGTGCCATGGGTTCTTTAACATCCACCTGAACTACCATCAGTCCAGGCAGATGGGACCTCAGTTTAAAATCTCATCCGAAAGACAGCACCTCAGAAGTGCAGCACCCCTCTCATGCTGCACTACAGTGTTAGTACTGGGATATTAACCCTAGTACCAGATGTGGGAACTGAACCCACAGCCCTCTAATCTCCTGGCCTCAGAGCCGAGTGTGCTACCTGAGGCACTGACACTGCTTGTTAATTTGTTATGCTTCTATGAGGATGTTAGCCTTCAATTAGATAATAGATTTCCCTATGATGTGGTTTATTTAGATTTTAATAAGGCATTCGATCTTCTTCTTCATTGGGCATTATTGAAAAAATTACACCAGTTTATTATCAATCCAATTCTGGTTAAATGGATTGCGAATTGGTTAAATAAGTGAACAGAGCAAGGTCTTATAAACGGTCAGCTTTCAAGCGTGGGATCTATGCAAGTGGTGTACCCCAGGGTTCTGTTTTAGGCCCCTGCCTTTTTCAGCTCTTTATAGCATATATCACTAAGAGTTGTTTTTCAAATACTATTAAATATGCTGACGATATCAAGAGTGGGGAACTATGCACAAATTCTGATCAGATTAAATCAAAACAAAATGATCTGGATAACATATCCTTATGGATTTCAAACTGGGGAATGAAATTAAATCATTCAAAATTTAAGATTATACATTTTGGGATACATAACCTCATGCATGTCTGCACCTTAGATAATAAGGCACTGGTCAGCACAGATACAGAAAAGGACCTTGGGGTCACTGTATCCAACAATTTTCTTCCAGATTCACAGATAAATGCAGTCATACATAGGGCAAATAGTGTTATCTGGGCTATAAAGAGAAATATTAAATCAAGGGACCAACAACTGTTAATGCCACTTTACAGAGCTTATGTCTGACCACATTTGGATTTTTCATCGCAGTTTTGGTGTCCCTATAAGAAACAGGACATTGTGAAATTGGAGAGAGTACAGCGGGGATTCACTAAATTGGTAAAAGGACTGAAGGAAGCACCATATGAACTCAGACTTAATTCACTTAAATTGATGTCATTATTCATCAGAAGATTAAGAGGGGATCTTCTTTTGATGTATGATATTATTAGGGATCCTCAGTTATTCGTTAATTTAGGTTTTTCCTTTAAAGAAGATACGTTCAGTCTTAGGGGTCACCCATTACCGGTGCAGCAGAGACATTTTAATCTTTTGGCACGAAAATACTTTTTTTCCTTGCGTGTTGTTAAGCCTTGGAAAGCATTACCAAATCAAATCATTGTTAGCAGCACTAAAACAACTTTCAAAAATTGGTTGGGCAATCTCATTTTCTCCCATGTTTCACTTAATTACTATTAATACACAGGAGCAATTTATGAGCCTCACCGCTCCCTAGCTTCTGATCTGTCTTAGTATGAATCCTGTAATTGTTACCATTGAGCCTGACCTGACCCTGTTACGGAGAACTAGGGTCTAAAGCTGGATACACATTCTTCTCTCTCTCCCCTTTACACACCTCTAGCACTTGCCTGTATTCTTTATCTACTCTGTGAATGTCCCCTGCCCTGACTCTCCCCTTTACACACCTCTAGCACTTGCCTGTATTCTTTATCTACTCTGTGAATGTCCCCTACCCTGACTTGGCATATGCATTAAACACTGAATCATTCTCTAGACCACAGTACCACCTGACCTTGACCTCCCGGTTACCCCTCTCAAGTATATGCTCTAAAAATTGCTCCACTGCATCAGTGTCTTTAGGCTTCTCCACTTCCTCACTCCCCGGTTACCCGTATCTAGTACTTGCTCTAAAAACTGCTCCATTGCATCAGTATTTTTTAGACTTCTCCACGTCCTCACTCCCTGGCACTTCCTTTCCATTCCTCTTGCTGCTCTGCTTCCTCCCCCAGACACCATCTTAAGATCCGGTTCTGTACTCTTTTTGCCTCCTCCCTCCTCTGTTAGCTTCAGGCTTTTATACTTTTACTTGGGTACAGTTATCACAGCCAGTGCATTTATCACTGAAATGTTTATACACTGTATATATTATGTCTAGTCTTGCTGACAGCATCAATTAGTCTTTGCAATTCTACACTATTTTTGTTTATTGTCCGATGTACTTTATGACTATGTATCCTGTCCAGGTCCATCTTGAAAATGAGCTTTGCTCAACAATGTTTGCCTGGTAAAATAAAGATTTTGACTGATTGTTAAACAGTAATCAACTGTATGTAAAAGCTCTTTTTTTTTTTTTTGAATGTGTGCTTTCTTAATGTTGTCAATACCACTCCACCCATGTGTACTCTGCCCCTGGATTTCTGTACCCCAAGTGCACTATTCTATATTTTTGTGTTCGGGATAAAAAATACCTTTCAAATGAGGGTAGTCAGTAATCTAAATTCTTTATAGTTTTTTACATTTCCTTGCATGTGTGCAAGAAGCATCTTGTAGTAGAACGCCATTTCAGAGTTGTGTCAGGGACGAGTCCAATGCACAGCAATCTACAATAGGCTCGTCCGTGACAGACCAATGAGCATGCAACTAGACTATGACACTAGTCACAGTTTCACAGTTGGAATCTGTTCTCTAGTTGAAAGAAATAAAGTGCTCGAATGAAAGCGCTTCATTCCTTTCATTCATGTCCTTACTGATCTTACTGCTTGTCTCCCCACCCATCCTGCAGATGTCTGGGTACCCAGCTATACATTGCATCCCCCACTTTCTGTGCCATAAGCAGTAAACAGTCCCAGCAGTAAAGAACAAATAAATATTATTTATTCTTCCTCAGACAGATGTCCACGTTGAACTTGTTTGTGTCTCTGTGCGAATGACAGGGTGTGTTCTTGTCCCTGAGCTCCTCTCTCTCTCTCTCTCTCCAGTGCCTCATGTGTGCCACAATGCCCAGTCTGAGCACTGCTCTCTGTGATGGTACCCACTGACACGCCCTGTGGATCTGCTAGTGTCCATGCTGCCTTAGTGTGCCCCATACCCCACCGCACAATACAAGGAGCAAGAGTGCTGAGAAGTGAGGCAGCATTGCCTGCAGAGCTGTAGCTTAAACTTGGAATGCAGGGAAAGAGACACAGGTTGAAGGGACAGACACCGAGGAGAGACAGCAGTGCCCCCCCCCAAAAGACAATGCAGGATCAAAAGAGGTGGTGAGTGGCACCAGTGTCAGGGACAGAGCAGAGAGAGAGAGAGCCCCCAAACAGTGACAACAACATGCTGAGATGTGTTGAGTAAGCGGAATGAGACTGATCACCACGTGACAGGCTGTCACTACTGCAGCACCACCTCGGCAGTGTGAAATTGGGGGCAGTGCAATATAGTGACCATAACTACAATGACCGGTGGCTCCCAGACCTGCACCTGATCAAACATTCATTTAAATGGGTGGCCTGTCCCCTAGCAGTGTCTACTCCCTCCCCCTCTCACCACCGAGAGACACACAGCAACAGCGAGAGCCGCTTCCACTGCGGCATATATGTACAGGTCCAATCTGTTGAAGCCAGAATTATGTCAACACCCCCCCCCCAACCAGCACCAAACAGAGAAGCAAAGTACAGTGTGCACCTGAGCTTGGTTGACATCCATTTTATTTCCGCTCACTCTTCTGACACCTTGCTGTCGGTCTGACTCTCTGTTTGTCTTTCAGAAGCTCCATGGAAGCAGACAGCACATACGGAGAGGCAGAGAAAGTGTCAGCAAGAGTGCCGTGACTGGGACAGAGAGCAGTGCTGCAGAGTTTTTCTTTCACCATGGGGGAGCGGACATTAGAGAGAGAGCACAAGAGAGAGAGAAAGGCAGAGAGTGAGAGACCAGGAGGGACACCGTGTAAAACAAACTTGTTGCATCTCTTCCACCACTGCACAAAAGGAACACCCAGAGCCAGTGGTGGGCTCCAGGCAGATGGCTCTCTGAGAATGATGCTCTATCCCCCTCCACACAACGGTAGCACCCTGCAGCAGCCAGGGATAGAGATGCAAGATGCACATTGGCCCCTTCATACCCATCCCTGCTCCACCAGAGCTAACATGAAGGCTGAAGTGGGATTTAGGTGACTGGCACTTCCACACCCTATGCTACACCTCTACACTTGCAGAACATTCTACTTCAGCCAGAGGCTCTCCCACCTAATGTGCTCTACCCATGGAGAGCACTCTGAGCTACTGAAATACAAAAATGTGAATCTTGTATGTGCCCCTCCACAACTATTCCCACTCTGGTGGGTTGTTGGGGGGGTAGGATACACTGGGTGCTCCTGAGTCACTGGTGCCCCCTCTTGCACCCTCACCTATCAATCCAATACATTACAGCAGCCAGAGAAGAGATGTGGATTGCACATCTGCCCCGTCATAAACCGCGCCCATTCCAAAAAGTTTCACACACAGGCTGGAGTGGGGTCTAGGATGGTGGCCATTAAGTGACTGCCCCCTCCATCCCACCTCCACACATGGGGAGCACTCCTCCCCCTCCATTACACATCTGCACATAGAGAGCACTCCTCCCCCTCCATGCCTCCTTTGCATATGGGGAGCAATTCTCTTTCTCCAGCCCTCTTCCACACGGTGGGCATAGTGTCTTATGTAATCATATTTGGTCTCAATCCTTGTTGAATGCAACATTTTACATATTGTATACACTAATGTAAAGAAAATTGCTTTATTTTAATCTATATTATGTGTTCTTACTTTTTGTATCTCACACCATGTATTGTCTTTATCATTGCTTGTACAAGGGACCTCCTTGCAAATGAGCTTGCTCAATGGATTTTATCCCTTCACAATAAACTTGAACTTGAACATGGAAAGCACTCTTCCCTCCATTCATTCTCCACACATAGGTATTATTGCTCCACCTCCATCTCTCTTCCATATATTGTAAGCACTCATCCCCTGACCCCTCCAGTGCTTCTCCCACTACATTTCACCTCCCCACATGGAGAGCACTTCTCCCACTGCATCCCACCACCTGCACATAGGGAGCACTCCTCCTCCCCCTCCATTCAACCTCCACACATGGGGAGCTTTCCTCCCATGTCATATCAGCTCTGTACATGGGGAGCACTCTACTCCTTCATCCCACTGCCCCTGCTCCCTATCCACCCCACTCCTACACATGGGGACACCTCCACACATTTGCATCACTTCTCCTCTATCACCACACCACCTCTGCATATAAAGAGTACTCCTAACCCCATTCCACCTTTGCACATGGGAGCACTCTGCAACAGCCAGAGACAAGGATGTCAGTCAGGCATCTGAATTTCCACACCTATTCCCACTCCACGTGATAAGCTTCAAGTTGGGCAGAACATCAGTGGGGTTGAGATGTAACGAGTGGGTTGCCCTGGGAGATGGTGCCAATACTTCTCACCACCTCTCTGAATGAGAAAAATCCCCTCCCTGGAATCAATCTTTATTCTTTTCTCTACTCACCACTTTTCTGCTGATTTTCCTTCTGTTGGCTTGCATTAACAGTCACTCCCCTCCCAAGACAGGACTACAGACCACTAGGCCAGGGCAGATTTTTCCTCAACCTTTTCTGTCTTTTCTTCGGACCACAACACCAGTCCAGCCAGTGTACAGCACAGTCAAGAAGATGCACTGCATGTTACTCGTAGCTCAGGCCTGGATGGGTCTGTTCTTTCTGTGGTAGACCATACTTCAAGTTCTCCCACAGTTCAACTGATGCTAGAGAAGAGCAGCACACAGTCCCACTGTACCACCACGACAGTCGACAGGACACCACAACTTGCTCGGCGCTGTACAGACGATGCAGCACAGCAGCATGCTCACTAGTCTGTCTCACTAGGCTTCTCCCGCTCTCTCTGTTGATGATGTCTCTATCACCTCTAGCCATCAGTGGTCCCGTGCATGCACATTGTGTTGCAGCTAGCTCCAGCTGCTATGCAGACTGCTGAGACACTGAGTGTTTTTTTTTTTTCCTTAATCCTTTTTACCTGTATGGCCCTCCAGTCTGCTACTGACGTCCCGGCATCCGTCCACCTCCGGCCGCCGTCCAGTCCTGCCCCCAGCCCCCAGTGAAGCCCCCCATCACCATCCACCCCCCCATGGCGGGGCGGCAGGGAGACCCCCCCCTCACTCCCCACTAACACAGGATCCAGTATTGGGTGATGGTGCCACCGAGGCCAGGTAGTCCCCTCAGATGGCCATCAAGCCGCCGTGACCAGGCGCCATGTTTTTCCACTTTTTCTGGCTTGGTGTGGGCTGGGCTGTGCAGTGACACCAATGGAGGGAGCGTGCACGCGTCCGCACATGCTCCCTCCAGACGCCGTGCCCCAAGCTCACCCCCTTGTGTGCAGTGCCAGTGCACCACCCCCAGCCTCCGCCAGAGGTCGCTAGTGCTCAGACAACTGTTGGCCCCCCTCCCCCAGAGAGGGAGAGCAGTCCACAGATGCTCAATCCCTCTCCGCCCCTGCTGACCACTGGTGACCCAAGTCCATTCCCGAACCTGGGTCATCAATGTGGAGCGAGGTGTGGTGTCCAGCGCCTCAACCCTCGTGACACTGGGCCAGCCTGACACTGAGTGTTTTAGCAGCCGAGCTTAGGCAACCCGAAAATAAAATACAAGAATTTGAACATTTCTTAGGTAATTTTGGGGGGGGTGAACACCCTGAGTACCCCCTGCCTACAACCACACAATCCACAACAGTTCAGACATATGCAATCCTTATACTTAAAGGCATTCCTACCAGCCCAACCAGCCCCCCTGCCTGCCCCAACACACAAATGAACACCAACTGCTACCCCTCCCACTTCCTCTGCAAGCAGTGAGGATCCCTCTCTCTCAAGTGGTCAGTCCTGTACAAGTAGCAAAGTTAGGGGTCTGGGGCTGCAGTCGGATCTATTGCTGTAATGGAGCTCAAGCCTGCCTGAATACAACAGGACAGCTAAACTGAGTCCTCTTAATCCCTACAGATGGAGGGCTGCTGCACAGATGATTGCTACAGTCACTCAAGCACCACCAGGGATTTAAAACAAGAGCTGGACTATGGCAGGCAGCCTTCCATCTGCCTCTTCCTACGCTGACTGCTTGCAGCACTTGCCCAGCTCCTCATCTGCTACCGGTGTCCCCAACGATTAGTAGTGTCGGTGGGTGGCCCCTGTTGGAGTGGTCAAGCGAGCTCTTCAACTTGTTACTAGACCCCGCAACCAATACTCTCTTTTGATTTCCTTCTGTTTCTGGTTGCATTTGCCTGTTTCCAAACACCCAGTAAACTGTTTTTTAGTGTCTACTTAGATACAGAATATTAAATATATCAAAATAAAATATAATTGTTCTGAAGAAGATGGAAGCCTTTATTATGGCTCAGCTTCAGTGTATGGTTGGAGAACGCTGAAATCTCATCTTGATTGTTTTACTTCCTTATTGCTATTTTGTATTTTCAGGTTAAATAAAATATATATTTTTTGGAGATTATAGAAGCTTTTATTGTGGGTCTTTTTGGTTTGATTCATGCACACTGAAGCACTGAAGCAGTGAGATCACGATTTCGGCAGCCTTTCACCATTCCTCTGATCCTACTGCAAAAATAAATATCACAACGGTTGTATAACTGTAGATCTATATTCAAATGTATTCAATTCATTATAATTACACACTAGAAAAAATGGTCTTAATGAGTGCATTTAAGGTTTCATAATTTGACCTTTTGCAATTTTAAAGACCTCCCAATCCTGCAGTCATCAACTTGTTTTATCTAAACATTTCTTTGTTTAGTTCAACAATAGTCCAATAAGATTCAGAATAACATTACTTTAGAACAAAAGCTGTATAAACTTTCAGTTTGATTTTGCACAAATATTAACTTTTCTCTGAGTTGAAAACACAGAGGAGATTAGTTGTACATACTTTTCTATTTCCTCAAACTTTTACTTTGAAAACTTGTAAAAAAATATGAAAAAATAACACTCGACCTTTTGCACATGTCTTGACCTCCCATAAAGGGAATGGCTTAAAACTCATTTAGGAGTAATTCAAGAGTTATCCCAAGGTAAAGATTTAGTAAACTACACATTTAATGCATTTCAATAGTAGAAGTTGCCAAAGAGGACATAATAAAATAAAATAATCAATGGCACAGCATAGATGCCTAAAATATATCATACCATTTGCTTGTAAAAGTTTCACAGACATCCAAGTCTTCTTCATGTGTGTGAGCATGGTTTTCTTCTGTCTTCCTTCTCCCCCCCATCTGGTCAGTGACAACTTCACATATAGATATTGCTGGCTAATAATTATTAAAATGAATCTGCTGCTTTTTCCTGAAAGATTTAACATGATCCCATCCTGAAGAGATCTAATGTGCTCCCAATAAGCAGATAATTTTGTTTCAAGTGTTTTTTTGTTCATATTAAGAACTAAAGAATTCCATTGACGTGCCCTACATTGCTAGAATAACTTCAGCATATGCTGTTAAATTAGGCTTGACAAGATAGAAACCATATGTTCTGGTAGCGTTGTGGTTTCAGAAATCAGGCTGTCAGACATACAATAAAAGTTATACCAAACAAATATAAATATCTCTGAAAGTATAGGAGTTACTCATAACCCATTTGTATAAAAGTTGTTCATAACAATACTACCTTTCAAATGAGCCTATTTGTTTAGCTGCACTAATTATATTTTTTTTAAACTATGGCCATCTGATTACCTGAATTTTCATTTTTCTTCACAATTTTCACCTTTTGGATGGCTATATTTAAAAAACCTAATGAATTCAGATTAGTGACTATACTCATTTGAAAGGTCATTTTATCTTGAACAACTTTCATGTTGCTTGCATAGTGTTAACTTGTGTACAGTACCTCCTGAGATACTTACATGTGTGTGGCATGACTCCTACTGTGTTCACGCAGAGAGCAAAAAAATTAGGTTGTTTGGAAGACCATATTTTACAAAATATAAAGAGTTCAGATTAGTGACTACCCTCATGTGAAAGGTCTTTTTACCCTAAACAACTTTCACACTGGTTGTTTCTGTGCACCTTAAATAGTTGTAAAGATATTTAGATTTGTTTGGAAGGTGTGCACATTTGCTCTCAGAGAAAATCAGTTTTGAGTTCTGTGTCCATCACTCTAACCAGAAAGAAGGGAGTATTTTTTAACTGCCATAGGGATCTGCAGTGTTATGGAAGGATACACTAAACACTACTGAAAAATGTGTTCCACAGAAACCCCTTTTCAAGCTAATGCGATATGACTGTAGGCTCCGCCCACAGCCATAATAAACGGCAATAATAACTATTATATCTAAAAAAAAAAAAGTGTCCAAATCTTTTCAGTCTTGTTTACAGTCTGAGATGGTCAATCAGTCCTCTGTCCAGCTGCTGACAATACCCATGTTATGCTTGTCCCTGCTCCAAGGCTGCATGGTAGTCCGGAAAACAGGATAGGCAAAGATTCATCCAGCACTCCATGCGCATGATGCTGGACTCGGCTCAGACCCCATTATTACAGCAGTTCTTGCACCTTTCCTTTGGTGTTTTTATCGTCCGTGGTCCCCAGTGGTGGTTGGCAGCTGATCGAGTCGAGGTTCCCCTGCAGCCTTTCTTTTACAGCTCAAATATCCTTGGAGGATTAGTTTCGTCAATGCCATCTGGAAATTTAACTCACAATGGGGCTTCTTCCTGCCACTCTTGTTCATCCTGATGGTTTATGGATTGCTTGAAAAGCACGAATGCGTTGGCAATACATAAATCGAAAAGGAACCAGGACATGTAATGTCACCACTTCCTGGATCTCCAGTTGCTGGGGTGCTGCATTTGTATTTGGTCAGCTACGTCCACCCCAGTCATGTGGCAGTTGTACATTGCCAGTACTGGAGGGCAAGGGACAGATATCAGCGTGCCATTCTTTTGTCTCCTGGGATGTGCTGTTGTTGGTGCTGTGGGGTTGTAGTTAGTTGTCAGAAAGAATACTTTTTTGTTGTCCTTCCATCCTTTTGCCACTAGTGAGTCCTGCTGTTGTTGTTCATAGTAGCCCTTCTCCTTCCTCTGCATTGATTGCTTGCTAAGGTTTTTTGGCCAGTCAGTTCCATTTGTCCTCACAGTCCCACAAGAGTACAATCCTGCCGCCAAAAGATCCTTCATCAACTGTACACTCGTAAAGAAGTTGTCAAAGTACATGTGGTAGTACTTTCCATAGAGATCTGCAGTAAGGTCCTTCACTACTCTGGCTCCAAGTCCTTTCTCCACCAAACCAGGCTCTTTCCCCATGTACACCTGGAAGTCCAGCGCAAACCCATTGTGGGAGTCAGCCTGCATCCACAATCTGATGCTGTACTTTTGCAGTTTGTTCTTGATCTATTGGCAGAAACGTAGACTTCCACTGTACTCCACCATGGCCTCATCCACTGATACCTCTTTGTGTGACTTGTACTGTGTTTTACATGCTGTGATAATTTTATCTAGCAACAGGAGTATGTGGTACAGTCTGTCATGATTTTCAGTTCAAAATGGTGGGTTTTTCCTCACTGTCGTTTAGGTAGCTATATTGACAGATCTTCTTGTATCTTTCTCAGGCCACAAAGTGACAGATGAGGAACTGTCCAGAGAGTCTTTTGACCAGTACATTCGGTACTGGGGGACTTGCACCACAGACATGTAAACGTGTATACCCAGAAAAACTTTGATGTCTGCTGCTGTCACTGGGGTCCGCTTCTCGTCAGGCCTCTTTCGCAGTTCTTGCTACCGCGTGGCATATAAATTAGTCTTCAATGCAATGGTATCATACCAGTCAGGTGAAAAAATCTAGTTCATTACTCTCTGCCGGCATAGTTGTCACTAGAACCACAACCTCCTGGAGATTCTCAACGATCATCTTTTTCATGTCACTGGTTCATGAAGCCCTTGTTGTTGGATCAGAACTTACATCTGCGGATCTCGCATTCTGGGAGGGCTAGATCGACGTCAGTGTCAGAAAAATGAAGGTCCTTTTCGTAGAAACCGAGAAACTCCTCATCACTGTCATCACTGGACTCAAATATCTTCATAATGCTTACACAGGTGTTTCTCGTGGTAGGCTGAGTCCTGATGTTCACAAGTCCACTGTTCATAAACCCAAGGAACTCCTCAACATCACTTCTGCTGCTGTCAAACAGAAGTACCATAACTGCAAATACAATGCTCTCTCAAAGCTGTCAACTGTGAGATTGCGCATGTGACCAAGAGTTGTGGAGGGAAAACGGACTTCACTTTTTATATAAAAAGATAAACTGTATATAAAATACACAGGAAAACTATAGATATGTAAATTTACCAGCATATGTCATTCAATAAAAATATTACAGCAAACATAAAGATAAAAAAGTCTCTGTGAGTGATGAAGAAGTGCATGGGTGGTTGGGTGTTGTGTTTTATATATATATTTATACAATAGGGGTGAAGGAATAACCATTAAAATAAAAACTGTTATTTTCACTCCAGTGGAATAAACGGGCTGATGATGTAGACACTATGGGCAAGATATTCAAAGGGGTTGCGCCAGAAATGTGCCCTGGGGCAATATTCAAAAGAGGGAATTGCGCAGAGCAATTCTGATACTTCAGGGCACAAAGATAATGTATCTGACACATCTCAGGGTGTGCCCATACATATGCTACCTAACAATATTCAGCCCGGGATGTGCAGCGTATATGGTGGCACAACCCTGAGATGCGCGACACACCGATGCGCAAAGTTGAACATGAAAAAAAAGGCTCACATGATGGCCACCCACAGGCGAACTGCTATACTGCAAGGCGCAACACAGCAACCACCAGCCAAGGGTGGCCACCCACCCCCCCAGTACATTGTGTAAAAGCACACATAACGTCCCTGGTGGTCTAGTGGTCCCCCCTCCCACCCTGTTGCCCCAATCGGACAAAATATAGTAAAATAAATTCCCTGGTAGTCTAGTGGTATCTCCCTCCCTCCTCGTAGCCCCGATCGCCGTAAATAAATATTGAAATAGCCCTGGCAGTCTAGCGCTACCCCCCTCCCTTCCTGTAGCCCCGATCACCATAAATAAAATATTTATATATCCCTGGTAGTCCAGTGGTACCAGCCCGATGCTCCGATCCCTGTAACAATAACATATTTGAAAGTCACTGGTAGTCTAGTGGTCCCCTCACCCCTCCCAATGCTCCAATCCCCGTAAAAATAACATATGTGAAATTCCCTGGTCGTCTAGATGTCCCCCACCCCTCCCCCAACCCAGATTGCCGATCGTAAGAGAAAGTCATGTCCCTGGTGGTCTAATGGCACCCCCACCCCCATCTACACAGGACCCCTGCCCCGCAGCTTCCCCCAGTCATCGGTGGGTAGCAGCATACCTACCCGCATACCTCCTGTGCCGCCGAATGACAACATCTTGGTATGGGCGCAGTGCATACTGTAATAGTCATTCACAAATATGTGAATGAATGAATGAGTCACATATTTGTGAATGACTATTACAGTATGCACTGCAAGCCCATTGGTCACTGTGGACCAATGGGTTGCAGCCCATACTGCGGCTGTCATTCGGTGAGCAGCCGTGGTAGTGTGGATGGTATGCTGCTGCCGCCGATGACTGAGCTGGGTGAGCGAGGGGGACCTGTGTGGTGGGGGTGCCACTGGACCACCAGGGACATGACTTTCTCTTACAATTGGCGATCAGGGTTGCAGGAAGGGTGGGGGGAACCACTAGACTACCAGGAAATTTCATATACGTTATTTTTACGGAGATAAGAGCATCAGGAGGGGTGGGGGGACCACTAGACTACCATGGAATTTCACATATGTCATTTTTACAGGGATTGGAGCATCGGGAGGGAGGGCGGTACCACTAGACTACCAGGATATATGTAATGGTATTTTATGGGGATCATGGCTACAGGGCGGGTGGAGGGTGCCACAAGACCCCCTCTGGCAGCAGGCCTGCCCTGCACAATGCATGCAAATGGAGCCACAATGACATGCAAATTGCCCCATTTTCACCATGCATGTATTATGGCTCCATTTGCATACTGCTGGCTGAATATCAGGAATTTGCACACAGCGTAACTGTTGCGCTGGCGCAGTTCCCATTCCTTGTCTTAAGCCCTGTGTGGGGGGATGCGCCAGTGCACCGTATTTGCACAGTGCACATTACCTGATATATTCAGAGGAGATGCACCATGGCTCATCTCTTTTAAATATCTCCCTGAGTTGCACCAGCACAACTCAGTTGCGCTACCCCACCACATACACCATTGCCAGGCGCACTTCTGAATATCAGGGCCTATAGGTACAAATGTAAAAGCTTACATTTACACCTATAGTTGATACGTCTTCGACATTTATTCATGTAGTAGATACGTCAGCATCCCTATCTCCCTCCCTACTGGCACTTCTTGCCACAGTTTCCTCTACATTAAACCTTAAGTACTCCACTGGCCCCCAACACACTCTGGCTGTAGCTGATGCCTCTAAACAACTTGCATTAAAGGACAGATATATTTCGAATACCTTCCGACAACACAAAAATGACATATACCATCTACTCATTTCTACTCCTGATAAATTATTCACTGTTAAGCTCGGTCACCACCAGTGCACCAAACTACAGTGCGAGTCACCACAAGCACACTACAGTCCAGTGCATTCTTTCTGTAACATTTCCCCGATAATCCTACCTCTGTTCCTGCATTCCTCCTAAAATACCAGCTGCTCTTCTCACCTTTTACAGATAAAGACATACATTACGCTGTTTGCAGTGCTTCTTGTAAACACAATCTCATACCTTCCACACGGCACCGTCCTGTTACTATCGGCAAAAACAAAAACCCCACATATTTCTAAACATAAGATGCACTTCTGATACTGGATACGGAATCTAAACGATGACAGTTTTTCTTTACTGCACAATGCTGAACTCTAAAAATAACCTACAGCAGAAACCTCCATCACTCACAAACAAAAAGCACTGCCACCATATTTTGCAAACTTTTCAACCCACGCACATACACAGTCACAGCCAATTACAAGAATAACTCTCACTGAGTTACATGCCTATGTCAGACGCATCACTGCATTTCCTAGTTACCACACACAAGGATACTACAAGACAAAATAATCCTAAAATAAATAAAAAAATTCAAATATTTCAAACAAAACTGACCTAACTCCACCTCAATACAAAACATAGCCCAATTGTATAAATCGCACACATGATGGGCAGGTCATGGAATATGGAAAATATTCTCATTCCTGCAGAGTGAGGTATGGATATCCCACTTGTGCCTTCGGCACGCATGAGATATCCATGACTCACTCTGCAGGAGTGAGAATATTTTCCATATTCCACTCCTGCCCATCATGTATCCCCTATATAGTTACCAAATATTTTTATCATTAGGCCATGAATGCATAAATATATATACAGTATATATAGATCCTGACAAATACAATATTAGCAGTGCAGACAAAAAAAACATTGTATTGCCCCAATGAAACATTATGGCTTTCAGTTTGGACTAATGTGGCTACCAATTCATTTTGCAGCCTATTGCAACTTACTTAGCCATTCTTGTGCAGTCTGCTTAATAAACATCCCCTATCTGGTGGCCCCTGTAGTTATTGTATTCCCACTCTCATGTTTAAACAGGTACAAAAGGTGTTTTAGACACCTACCATCATCACTCAGTCCCTTCACTTCTGGGCTCTCCAATCAGTGTTCAAGCCACAGCTCGCATCATGTGTTTTAAACTCATGCTGCAGCATTTTTTTCAATGGGACCACCGCCTTCAAAGAGGCTAGGCAGCTGTAGAAGCTTCTCCCTTATTGGCAGATACCCGCAAATAAACAGATAAAATGATTGGCTGGTCAGAGAGAAGCTTAAAAACAAAGGACATCATTTGACATCTGAGGGAGTCAGCGGTGGTGGGTGCAGCTTGGCCATCAAATAGTGCTATCGGTGTGAATGCTTCTCTGCCAGTGAACATCAAATGATGCTACAGGAGCCAGTGCATTAAATGTTGATTGGAAGGCTGCTTCCTGGTTTGGAATTGTGGTACTGTAGTGCTTAAAATACCCAGTTGTTTGGGAGGCCGTTTCTTGGAGTGAAGGGATTCTGCAAGGTTGTTGGTCTCTTGCCTGCACCTGGGATTTAGCCTGAGTACCTAACAACTCTGGAACATTCTTGTATGCTTGTAATTACTGTCACCAAACAAATGAACTAGTCGGTATCACTAGACTCTTACACCTGGGTGGGGAGTGCATTCTAGTCATAGTCAGTACTACTTAAACTGCTCTCTCATCAATATGTTTTTTGGCAGGATGTGGCACGGGGGGGCACTCAGTTGTAGGGATTGTGGGGCACTCTTTTCCAGGGATGCATTCTGGAGCACAGGACACTGACCCTTCTGTAGGGCCATAGCGGAGCTCTGTGCTCAGCTAGTAGCAGCCAGGATATAAATTATCCAGTTGCACGCTCTGCAGGGGCCTACCTACCTCATCCCCACTCCCCCAGAGACCCACTGGTCCGGGAGAGTGGAGGGTGATGGGGCGCGGTAGGGTTAGAAGAGGCAGCCTCAAAGAAGTTGTCCAGCCCATTTGCATCCAGACAGTGAGTCACCTCACACCCATGGAGGAAGCTCAAGCTCCTTACTCCACAAGGGGGGACTCCGAGTCAGTCAAAGGTGATGGCCCAGATGCACACTGGCACCAAAGGAGGGCAAGACTATAAAGAAGGTCCTAGTGATCAGTAACTCAGTAGTCTGAGGTACAGACAGGGTATTGGGGATGGGGCAGAAGGAGGAGGGCTAGTTTGATGCCTGCCTGGAGCATCAGCCAACCAGGACTTGGAACAGAGCGGATGGTAGAGTGGGAAGGGAGAGCTGGGGGTGCTGGTGCACCTAGGTACCAACGATCTAGCCAACCAGTAGGTACAGGAAGTGAAGCAGAGTTTCCGTAAACTGGGGTGCAGGTTGGCAGTGCACTCGGGCTTCCCTGGCCTTGTCCCAAGTCCCTCTGTGTGGGTGGGTGGGGGCAGGACAGGATTAGCAGTACTAAGATAGCAGAATTCAACACTTGTCTCAAGGGGTGATGTCGGGACATGGGGTACCACTTTGTAGGGGGCTGGGGGGGATTTCTGGGATTGGTAACTCTTGAAGGGTGACAGGCTTCACCTGACAAGAAAGGGGGTCAGCTCACTGGGGCAGAAGTTTGATGTCTATATCAGGCATTTAAATGCACTATGTGGGAGTCCAGTTCAACAGGATCCACAATGAAGGGCGAGCAGAAAGGGATCCAAGATAATACTCCCCCACACTCAGGGGATGGTAGATATGGGGTACAGGGAACACTGTAGGGATTACAAGAGAAGGGGGGTGGTTGTAAGAGAAAAATCTGCAGGCTAAAGCACTAAGGAAAAGGGGAGACAGCATAACAGGCAAATGGGCAGCAGCAGAGCTGGAGCACGGACCAAGTGGAAGGGGGTATGCATTAACGCCAGGAGTCTGGGGAACAAATTTAGTGAGCTCCAGGCAATGATGGCACACACTGAGGCAAACCTTGTGGCCGTCACAGGAACATGGGCCACAGAAAATAACAATTGGGAGATGACAGTCCCTGGATATACGTTATTCAGGAGGGATCGCAGGTCAGGTAGATGAGGAGGGGTAGCCCTCTATGTTAGGGGGGGGCACTGAAGTGACTGAAGATGGGGGCATTAGAGGTTCAGATGGGAAAACTGAGTCTATATGGGTGCAATTCACGGTGGCCTCGGGCAGAAGGGTAAGATTAGGGGTGGTCTATAGGCCCCCAGGTCAAGGGGAGGAAAAGGACAGAGTACCTGAGAAGGAACTTAGAAGAGGGGTGGCAAAGGGGGAGATGGTAGTGGTAGGGGACCTAAACTTGCCTGACACTGATTGGTAGGTCCCGGTGGCCAAGAGCACCAAGAGTCAGTCACTGCTGGATGTTTTTCAGGACTGTCTCCTGGTCCAACTAGTTAAGGAACCCCTCAGGCAGTCTACAGTCCTAGATGCAGTACTCACCAACACAGAGCTGGTGGGTGCCGTGAGAGTGGAGGAGCCACGGGGAATAGCAACCATAGTTCTGTGTGGTCTGAACTGGCCCTAGGAGCTGGTAAGCAACACTCAAGAACCGAGGTCCTAGACTTCAGAAGAGCACACTTCGTTAAGATGAGGAAACTAGTCAGGGAGAAGTCAGAAAGGGTGGGGGACATAGGGAGAGTGTTGGAGAAATACAAAGCAATTAAGGGGGCTATCCTTGAGGCAAAGATATGCGTAAGAGCAGTGATAAAGAAAAATAGTCAAAGAAGCCGCTATGGTTCTAATCTAGAGGCAGGGAAGCAATAGGAGCCAAAAAGAGACTTTTTCTAAATACAAGAGCAAGCAGGGAGAGGCAGAATAGAATAAATATCTCCAGAAGGCCAGGGAGGCTAAGAGGACCATCAGGGAGACAAAAGCTGACACAGAACTGTGCATCGTGAAGGGAGCAAAGAAAGGGAAATTTTTTTTTTTAAATGTATCAGCAAAAATCGTAAAAAGGGGGTATCGCATGACTAGTGGGGGGCGTAGGGTGACAGAAGAGGATGGGCAAAGGCCGCCCTTCTGAATGACTATTTTTGCTCTGTCTTCACTAAGGAAGAAGACAGACCCCTGCTCGAGAGTGGCATCAAAGTGGCCACAAAGGGAATCCCAGAAATGAGTCTGCCAGTGTTTATAGGGAAAGAGTTCAGAATGAGCTGGCAGCCCTCAAGATTGATAAGGACCCAGGTCCAGATGGGCTGCACCCAAGGATAATAAGGGTGTTGGCAACCAAACTGGCTGATCCACTGGCTGAGTTGTTCAACAGCTCACACAGGACTGGGGTAGTCCCAGCGGACTGGAAGTTGAAGGACATAGTACCACTATATAAGAGAGGGGACAACGAGCAATCAGGGAATTGAAGACCTGTTAGCCTGACCTCCATTGTTGGGAAGCGGATGGAGTGCCTAATTAAAGAGGACCTCATAAAATATCTAGGGAGCAATGGACTCTAGGATGATAAACACGGTTTTGCTGCAGGAAGGTCTAATCAGACCAACCTGATAGTCTTCTTTGACTGGGTGACAAGGGAGATAGACAAGTGCCACATGGCAAGCTTGCTATACTTTGACTTTAGTAAGACCGTTGATTCAGGACACAAGAGCTCTTTGAGAGTTCCACCACTTGTGTCCTGTATACTCTTAACACTGCATCCTGGGCCTTTCTAAGCAAAATAAAGCCATAATCAGCATGCCACAAACAAATGCAAATACCTCTTGAACCATAAGTGCTACACAAAAAGTATGAGTGACAAAGCTGTTCAGCACAAAATTACCTTTCCAATGAAGCTATGCAATCAATTGTATTCAATTCGTTTTTTATTTTATACTAGCTGAAATACCAAAAAACTGTGTGTTTTTCAGTAGTTCACTACAATTTAAACTGAATTGGGAGGGGGGGTGTTGTAAGCTAAACCAAACAAATGAGCAGCTGACAAGGGGGGCACTCAGCCCCCCCCCCATATAACAAGGCGCCCAGTTGGGGCTGTGGGAGGGAGTATCAGGACAGAAAGAAGTGTCAAGACAGAGAGGGGCACCAGGGAGTCTGGAGTCTGCAAGGTCATGTGCACCAATGCCAGAAGCCTAGGTAGCAAGGTCCCGGACGTGGCAGCAGTCATGGTCGAAGCGGACCTAGAGTTGGTGGGAATCACATAGTTTTGGTGTCATGGCGGGCAGGATTGGGACATAAAATACCAAAGTATATGCTGTTTAGGAGAGACAGGGTCGAAAGGAGAGGAGGAGGTGGTGCTGTGGTGCTTTACGTGAGGGAGGGGATTAAAGCAACAGAAATACAGGGTAGGTGGGGGGACACAGAGGCACTATGGGTCTCACTGACCACAGGGAGAAGTGAGGTGGAGTGCACCAGAGTGGTATACAGACCACCAGGGCAGCAAGACATGGTGCATAACCAGATTATGGAAGAGATCCTAAGGATGGCAACTAAGGGATAGGTGCTGCTGATGGGGGACCTTAACCTACCAGATGTGGTATGGGACACACTGTCAGCAGCCTCAACCAGAAGTAGGGCGATTCTAGACTCTCTGCAAGTTGCCCTACTCAGACAGCTGGTCAGGGAACCAACTAGGGATGGGGCAGTGCTGGACTTGGTGCTAACAAATGGTGACAGGGTAGGGGAAGTATTGGTGAGGGACAACCTTAACACAAGCAACCACGGTACTGTGTGGTTCATGGTATGCACATCTGCCACTGTTAACCAGACCAAGGTACAGGTACTTGACCTCAGACGAGCAGACTTTAGAAGGATGGGGGAATATGCTCGTCAAGCACTAGACAGTGTGGGGAAGCTTGGGGTAGAGCATATTTGGGAGTTGATAAAGAGGGCCATCATTGGGGCCACAGACCTCTGCGCGAGGAGGGTGAGCAAGAACAGGAGGAAAAGGAAGCCTCTGTGGTTCAGCAGAGAAGTTGAGAAAAGCATCAGAGCTAAGAGGAGATCCTTCAGGAGATTTAAAATGACGCAGAGGGAGAAGGATTGGGAGGAGTATTAGGTAAGGCATAGGGAGGCGGGAAGGGAGATAAGACGAGCAAAGACAAGGACAGAGAAGAGCATTGCCAAGGCGGTCAAGAAGGCGGACAAGACCTTTTTTAGGTATATAGACGAGTGGAGGAAAACAGAGAAGGGGATACCCAGCCTGAAAACCGGGGAAGGGAAGCGGGTGGTGGGGGGGACCAGGAAAAGGCTGAACTGCTGAATAGCTATTTCTGCTCAGCATTCACGAAGAAACAGGAATGAAAGGGGGTAACTCTAGGGCAGCAGAGATTATAAGAGAAGGGGTGGACGTGAGTCCCTTTCGGGTAGATGAGATCCTGAGGGAGCTTAAGGACTTGAAGGTTGACAAATTCATGGGGCCAGATGGGGTTCACCCAAGAGCATTAAGGGAACTGAAGGATGTGCTCGCCTGGCAGTCACCTTGACCACTCTTTTCAACAATTCCTTAAGAACGGGGTGGTACCTAATGATTTGAAACATGTGGATGTGGTACCCTTTCATGGGGGAAGGGGGAGGTGAGCAACTACAGGCCAGTGAGCTTGATATCCGAGGTTGGCAAGCTCATGGAAAAACTGCTCAAGAACAGGATCATTAGCTACCTGGAGGCAAACAGCCTACTAGACCAAAGGCAGCATGGGTTCACCAAGGGCAGATCCTGTCAAACGAACTTGATAGAGTTCTTTGACTGGGTCACCAAGGTGGTGGATCGGAGGGGGGTGGTGGAAGTGACCTATCTTGATATCAGAAAGGCATCTGACTTAGTGCTGCACAGAAGGCTATTGCACAAAATGGGCTGCCTGGGACTGGGGGAGGTGGTAATAAGGTGGGCGCAGAACTGGTTGGAGAGCAGAACACAGAGGGTATTGGTCAATGGGGTACCCTCAGGGGAGACCGCAGTCATCAGAGGAGCTCCCCAAGGTTCGGTGTTAGGACCACTACTGTTTAATGTATTTCTAGGAGACATAGCAGAGGGTCTGGAAGGGAGGCCGAGTCTATTTGAAGATGATGCAAAGGTCTGCAATAGAGTGGACACGCAGGAGGGGGTTGAAATGATGCACAGAGATCTGAGGAAGTTAAAAAGAGTGGTCCAGAGTGTGGCAACTGTCATTCAATACAGCAAAGTGCAGAATTATGCACTTAGGCAGAAAAAACGGGAAAGCAGAGTACTGGATGGGGGGGAGGTCCCTGGAGGTAACAGAAGAAGAAAGGGACTTTGGCACATCATTTCACAGGACCTGAAGGTGGCAAAGCAATGTGGTAGGGCAGTGGCAAGAGCCAGCAAGATGTAGGGTTGCATAGGGAAGGGGGAGGACCACCAGCAGGAGGAGAGAGGTCATAATTCCCTTTTACACCCAGCTGGTCAGGCCACACTTGGAGTATGGGGTTCAGTTCTGGAGGCCATACCTCAGGAAGGATGTGGAGAGGGTGGAACGTGTTCAGAGGAGGGCGACAAAGATGGTAAGGGGTCTTGACCACTTACTATACAAGGGGAGACTGAAGGACCTAGGCATGTATTCACTGGAGCAGAGGAGGGATGGGGGGGTGACATGATCGAGACGTTCAAATACTTAAAGGGTATAAATAAAGTGCCAGTGGGGGGAGCCTTTTCCAATTGAAGGAGTGACCTAGGATGAGAAGACATGAATTCCAAATCAAGGGGGGGGAATTTAGAGGTGACATTAGGAAGCACTCCACTGAGAGGGTGGTGAACAATTAGCATATGCAGCCGAGGGAAGTGGTGGGGGAGAGGATGGTGGGAGGGTTCAAGAGGGCATGGGATAAATACAGAGGGCTGTTGGCATGAGAGGGGGAGACTACAGGAAGGGCCTAGTGGATATCTAGACAAATTGGGCAGACTAGGTGGGCCTGGCGGTCCTTTTCTGCCATCACATTCCTATGTTTCTATGGGGTTTTTTGGATTTATTCAAGGTGCTTAGGTGAGGCTTCAGAGACTAATGTCAGCCATGCACACCGCGAATAACTCCTAATGTATACGTGTTAGACACAAAGTTGTTCAGCACAAAATTACCTTTTTAACGGTGCTATGCAATCAATTCTAAGCAATTCAGTTTGTTTAATATTTAGGTAAAAACTGCTGACTTCCTCGGACATTTCTAGGCCTGAGTGAAAGTCAGCTGAGTGCGTCTACAGTCGTTATTGGCCTGAGTGGCTATGCTTTCAGACACTACCTAGAGGTGTATCCAAGCCTGAATGAGTTAAGAAAATGGAGGACCTGGAGGCAGCTGAAACCCTAGTAAGTTGGGTGGGAAACTGGCTTTCAGGTATGAGACATAGGGTGGTGGTCAACAGAGTTAGATCAGAAGAGAAGGAGGTAATGAGCGGGATTCTGCAGGGATCAGTCCTGGGACTGGTCCTCTTCAACATGCTTATTAGTGACATCGGAGAAGGGATCCAGGGCAAGTTGTGTCTATTTGCAGATGGCACAAAACTATGTGGGAGGTTGGAGTGTGAGGAAGGAATAAGAAATATGAAAAAGGACTTGCTAAGATCAGTGGGATGGCCAAAGGTCTGGCAGTTAAAATTCAATGCAAAAAAGTGTAATGCAATGCACCTGGGGAAAAAGAACACCATGACAGAGTACTGGCTGGGAGAGAAGAGACTCAGCACTACAAATCAGGAATGGTATCTACGAGTTATCATCATTAACTCCTTTAAACAAGCGAGTCAGTGCTAAAAGGATTATAGTAAGACCAGCAGGATGCTGGGATACATTGGGAAGGGGACTGAAAGAAGGAGAAAAAGAGGTGATACTACCCCTCTACAGAGCCCTGGAGAGGCCTCACTCAGAGTACTATACCCACTTCTGGAGTCCTTACCTTAGAAAAGACAAGGATAGGTTAGAGGCAGTGCAACACAGAGTGACCAAAATGATTCAGGGACAGCAGGGTAAATCCTGAGAAGCACCTCAGTGCACTTAATTTGTACTCGATGGAAACCAGAAGGGAGAGGGGCTACATGACTGCGACCTTCAAATTCCTTAATGGAATTAATAAAGTGAACTGTGGGGAATTATTTAGCTGGAATATAAACTCAAGGTCATGGGGTCAAAATTGGAAGTTAGCAGGTGGGAGGGTCAAGAGAGAGACATGAGGAAGTACTTCTTTACAGAAAGGGTGGTGGAGCACTGGAACAGTCTGCCAGCTGAGGTGGTGGGAGTGAGCACATTAAGGGGGGTTCAAACAGGCCTGGGATAGAATGAAGGGAACAGTGGTTACCTGGGCTGACACATCCAGGGAAGATAGCCAGGGTAAAGTCCGGGAGGGTTAGTACCCTGGGGGAACATCAGGTTCTAAGAACGATCCCAGGGATTTAGGGAACCAGGACAGACTAGATGGACCATGAGTCTTTATATATCGTCATTGTCTATGTTTCTGAATTTTAGATGCTCGTCCAGGAGAGGCTCCCACATATTCAGCAAGACAACTCTGCACATAAAAAAAACACTCCTCCTATTTTATGGGATACAATTAACGTTGTACTCCCAGGGGAGTTTATCTCCTATTCCTCTTGAAAGAAAAAAGAGCGGGAGGCCCACTTACGCGAGCTCCAACAGACCCTCCAAACACTGCAACATTTTCAACACCACACAGACTCCACTATGAGTCCACAACTCAAACAAGTCAAGCAAGATATTCTGAAGATACTAGACTCCAAAGTGGAGCAGGCGCTCCTATACCTTAAACATCACTATTACGAAGGGAATGCTCATGGAGCACACAATCTGGCATGGAAGCTGCGAGCTAGATGCACACAGGCATGTATACAGCAGCTGTTCAAGGGGGGGCACAGGGAAACTCGTGAAACACCCTTCTGCCATCTGAGCTGTACTAGTTAACTATTATAAAACCCTGTATGTGACAGAAGAGTTTGCCTTCTTATTTACAACATCTCCCTCTCCCAAAGTTAGGAGAAGACAATGCACAACAACCACTGACCCCAATAACGGTGGAAGAAATCGGACAAGTCAAGTGAAACTCTAAGACCCCAAAATCCCCCAGCCCCATTGCTACCCTACTGAATTTTATAAAAAATTCAGAAACCTCTTAATATCCTTGCTTTTACCTACCTTTCAGGTGTTACAGACAGGGGAGTCTTCCCCTCCATCCTGAAGATATGCTACTATTTTGGCAATTCTCCAGCCCAATAAAGACCCCCACTATGCTGCTTCTTATAGACCCATATCTGTCTGAAATTATAACTGTAAGATTCTCATGTCTATTCTTGAATGTAGATTAGAGAATTCTACTTCCAAATTTAATAAATCCAGACCAGCTTTCTGCACAGCAGACAGGCTCACAACAGTGTTTGCCACACTTTCATGCGATTACAAAGATACATAGAAAACGACGGCAGAAGGAAACCGAGGGTCCATCAAGTCTGCCCATGAGATACCCAGGACCTATTAGTGATCCTGAGAGCTACCCCCCACCCTGATCCCCCAAGCTCTTCTCAGCCTTGATGCTGAGAAAGCATTTGACAGGGTGACCTGGCCCTTTTTATGGGCTGCCCTATCAAACTTTGGGCTTCAGTCAGCCTGGTGGCGCAGAGGGCTAAGGCACTTCAACTGCCTCACCTCTCCCAACCAGTGACCTGGGTTCAGGAAAGAGCTCAGGCCACCACGGGTTGGCTGGATGGGGGCTGAGAGAGGACTGAGCAGCCGATAGGCAGCTTTCCTCTCCCGGATTGGAAGGGAAGATCTTCCTGGCTCTTGGCTGCCACTGAGTGGAGGCTCAGTGGTAGCATCGGGCAGATGGGGGCTGGCATTAGGTTGGGTGGGTGGATGGGGTCGCCAGTTCCAAGTGCATGCACATGTTGCTGGGCCCTGGGTCATAAGGGAAGAAAAACTGGAAAATGGCAGTCACAGGCTCCATGAAGCCCTGCCTGCCTGCCATCGCCCTGTACTGCTACCGGTTTGCTGACTCACAAATCTAGACGCTGGGCTTCCAGGTGGGGGAGGACAGCCCTCCCCTTACTGGCCCCACCATGGCGGGGGATCTATGGGGGATATGCGGCTTGGTGGACCGGGGGAGGCTGTCGCCAGACAAGGGCTACCAGACAGTGCTGAGAAGCCGCCTGCGACATGCCCGGAGGATAAAAACCTTGATTTAAAAAAAAATTAGGCTTCCAGAGGAATTCATTCACGTTCTCCAAGGCATTTACTCCTCACCTTAGACCTCCCTAAAGCTAAACGGCTCTTTTTCAAACTCCTTTCCACTAGGATCAAATCAAATCATTATTTACTTCTAAAAAAGCACTTTTCCAGAGATCAAAGCACTTGCACATAAAACCATATAAATAGAGCAATTAAAACAATCATAACCAACCAGAACATATATAAATAACAGACTGAAGATCATACGCCAAAATGTAAGATCATACAACAAAGTCTGGATGTGCCAGGCTAAATAAATATGTCTTTAATGCTGTTTTGAAGCACTGGACGGATCTGGAACTCGATAAAGATGCCCCCTGTCCCCCACTCCTTTTTGCATTATACGTAGAACCCTAGCTATCAGTATATGTACATCACCCCATATCTCAGGAATTCCATTAGAAGGAAGAAACTTCAAGTTATCTTTATTCACAGATGATGTATTATTAACCTTGACTTCCCCAGAAGAATTTATACCAGCTGCTTGGGATATTTTGAACACCTTTGGTGATCTTTCTGGGTACAAACTGAATACCTTAAAAATGGAAGTACTGATTTATTATTATATACCTTCAAAGCCTTTAAAAAGTACTTCTCCCTTTTAGGTGGCATAAAACAACATTTCAGTATCTCGGAATCGAAATAAGTAAAAACTCTGACCACCTAGAATGATTTCATTATGAACCTCTAACCCAGCAAATGTTTGCAGATCTGGCCTAGTGAACGTAACTCTGGCTCAGCTTCTTTAACTGGGTTGAGGTCATACGCCAGAACATACTCCCCAGATTATTATATTACCTTAGATTATATTACCTACAAACCTTTCCACTCATGCCAGACAAACTCTACTTCCAAGCATGTAACAGAGGTATTTCTAGATTTATACGGCTGGGGAAAAAAACCCTTGGAATAGGTTCTCAGTCCCCCAACTGCCCCGAGACAGAGGGGGAGTAAACCTCCCATATCTTAAGATATATACCATGGAAGCACAGATAAGAATAATTTGCTCATGGATAGTCCCTACCAATCGCTCCTACTGCAAACAAATCAAATTGGCATTAAATAACATTTATAATCACGATAAATAATGATTTGGAAACCTTACAGTTTGCCTCCCGTTATCTAAATTCTATCAATATACAGCTGAGACACTATACCAGTGGATACACATACAGTGGACACAATGGACCTGTATGTCCACTGTCCATTGATTTCATCTCCAGACAATAGTGTACGACATGACTTACCCTCCTAATAAAATACATGGAGCAATGCAGGGATGGAATAGACTGGGACTTCCATATATTTAGACTCCAGAGGAATTTTGCCATTTGCAGCCTTACAAGCTAATTATCATCTCCCAGTTGCAGAGCATTACTGATATTGGCAGCTTCAGCCGCACATCAGCGAAAAAAGCAAGCCATTTACTTACCTACCCGAGAAGTCCTCACAACTCTTCCATATTTTAAAGTCACTCCTACTAGGGGACACATGGACCCATCTTATCAGTCAGCTCTACAAAGCTCTACAAGAAACCACTACTGACATTACTAATTCAGTCTTCCAGAAATGAGCAGAGGCAGTATAGCGCAGTGGTTTAAGGCTCTGAGCTGTAAATCTGGAGACCTGGATTTGAATCCCACAGCCCCCACTTACATACTGTGTGACTCTGAGCAAGTCACTTAACTTCCCTGTGCTGCCAGGTTGCACCTGTAAACAAGCTTTCAGCTTAGTGTGTCTCACCTGGTTAAACAAATGGGAAAAAGAAATGGAACACAGAGCTAGATTTAAATGATACCCTACGTAGAGGCCTGGTATAAATTTGCGATCCCCGCCTACGGCTTGACTTCAGCCACCTACTGGACAGAATTCTCTTGGAAGTGTCATTATCAATTCTTTTGCTCTCCAGATATAGTGCCTAAATATTCACAGTCCGCAGATGGCCATTGTTGGAGGCAGTGTGGGCAGCTCAAAGCAACACAGACACACATTTTATATCCTGTCCTCGATTACAGCCATACTAGAGGTTGTCATGCAAGAACTGAAGACACTTTTGACTGTCCTGGGGAGATAACTCCTTTGTTTCTCCTTCTGGCAATCCCGCTGAAATGGAGCACACTGCACCGTAATGCACTCAAGCTACTATTAATACTGGCATTAGCAGCCAAAAAAGAAATTACAAGGCCGTGGCATACTGACTGAACTCAAAATCTAGAATGGTGGCACAAAACAATTTTAGAAATATACGCCATAGGATGTATGACATATACATTTACGGATAAAATCCTTCAGTTTGAAATTAGATGGTGTAAGTGGGTACTCCATCAGCTATCCCGCTATCCGGCCTTTGTCCCATAGGGCAGGCCACCCTTTCCTCCTTTCCTTCTTTTCTTCTCTCATTTGCTTTTCACCACCACATATCTCCTACTCTTCTTGCTCAGGTGATTTCCTCATCTAACTGTCTTTCCCTACACTAAGATTTTACCCCTTCCCAAGACTCTCTCTGCAGAGGTTTAATTCTATCATAACGCATTTAACTACACAAAAGAACGTCTTGTTATAGAGGCCTAGCTACACAGATACATAAGTATAAGTTGGCTAGTGTACTTTTTATAATTTTTAGAAACAGAACTATGCACTCTTAAAAGAGGATCTAATCTAGCCCAATCTGCACAAGTATGCCTTCTATAATTCCTCCAACTTCAATATGGATAGGTGCAATGCAATTGTTAAAAAAATATCACTGTTATAAGTGTGGCACAAGTTGTGTAAACATTACACATTGTATTGGTACTAGAAATATACTGATGGCATTCTGTACAATAATGTACGTATTTACAATGACTGTTCTAGTTTGTATAGAAGATCACGCCTCTGTATTGTTATACTTAATAATGCCAATAAAAATAAATAAAAAAAAGAAATTTAGCCCTATGAGATGCAGTATCACATTTATATGGGGATCCCAGAGAGGATAACAGCAGACAAAATAGAGCTGAACTTCATCAGCGTGCCTTAGGATTAATATATCAAATACACTGCAGCACTATTAAAGAACACAATAAAGGTGGGCAAACTACAGTGTCAAATGACAGCATGTACACAGGAAAAAAAAAAACATTCTCACTAACCAATGTTACTCAAAGATGCAGAGTTTCCAGGATGTGAACAGCTACAAGAGGTCCTCAGGTGTGAGGAAAAGACTGGCCCTGAAAGCCTGTAGACTGAAAGTATTCTTGAGTTGGACAGGAAGCTTGTTCCAAGAGTCAGATGCAAAAAAGCCAAATGAACAACTTTCAGAAAAAAAAGTTACTCACCTGTAAAAGTATTTCTAGGAGTAGTATATGGTGTACATGCACACTTCTGGAAGCATTCCTTTCCCTTTTAAATCTGGCCCGAAGGTCTTCAAGCTGGCTTCTCCCACCCACTCAGGTGGCATCCCCTTCGCACCACTCTGTGACATAAGATCTTACCAGCTGAAAGAAAGATCCAGCGTGCCACTTGTCAGGGGAGGTCAGGTAGGTGGTGTGGATGTACACCATTTACCACTCCTAGAACTACAGTTACAGGCGAGTAACTTGTTTTTCTAGGGGCGTGGATATGGTGTACTATCCACACTTCTGTCAGGCTCCTAGCAGTTCTCCAGGAGGAGGGGGGGGGCAAGGCGCACCCTATTTGGAGAAAGCGGAGACGGAGAACAAGACCCAAAACCAGCATCTCGACGTGACTCATGGTCGATGTGGTCTGACTTTCAGGTAGCAGCCTTGCAAATCTCCTGGACAGGGACATCCCTGGAAGCAACCACAGAAGCAGCAGTATGTCTGGTGGAATGAGCCCTAAGCCCTATGGGAGGCTCCCTACCAGCTAACCTGTAGCAAAGGTCGATGCAGGAGACTATCCACCTGCCAATCATCTGGTTAACTGCCGGTCTGCCAGGTGCAGCTTCAGCGTAGGTGCTGGCGAACCGCTCCCTGAACTCCAGCCATGAGCTCCTTATAGCAAGCAAGTGCTCACCACAGGTATGGAGCCTGTGCTCAGCCTCCAAGTTTGGCTTGGTAAAGTAAACCGGAAGATTGATCACCTGATTAAGTTGAAACTCAAACAACCTTCGGGAGGAAATTCGAGTTGGGGCAGAGGACAACCTTGCTCATGTGGAAGATCAGGTAAGGAGACTCCACCAAAAGTGCCTGGACCTCACTGGTCATTCTGGCAGAGGTGATAGCCCCCAAGAAGGTGGTCTTCCACAACAAGTGTGACATATCACACCTGTGCATTGGTTCTAATGGCTTACCCATGAGCATCGCCTACACCATAAACAAGTTCCAAGGTGCTGGTGGGTCACACACCGGTGGGGAAATGTGGTCATGACCTTTGAAGAAGTGCCCGACCACCTTCTCCTGTACCACTGTTGGCATAACAGCCCACACCCGGCATGCATGGATGGCTGCCAGATGCACACTGAGGGTCGTTGACCAAAGGTCCAGCTAAGAGATGTATACAGGTAATCCAAGATGCTAGCCATGGGGCTGAACAAGGGGTCAAGATCCTTGCTCTGGTACCAAACAGAAAACCTCTTCCACTTAAAGGCATAGCACCATCGAGTCAACTGCTTCTGAGAGGCCTCAACCACATGGAGGACCTCGTTGGAGAGACCCAAAGCCTGGAACTCTGTCTGCTCAGGAAACAGGCTGTCAGATGCAGAACCTTCCCTTGACAGCATGAGAGCAGATCTGGGTAAAGAGGCAGATGCCACGGAGGCCTGCTGCTGAGGCTAAAGAGATTGGGGTACCAAAACTGGCATGTCCAGTCTGGAGCCACCAGGATCATCCATGCCTTGTCCCTCTGAGTTTTGAGCAACACCTTGTGGATCAGAAGAAAGGGAAGGAAGGCGTACAGGAGGCCTGGAGTCCAGGGCCTCATGAAGGCATTCCCCACTAAGGATGGGTGGGCACAAAACAGCCTCAGCTTCTCATTCTCCCACGAGACAAACAGGACCACCTGGGGGGTGCCCCACCAGGAAAACAGTCTGGCTACTACCTCCTGGTGAAAAGACAACTCATTAGATGCTTCACCACCTCGGTTGATAGCATCCACCAGCTGACTGGACATGCCGGCCACATGAATGGCCAGAAGGTCAGCACCCAGGCTGCAAACGAGGGTCCAGATGCGCAGAGCTTCCCGGCACAACAAGAGGGAATGAATCCCGCCCTGCTTGTTGAGGTAATACATGGTCATCATGTTGTCCATCTGGACCTGGACAACCTGACCCTGAAGGTGCGGAGCGAACATCATCAATGCCAGGCACACTGCCCAGAGCTCCAGCAGGTTGCTATGCAATCAGGACTCCTTGGGCATCCAGAGCCCATGGACTCTGTGGTTCCCCAGGTGGACACTCCAGCCCATCAATGAGGCGTCAGTCATGAAAGTGACCATCAGCCCCAGGTAGACAAACAGGACCCCTCCTGGAGATGGTGTGGGGCCAACCACCACTGGATGGTGTCCTACACCTGTTGAGTCACCAAGACCAGATGGTCAAGGCGATAGCAGCGCTGAGACCACTGATAGGCCAGCCCTCACTGCAGGGAGCGCATTCTCCAGCAGGACCAATGGACCACGCTGGTGCCAGCCGCCATGTACCCCAGAAGAAGCAGGAAGTCCCGGACAGGGTGCAACTGCCCCACCTGAAATAAGCGGGCAAAGGAGGAAAGATCCTCCACCCTGTCCACCATAGCCAGGCACGATCAATACAAGATTTGAGCTCTGCCCTGATAAAGTGAATCACCTGCAAAGGGACAAGTTTCAACTTGGCCTCATTGACTAAGAGGCCGAGGGTCAAGCAGGTCTACTGGGTCAAGTCCCTGGATTGCTCCACCTCAGTTCTGGAGGAGCCTGCGATCAGCCAGTCATCCAGGTACGAGTACACCCAGACTCCTTGGCACTGCAGCAAGGCTGCCACCACTGCAATGCATCTGGTGAAGACCCAGGAGCCAAGAAGAGGCTGAACGGCATGGCTCAGAATTCGTACAGAATCCCATTACAGCAGAAATGCAGGAACTGCTGGTGGGACGGAGGGATGGGGACATGGAAGAAAGCATTCTGAAGGTCCAGAGAGCAGAACCACATGTCTTGCTCCAAGAATGGGATGATCAGATTCAGAGTGACCATCTAGAAGGAGTGCAACTGCAGGAATTTGTTGAGGTTGTGCAGATCCAGTATGGGGCCAGCCACCTATCCATATTGGAAGCAGAAAGTATCTGAAGACAAACTCCAGACTGGCTTGGGGTCCGGGACATGAACCACCACCTCCTTCAGGAACAGCTGGGCAATGTCCTCCCAAAGGGCGGACAGCATGTCTGCGGACACCATGTCATCCTGAGGTGCGCGAGCTCTGCTTGTTGGGAGAGCTTTTAACTCTAGAGGCAGACCCTGGCTGACCACTTCGAGCAACCACTGGTCTGTGGTGATACTGGACAAGGCGGAAGCAAAATAGAGGAGCCTGCCCCCCATGGGGGGACCCGGGGGCAGCAGGAGGGTGTGGAGGGAAGTGCCCCCCAACCCGTCACTGGGTAGTCTTGGAGGCCACTGCGGGGCTTGCTGAGGAAGCAGTTGTCCCCCGTCTGGTTTCCTGACAATGGAAGCCACGGTCTTCAGCCGAGAACGCCAAGTCTGCTGTTCCCCGACCAGGGTCTGAGGCAGTTTGGCTGCAAGGGCAGAACTAGGCCAAAACTGAAAGGAATTTTTCTTAGACTCTTCATGTCCTTCTGCGCAGAGGTGACCAGGTCCAGGGTGGCACTGGACTTTGCTATACGGGTGAGAAGGCCATACACCTCTGGCCCGAACAAGCCTGTACCCAAAAGGGAACGTCCACCAGCTTGTGCTGGATATCAGCCGTAATGATCAAAATCCACAGCCATGCCCTGCAGTGCATAGCCCACTGCCACAGCCACGGACTTCCCACATGAGCCAACCCAACTAAATACTAAATCAGGCAACCACTCAGTCATCGACTGGGCCCTAACCTCACATGTCCACAGAGTAATCGAATCAGGCCTCCTCACGGATGCACTCAGTGACCATCACATGATCTACTTGGTCTGCAAACTCCACCACTCAAAAGCCCAACATAAAACATTGCTTGTCTGCTCATATAAATCCCTAGACCTTACCCACCTCCTATATGACCTAGCCCACACTGACTGGTCTATTTCCTCTGCTACCACAGTTAACAAAGCCCTGGACTATTTCCAAGGCCACTTTCTTGACATCTGGAATGAGCATGCACCCTTTAAGCGCACTTGAGTACACGGAAACCACCTCCCTTGGATCACACCAGAATTGGTGGCATGTATGAGAGCTCGAGACTGGGCTTGGAAGGCTCTGGAAGGCTCACAAAGTCTCCAAATGAAATGCTGACCATAACAGATATTGTGCCCTCAGAAACACCTGCGCCAAGGCTACAAGGCTCACTAAGTCAGAATACTTTAGATCCACCTTTGATGCTAATATACGTACCCCGTCAAGATTTTGGAAAGTTATTAACTCCTTCTCTCCCCCCTCTAAATCCCAAACTCCACTCATCTATGTCAATAACGCCCTTACGTCTGCCCACTTCACAGTTGCCACTGAATTCAACTCTTACTTTACCTCTTGTGCTGCTGCTCTACTAGCTTCTCTTCCTCCTACCAAACCAGTTGCGTCTGTCTGCAATAACTCACACCCAAGCACCCTCCCTAACGACCTCTTCTCCTTCTCTCCAGTCTCACCTCATGATGCTCTAAAACTCTCCTCGCTCTCAACCCATCTAAGGGTTCCTCACCTGATGGCCTTGACCCCAGACTTCTCTTCCTATCTGCTCATGCCATTTGTTCACCACTTTCTGCCTTACTAAACCTTTCCTTCTCGCTGGTCTCCATCCCTGACCCATGGAAGCATGCTGTAGTTCTCCCACTACCCAAGGGAGGTGACCCTTCTATGCCTGGGAACTATCTGCCAATCTCTCTCTCTCTTACCTATTCTTGCTAAGCTTCAGGAGCACCTGGTTCTCTCCCAACTATCCTCTTACCTCTCCAACTCTGCCTTTTTCACTCCCTACCAATCTGGTTTTAAGAAAGATCACTCCACTACCACTTCCTTACTTAGGCTCACCAATTCCATACTCTCAGGTACGGACAGTGGTCTAATTACATCTGTGATCTTTGTTGACCTTGCAAAGGCTTTTGACACTGTCTCCACCCCCAGATAATCTGCAATCTGCTGGCCTGTCTGATTCAGTCACAAACTGGTTTAGCTCCTACCTAACAGGCCGGACACAGTCAGTCAGAATTGCCTATTCCACCTCCCCCAACTCCAGATTAATGCTGTCGTACCCAAAGGCTCCATCCTTGGCCCCTTACTATTCTTCATATTCCTTAATGACCTCCTGTCAGTGTGCACCCCCTCCTACATCCATATGTATGCTGACGATACTGTACTTTTCTACTCTGGCCAATCACCAACTGATATGGCTTCCACACTTCAGCTTGACTTTGAGAAAGTTCAGCAATGGCTAAGCTCCCATCAGCTTTTCCTTAACGCCAAGAAAACAGTCTCCATGACCTTCGGCACTTGGCAGAGACTCTGTAGGCTAACTAAACTGCCCTCCTTCCACACCCTTGATGGCTCTACTCTGGAGGGCACCTCCACCTTTAGGTATCTCGGGTTCTGGCTAGACCAGCACCTAAACTTCACTGGACACATAGACTCCATCCTAAAAAAGCTGTGCCCAAATTAGGTGCTCTTTACAGGTCCCGAAGCTGCCCACCTCTACAAGCCAGGCAGGAGATTGTCCAGAAAATGATACTACCCATCTTTGACTACTGTGACGCAGTCTACAATGCTGCACCAAAGTCATCATTAACTAGACTGGACACCCTTTTCAATGCTTTCTGTCATTTTGCTCTGGATGTCCCTTTCTTTGCCCATCATTGTGATCTATAGCGCTCTCAAGCTTTTCCTTCCCTGGAAAACCACCGTCTAGCTCACTGCATAAAAAATGCCTCTAAATTCTGGTTTGATATGCTTCCCTCTTACCTTGCCTCCTTACTGTCCTCCCACCCCACTGTCCCTCTCTCCCTCAGATCCACTGACTCCCATACCCAAGCTATACCATGGTGCACCACCTCTATAGGCCAATCGTCATTCTTCTATAGGTTTCCTAAGCTCTGGAACTCAATGCCTCATCAAAATCGGACACTCTTCCTCCCCATGGTCCATTTCGACCTCCCTCCTCAACTTCCTCTCTCTATCCTGCAGCTGCTCTTAATTTCCCCTCTGGCTCCTCACTCCTCCTAATTTCCTCTCTGGCTTCTCCATCCCCTTTCCCAGCCTAGAACTTAATGTGAGGAGAAACCAATGTACTTTATTGCACTTCCTTGTCTGCATTGTATGTATTAAGTCTGCAGTGCTATTGATTTGCTCCTCTCATATCAAATCCTAATGTTTATCCAATGCTACTAACTGATGTCTTTTTTTTTTACTCTGTTGCTTCTCTGTTTTACATTACCTTTGGAAATGTGTTGTTAATTATTGTATATATACTTTTCTATAATACTGCATGGAAATGTGCTTTTGATTACTGTACTCCCATGTTCCCCTTACCCCAGAACGCTCCATGAGACAAGCAATTTTACATTGTTCAGTGTGCCTTTCCTGGTGAAACTTTTCAATAAATAAATAAAAAATAAACATGAGTCTTGTCCATGGCCATCTGAAGCTGCTGTTTCGCAACAGCATGTCCTTGATCCCAGACCAGCTTGACCGGCAGCCGCACGTCAGCTAGGAGTCAAGGGAGCACCTGATCAGGAGTGCCCAGAAAGGCATGGGCAAATTGGGCCATTACGAGGGCCAAATTAGCCTGCTGAACACCAAGTGAAAGAGACAAGGCCGTGTATACTTTTTTGCCCGCATGATCCAATTTCTTGGACTTCTTGTCGGAAGGCCTATTGACATCCTCGATATGGCCAGTACACAGAAAGATGGAGTCGGTAACCAGCCCTTCAACTGAAGGGATTGTCCATGAATCTGGAGATAGAGCCCATGGGACTGCGTACTTGCATGGCATGTGAATCGACGGCATGGGGCAGGAAGTGGGATGCTGCCACAGTTCCAGTGCGGGGCCAAGAACAGCCTCTGCAACAGGGAACGCGACCCTAGGGGAGCCATCCCTGTCGAGGATCTCAGTAAGGGGGCATTTATCCCACTTCTAAACAGGCTCTAGCAGGATCCCCGTGGACTCTTAGATCAAGCAGAGCATAGCCTCGAAGGACATAGGACCATGGTCTGCTGACAGATCCTCACCTGACTCCCAGACAAAGCTGGGAGTTGGGTGAGAAATGCATGGATGAGTCCTCTGAGTCCAAGGACTCGAAGAACGGCCTAGCCTCTGTATCCCCACTGACTTTGTGGGGCTCATCAGCGTGAGTCACCCTCACCAACAGCCAATGAGGAAGCCCAGGGGTTACCCGGGTGCCTTAGGAGGGGGACCCTCCTTGGGCTGTGAAGTAGTGAGTTCCACTCTAATAAGTGGAGAGGCCAGGATTGGCTGAGCTGGAGGAGTAGGCACAAGCCAAGGGGGTGGCAGCCAAGAGGGCATCGGGTTGGGAGCTGGCACCAGCCAAGGCCCCTTGTCCCAAATGAGTTGCTGCCACATGAGCTCCTCACAGCAATGCCACAGCTTGCAGCAGAGCTGATGCTCCCCAGAGAAAGAAGAGGAGTAGCAGTAGCACCGCTTGCCAGAGTGTCAAGAACAAGATCGACAGCCTCGTTGAGAACTGCTTGACCACAAGCCAGAATATCTCAACCGAGACTGTGACCACTGGGGAACCGGATGGCGTGGAGAAGCAGGAACCAGTGACAGATGCCTGGGGTCCCCTGAAGAGTCGAGCTCCCTAAGGAAAGGGTCTGATTCCGCTTGCTGATCTGACCAGTTATGGGAGAGGAGAGGCAGGACTGGAGTCCTGGTGAGGGAGGTATCCCTCTTGTCTGGCGACATGTCAACCTGGTTGAGAAAAACTAGCTGGTCGACCCGCATCTTGGCTGACAAGCCTAACAGGGACACTATAGGGCCAGTGGCATGGACAGAGACATTAGCTGAAACTGACAGCTCAATGACCATCGAGCCAGCAGAAAAATGGGAAATGGAGCCCTGAGAGTGCTCACAGTCCCACGACCTGCAGCTGGACTTTTTGGACTCATCTTTGGAGTCTCACTTAAACAATCTTGACCCACGGGAAGGGCCTCCCTGAGGGTTAGAAGGAAATGACCCAAGTCCTGAAATGCCCTAGTAAATGAGGCGCCAAGTCCCAAGGGAACCAGGGTGGACACAGATGAAGAGCCTGCCACAGATTGGACCACTGCCTACTTGAAGGCAACCATTTGTTTGGCAGAGCCAACAGCCGCAGAAACCATCCAACGGGCATCCTTGGACCAGACAGGTGATCCCATTCGTCCGGATGGTCCAGGAGGAGATGCGTATAGTGATTCTCCAGCGTGGCGGGATACACGGTGCAACAAAGGCCGCAAGCCTGGGGATCGTGATCCTGTCCCAGGCAATATATGCATGTGGCATGCAGATCTATATGTGACATCTTCTGGCCATATGGCATTTCCTGAACCCAGGGCCCAATTTAGAAACAGCCAATTCCATGATGCGATGAGGAAAAAACAGTTAACCCAAAAAATGCAAGGAAGTACAAAAAGATAGGGCCTACACCCAGTGTACAGCTCGATGGAGGGAACCTGTCTCTTCCAGCGGAAAGGAAGATCCAACGTCATGGGTTGTGCCAAGGGGGATGCCACCCAGGGGCACGGGTCATAAAGTTGCGGCCAAAACCGCACACCGCAACAATGCCGCACGCAAAGCAGCATGGAGCAAAATAACATCGGCACAATATGCCGACTTGCAGTGCCAAGAGCACACACTGCAGCAACCACTTCATTTTTGCGGGCGGCTTTGCCCCCCACACCCCCTGGACTAATTATAATCAACTCTGGGGGATCGTGGACATAGGGGGTAAAAAAAAAAACTTGGTCGGGAAATTTTTGTTTTGGGGACCAAAAGAAGCCGCTTGAGTGGGACCTGGGGAGAACCGAACCGCAGCCCAAGGTCCACAACGCTGCCGGAGGCAGGTGCTCTATCCGCTCCACCACAGGAGCAGCTCAGCCAGGCACCACCCTGACAAAATGCTTCACCTTCCCTGCTGGCAGCCTAGAGTGACAGGGGTAGCGGTTTCTACCGCATGTGATAAAACCCCTGTCGCTGTAGAGCCATTAGCACTTCTTGCAGCACTGTATTTCACGTGCAGTTTTATCCATGCTGTCTTAACCCGGTACCCCACCCAGGTGGGTGGGAGGAGCCAGCTTGAAGACCTTCTGGCCAGATTTAAAAGGAAAACGAATTCTACCACAGCTGTGGATAGTACACCACATCCATGCCCCCAGAATATTTTTTTAACCTTTGGAGTTTTAAAGCCGGAACACAGAAGATGAAATGAGTGAACAGGTACTAGCAGGATTTAGAAAGTGAACTAAAAGACAATTAGGGCACTGCCTTGTGCAAATTTGTAAAACATAAGACAACCAATGGTATTCCCATCTATTTCTAGAGGTCAGCCAATTAGTTACTCATAGATAGTACAGTGGTGGGTGAAAAGTCACTTCAGAGGGCAAACCTACAATGTTTGTTAACAGATGGTCAAGGGGTGGCAGTATGGCTTTGTAGGCAGAGCAGTACAGTATATAATGCTACCATTGTCCAAAGAAGGCAGCAGAAAATTGGGAGACCACCTACTTCCTTGAGTAAGACCTGCAGAGATTGTTTAGCTTTGTCCTCATGTTAAGGATATGTACAATATAGTTGTCATGTGTTAGAAATGTGTCAAGTCAAACACAGAAGTATGGGGCTGGCAGTACAGTCTACAGGTGACAGTAATAAGCTGTGAATGAGCTTGCTATATCAAGCATACCTGGGTTTGATACCCACAACCTCCACTTGCATACTGTGTGACTCTGAGCAAGTCACTTCACCACCCAAGTGCTCCTGGGTCACCACTGAAATCAGCCACTTGTGCCTAGTGGGCTTTACCCAGGTACCAAAAAATATAAAATCAAGATTTAAATACACATATCTGCTTGACATTTACTTCAGAAGTTACATGGGGGCATCCGGTCTCAACAGGTTACGAAAGCTAAAGAACATAGCTTTAGTTTTATTCAGCTGATTATCTGTAAACCCCCTCCTAATATTATCAAAGTCCTTTTGGGGAACTGCATTGACCTCAGACATGACTAGAGCAGGGAAAAACACAAAGGTGCTGTCCATGTATGTACTATGTAGGTGACACCTCCCATTTATGCCTCAGTAGGTCATTAAATAAAAACCCAAAACAGAGCCTTGGGGCTAGGGATGTCATGGTATCCAGTTTTTACAGTATATCACATTTCAGAAATCACAGTATTGATACAGTGGCCAATTACTGAAATCATGTTAATCGTGGTTCACAGCATATGGTGGTTTTTAGGCCTTTTAACTAATTTTTGGGTGTGTTTTTAGGAATAATTTCCCTTCTTCACCAGCTCTCCCAGACACAGGAATTTGAGAAGGCATTTTTGTAAATGTCTACTTCCACAGTATTGCTGTATTCATAATAATAACTGTGGCATTATAGTGGTGATCGTATAAAAGTTTGGAAGTGTTGAGGAATACTTCAAGGTATCTCGAGGTACCACTGAGGCACTTAAGTTCACGTGGTGATTGTATAAAAGTTTGGCAGTGCTGAGGAGGTACCTGGTACCTCGAGGTATACCTCAGCACTTCCAAACTTTTATACGATCACCACTGATAGTACGTCAGTCACCATAAAATCAAAACTTGATACCATGACATCCCTACCTGAAGCACCCCAAAGGTTAATGGCTGTCAATTCAGAGAGTAAGTGCTCTGTACAGACACTAGCCGAGTATGACCGCTTGGGTAGTTATCTAACCAAATAACAGTCAGGCATATTTGATGGGGACACCTTGAAAAGCTTCACCCAAATTCAGCAGGAGTTTAAAATTCCTTCTTCTGATTTTTTTGCTTATTTGCAAATCAGACACTATTTACAAGCGGTAGGGGGTGGGGAGTATAACAAAGGCCCGGGGTCGTCAGTCCACTTCTGAATCTCCTTATGGAGTTACTAAGGGAATCCCCGCAGGTGACTCATCTGATTTCCAACCTTTATGTGGCAGGTGAGCCAGTGAATTCAGAATCCAGACTACGAATCCAGACTCTCTGGGAAAAGGAATTGGACCTGGGGGAAGGGGTTTTAAGGTGGGATGTAATCTGGAGGATGGCACACAGAACTTCAGCCTCGCCCTCATGGAGGGAGTTTAGGTGGAAAGTACTCACCAGATTTTTCAGGACACCAGTGATAACCAAACACTTTGGTGAATCCTGCTCAGATAAATGCTGAAGGGGTTGCGGGCAGGTAGGGACACACAAACATATTTTTTGGGGGTGCCCTAGAATCAAAACTTATTGGAATTGTATTAGTCAAGGGCAGAGTGAGATTTTACAGACATATACTTTGGATCAGCCTCGTTGTTTACTATTGGGAGAACCCCCTCAAGGTCTGGTAGGCCCTAAAGCCAACTACTTATTTCCAATCTTGTTGGCCGCGGCCCAGAAGGCCATTACTAGGTTGTGGCTTTCCAAGACTCCCCCAGGTGAAGAGCAGTGGCTGTCGTGTTGTAACCAAATTAAAGTAATGGAGAGGCTTACGGACAACTTAAATTTAAAACCTGATCTGCACAAATCTCGCTGGTTTCCATTCTTTGAGTATCTTGGCACGAAAGAGGGGGTTACTACTCTAGAGATTCTAGCAAGAGAAGTCTTAGATTGAAGGGCCTGTTATGGTAGGCGATTAGGCCTTCGGACGAGGCAAAGCTTCCCAGACAACATTTGCGCACCTTAGGGTAAACTGGAATTGGCTTCACTCGCCACGGCTCTGGGGGAGGGGAGGCACTGTTGGTTTTTATGTATACATGTGTATTGTTTAACTACTTCTTCTGTGTCATTCTATTCCTATACTTTCAGAGGGTGGGGGGGTTCTTTTTCTTTAGTGGCTTTCACTTGGGAGGCTACTGGTTAAACTAAAAAGGGTAATTGGAGCGAGAAGGATATAATCCAGTCTAAGATAAATACGCCAGCCAGGAAAATGCCTTATTAAATGTTCACAGCTGTACATCTAATTGTTTTTTTTTTTTGTTTTGTTTTTTAATGAATGTTATGATCTACTCATGGGTAGGAATTGTTTTTTTTAATTCTCGCAAGAATGTATTTTGCCTCTCTGTTGGTACCCTTTTTTTTCTGTAATTTGTTACTGTTTGAAAAATGAAATAATAAAATTACAGTTTCAAAAAAAAATAACAGTCAGGCAACCTACAATAGATACAAGTTGTGGAATTCGAACCAAAGTAATTCATGGTCCACCACGTCAAAGGCCTTGGATAGGTCAACGACAATAACCACAGAGAGATAACCTTTGTCAGTGGCTTGGTATAGGTAAGTTGAAATGCTCCTTCCTAAAGCCAGACCGCATTGGGGAGAGAATGTTATGCAAGTTGGTATTCTGTTGAAAGTGGACACACGTCTCAAGGAGCTTGAGTACAACAGAAAGGATTTATTCGGTCCCCTACCATTTACGGAGGGAGACAACACTGGCACACTTTCAGACTGCTGGCAGCTCACTAGTAGAAAGGGAAAGGGAACGCAGTGGGACGAAGATAGGGAGGCATACCAAATTTCCCTACGGGAAGCAGGGAAGGCAGTAAAGCAGGCAAAGGCCCAAACTGAGGAAACACTAGCATGAACAGTAAAAGAAGGGGACAAGACTTTCTATAGATACATTAGTGAAAGGAGACAGTCCAGAGGGGGGTATTGTTAAGATCAAAGGGGATAAGGGGGAGTGTGTGGAGGAGGACCAAGGAAAAGCATCTATCCTAACTAGATACTTCTGCTCAGTATTTACTGAGAAGAAGGTAGGACAGGGCCCACAGCTCAGTACCATGGACACATGGGGGAGGGAGGGGTGCACAAATTCCTTCACAAAAGAAAGAGTCCTACAACAGCTCGCTAAGCTCAGTGTGGACAAGGCAATAGGACCTCATGGCATACATCCCAGGGTATTAAAGGAGCTAAGGATGGAACTAGTAGAGCCATTAGCAGAACTGTTTAGTAAGTCTCTGAGCACAGGAGAGATTCCAGAAGACCGGAGAAGAACTCATGTGATCCCACTCCACAAGAATGACAGCAGGAAGGAGGCAGGGAACTACGGACTAGTCAATCTTACCTCAGTATTGGGCAAGATTATGGAGGCACTCCTTAAGGAAAGAATTGTGCAACACCTGGAATCCATAGGAGCACAGGATCCAAAACATCTTGGGTTTACAAAAGGAAGATCCTATCAGACTAATCTCATAGATTTCTTTGACTGGGTAACCAGAGTGGTGGACCAAGGTGGTGCAGTTGATGTCGCCTACCTTGACTTCAGCAAAGCTTTCAATACTGTTCCACATAGAAGATTGATTAATAAGCTGGGTAGGCTCAGGGTGAGTCAGAGATTGGTCAACTGGGTGGCAAACTGGTTGGCGGGCAGAAAACAGAGAGTGGTGGTAAACGGTATACGGTCAGAAGAGATGCAAGTCACAAGTGGGGCACCTCAGGGATCAGTTCTGGGGCCAGTCCTCTTCAATATCTTCATCAGTGACATTGCAGATGGACTGGAAGATAAGGTTTGTCTGTTTGCAGATGACACCAAGATCTGCAACAAAATACATGATCCAGATGGGGTGGGCAGAATGAGAAGAGATCTGGATAAACTGGCAAAATGATCGGAAAAGTGGCAACTGGGGTTTAACGCAAAGAAGTGCAAGATCATGCACATAAGGAAGAGAAACCCTGAAACTACCTATAGGTTGGCAGGGGAGTTGTTGGCAATCACAAGGGAAGAAAGAAACTTGGGCATCATCATCATCACAGATGACCTGAAATCATCCAAGCAGACCACTAAAGCAGTAGATAAGGCTAGAGGGATGTTGTGGTGTATTAGTAGGGTTATCACGAGTCACAAGAGGAATGTAATAATCCCTCTTTACAAGACACTGGTTAGGCCCCATCTGGAGTACTGCGTGCAGTACTGGAGGCTGCACCTGCACAAGGACATTAACAAAATGGAGGCAGTCCAGAGAAGGGCAACCAAAATGGTGCAGGGACTGCATCAGAAAACATATAAGGACAGATTAACGGAGCTCAATACGTATACCCTAGAGCAAAGGAGGGAGAGAGAGGTGATATGATCGAAACATTCAAAAATCTTAAGGGCATTAACAAGGTGAAAGAGTCTAACATGTTTCAATATAAGAAAAATAGCAGGACAAGAAGACACAGCATGAAATTAGAGGGAGGCCGATTAAGGGGTAATGTGAGGAAGTTTTTTTTCACAGAAAGGGTGGTGGATGCATGGAACGGCCTACCTCAGGAAGTGGTGGATATGAATACAGTGCAGGGCTTCAAACATGCATGGGCTAGGCATAAGTGAGCAATACAGATGAGTATGAATAGATAGGCCATTGACAGAGCAAAGGCCGATGGCACATTCATAAGGTAGAAAAAATGGGCAGACTGGATGGGCCTTACGGTCCTTATCTGCTATCAACTTCTATGTTTCTATGAAAGATTTACAAGTGTAGCAGCAGGGGCACAAATATAGGGCACCACAAGATGAAGCAACTTTGTAACTTTGGAGTCTGCATTAACAGGTATCAAGTGGAGTAATCAACTTAAAGGTTTTCAAGGCAACGTTAGCTGCCCTATCACAGTGAGTGAATGAAGGGTAATACTGAAGCACAGAATTTGTCGGCAGGCAAGGATCACTTTGCCCACCCAGTCTGACCTTTTTTCCCTGTCTCCTCTGCCAACACAGCACCTACCTGGTCTCCAGTAAACCCCCCCCCCATTTCAATCAATCAATCAATCAAAATCTTTATTTATCCAGGCGGGCACCATTGAGCAAGGCTCATTTGCAAGGTGGACCTGGTCATGAATACATCAAAGTACAGTACAGAAGCAGGTATACAAAAAGCAATAATATACAAGGAAAAAAAAGTATATACAGTGTATACAGTACAGTACAAGGTTGAAATAAATTAAAAAAAAAAACAGCATTATTTTACAATTGAAGAAGTCAGCAGATGTACAATCAACCAAAGCCATACACATTTTGATAATAATTTTCCTTTATACCTATCCCGTGCATGCTTAAAGCCCATTAGAGTTTTTGCCCCACCACACCCACTGCAAGATTGTTTCATGTATCTACAACCCACTCAGTGAAGAAATACTTCCTCATATCCATCCTAAACTCCCTCGCACCCCGCACCCCCCCAAAGCTTCATATTGTGCCCTCTAGTTCTTGTATACCTTCTTTTCTGGAAAAGGCTTCCTTCCTATACCCTACTTACCTTTTGATATATTTAAAGGTCTCTATCATGTCCCCCCTCTCCCTCCTTCCTTTCAGTGTGTACATGTTCAGATCCCTCAGTCTCTCCTCATAGGAGATTCAGTACAGCCCTTGCACCATTTTTGTTGCCCTTCTTTGGATGACCTCTACCCTATTCCTTTCTAAGGTGCAGTCTCCAGAACAGGACACAGGACTCCAGGTGTGGTGTCACCAATGACCGGTAAAGTGGCAACACCACCTACCTTCTTCTGCTGGTGATACCACCCCCCAGTGCACCCCAATATCCCAATGGCTTTCTTCACTGCTTTGTCAAACTGCTTTTCTGCCTTGAGGTCATCCGTTATGATCACCCCCATGTCCCTTTCCTGTTTAGTAACTGCCAGTATCACCCCACCCCCCCCGATTCTATACTCTGCCTCTAGGCTCCTGCGACCAAGGTGCATGATTTTGCACTTTTTTGAACTAAACCCCAGCTGCCATACCCGTGGGTCTTTGAGTTTGAAAGTGATGTTGAGGTTGGTGAAATGAGAGTTAAAAACATTTAGGACAGGGGGGTCGCCTGATAGCAAAGCACTGCCATGCTGGTGACCAGATTTGGAAGCAGACTTGAAAAGTTAGCTAGGCAGGCCTGGGAGGGCTGGGGTACTGCTGCTGGACAACACTGCTCTCAGCCAGGAGGGTTGGCACCGAGCTTCTACCACAGACACCCCCCCCCCCGTGGTGGACTTATGAGCTTGCTTCTCTGCAGAGCGGTTGCTGTGTGCATGCAAGGTCTGTCAGGGCAGTGCCTGGTACCAAATGGTAGGTTAGAGAGTCACTGGATAACAGAAAAAATAGAAAGATCCCCCACCCGCTTGCCATCACAATGATGGCCACAAACACACCCAAGCTCCCCTCTGTGAATATCTGCTAGCTCTGATGATAGAAGAAGCAGATGAGGGAGTTGGGTTGTTGCCAAAGAGATGTCTATAAAGAAAAGAGAAACAGATGAATATGGGAGAAAAAGCAGGATGGAGAAAGATTGAAGAAAACAAAATGTACAATATCAGGCAATCTGGTAATGTCATCAGCGGGATTCACAATCTGGTCAACATGTTCTTGCTGCCACTGGTCCAGCTCAAGTCTGCCTCAACAAACAGTTCTTTTTGTAGCGAAAATGTATTCGTTTTTTTTCCTACAAAAATCAAGAACTGTTTTAGACAAACTATACTCAACAATGTAAATGCTATGATCTTAACACTCAGATTATGAAGACACTCTTATTGTCAGTCAAGAGAAATGGGGAGGTCTTAAGATGCCTCACTCACTCCTATATTATTTTGCTTTTCAGGGCTGTAAATATTTGCACTGGCTTGGTACTCAGGAAGTGGGGCCCTTATCTAAGTCATGGTTAAACACTGAACATCATACAGCAGACAGTGTAAAGGTGTCCCTACCCTCTCTCCTCCTTTAGCAAGTTACCTATCCCCTTACAACAATTGCCAATTGGTTGGGCTGTGAAGCCGCATTTATAAATGTGTCATTTATTCAGGTTTAACTGCAAACAGGACCCAGGAGAGCCATTCTTCAACAACTTAAACGTGTTAATTGGTAAAAGGATGGTTAAACCGACCTCCTGGGAAGGATCTTAAGGCAACTTCCTTGCTAGATTTGTAAAGGAGAATAATTTTCTGACTCTTCTAGACTTTAGGACATCCCTTCACCTCCCAGAGTTCCCAGCTTTCAAATTCATGCAGATTAAACACTGCATGACTTCAGTCCTCAAAGCTTCCCCTTGGTCCTCAGAGGCGTCTCAATTTTTTTCAGATTTAGCAGGGCTGTTTGCACAGCCTAGATCAATCTCAAAGCTCTATCACCTTCTAGTTATGCGCACTGCGTTAAACCATTCACCGGTTGCCTTTCATTGGCAGCATGCTGACGATCTTTCCTATGATTCAGCCCAATGGAAAACTATATGGAAGGACATTTTTATTTATTCCATTCTTCAAAGATAACCTTTGAGCACAATGCTAGTTTTCAAAGGTTCCACGTCAAGGTTTATAGACATACTTAATTAAAACAGGAACAAAGAATATAACAAGTAGCAATGAACAGTACATCAGGTACATTGGCAGATAACAAGGATATACAATTGGCAAAGTACAAAGTTACTGTAAGGACATCTCAAGAGATTGCTTGGGTTGTACTACAAAAATCCAGGTGAAAGTAGCATTGAAGAAACCAGGGAATATTTACTAAGTCTAGGAAGAGTCAGCTACAGTGGGAGCCATTATATGGCAGACAGTAGGACTCCAGTGTATAACAGGAATAGCTATGCAGTAGCAGAAGCAGCCTGTTGAGGCACTGTTGAGAGTTCAGGTGAAGGGCTATATGGAAAGGTAATTAGCGAAGAAGGAGGAAGATGAAAGGTGGAGACTGGAGAAGAAGAAGGTGGGAAGAGGAGGAGTAGTGAGGGGGGGAGGTGAGGTGGGAACAGGAACACAGTACGCCCCGAAAGTCCAGGGGAAAAAGCTAAGTGTGAGGGCAGTTGGGCTGCGGAGGGGGGGGCAGAACCATACACCACCCCTTGCACTGGTGGGATAGATCAGCAGGGGCTACCTGCAAGAGCAAATGACAGCAGTCGTGAGATGCTGCTTCAAATCCAATTTAAAGGCTGGGAGACTGGACGAATTAGTTATGTGTGAGGGGATCTCGTTTAGCCAGAGTGGAGCCCTATAAGAAAAGGACCTTTGGCCAAGAGAGGTTTTCCTGAAATGGATGGCTAAGGAGCAGCGGGTCATACCCCTGGTGTGGTAAGTGGAGTGTGCAGCCTGTACCAGTGGTTTGAAAAGGGGGGGTTCCCTAACAGGATTTTTTTGCCTAGAAGGCATGTTTGGTACTTTATCCTGTTGTCACGATTCAGTCAACTAGTAAGTTCATAGAGTGTGCAGGAGTGAGCCTGGCTGTCAGCATTCAATGCTTACCTGCAAGCCTTGTTGAGGGCAATCATGATCCGTTTGAGAGCAGTATTAGTGGCAGATCCATAGACCACCAATCTGTAATCAATGATTGATAGTATAGTGCTGGAGACAGTGAGTCAAAGGGCAGAGGACGTGAGGTATGGTTTATGCCTGTACAATAGTCAAACCAGCTGAAGATTTTTTGTGCTGGGGGCTGGAGATCAGCATTGTTTTTGTTTTCTTGTAATTAAGAAGTAGTTTTTGATTGCAGAACCAGTCTTCCAGTATGTTGAACAAGGATTGAAGCTCATTCTGTACCTGTTCCAGATGACTGCTACTACTCAGGATGACCACATCCATCAGCGTACAGAATGACCTTAGACTGGCAGGCTTCCAGGAGTCCATTTAAGAACAGGCTATAAAGAAGTGGACCCAAGATTGATCCTTGAGGGACACCTTGTTTGATTTCCAATGGGGAGGAGACCACTGACCCGATCCTAATGCTCTGGCTGCAGTGAGAGAGATAATCATTAAACCAGAGTGCGACTTCAGGGGAGAACCTCAAAAGGTTTCAGCTATAGAAGCAGACAATGATTTACCGTGTCGAAGGCCTTTGTGAGATCTATAAAAATAGACCCCCCAAGTTTGCCATTCTCCAGTGCCTTATGCACAAAGTCAGAGAATTCTACCAGTGCAGTGGTGGTACTGTGGCTTTTCCGAAAGCCCTGCTGCTGCGGACACTGGAGATCATGTTTCTGAAGATACTCAGTGGTTTGATTGGCCACAATTCTCTCTAGCACTTTTGATACGGGGAGAGAATAGAAATAGGCCTGTAATTGGCTGTGCTGGAGCGGTCGCCACTTTTCAACACAGGAGTTACTAGTGCTACCTTCCAGGCATCAGGGAATTTCGCAGATGAGAGAGATTTGTTAAATAATTTAGTGACTGGTACCAACAGCTCTTCGAGGGCAACTGCTACAAGCTTCATATCAATAGTGTCACTCCCTAGTCTAGTTTTTCCAAGGACCTTTCTGACATAGGTTCTGGTGTCCCTAGTTGTGACACACCTGAAGTAAAAATCTGGGGGTTTAGAATCGGGTCTAGTGCTCAGCTTATCAGAGTCTATGGGCACAAGGAAGCTGGGAGGGAGAACAGCACTGAGGTCAGTGAATTCAGAATTGAAGGATTCATCAATTAAACAGGGATCAGAGGTGGGAGTACCGTTTAGATTTAACATAATGGGATGCACCCTGTCATCTTTTCCCATTAATTATATGATATTCTACCAGAACCTTTTGCCATTACCCCAGGTGCTATCTAGCTGCTATTTGTAATACTTTGCCTTTGCACGCATAGTGAGGTGAGTGCACGTATTTCTTGCTTCTCTGTAGTTCTGTAGATCCTGTGATTGACCAGAGTTCCTAGCAATGGCCCAAAGGTTATCTCGAGTTCTGAGATGCTTAAGGAGGTCACCTGTGATCCAACCACTGGAAGATCCCCTGATCTTTCTTCTCCTTAACGGGGCAAAGGAATCATAGATTTCATTGAATGTTTCAGTGAAGAACTTTAGGCCTGGTCTATGTCATGGAGTTTGTCCAGGTGTAATCAGTTCACCTGAGCTAGGGTTGATTTGAAGGCTTGCATTTGTAACCTCTTAATGACTCTGCTACTAATGGTGACAGGTGGGACCTTTTCCTTCTTATTCACCCATCTACACATGACTGGAGATTGGTTGCAAAGGCAATCAGGGAGCACTGCTACTTGTTTGAGCCTTGCAGGGTGATTGGTTAATATCCAGTCGAGTTGTCATGACATTCATAAATATTTAAAATAGAACAGATTATGACTCATTAGGTTTAATGTCCTCCATAATTTGTACTATACACCACTTAGACTGTATCACATGGGTAAGCGGTATGACCACAAATGCCATAGGTGTCTTCAGGAAGATGGCGCTCTGCTCCACATGGTTTGGACCTGTCCAAAGCTGGAATCTTTTTGGCAATCAACAAATTCACCACCCCTTTTTCAGAGGTACAAACTGTTTACCTTAGATATTTGTGTGTTGGGTAAATTTTCAGCTATTGAATCTCTGACCCATAAGGCCTATATGGCCTTAATTTCAGCAATTTCATTGCTCGTTATTATGAAACACTGGCTTTCAGACTCTCTACCAAGTGTAAAAGAATGGTTTCAGGACATGCACATGGCTATCAATGCGGAAAGGGTTACTGCTGTTCAATACCATTCTTTGGCATCATTCCGAGAAAGATGGGAGCCATTTATACAGTTTTTAGCTGGGAGGTGAAAGGATTTGGGACTCTGAATTGGACTGTAGGTTATCCAATCTCTCCTGAACTGTAGTATGTGCAATAAGGATTGTTGTTAAACCTATGATGGACATTTTTCGGATATCTGAGTCCAGGATGAATCTGTTTAGGCACACCTGGTGAATTACCACTGTGTGACTGATGAAGGGAGGGTGGGGGTTAGTAAGTATCGGGTGGGGGTTGAGGAAATGCAAATGACCTGTTGGCTACATCAAGTTATTATTCTCGGGTTGAGGGGAGCGGGCTGTTGACATCTGTAAGTTGACATTTTCTGTGTGATTGGTTTGGATTGTTGTATGGTATTTTGTTTTATAAATTTCTTAATAAAGTTTATTAAATTGCAAAAAAAATGAAGACACTCTTATAAGGCCAGGCTTCCAAATCGCTGCTTAATCAGCTTAATTTACTCAATTACTATATAATTAGCTTACCCATTTTATTTTGTTTGCCCCAAGGATACCCACAATTGTACGCTTTATCAGCAGCTTGGGTGGTTATCACTGGTGGACCAGTATGCAGACACCTACATTTGTTACAGCTTACTTATAAAATGTGTTCATTGCTCAGCTCTCTATTTCAACCACCAAAGTTCCATCTTGCTGGAAATCCGCACATATCATACCCTTATTTAAATCAGGGGACCCATGCAATTTAAATAACTACAGACCCATCTCAATCCTGCCTATCCTTTCAAAAGTATTTGAAAAGTTGATTTATAAACAGCTAAAGAGCCACCTTGAAACCTATTCTCTCCTCAACCCAGCACAATCTGGCTTTCGCCCTACTCACAGCACCATCACAGCATTGGCCAAAGTCACCAACGACTGGGTCTCTGCTAAGGACTCTAAGAAAATTATGGGAGCAGTATTCTTAGAACTAAGTAAAGCATTTGACACCGCTGACCACAACCTAACTGTGAACAGCCTTACCAAAATAGGCACCACCCCATCCACTTCCCAGTGGTTTACCAGTTACCTAAGGAAGGATGCAGAAAATCAAAGCAGGTGGTCTGTTCTCTGCCTCCCTACCAACTGCTAAGGGAGTCCCACAAGGCTCCATCTTAGGTCCTATTCTTTTCTCTCTATACATCAACAACCTTGCTTCACAAATAATTAAGTCAACCTTGCATTTCTCTGCAGATGATACAGTTTTGTACACATCCCCAGCTGTACATTACTTGAAGTCTGGGACATATTCCAAGCCGACTTTACACAATTAGAAACAAATCTTATTAATACCAAACTTCTCCTAAACACTAAGAAAACCAAGGCCATGATTCTCTCCCCTAATATTTCCTCCGTCACCCCTCTCGACCCACCCAAAAACTTTATTGTCACCTCCTTAGGTGAACCGCTGGAAGTCATCTCTAAATTTAAATATCTCTGTATTTGGTTAGATGACAAGCTCACCTTTAACGATAACCTCGACGACCTGTCCAGGAGATTAAAAGCCAGATTAGACTTCTTCTTCCGAAACAGGTCCCTCTTTCTCCTGGAGACCAGATTCAGGCTTGTTCAGGCCACCTTCCTCCCTCTACTTGATTATGGGGACGTAATCTACACTTCCTCAGCAATTACTAACCTAAACAAACTGGACATCCTCTATCACCATGCCCTGCACTTCATAACAAACTACCCACACCGAACCCATCACTGTGAGCTGTACGCAGCTGTTGGCTGGACGTCACTTACCATTAGACGCACGCTCCATGCTGGCATCTGGACCCTAAAGCTTCTCCTGAACAAACTCCCGAGTTATCTAACATCTCTCATCCGTATCTCCCACAGTCCATATTCACTCAGGAAATCAGATTTTATCCTCCTCAACATGCCCAGGACTTGCACCTCCTTTGGTAGACAGGCTCTCTCAAGTGCCCTCCCAACCATCTGGAACCAGCTGCAATCTACTCTGAAACTAACCAGTGTAGTACAAAATAAAAGACACCTGTAGCTGCTTCTAATCTCCTTCTCCATCATTTTCCACACCCTTCCCCTACATCCCACTGATGTCAGTCCCAGTCCACTTGCTTCTCGTCTAGTACTAGACCAGCTTTTTACTTTTGTTGGCCTAAACAAATTAATCCCTCCAGCCGATCTTTGACTCCACTCTGCCTTTATCTCCTTTCCCCTATAACTTATCCCCCCCAATCTTTTTACTCCCCTGCTCTCACTTTCTCTACTCTGCTGACTGACCTTTTATCTTTCCCTCCATTGGCCATCCTGCTCCTACCACCCACTCTCCTTTTTCTTAGCTCTCCAGCACCCTCCCACCCCCCATCCCTAAATTCCTCAGTCTCCTTTCACTCCGGTTGTCCATCTTGTATCCATTCCAGATGTTCTCCATAGGCCTACACTTCCTCTAACTACACTGCCACTCTTAAATTTGAGTTAAATATCATTATTTTCTGATTGCTGATCTATGTAACTTATGGACCTAGTCTGCACTTAATGTACTGTTATGTTATTAACTATATGTAGCGTGTATTTGCTTGTAAACGCGCCTCAAGACCTCCTTGTGAATGAGCTTGCTCAATGGAGATTTCCTGCAATAAGCTTGAACTTGAACTCAGCCCCCAGACTACATAAGTGACCTCTTTAAAATTTAAATACATAGGTCAGGCTATAAGTCTACAAATGGCATGGAATTTCAACATCCCAGAACCTGCAGTTCCTATGGTCATCCGTCCTCCTCTTATCTAGACCTCAAGACTTGAAATGCTAACCCTATGTGTTTGCACCCCTTAAGTAGTCATCTGTGTCATTCCATTTCAACAATTGTCTCCTGGTTCAAAAACCATAAAGCCCCAAGCCATAACTGCCATACCTGATGTGAGTCATGTTTCTTTCCAAGTGTTTCTGTGTTATAATTTGTAATGTCTAGTGACTACTAAAAAGTACTCATATTTATCTGCATTTATGCTCATTAATTGGAATATTTATGCAATAATCCACGACAGGATGTGGGTTATACTGGGCTTTACCTAAGTCTGGTGTGGTTTGATCACAAAGTCACAGGCTGACTGACCAAATCCACACCAGAAGTGTGTAAATCCCCGCATAACCCACATCCTGGAGTGGATTATTGCGATTATACAATGCGCTGTAAATAAAGAATTGAAAAGCTATTAAAAGTGTAAAACTTACTGTTTTTAAAGCTTTATTTTATTTATTTATTTATTTTTTGCAATATCCTTTCTCCCTATATTAAAGCAGTAGTGCAACAAAATTGGGCAAAAAATTTGACCCTACCTTTTTTCACTATAAAAGATTCCATGCATCTTCCAGTTTTATTTGATGGTACAATTTTCTAATTCCAGTGAAATATGAGTATTTTATGAATGTTATAACTGAATTTTTTTCTCAAGAAAAAAAGACTGCCACCACGTGTTGCATAGAAATAGCACTGTAAACCTGACAAAGGTTAGGACTGAAAAAAAAGACTCATGGTGCAAAGTACAGGAGGTACAGTACCTATACAAGTACATCTAATAGGTATGCTAATATTTTTATTAATGACAGCTGAAACTAGCTTTTTTGGAAAAACATTTTTCATTGCACTGCTACTTTAAATAGTTCCTTGTTGCTAGATAAATTATGGTTGAAGTCCCCCCCCCCCCCCAAACACGCACACAGACATGCTGGAATGCTTCTTTTCAAAGTCATTTTCTCTTTTGACAGAAAGTTTGGTGCGAGTTCTGAGTGGCTCTTGTACTTGTACTTGAGCCTAGACAAGAGAGCACGGTGTGAGTGCACAGCGGCTGTTGAAGTTGAACATTTGAAACCCTTCTTTCCCTTAACCCCTCTAAAGGCAAATGCCCCTCTGGTCTTGATTCTAAAATCTTCTATCTGCTCCAGCTATTGCAACCCCACTTGCCTCTCTGCTAAACCTCTCCTTCTCACTTGCCTCTGTACCATCCATCTAGAAACATGCCACTGTAATCCCTCTGCCTAAAGGTGGTGATCCCGCCTTCCCTGGCAACTACCAGTCCATCTCTTTACTACCCATTCTTGCTAAGCTTCAAGAGCGCTTGATTCTTTCCCAACTCTCCTACCTTGACCCGTCCTCCTTTTTCGCACTTTACCAGTCTGGCTTCCAGAAAGGTCACTCCACCACATCCTCCCTCCTCAGGCTCACTGACTCCATATTTACAAGCATGGATCAGGGACTATCACTCCCACAATCTCTGTTGACCTAGCTAAGGCTTTTGACACTGTCTCCCATTCCCTCCTGCTTACCTATCTCTCTCTGCTGCTGGGCTCTTGGATACTGCTACCAGACCAGCTGGTTCTGTTCTTACCTAGTTGGAAGAACACAATCTGTTTGGATCTCCAAAAAAAATCTCTTTTTTTTTTTTTAAAGTTTATTAGGAGTTTTTCATACATCAAGGAGACAGAACATAGGAAGTAACCATGCTATACAAATTATCGGGTACACTGAGTCTGTGTCCCCCCCCACCAACCACCCACTCTAAGCCCAAACCCCCCACACCTGGCAAACCACCGCATTTACAACATCAGCAATATTTGACAGTCCATGAGACCAGCATTCTTAAACAAATTAAACGGAGTACAAGGTGTGAAGGGGATCCCAAATCCTACTATATTTAGGCAAGCTGTACTGAAGATTAGCACAGGCTCTTTCTGTCCTAAAATTCCTCAATAATTCGCTGAGCCACTCAGTGTAAGAAAGAACCTCTCAATTCTTCCAATGCCTAAGTACCAGTTTCTTAACGGACATCTCAATAATGGACAAATAGTATTTACTGTATGTTTAGTAACTCTTAATGAGGAATAATCTCCTAATATCAAATTTCAGGAGTAAAACAATCAGAAATACCTAACAAAGGATCAGCCTTAGCTGAAATTGTTTCCCAAAGAAGTGCAACCTTTGGACAACTCCAGAAAATGTGCAGGAGTGTACCTATTTCTAAGGAGCAATGAGTACATAGGTTGGACTCAATAAGACCCGATTTAGCCAATTTCTGGGGAGAATAATATAAATTGTGCAATATATGGAATTGTGTAAGACGGAGTCAATCCTGTGTAAGGAAGCGATGGCAATTACGCCACAGGGAGGCCCAATCCAGTGTTAGAGAAGGAAATAAACTGGTCCAGTACTCCGTGGGGCAGAAGAACTGTGGGAAACGGTACTCAAAAAGTGTAGCATATATCTTAGAGATAGCTTTAGGGGAGCGACTTAAAACTAGGAGATCTTGATACAATGACTTACTACTTAACGCCGGTGGAGAGTGGCCCAGGACTTTAATGAGAAGATGTTTGAGTTGACATACCTTGAAGTAACCAGAGTGTGGAATATTAAATTTAGACATGATGTCCAAAATAGAGAGCCAAGACCTCTCATCTTTTTGGAGTAAGGACGGAGAACCTGTCCCCAGCTGCGGTAACCATGTAGAAGGAATGGGTTTACCATCCAACACGAACAGGGGAGAGTTCCAAATAGATAGGGAGAGGTCATGGAGAGGATTACATTGTAGGAACGCACAGAGCTGTGAATGAACCCACAAGGATAACTCAATTGTTGTGGACTTTAATTTAGGGGGAAGTTGAGAGGGTTTTAAGATTAAGAGGGTACAGGGTTCAATCCCTATAGAGCGAATCATGGCAATCTCTATTTCAAGCCATGGAGGACAGGGAGATGAAGGCGTTGCATCAACCCATCTCGTGTATTTGGAGGCATGGGTGGCCCAATAGTACATATGTAAGTGAGGAAGCCTCAATCCACCTTTGCATTTTGGAGCCGCTAATTTGTGGTAGGCTAATCTAGGTTGCTTTTTAGCCCAAATAAATTTTATAAGGAGTTGATGTAACCTCTTAAACCACACCCCAGGAAGCCAAACATTAAGAAGGTTGAGGGGGTACAAGAGACAAGGAACTACATTCATTTTGGCCAAATTGATCCGACCCCAGAGGGAAACAGGAAGTTTGCTCCACCTGTCCAGGTCATGTGTGATAGTCGAAATGAGGGGATCAAAATTTGTCCTGATAGTTGAGAGAGAAGTTCTGGTAAGAAAAATACCGAGGTATTCCAGAGAGTCTGGAACCCATTTAAGGCCTAGGGCAGTGACCGATTGTTTAAAAACTTTGTGGTTCAAAGGCAAGACAGTCGATTTGTTTAGGTTAAGCCTGTAATTAGAGAGGCAACTATAATTCTCTATAACCTCTAGCACTGCAGGAATTGAGATATCTGGATGTGAAAGCTCGAGAAGAAGATCATCAGCATATGCTAAGACCCTTACTTCCTGACCATACATGTTGAGACCCTGTATTTTTGTGCTAGCGACTAAATTTCGTAAAAGAGGCTCAAGGTAAATATTAAATAGAAGAGGGGAAAGAGGACATCCCTGTCGGGTACTTGAGTGCAGGGGGGAAAGAATCTGAAATAGCTCCATTCCCCATGATCCTAGCCGACAGGGCCCAATAAATAGCAGCAATCCAATCTTGAAATTGAGATGGGAAACCAAAAGCTTCTAATGCCCTAAGCAAAAAATCCCAATCAACTCTATCAAAGGCCTTCTTGGCGTCCAGGGACACCAAGACTGCTGGGAATTGCACATCCCTGGATGCTGAGAGGACATGGTTAAGTGTGCGGAGATTATCGACTGAGGAGCATCTTCGCATAAAACCCACTTGCTGCATTCCAATAAGGTCCGGCAACATGGTAGAGAGCCTATCTGCTAGAATTTTTGTTAAGATCTTCATGTCTTGGTTTAGAAGAGAAATGGGTCTAAAACTCTGAACAAGTTCTGGGTCTTTACCGGATTTGGAATCAGTACTATGAGGGCCTCAAAAAGGGTGGGATCGGTGCGGACACTGGATAAAATATGTTGGAATAGTGAGAGAAGAGCAGGGATGATTGAATCTTTAAATTTCTTGAAGAAATAGGCTGAGAAGCTGTCCGAGCCCAGAGCTTTATCTAACGGGAGTTTTTGTATTACCTCAATAACTTCCCGACTAGAGATAGGTGCCAGCAATAAATTGTTGTGAGTGTCGGACAAAGTCGGTAAATAGGTACGCGAGAAGTAATCATCCGATATGGAAGCCGACGGAAGGTTATTCATTCTCTGGTATAAGGATTCATAATATTGAGTGAATTTGTGTAAGATTAGTCAGGGGAGGTTTTCAATGTTCAATCCGTTAAGGATCTGATGGGGGGAATAAACCTTGCTGATTCCAGCTGTTTAATCCTAAGAGCGAGAAGTTTGCCGGCTTTTTCCCCTTGATCCATATACCTGGCTTTGGTGCATATCATGGCAAATGCGGCTTTCTCCCCAAGAATCTCCAAATATTGATCCCTAATAAGTGTTAATTTATGTTTAACTTCCTCCGGTGTGTTTGGGGTAAGGGAACTTTCAATTACCCTGATCTGAGACAATAGAGTCTTCAACTTGAAGTCTTGCGACTTCTTCCGTGCAGTAGCCTGACTGATTAGAATACCTCTGATATACGCTTTAAAGGCACACCATAAAACATCTGGAGCAACACCCGGAGATTTAGTCATGGTAAAGAAAAACTTGATATGTTCCTGTACTTCTTGAGCGATCTTGGGTTGCTTTATGATTTGGTCGTTAATTTTCCATCTTTTTTTTCTCTTTGGAAGTATGGCTAGAGCTATACGGGATTGGACTAGAGAATGGTCGGAAGGCAGACGAGGTGAGATAGTGGAGGACAACACCCCAGGGATAAGTGCCTGTGAAATTAATAAATAATCTATACGTGAAGACGTACGATGAACCGGGGAGACAAAGGAGTATTCTTTCTCTTTGGGGTGCAATACCCTCCCGAGATCGCATAACCTGAGTTGATCCATCAGATCATGCAGGGCTGTTTGTGCGGGGGGAATCCCTCTGGTTTGGGGAGGTGATCGGTCTAATTCAGCATCAATTACTAGATTTAAGTAGCCCCCTATGACTATCACTGTAGGAAGAAAGGGAAGTATCCTCAAGGTCAAATTTGTAAAAAATCTGGGGTCATCTATGTTGGGACCATACACACTACAGAGAAGAAGGGGGACCAAATGAGTAGTCCCTTTAACTAAAATGTATCTACCCTGCGGATCCCTGATAACCTGTTCCACCTCAAAGGAAGCACTTTTGTTGATCAAAATCATAAGCCCCCTGCTACTGGTGGAGCCTTGGGCGGCAAAAACTTTGCCCACCTGAAGCCTTCTCATCTGCAAGGCCCCTGAGTCCAACAAATGCGACTCTTGGATGAAGGTGATCTGCGAACGTACAAGGCTTAAGTGTTTTAAGACCTTGTACTGTTTGAGTTTATTTCTGATCCCCTTTACATTCCAAGTGGAAAAACAAACCTCATGCACCATGTTCAAGTAAATACATCAGAAGAAAGGATATAATAATTAACCAACCAAGTTGCATATAGAGAATGGTATGCATTCTGGACCATAAATTGTGGTTTGCCCCTCCCCTTCCCCACCAAGTTGCCCAATTTACCCCACCAAACAACCAGAAAACCCCATACAATACAAGCTGAAAACATAAGAACAAAACAATCTTGCATGAAAGACCCCGCCTCCCATCCCTTTACCTATTATGTGCTCATTATACAACAGCCTGTCATTCCGCTCCCCCCTCCAAACCCCACCCCCATATGGGAGAAATATATAGCAAAAAACCACCTGAACTTTATATATTTGTTTCCCTGAAGAGCAGTTTTACATTAACTACACTGAAATGCAAGGGTAATGAAAATTAAAACAACACTCCCCGCTTGTAGCAAAAAACATTAACTACATGCCTGTAAAACGAAGCAGAGGGTATATGGTGATAAAGTAAACGCTAATGAAAGCCCATTTTACCAATTTTTTGCTACTCCGACAAAGGAGGTAACACCAAAATTGAACACAGCTAATGATGCTTAAAATCTGGGCTCAAACCCCCCCCCCCCATGCCATCTAAGAAACATTAAACGATTAGGCAATCAACACATGGGAAAAACATTGTGAAACAGGAACCAGGGTCCCTGGTTGTCAATTCAGAAAACCAAACGTCCGATTAAAGACTTGCCATGCTGGAGTGCCGTCTCACTGCTGAAATCGGGGATTCCACTTCAAGAGCGCACAGAGGGATTGATGAGCTAGATCTCCATAGACTAGACATCAAGCCCAAGCAGCGATCCCTCACTGGACTGGCCCCTTGCGCAGCTCAGCAGACAAGTCTTCCTTGGGCACCACTACAGCTCACAATCCCCCGATGAACTGCTACCTCCTCAGCTAAATTTGGAGCGATGAGTGTGGGGCCATCATTTGGAATCTCGGAAAAGATCAGGCAGGGCTCACATGAGATCTGTGCGTGCTGCTTCATATTCCTTGTAAGAACGCCACTCTCCATCAATAAACACTTGAAGTTTCGTGGGATATGCCATACGGAATTTTATCCCCGCTGTGATAATCTTGGTAACCAGTGGATGGAAGCTGGCCCGGTGTAATCTAACAGAAACCGGCAAGTCCTGGGCGATATGGATCCTACGTCCCTCCCATGATAGCTCTTGCAAATCCTTCACCTTGGCCATCAGATGTTGCTGCTCAAGGTAGTTTAAAAATCAGAATTTCAGCGGGCGGGGGGCTGCGGCAGTCGATGGAGTAGGGCGAAGTGCCCTATGCGCCCTCTCTATTATATATTGGGAGCCATAGGGTGAAGGACCCATTACCTTTTCGAGGAATCGCTGGATGAATAGAATCGGGTCTTTGCCTTCTTCTGATTCCAGCAAGCCGATGATCATCGCTTTATCCCTGCGGCTGTGACCCTCCAAATCTTCAAGTTTCTGCTCGACCTTGGTTAACTTTTGTTTTAAAGAGACTATTTCTGGGTCTTGTTTATCGACCCGCTTTTCTAATGAAACAAGTCAGGCTTTATTATCGGAGGTCTTGATAAGTATGTCCTCGATTGTTTGGGAGAGTGATTTTATCTCCGAAACCATCGACCGGAGTTCTTCCTTGAAGGGTCGAAATTCAGCCAAAAATCCAGCCAAGGTGAGTGGCTCCTGGTTCCCCGAAGTTGCAAAGTGGGAGTGGGAGGTAGGCCCGAGGCCCGCCTTCTTGGGGCCTTGGCGGGGTGATAGGTGGCGTGTGTTTTGGCGGCAGCAGCTTCATTTCTGTATCCATAATTCTTGACAATACGCCGATGGGTGCTGCAAGCTGTAGGCAATAGGTGCAGAGTGTTTTTGCTTATTTTCTCTCCCTTTGTTAGTAAAATTGAGTACTTTAATTAGGCGGGTAGTCAGAGCAGTGTAGAGAGGCGTCTTCTAGGTGTGCTGCATCACGAGTCCCCGCGAAAAAACATCTCTCCCGCTTCCCATAACTACAGGGGTCCACCAAGGTTCAGTGCTCAGCCCGCTGTTACTTTCTATCTTCTTAAATGACCTTCCCTCTGCCTGTCTTACAACCTCCATCCATATGTCTGCTGACGATACTGTCCTCTATACATCTGGACCTTCCCCTGCTGATGTAGCATCTAGGCTTTAGGCTGATTTTGGTAACATTCAGCACTGGTTTTGCTCAAATCAGCTATTCCTGAATCCCAAGAAGACAGTCTCCATGGCCTTCTGCACTAAGCAGAGACTCTCGCGGTTTACATCCTCATCCTCCTTCCACACCCTTGATGCGACTATGCTTGAGGACACCTCCTCATTTCGCTATCTAGGGGTCTGGCTTGACCAGAACCTCCAATTCTCTGGACATATCGATACCATCCACAAAAAGTTGCATTCCAACCTGGGTGCCCTATATAGAAACCGTGGTTGCATCCTGCTGCTGGCTCGCCGCACTCTGATCCAGAAAATAATACTCCCCATTTTTTGACTATGGTGATGTAGTCTACTGTGCCACTCTCAAATCTTCCTTAGCCAGGCTGGACACTCTGGTTCACTCCTGCTGCCACTTTGCTCTTGACAGTCCTCCAGGCACGCATCACTGCAACCTCTACCAATCTCTCTCCCTCCTCTCCCTAGCTGACAAATGACATATCCACATCCACTGTGCCTCCTTAGTTGCTAAATTCTGGTTTCACTCTTCCCCCTCTTACCTCTCATCCTCTATCTCTCCCAAACCTCCTTCCTACCACTACCTTAGAAACCAAGATTCACAAACCATAAACCTTCCTCACAGATCTTCATCTGCAGGCCAATCAGCTTTCACCTACACACTTCCCTAAAATATGGCACTCCCTCCCCAGCCTGTCCGGCACGCTGTCTCAGCTGCAATCCTCTCCTCCCTCTTAAGGAACCTTTCCCCCCTGTCTGTACTTGCGCATAACCTAAACATACTAAATAAATACTCCCGCACCTTATTTTTTGACCCCTGGGTTGCACATTAACTGTTAGCACTTATAAATGTTAAAAGTTAAATCACTCTGTCCCTTGTAATATGTCGGAGTGATTATGTTTGTTTTGTTGCTTTGTTCTCTACATTTTTAACTGTTTATAACTTTGCCTGTAGCTGATTCAGTATCTCGTCTTCTGATGTACACTGTATATCAAACTCTACACTCTCTGTAAAATTTTAATTACTACATGTGTAAGGTTGTACTGCATATGATGTTTATATCTCTTTGTATCCCTTCCCCCAGGATGCATCTGGAAACACGCTTTTGCTCAGTATGCCTTTCCTGGTACAACATTTTAAATAATAAATAATAAACATGTGGTTCCAGAATGATTGTGGGTCTGGTTGAAGGTTTGGACTCATTGGATATTTTGTTTGTTGTATTCCGATCGGTGCACTGGGGCATTTTGAGTCATCATGGAGGAGCGTCTGCAGCTGCGAGATCGAAGCTCAGCAGAGAGACACAGCGTAAGCGTAAGTGAAAGCACTAGTGAAAGGGTTGGCAAGTGAGTCTTTTTAGCTGTTTGATTTTTGGCAATGACAGAGTTGGGAGGGAGCAATTAGTAATTTAATTTATGATGGTACTGTACAGCAGAAAGTTGTTTTACAAGGTTTTTGATAACATTGCTTGTTGCTGGAGTCTAGTGTAGGTTTTTGTAAGCAGGTTTTTAGAAAGAAAATGGTGGCCAAAACGTAGTCTTAAAGAAGTGTACTGACTTCTTGTGTTGTGCAGTATTCCGTTGGGACAGCTGGAACTTTACCCGTAGGTAATGCTGGAATTTACTCAAGGGTAAAGACCCCAGTAGACCAATCAGGTCAAAAGATTTTTGGACCCCACTGTATAAAAATCAATCAGTTATTCCTGTTGTTAATTATATTTATATTGTACCTGTAACTATTTGTATATTTGGAGGCAGTGAGGTAGTGATTAGAGCTGTGGCTTGGGAACCAGGTGATCACAGGTTCAAACACCGCTAGAACCAAAAACATTCATTGCGTGATCTTGGGCAGGTCATCCCAGACTCCAATCTAGCCAGCTGTGAAGAGTGGTAGAAGCTGGTCCCCATTAGAAATGAGATGCTGCATCTCAGCTGAGCTATCCAGGGTAAATACATTGCAAAATAAAAAAAAAATAGCTTGGTAACACCTTAGGATGAGTTAGTGTTTGTGTATTTGACAGCTTATATCTCAGCTACCATAGACCCCAGGACTGTGAAATTTGGTACACATAGTCTCAGTCTTAAGGGCTAGTGTTTCGGTTTGGTGGTTTAAACTTGTAAGTTTCTGAATTTATGTAAAATTCCCTGATTGTTGTATTTTTTGGCTCACTTTTAACTAAAAAAACAAGGCAAAGTTCAATTATGAAACTTAGTGGTTCATTAAAGTTTGATCCAAGGAAGCGCTGGGGTTAAAACAAAAGTTTATTTTATTTTTAAGAAATAAGATTTTATAGTAAGAACATGGGGGTATGACATGAAAAAAACAGCTGAAAAAAATGCAATTTTTTTTGAGTTAAGGTTCGACTAAAGAATTTTAAAAGCTAACAACATAAAATACACTTAAAGCAGCTGCATTTGTTAGCAAAACATTTAATCACATATTTTTTTTCCAAAAATGTATTGCTGACATCCTTAGGTTCATCAGTGTATACTTTTCTATTTTCTTTCATATTTTAAAACAACTGTTGTAGCCAATTTTTGTAACTCATGACTCACATCATTAAAGATGGCTGCCACTCGTTCTTTTAAAAAATTGCTTCTGCAAAAGTTACCTGATGAATATACATACTAGAATCTTACTATGGATATATTAGGATGGTGCTACCACATATTTCCAATGGTGAACAGCACAGCACAGCACTTTTACACGGTGATCATAGCATGGAAACAAAAATATATAAAAACTTCAAAATCCCATATCTTTGGTCAGGAATGAATGAAAACAAAACGAACAAGCATTTGTCAATCCTGAATGTTCGCCAGTTGCACTGCTGCTGTACTGGGTCCTGCTTGTGCACATATTTACTATATATTTACCCAATACAGGTCGAACAAATGTAATATTTCATTTGCACTGGGGTCCTGATTTTACACAGTTTTATACTGCATTTACCCAGGCTAGTAGAGGTGAGATGTGAAATCTCATTTTTAGTGTGGTCCTGCTTTTATAAAGTACTTTTCCAGGACAGATCATAAATAATAATAAATAAAATTTTATTTATTAAGCACCTTATCAACAACCAAGGCACTTCACAATTCATAAATAGACATACCTTAAAATACTAACAAACAAAGATAAGACAGCAGTTAAAAAGAGAACATCAATTAATACACTCAGCTATACCAATTAATCAAAGGCCTGAAGCCACAAATACATTTTGAGGGATTGTTTAAATCGCTCCACAGTTGTGCACTCCCGAAGCCGGCGGGGTAGAGAATTCCAAAGAGTGGGGGCAGCATATTCAAAAGCTCTTGCCCACGATGTTTTTAAGCATACATAGGGATGTAAGTTTGTCATGGATGAGGTTTTAATGACTCATTGTTCATGAAATCATTAGTAAACAGTAGTAAATGTTGTGGCACTGTCATCAATGCTACATTCTGATGACACTAGTGAAAGTCATGGAAGTCCTGAATAAAGATCAAACGTCATAGAATCAATGACATGTATGACTGCCATGACAAACTTACATCCCTAAGCATACCCTTGAAATCTCTAGCAACCCCTCGTTGGCCAAGTGGAGAGATTGGGTGGGCGGTACAGAACCAGGAGCTCTTTCAGGTAGTCAGGGCCCAGTCCGTGTAGGGCTTTAAAAGTCAGCAAGCCGACTTTAAAGGTGATCCACCAATGAATAGGCAGCCAGTGCAGTTCGCGCAAAACTGGCAAAATATGAAAGCATCGAGGAGACCTCATCAGTAGCCGGGCTGCTGCATTCTGCACTAGCTGCAAATGGTGGATTTCAACTCCAGGCAGCCCTAGGTAGAGGAAGTTGCAATAATCCAAGCACGAGGACACAAAGGCATGGATCAAGGCGGGCAGGTCTCCAGATGGAACTAGGTGCCTAATCCTGGTGATATTCCTAAGATGGTAAAAGGAAGATTTGACAACAGCCGACACCTGCAAATGCAGGGTCAGCCCTTCATCAAAAATTACCCCCAGATTACGCACCTGTTCAGAGGCCAGGAGTGAAACACCATCGAGAAAAATTCCCGAAGGTGCACCAACTCCCAACCCCCCTATCCAGCGACCCGGATCCACTACCAACACCTCCGTCTTTCTGAGTTCAACTTCAGCCAGCTGGCATCCATCCACTCCTGGATTTCCTTCAGGCAGTTGTTAAAAACTAAGACAGCTCCAGCCTGGTTGAGTGTGAAAGACAGATAGAGCTGGGTATCATCAGCATAGCAGTGAAACCTCAGCCCATACCTTCTTACAATGTCTCCGATGGGAAGCATGTACACCGCGAACAACATGGAGGAAAGCACCGAGCCCTGAGGGACTCCACACAACAGAGAAATGGGGTCTGAAGAATAAACTCCCGACACCACTCTCTCTGTTCTACCCATTAGGAATGATGGAAACCACCTGAGGACCGTACCTGACAGTCCACAGATGTACCTCAGGTGCCCCAGCAACACCCCATGGTCCATGGTGTCAAACGCTGATGAGAGATCCAGAAGGACTAAGACAGAATGACTCTTCCGATCTCTGGTCATCAGGAGATCATTGAACACCCGAACCAGTGCTGTCTCGATGCTGTGTCTCTTAAGAAAACCAGACTGGAGCGGTTCATAGACATCACGGATGGTCAAATGGTCCTCCAGTTGTGCTGCCACTACTTTCTCAATCACCTTCCCCAAAAAGGGAAGGTTCAAGAGAGGTCTGTAGTTTGTGTGGCAGTCTGGGTCCAAGGTAGCTTTCTTCAAGAGGGGTGTCACCACCGTTTCCTTCAGAGAGCAAGGAAACTCTCCAGATTCCAAGGAGCACCAGACTATCTGCACAAGGACCGGATGGATGACATCTATACAACCCAAAATTAGGGATGTTGGTCCGGGATCCAAGCTACAGTACGTATGGCGCACAACCTGGATAATCCGCATGACGCCCAAGAACTCCAGTCGGCTGAAGGTACTCCAGAAAAATCGTGGTGTAGTGACCTCGGACTGATCAAAAGCAACACCCTTAGAGTGTGTCGGTTGAAGTGCTGCTCTGATGTCAGCCACCTTATTAGCAAAAAAACGAGCAAGATCATTGCACTCTAATTTCGAAAAAGCTTTCTGCACCTGCAGGCAGGCTGGGTTGCACAGTCTGTCTGCAGTGCAGAAAAGCTGAGCTGGTCAATTCTGAGCTGCTGCAATCTCCCCAGACAGGAACTCTGCCTTCTTGCTGGAGATTGCAGATTGATCGGCTTCATAATGGTCCATCAATCTAAGGTGGTCAGTATCTAGAGTAGACTTGCACCAACAACGCTCTAACCTTCGTCCTAGTCTCCACATCTCCCTCAAAGTCCCATCAAACCAAGGGGATCAAGGGCAAAGGGAGACAGAGGACGAACTCAGATAGAAGCAATGACATCCAGAACTGCCGAGACGGCCGAATTATAGGCCGTCATGAGGGTCTCTGGATCACTGCTTGCTAACGAAAGGGATGAGAGGTCAAGCACCATCAGTAGGCTATGAGAACTAATATCTCGTAAAGGATGGTACTTGATCATCTCTACAGGGGTAGGCCTACGAAGGGGGGTGCTAAACCCCACGGTGTAATGATCAGACCACCCAACTGGTTCCACCCCCAAGTCAGAAGTCTCAATCCCTAGGAGAAAGACCAAGTCAAGGGAGTGTCTGTGTTTATGAGTAGCAGTGGTAACTACCTGTGTACGGCCCAGAGAAGTCAACAACTGGAGGAAGTGCTGACCAAACTGTGAGAGTTCGTCCTCGACCCAGGCATTGAAGTCACCCAGATCCATCAGTCTGGGTGACTCAAATGCCATGTCGATGACGAAGTCCACCACTTCCTGAAGGAATAACTTCTCATCACCCGGTGGAAGACAGATGAGAGCAATCCGACAAGCTACACCTGCTAAGTATGACACACTTGAATGACTTGGCCTCCTCAACTAGTACACTCTAGAGGTGAAGTTCTGTCTTGAAACAGATGGCAACCCCCCCTCCCGCACGGTCCAATCTCGGGCGGTGTATCACCGAGTACCCAGCTGGTGTAAGAGCCTCCAAGATGGAGCCAGAGTTCTCATCCAGCCAGGTCTCGGTGATGCATGCCAGGGCCACTGTTTCAACAAGATCTGCAACAACTCTCACTCCCTCTCTCTACCCTTATCCTCTCTTTCCCCTCTCTCCCTGCTTTTAGTAAAAAGGTACTAGCCTCTAATTAGTGGTAACAGCCTAGGATGGTAATCTTTACACTCCTGTAAATCATGATGGAATGTAGTTGTATGTAACTATGTTAGACATTATGTACAAGCCTCTTTTGGCCTACCCCTGTTCACTGTTGCTTGTTTTTTGTTTTTTGCTGTATTGTACCGAATTAATGTCCAGGACCACCTTGAAAATGAGCTTGCTCAATGGTGTCTTATGCCTGGTTAAATAAAGTTGATTGATTGATTGAACTGCAGTCTTGTTTTTAATGGACCTGGCATTGCATGACACCACCCTAGTCGGACGAACCTCCTGAAGCCACCCAAACCACTATCCCACCATAATCATCCTCGATGCAATATCTCCTTTTCAGTGGGGTTCTGCTGTGGGGTCCTGTTTTCACACAGTTTTGCAACATATTTAGCGAGGATAACAGAGCCGAGATACAACATTTCATTTTTCAATGGGGTACTGCTTTAACACATTTTTGTACTGTATTTACCCAGGATAGCACAGCTCAGAGGCTGTCTTGTTTTCAGTGAGCTGCTGCTTTTCCCAGTTTTTATACTGTATCTACCTGGGATAGCACAGACAAGATGCAATATCTCATTTTTCGATGGGGTCCTGCTTTAATGTATTTTTATAATGTATTTAACCCAGGATAGCCCAGCTGAAAGGCAAGTTACATTTCCAGTAGGGTCCAGCTTTTACAATGTATTTTTCCCCAGGACAGAGCAGCACAGGTGCATAGTTCAGTGGGTGCTCTGCTGCACTGGGGCCCTGCTTTTACCCATTTTTACTATACACAGTATTTATCTAGGCTAGACTAGATGAGATGCAATAACTCCTTTTCAGTGGTGTCCTGCTTTTACCCATTTTTAGATTATATTTACCCAGGATAGGCCAGCTGAAAGGTAATATCTAATTTTCAGTGGGCTCCCACATTCTGACGCCAAATTTCCTATACAGTCTTTTTATGACCTGACATTATGCTCAAAACAGAGTTTTTTAAATCCCATCCAAAAGGTGATTTCAAAGTGCACCTGCGAAAACATGTTTCAGAAGGATTTGAAAAATGATATATATCATGTTCAACAGGTAGGGTACCACGAGGGATATGTTGAATATTAGGGGCCAAAATCTGCATAAATATAGTTATGAGTAAACACTGGACTTATTTAATGCTCCATCATAACTTGTTTTTTCACACTTTGACCCAAATTTTCAGCATAGTATTGCCATGACCCCAGGTTATGATGGAGACAGGGATTTTTTTAAAATCCGTCCAACAGGTGGTTTTACAGAGGGACTGCGAAAACATGTTTCAAAAGGGATTTGAAAAATTACACGTCATGTTCATCAGGTGGGGTAACAAGAGGGCTATGTTAAAAATCGGGGGCCAAAATCTGCACACATCGCAATGTTATAAGTAAATGTCGAAATAAATCAATGTTTCTTCATAATTTTATTGTTTTGTAACATTTTGACCCCATATTTTCAACACAGTCTTTTTATGACCCCTCCTTCTGAACATTACAGGTGCCATTTATAAAATACAGGTCAAAACATCATTTCATGACACAAAGATGGCACCTCAGTGAAGCACTTTCATGCTGTATTCATGTCAGTATTGATATTAACCCAAGTCCCCACACCAGGCACTTGGGTTAATATCCCAATACTGACACTGTAGTGCAGCATGGGGGTGCTTGACTGAGGTACTGTCTTTCGGATGAGACGTTAAACCGAGGTCCCATCTACCTGTTCTGGTGGTAGATCAGGTGGATGTTAAAGATCCCATGGCACTTCTCAAAAAGAGTAGGGGAAGTTTCCCCGGTGTCCTGGCCAAATTTCCCTCATTCACTAAAAATACCACCAACAGCTTAATCTGGTTCAAGGTCAGTTGGCACTCATCTGTATCCCCCTCCCCCAGGGCATGCCTGAAAACAGGCAGAATCTGCCTAGTGCACTTACCCGGTCAACAAAAACTAAATAAAAATAAATAAATAAAAGCGCAAAAAGACATTTTGGCCAAGATTTGAAAAACGACACCTGTTACGATCATGAGGTGGTGTGAAAAAATGTGTATGTTGAAAATCTGGGGTCAAAATATCGAACATTACTAAAGTTATGCGCAATCAGTGAAAAATGTCAATGTATCTTCATAACTGTTGGTTTTAATATTCTGACCCCAAATTTTCAACAGTCTTCTTATAACCCCACCTCATGTAACCGGTAGTTGAAAATTTTCAGATCCCAAACTGAAAGGTGATTTCATGCAGCGACTGCAAATTCACCTTTTGGGAGGAATTTGAAAAATTTCACCTACCTTGTTCGTGAGGCGCAGTCCCAAAAAGGCCAGGTTGAAAATGTAGGGGAAAAATATTAAAAATTGGCAAAATTACCAATTTGTACAAGTTCAAAACACACTGAAATACACTGACCACAGTTTACCTGATTTCCTCAGTTCCCTGTCCAGGTCTAGAGAAGATTACAGCGCTGGACCCCCGTTAGGTAAGTAAGGGGAGGTGTTGGGGGTAGTGGGGGCTGAGTGGGGGGGTTTGGTGAGGTGAGGTGAGGGCAATGGCAGCGAGGGGCAGCAGTGGCTACAGACATCGATTAACCATTTTACTTTTTTAAAGGGAGTAAAATAAAACAAGACTATGAGGGACGGTTTCTTTATTTCAGGTACTGACACCGGGGATTGGTTTAATATTTATGGGGCAAGAGAAGCGACAGGAAGATGGGCGGGGTACTTGACAGAGGGTGGGATCTTTCACCGGCTTGGGAAGTAAATAGGGAGGTTGGAGGGATACTTGGCAGAATGTTGGATTATTTAACAGAGGCACAGGAAGTGACGGGGAGGTGGGCGGGATACCTGATAGAGTGTGGGATTGTCAGTTGCGTTGGGGGGGGTGGCGCAGGCTGATCATGATGCTGACCAGCTGTTTGGTGGGTGGCTAAATGCAGCTCAAAGCAAAAAGCTGCCCTGTGATTTGGTTGGCTGTTTTCTTTAAACTTCATCAAGTTTCCACCCATCAAGCACTGAGAAGTGAAATGATCAGCTTAGTTTATGACTGGTCTGAAAAAGCCGAGCCCACTGCGGGCTGCCCTGCTTTGGACCGACAATCACACACCTCTCAAATTCAGCATCATAGCAATATGTTCACTTTGCACAAGCACAAACATAAATATTGATAAACTGATGTTTTTGCCCGATGAGCATTACTTCTGAAAAAACTAAATGTTGACTAACAAATACTGTTACTTTAAATCTCAAGATTAACAGTTGCAGGGTTTGCCAGAAGACAGTCTAACCAGATTTCTGAGCTGACTTTGAAAAATAAAAAAAAATCTGAGTTACTATTTTTATTAGAAAAAAAATCTGCTGATAGTCTTGAAAACCATTTATACCCACTTTAAGAAACTCAAGACACAACATATAGCAGTGTGCCTGGTAACATAAAAAATTAAAAAAGAACACAGAGAAGAAAACAGCCATGAATATGAATGTGAATGAAAAATACAAAAACACATGAGGCCCGATTCCAGGATGGCATACGCTGTCATAAGCCGAGATACACCAAGCCCCATGGCGTATCTCGCGACAAGTGCCAAGCGGCAGGCCAGCCCCGATTCCAAGAGGCGCCTTGCGCCATGTCGGCTGCGGGCTATGCCAACTGTGGGTTACACCACCCACTATGCCGCAGCCCATAATGACATGGCGCAAGGGCAAGTTACGGCAGCAACTGCACCCTATTCCAGAAAGGCGGTTGCTGTAACCCACTGCCACGATTCCTGGGAGCCGCACTGGCGGAGCAAAGTTAGTGCAGCTCAGAGCTGCTCTAAGGGGCATCCGACGGTGCCATCCATTGGATGCCCACTCCGCAGCACCGCAGCAAAGGCATCGATGTGCTGCCCGTGCCCCCACAAGCACACCCATGCCCCCCACCCCCCTGAATGTCAGGGACCCCCAGGGATCCGATCACCAGTGCACCCCAGACTCCTGTGCCACCTGTCCTGCCTCCCATGCCCCCTGGTGCGTGCCGTGGTGTTCTGGGGCTCTGGGGCGGCTGTCAGTAGCGGGCTGCGACTTGCGATATGTGGGGCTCTTATGCCATGCCCGTGGCATTAGCCTCTACATGTCGCAACTCAAACGGCGTATGTGCCGGGACCCTGCCACTCTGGAAATACGGTGCAGGGCCCCCAGCGTAGCGGCAAATGTCACAACTTGCATACGCCGGCGAGTTGCGACATTTGTCCTGGAATCGGGCCCATAGTTTGAGTTATTTGTTGAACCATAAAACCTGTTGAAAAAAATGTACTAAATCTCACCCAAACTAAATGTTTAAAGCTCCAAACATGAAAAACAGTTCACAGAACATGACAGAAAAAAAGAGTGTGCATTTTTTTAAAACTTTCTTGTTTATTGATTTTGTGCAATGTAATATCTCATAATAGCAGGTACAACTAGCACACATGATGAAGGAGCACACTGCTCCGAATGCTCAAATGGATCTGTGTTGTTAGCAGTTAGAACTTTGCACACTGCACTATATGCACTTTTGCTGCAATAAATATTTAAAACACCTGCTTGTGTGCTTGCTCCTTGCTGTTGTTTCTAAAACCAGAATGCATACAGTATTTCAAACAGCTGATATCCATCAATGTTGCCTTATAAACCGCATCAGTATACAGGAGTGTGCTGCCCTGGAGATATAACTTTATACAGATTTTAGAATGTAGACTACAAGTCCAAACTCTGCAGTGTTGTTGTGCTCCCCCTGCTGGCTTAATGTCAGATTTGTTTCCTCGCTTGAAGGCAGCAGTTGCCCCAAAGTCCTCTCCAGTCTTCTTGTCTTATATTTATACTTTTTATTTGTATCGTTTGTTGTTTTAGTTATAAAGTTAGTTTCCAAATACTCTGTGTAGGGTGTTTTATTAACTAATTTTCATATTTTTAAGGTTTCTCCAGTTCCCAATCGGTTCCCAGGAACCAGAAAAAGACGATTTATAATGTGGTACCTGCCTAAGGGAACCAACCATATTTTGTGTAAAAACTTTAAAATTATTTACATTTTTATAAATTTAAAAACCTGTTGTACCTATTTCTAACTATAGCTTTGTTGTTGTTTTACCACTTTTGTGGCTGAGAACCAAATATTTATTTTTTCAGGTTCTATTAGTATTTGCCATGACTGATATACCCAAAAATAGAACAGAACCCACAGGTTTTACAAATGTACTGTTTTCAGCTCCTGGCAAAGGAAGGCTTCCATGAGCTTTGTTTAAAGTGCCTGGGATCACATATTTTGCCTAAAAACCTGAAAGAAAATAACTTTAAAAAGAGAAGAGTTTATGGCTTCTCATTCTACCTCTATGTCACCAAAACCAAATAAAGGTCCAGAAGGAGCTCCCAATGATAGCGGAACGTATGCATTAGAGGGTTCTCCTCATAAGCAGCAGTCCCTGTCAAAGGGGACAGATACAAAATATAAAGCTGTTCAACCAGCAAGGCACGAAAAGGATGGTGAAGATATCAGAAGTACCAAAGGGGGAACCCTGATTCCAGCAATGGCAAAAATGCAAATAGAATAGCCTCATAGCAGGTTCCAGAACCAGATTCTTTTAAGAAAAACAAAAAGAAAAGCATCTTACTGCCACACCTCCTGTACAGGAAAATAAGGCAGTGGAACAGAATCAGTTGCCTCTGCAGAGGACATGACTAAGTTATGGAGTTTTTCCAGACCCTTCAGGCTATGGGAAATTTATTTAATGTGCCTGCCCCACCTCCCTGGGCTCCAGTTCAGACCACATCCCTGTACAGTTGGGGGATATGTATTATGAAGGAAAATAGGAAGATGAACCCATAGAACCTGATGGGTCCCCTGACTAGGAGTTAGATTCCCCTCCTAGGGCTACAGAGGATTACACTCCTTAATTTACATTCATAAAACAAATGGTGAACACCCTCAGCACTCCCTCTCATGAAACTGAGGAGGATAAGGAGAAAGTGGAGGTCATGGATATGATGGGACTAGCCCCGATAAGGGTACTATTGGTCTCCATCCACAAGTCCCTCAAGAAGGCCACAGCAAAGATCATGTCAGCACCTAACTGAGAAGCTGACATTAATAAGAAAGCTGAAAAGTATGAGGTTGACAGACATGGGGTAGAATACCTGTACGTCCACCCAGATCACAAAGGATTGGTACTGGCAGCTGCCTGTGAGAAGGCTAATATCCCTCTCTTTGTACAGCCTCCTGAAAAGGATTCCAGAAAACTGAATACCACGATGTGTGCATGCACACATGCACACATGCACACACACACACACACACACACACACACACACACACACACACACACACACACACCAGTCTCCCTACTCCTAAGACAGGCAGCTTCTCTGGCCTATATTTATTTAGTTTTTGTTGACCAGGTAAGTGCACTAGACAAATTATTGCCTATTTTCAGGCATGACCCGGGGGAGGGGGGGATACAGATGAATGCCAACTGACCTTGAACCAGATTAAGCTGTTGGTGGTATTTTTTTAGTGAATGGGGTGAAATCTGACCAGGGCACCGGGGAAATTTCCCTACTCTTTTTTTCGAGAAGTGCCATGGGATCTTTAACATCCACCTGAACTACCACCAGAACAGGCAGATGGGACCTCGGTTTAACGTCTCATCCGAAAGACGGCACCTCAGGAGTGCAGCACCCCCCTCATGCTGCACTACACTGTCAGTACTGGGATATTAACCCAAGTGCCTGGTGTGGGGATAGAACCCACAGCCTTCTGATCTCCCAGCCTCAGAGGCGAGTATGGCTCAATACCAGAAAGCACTGTGAAATGCAGCGCTGGCCCTAACTGATGAAGTGGACAAAGAGGTGGCACAGGACCTGGCTGCCACAGCAAAGTCAGCCTTGGATGCTACTAAATACCAGTTCCACGTGGCTGTAGATACCAATGACTCTCCATCAAGAGTCTTGGCTCATGCAGTGGCATTGAGGAGATTTGTATGGCTAAGGGCTACCATCCTCATCCAAGACATGCAGACTAAAGCCACTGATTTCCCCTTTCAGGGACATTTCCTATCTGGTGCCAAGACAGAGGGACACATAAAAAAGTGGACAAGCACAGAGCCTCTTTTAAGAATGCCACTGAGAAAGAAAAGGCCTCCACTTCCTACAGGCACTACGTGAAGGGAGGCAGGGCAGGGGTTACTATCCTAGACCCTATGCTCTCTATGAGTACCAACCTCAAAGGGATTACTAGAGAGGCAGAGGCAGGAGTGGCTTCAGGCATGCTCAGCACCAGCCCCCAAGCCACAGCCAAAAACAAAACAACTGCCAATTCAGCCCAGGTCACCAGTCAACCATCGCCAGTGGAGGAAGGCTGATCGACTAATTCCAGGAACAGGAAAAAATTACCACAGACAAAAGTGGGTCATGGAAGTAGTGTGTCAGGGGCTGTCCCTGCAATTACAAAGATTTCCCAAACTGCACAGACCAAAGAACTTCCCAGCTCACTCACCAGCAGAACAAATTCTGCTGGAACTGGAAAAAACTACTGAAAGCAAAAGCAGCAGTAAAGGTCCCTGCCTCACAGTGCGGCAATGGTCCCTCTTCACCATACTTTCTCACCCACTGAAAATGTGGAATGGCAAGCCATTTTAGATTTAAGATTTCTGAACAAACATATGAAGAAGGAAAAGTTCAAGGTGTTCACATTGTGCGCAGAGATACCATCCTACAGTCAGGAGACTGGTTAGTGTTACTGGAGCCGAAGGACGCCTGCTTCTATATTCCAGTCAGACCCAGCCACAGAAAATATCTCCGGTTCAGGCTGAGAAACTACCAGCACCAGTTTGCAGCCCTTTCTTTTGGTCTCTCCTCAGCACCAAGGGTATTCACAAAGTGCCTAGCTGTCGTGGCAGCTAACCTAAGAAGACAAGGTGTGGTCATTTTTCCCTGCCCAGACAACTGAATAGTTTCAGGAAAAACAAAACAAGAGGCAATGTACTCCTTATAACTGCAAGAAGCAAGATAACAAGTAAGAAGCACCATGGAGAACCTGGGGTTTTCAAATAAATCTGTAGAATTCCCAGACAGAACCAGTACAGGTCCTGGATTTCATAGGAGTAGCGTTAGATACCCTGCAGAGAAAGGCCTTCCTTCCACAGGAAGGGTAACAGATCTGATGGTTAGTGCAAATCATTCACCCTGGGCCATTCAAGGCCTGCACGGGATTTTCTGCAGCTACTAGGCTATATGCCTTCATCCACAGCCTTGGTGCCCTGGGTCAGATTTCAGATGAGGGACATTCAATACCACCTAAGAGGCTGAAGGCTAGTGCCAGTCACAAAAAGCTTTGTACAAGCACTGGAGTGGTGGAAGGAGGCAAGCGACCTCAGAGAGGGCATTCCCCTCCTGTAGCAATCCCCAACCAAGTCCCTAACAACAGATGTTTCACTTCCCAGTGTGGGGTGCCTACCTAAAGGACTTCACAGTAAGTGGCATCTGAAGCCCTCAGAAGACACAGGAGTACATAAATCTCCTTGAGCTCAGGGCAGTACTGCTGGCAATGCAGCCCTTCTACTCCCAGTTACAGGGTCAGTCAATCCTAATTTAGACAGACAATACCACAACCATGTACTACATAAAGAAACAGAGGAACAACATCCTCAAAACTGTGAACAGAGCCGGCCCACTGGCGCAGCGGTAGGTCTACCGCTTGCGACGCCAGCGAGCCGGGTTCGGGAACGGACTCAGGCAGCTGGAGGGCCGTCTAGGGGGAGGAGGACTGAGCGCCCATGGGCTGCTCTCCTCCTCCAGGTGAGGTGGGATGTAGGTCGCGCTGCGATACCGCCACCTGGGTGACCATGGGTGGAGGTGCAGCAAGACAGCATACAAGGGAGGGAGGGCGTCTGCTGGGAGCTGGAGCGTTAGTGCGTCGCTCCTTGACCCCCCTTGCATGCAGACGTCTTGTGGGCTGGGATCAAGAAAAACAGAAAAACTCTGTGCTGGGCTCCTGTAGACGGGACCTGGTTGTCCCGAGATAATCCTTAACCAGGCTCCATAGATGGGGCTGGAAACGCCTTCCGACGCATACTTGAGGTGTGAGAGGGGGACTAAGGGAGGGTCCCTCTCCTCCCTGCCCGGGGGGGGAACCAAGGCAGGATGGGGAAAGGCTAACCAGCACTCGGAGGAAGGTACCTGGGGCAGAACTACGGGAACACACAGCCTAGGGATCCCTGAAGAAAGGAGCCTAGCACAGCGAGAAGGGTGCATAAAGAGAAAGTATGAAAAAAAAATTGAACAGAACCTATGATGATCTGGGAGATAGCTTACTCCCTGGACAGAATGATTTCTGCAGTGCACCTCCCAGGCAAGGACAATGTGTTGGCAGACTCCTTAAGTAGAATCAGCCAAGGAAACCACAAGTGGACCTTGAACCAGCAAATGCTGGCTTCAGTCTTCAGGAGATGGGGTACCCCAGAAGTAGACCTGCTTGTTTCTTGGGAGAACAATCAGTTCCCAACATTTTGTTGCAGGCAACCAGCCAGGGGCACAGTCCCAGAGGATGCCCTGGCCCTGGACTGGACAGGGAAGTTCCCGTATGCCTTCCTACCATTCCCACACCTACAGAGAGCGCTTACAAAGATCAGGAGAGAATCAGCAACAGTGATGCTGATGTTTCTAAACCGGGCCAGTCAGGTCCGCTACTCAATGCTGCAGAGCTTGCCAGCCAACCACTGAGATACAACTTGCTTACTCTGTCTCAGGGCAGAATGACATACTCAGGTCAAGTAAGAGAAAGCCCCAGGACCAAATGGCTTTGTAGGGGAATTTTACAAAAATATCTGTAGACAACCTACTCCCCATTATGCTAAAGGTATTCAACACCTCATTAGATGATTCACTAGAAATGCCAAATTCGTGGAAAGAAGCCCACATTTCCATGACACATAAGGAAGGGAAGAACCCAACGCACAGTGGTAGCTACATACCAATATCCTTGTTAAATCAGGATGCAAAGCTCTTTTCAAAAATTATGGCCAGCAGACTGCAGAAAATAATGTCCAGATTAATACATAATAATCAAACCGGGTTTATACCAAACAGAAATATGAGATATAATGTACAATGATTTCTCAATATAATTCTGACAACAAAAGGGGCAGTGGGTGGGCAGCTGGTGAGAGTGGTGAACACCAAGAAGTACTTCAACATGCTGAGCTGAAACTTCTTGCAGGCCACACTACACAAAATGGAATTTGGCAAGCAATTTTGTTGGTTGATCAGTGAACAGCATTCAGGGCCATCAGCAGCAGTAAAGATCAATGGAACCTTGTTCAACAGATTTGGGATTCACTGAGGCATAACGCCAGGATGCCTGTTCTCACCTCTCTTGTTCACAATCAGTATCCAACTGCTAGCAGAAATTATCTGTAGTAATGGCCACCTAGAGGGGGTGAGAGTGTGTGGCCAGGAACACAAGGTCTTGCTGTACGCCGAAAATACCATGAGCAACCCTTTCAGCTCGTTCCCATAGGTAGACCGGTGTCTACAGAATTATGGGCAGTTGGCAGGCTTCCATATTAATAAATCAAAGTCTGAGGAGATGTGGTTAAGCAGTTAATTAATTCCAGACATTTAGATGCTAACCCTCCTTAGATGGCCTAGGGACCAACACACAATTTAGGGGTTCGAATCCAAAGGATCTAGTTAAAAATAATCTAGAACCCACTCTATTTTTTTTGTTGTTAATTTCTTTCTTCCCATGCCAACTGGCCCTCATCCAATAGTCGCCTCAGCCCCATCACCCCAGCATCCTCTCGGACTGGGAAAGGATCTGGTTTGCACAGATTTTGTCCAGACAGCCAAGTGTGAGGACTGCAGGAGACCAGTGTCACCCTACCAGCTGGCATTTTTCCTGTTTCTCCCAAGGCTCGGAAGTGGGGTGCAATGATGCAAATGGCGGTGCTGCACACACTCATGTATGCTGGGCATCTGCCCTGCCTCTGCTCCCCCCTTGAATAGTGTTAGTATGTCGACCCCCAGCCACCACTAGGGGCTAGGCTAGTGCAGGGCACTGGTCCCATCCCTCCTTGGAGTCCTTGGGATGCTCGATCCTTCTCTCCCCCCAGCCTATTCTCTAACTTCTGAGGTGGCTCCCAACCTCAAGCCGTCAGTGCTGCAAGCGATAGCATTACCGCAGTGCCAGCAGGCCAGCCTCTAGAACCTATTCTGAGGTCTGGATATGACAATATCCAAAACAGCCATTAAAAAACAATCTAGAACCTATTCTGAAACAGATAAATCTAGATGTAGCTAGGTGGGACTTGTTACCCCTTTCCTTCTGGGCAAGAACAGACACCTTTAAACGTGCTGCCAAAGTCGGCCTGACGGCGCAGAGGTAGGGCTTCCACTTGTGACACTGACATCCCAGGTTTGGAAATGGACTCCAGGAGTCAGAGGGCCAGTTTGGGGGGGGGGGGATTGAGCATCCCATGGATTGCTCTCCTCTTCCGGGGGTAGCATCCCGCATGTGACTGACCTTGGTGGTAGCCAGGAGCAGCTGCCAGAGCCCAAGTGGGGAAGCTGCAGGATATTACATGCCACAGTGCCTCACGACACTGTATGCTACACCTCCCATAAGGAAAAAAGCATCTGAAAAATGACGACCCCATGAATGATGCCCCGCTTAACTGGTCTCTCGCCGCCTACTCGCAGCACTCAGCTGGTGACCGAGTTCAGTGTTCCATCAGGACCGGCCCAACCCTGCAGCCCTACCGGGGGGAAGCCAGGGAGGAACACCAGTAGCAAGGATGCTGCTGGGAACCTAGTTCAGACTTTGTCAGGGCATGCTCACTCGGAGTCTCCGCCCTTGGGGGCAAGCCCGGGAGGATCACCACCTGAGTTAAGTCCTGGAGGGCGAGATGGGGACTAATGGAGTGGGGGCTGAGCCACTGGGGTCCAGCACCAAAAAAAAAAAAAAAAATGTGCTGCCAAGATTTCTGTTTCCTTTCCTGATGCTACCCATAAGAATTAAGAAAACCTGTTTTTTAAGGAATTACAAAATTACTATCCAGGGTTTTGAGGGATGGGAGAAGAACTAGAGCCAAAGGATTGATAGCATCCTCTACGAAATAGATGGGAGGGCAGGAGTCCCTGATCACAGGGGCTATTACATGGCAGCCCAAATAACCATCCTGTTTTTTTATGTTAGGGAAGCTAAGTCAGGTTAGAAGCAGACAGAGGAGATGAGCTTTAACTTCCAATCTTTCAACTAGTGTAAGATATAGGAGTACTGTAAATAAAACAGAGTGGACTGTAGAAATAAAAAAAATTGCTTTTAAAACCTAAAATGTAAAAGATGAATGGCAGATTTGTATTTTGAGTGGGGGTGGTGGTAGGTGAGCCTCAGGAAGAGAGAATGTAGGGATAAACATCAAAGGGAAAAGCTACTGTAGTATAGTAGTGATGTCACTGCTCTACTACACAACTTTTCGTGACCTCTGAACTGTCCTACAACAAGAAAAGTGTGTGTACAGAAACTATACATGATAGGGGCTAACCATATACTATACTGCAAACACTACATCTAATTAGAGTTACAAAGCCTCAAAAGAAAAGAAATGTGGCATTAATGATTTTTCAACCCTAACGCCCACCCCCCTCCCACTGAGTGTAGTCTCGGGAACCAAGGCCAAGCTACAGGTACGGGGTCATGCCCCACAGGTCTGCTGCTTTATGTAGTGCCCACTGGATCAGGTGTTACTTTCTTTGCCCAGGGCCCTGCACAGGTCTGCTGCTTTATGTAGTGCCCACTGGATCAGGTGTTACTTTTTTGCCCAGGGCCCTGCGCAAAGCACAAGATCAGTTATAACTTTCTTTGCACAAGGCCCTGCCTGAAGCAGCAGCTGACTCTTTTTTTTCCATCATGTGTGCACCCCTCTCCCATGTCACTGTCCAGGGATATACCTTCAAGCAGGGATATATCCTGGTCAGGCATTTCACCATCATTAGAACAGCAAGCCCTGTTTTCTCCCCTTGATCCCTCCCTTGACCCCGTGGTATTAGCAGTGCCACTACTGGCCTCGTACACAATCAGCACACTGGAAGTAAGAGCAGGCTTCCTGGCCTGGTTAGAACTCACTGCCAACCCTCCCCAAAGGCACGCTGTGGTTCGGCACCTGCCCCAGACTGAACAGCTTCCTATATTGCCAGCCATGCACCCGCTCTCAAACTTTTCGTGGCGTGTGTACATGTAGTGCATGGGGCATTCTCCAAAGAAGCCTATGTTTTGTTTTGTTTTTTTTGGTTAACATTTTTTTAGAAACGAAAACACTTTAGTAAAAATAAAGGCCAGCATTCAACTAACAAGGCCCTTGTTAGCTGAATGCTGGGCTTGATTTTTGCAACAAGAGTGTTTTTCTAAACAAAAGGAAGCACATAAAAATATGCCCCACAGCCAGCCTGGTGATGCTGAGGGTTGAGGCGCTGGACGCCATTCCTCACGCCACACCGGAAACCCAGGTTCGGGAACAGACTCGGGTCATTTGGCTCAAGGAAGGCTAGAGCATCCGCCAACAGCTCTCCTTCCTCGGGGGTGGGGGGACACAGCATCGCCCTGTAGACTGACACCCAACAGAAGCTTTGGTCAGCACAGGCATGAAGCTCAGAAGAGGGGTGGACTTACGCTCAGGGTGTAAGACTGCCTCCGCTGAGGTGGAGACAGTAACCCTGCTCATTGCATGAGGAAACTCGGAGGAAAATGAGGGAGCTGGCAAGCTCCATGATGGCCGGCTGGCCGGCGCCGACCCCTGGCAAATTAGATTGGCTTCGGGGTGGGGAAGCCGCACCCCGCCACTGGCCCTTCATGGAGGGGTTAACCCATGGGGATGGCTAAGTGGATGGGCGGGAGATGTCTGGCCGGAGAGACGAGTCGCCTGCCTGCTCCAAGGAAGAGCAAAAAGTACATACCTGGGAAAAATAAAATATATACCCCACAGACTTCTATGAAGCACGCCACCATGCCCTCCAGATACAAACACATCATTAAAAGTCTAAGCATGGGGGTGTTGCCAGCAATACAGAAACTCAAAGAGATCATTTGCCTGGCACGTCATAGGAAAATTATGATCCCTTTTCATCCAAAAGGGCTGGAAATTAAAAATTATGGACTTGTGATGCTAAAGCTCCCAGGCATGTAAGAGTGCCTATCTTTTTGTTTAGATGGCACCGATGAAAAGAGAGAAAGATGGTCTTTAAACATTTTGTTTGTGTAGGACTTTGTTTTTTTGCACAATTTTCACAGTTCCCCAAGTGACTCACAAACTGTATGAAAATCAATGTGTTTTTATTATATATTTTTTATTGTTTGTAAATATTTTTATGTAGGTGGGGTTTTTATCTTGTGTTACCAAGCAGATGCGCTATGCGTTATGCACACATGGAGTTTGTTAGAAATCCATCTCAACAGGTTCTTGCCTCAGACAAAAAAATGCTTTTCTAATGAAAATACTAACCGTAAATCATTTTTTGGGAAAGTCTCACCAGGTGTCTTATAAGATTCTTTTCACAATCCACACACCTGTTAACTGCAAGAGATAAGTATTTTTTGTTTGTTTGTTTTTAGCATCTAATGTCTTTGCTGATGACCAATTTTAAGTCAGAAAAAAAGCATTACATTTTCAGCTATTTTTTAAACTGCAAAACTGCTAGAGCACATGCAAACATTAAAACCAAAATAACTTACAAACAAAATTGCATTTTTAACCCCACCAAGGCACTTTCTTGGATCACCTCTCTAATTTATTTATATTATTCTTTGGTACCAGGTAAGGACCACTAGGTACAAGTGCCTGTTTTCAGGGGAGACCCAGGAGCATTGAGGTGGTTACATGACTTGCTCAGAGTCACACAGTATGTAAGTGGAGGTTGTGGGAATCAAACCCTAGTCTACTGGATGTACCAAGCTTATTCACAGCTTGTTACTCTAACCTTTAGGCTATACTGCCAGCCCAACCTGTAAATTTTATAACTTAATTTTGTCTAGTTTTTTCACTAGCCATGAGCAAAAAAGTGCCAAAAAAATCGGAGGCATCAACATAAATATAGTAATAACGTTTTGAAAAGTCAAACTGATGCCGGCCCGGTGGTGCTGAGGGTTGAGGTGCTGGACGCAACACCTCGCGCCACACTGGCAATCCAGGTTTGGAAACAGACTCAGGCCATCGGGGATCTGCAGGGGAGGGAAGGGATCGAGCATCCATTGGACTGCTCTCCCTTCCAGGAGAGGGCTTCGGGGAATGTGCCGCTCAAGGGCAGCCTCTGGTGGTAGTAAGGAGCACACAGAAATGTAGCGGTGGGGGCGGAGCTGCGGCAGATGTCGGCACAAAAGTGCCTGGACGTCATTGCACGTCCGAGTTCCAAGGGGCAGAAAACCAAGGTGGAAAATCCTGGCCGCTTGAGAGGCAATTGCAGGGCGAGTAGGCTGAGCCCACATGCCCAATGCCAGCTCAGATCCTGGCTTGACTCTCCGTGGTCCTGCCTCCTGTTCAAGGGGTTGCGGGTGGAGGACCCAGCACCAGATTCCTCAGCTGGGTGAAGAGCACAGCGGGCGGTTGAGACAATATGCCTGAGTGCCCTAGCTGGAGAGATGCTCAAGCAACCGGTGACCAGAGGAAAAAAAGGAAAAAAGCCAAACTGATTTTCACCAAACTTTCAAACAGTCAACCCCTAGGACTGAGATGGTGCACACCAAATTTTATAGTCCCCGGGGCTAAGACCACTGAGATGCTGTATAACCTCACAAAAAAACATTTTTTTACACAAATAATACTATGCATGTATAAAATATATACAGTATATAGAACAAATGATGGGCAAGTATAGTTTAAGGAAATAACCCTTTGAGGTGGCTAACCAAATCATAAAGCCACAAGCTCGAAGGGCAAGTGATCTTATGGTCTGGTTCACCCCTTGACTGGTTTATTTCCGTGTACTGTATACTTACACATCTTTTATTTTATATAATACAACTGCAGGGTTATATTTAGTTTTAATCACAACTGAATACAGTACATGGAAAGGGTATACAGAGAATAACTGCTTACCACATATATGGGAAGAAGTCTCATCCATTTATTTTATATATATATATATATATATATATATATATATATGCATGCACACACACACACACACACACGTATATATAATACATGTATAGACATATACTGTATATTTTTTTCATTGCAAAAACTTCATTAATGCATCAGTTAGGGAGAGTACTATAGCAACAAAAGGAAGAAATGAAGCGTTAGGGTTTCCAAACCTAATGCCCCACCCCACTGCAGGACGACAGGCGTGGGGTGTGTGCCTTGGAGTCAATGTGGTCGTAACACCTGCCATCTCCACCACCACCACTATCCCTTACCTGCAGACACTGACAAGCTGCTTGGGATGTGCCTTGGGGGTCACTGGCCCAAATGCTCATCCCATTCCGTAAGTACTGCAAATAGCGTGAGATGTGTACACTATAGGGGAAGAGAGTGAGCGTTAGGGCCGACGACCCCAAGGCACACCCCGACGCCTGTCAGTGTCTGCAGGGTGGGGGTGATGGTGGAGTGGCATGAGCATTACAGACGATGACCCCAAGACACACACACACCCACATCTGTCAGTCTCTGCAGGATGGCGGTGGGGCATTAGGGTTGGTAACTCTAACACTTCATTTCCCTCTTTTTGTCGCTATAGTACTCACCCCCTAACTGATGCATTAACAAAGTTTTTTGCAATGAATTTCCTTACTTTTTGAGACAGTATAATCTTACCCTTATTTGGTTGTGGGAGCATCAGTCCATACATAGTGCATTGTGAGAGCATGCATATTGTAATTGTCCCTAATTTTCATGTGAGAACCATAAATGTAGAGACACTGTAATTACCCATATATCCCTGTGGAAGCGCAGGTCCCTCTGGGCCCTGGGCTCCCATTACTGCATAATGTTTCCCATAAGTATAGAGACAGCGGCAGGCCTAGAGACATTCCAAGTAACCCTTGTGCTGCAAATGGCATAATATCACTGTAACCACAGGAACATTGAAAAAAATTCCACTGCAGTTGTAATCATGGCCCAGCAACCTGCATATTTGCTTCGTACACCTAAGCTTCGTTTAGCAAAAAATCTGTATCTCGAACCGTTTTCGAGATATAGCCGCTGAAAGGTACCGCGACCTCACAATGTTATCCCATGGGGAATTTCCAAACTTCAGAATGCTTTAACTATGGAACAAATGTAAATGTTATCACCAAACCAGCAAAAGACAAATCTGTGGGGCAAGCTCTTTCTACCCTGCAAATGTCAGCTCAAAAGACCTGTTTTTTGCAGTGAAGTGGCAAAGAAACAGCACAGTTTAAAAAAAATTGCAAAAGTTTCACGAAAACTTTCACAAATTTATGGCCTCCTTCTATTGCACAAAAACTTTTGCACAGACATCTAAGAAAATAATGGTAAAAAAACAAAATGAAATAACCTTTGAACGGAGTCATATTTTTGCACCAAACCTTCAAAAGGCACATCTGTGAGTCAAAGGCTTTCAAGCAAAAAAAATAAATTCAAACAAATATTTTAGCCGTTTCTGAGATACACTTGACAAAAAAAAAAAAAATTGGGTAAATTTAGGAATTTGTACACTTTAATAACTTTTGAATCCTTCAATGGATTCACATGAAATTTGGCACATAAAAAGACCTGCCCCGGTGCTTATTCATGCCAAATGTCATACAAATCCATTAAAATGGTTCAAAAGTTATTAAAGTTCACGCCACTCATGAGGTTACCCAAAGTCAAACAGCACTTGTGTAGATAAATCATTTATCTGACAGCTCACAATTGTATATCCCTTATATACACACACACACACACACAAATATTATAGCTGCACAGCAGTGTAGGAATAGTTAGGGTTGAGTAACCACTTCTATGCTAAACCCTAATGTTTGCACTTTTATAACTTTGCAACCATTTGTTCGATGTGCCCGAAATTTTGCATGCGCCATCTGCTACCACAGATCTCATGATCTGGCAAGTTGAATTCCAGCCAGATGTGTGGTTGTTGAGTTCCGGTCAGATGTGCAGTTGTGGAGGTGCGGATTGCCAAAAAAGTGCAAAACAACACTTTTTTGGCCATTTTTGACAAATATTTTTGCTCCTCTCTACAGCCCAAACAGTTTGATTGTCTGGTCGGAATCGTTCAGGGTATATGGGGACTGGGTCAGGAAAGTGCCTTTTGAAGGTCTGGTGAAAAAATGCTAATCTGTCCAAAAGTTATTAAAGTCTAAAGCTTCCTATTATAACCTACAGAAAAAAATATATGTTCCCTGCGAAAGCACTTTTTACTTTCGCAAATGAGTTTGGTACTTTCGTGTTGCTGTCATCTTGTTTTCAGTTAGCGAAGCAGAAAAAACATTGTAGTTCAAAAAATACTGCCCCTAGGTAAACACTAACAAAATCAAACTTTTGCTTTCATTTTCTTCCTTCTAATTACTCTGACCAGGTTGTAAACCCAGCAACTTATCTGGAATGGATATCATTAACTGCAGGTACTGCAGAACACTTTTCAGAAGGGCAGTTTTACAGGATTTAGGACACTGTCCTACATGCTGGGCCACTGGAGATCTTAGGGCTGAGCTCCAGGCAGCATGGGCAGAGACTGCACGCCTCAAATTTCATATTCAAGAGGAAATATATTATAAGAACCACCCACCATTTCCCCATAATCCAACAGAAGCTCAACGACCGCAGAGGATAATTGGTCAGGGAGGTTGGCAGATGGTTCGGAGGAGGGGCAAATCAGGTGCCCCATCACTCAGCGCTCTCCAACATAATACCTCCACAAACCATATAAAAACTACGAACAGGTATCTGCCTCTATCTCCAAAATCAAACAAAGGGCAGAGGACACTGCAGAGCAGGACACTGCAGCACAGGAGTTAGCACAATAAAACTCAACCAAAACAGGAACCAAAAAAAAAAAAAGGCAAAAAGAAAATAAAAAAAAAATTCTGATCATAGGAGACTCCATGATTTGGGGAGTTGATACCTATCTCCAGTCAGGGGTAATGGTCAGATGTCTCCCAGGTATATCAGCGTGGAGAGACACTGCCCACATTGCTAAAATTGTTCAGGAAGCAAGAGAAAACATTGACGTCCTGGTACACATAGGGACTAATGATCTCACCAGCCGGTCAGTTGTGGAGACCAAGGAACACCTGACCAGGCTGCGTGACAAATTATCATCCATTTCATCCGGCATCTACTTCTCTGAGATCCTGCCAGTCTCGGAGAGGGGAACAGATGGACGGAAAGTCATAGAAGGGGAGATAGGGGAGCTAAACATGTGCCTCAAGGGCTGGTGTCAGGAAAAAGAACACAAATTTGTAGGGAACTGGCAACAGTTTTGGGAGCAAAAGTTCTTTAAATTTGATGGACTGCATCTGACTAAGGAGGGAGTCAGTGCATTGGGGCAGAAGTTTGACGTCTTTACAGAATATTTAAACTAGCAAATGGGGAGAGGGGTGCAGCACCACATACGCTGAATGGGAAGAACACCCTTCCCCCCCTCAGCTAGTGGTCAAACAGGAGTTCAGCATCTTTGCAGTTCATTTGCATCACCAGGTAAGGATAAAGGTCCAGCTCCCCATACGACGCCCAGGGAAAACACCAGAACTCACCCAACAAACACACTGAAATCTGGCCAATGGAAAATCATGTACACAAATGCTCGCAGTCTGGGAAACAAGATTCCAGACCTGCAGGCACTAATGACAGAGGCTAAACTGGACATAGTAGCCATTAGCGAGACGTGGTTTACCAGTAACCACACTTGGAAGATTTCAGTACCTGGCTACGTACTTTTCAGAAGAGACCGAAGTTCAAAAAGGAGGGGGCAGTGGAGTGGCCCTGTATGTCAATGAAAATATCAAAGCTACAGAAATTCAGAATACACATAAGGAGCCAGAAGAACTGGGGGCCATCCCGGAAACAGGAAATGGGACAGCCATAAAAAATGGGGTTGTCTACAGGCCACCAGACCAGGGGGAGGACAGAGACACATTACTGTTAGAAAATATACAAAACATGACAGCTAAAGGGGAGGTTCTGATAATGGGACGCATCAACATGCAAGATCCAGATTGGTCAATACCAACAGGAACATCTGCCAGAACTAGACACATGGTGGATTCCCTGCAGGGTGAGGGCCTCAAACAACTGGTACAATAACCCACAAGAGACAGGGCTATCCTAGATCCAGTGCTGACTAACAGGGAAAGGATCACAGATCTCCAGGTAGAAGGTCACCTGGGGACCAGTGACCATCACATGGTATGGGTCAATTTGGCCACTACAACTAAATCATCCCATTTCAAGGTAAAAACATGGGACTTCAGAGGAGCTGTCTTTGATAAGATGGCCAACAGAGTTAAGCTAGCCCTGGCAAAAAGAAATACAGGTGAGGGGGTACAGGCAAAGTGGGCAAGCATAAAGGATGCAATACTTGAAGCAACATCCCACTATGCAAGAGAGAAAAGGAAGTGCAAAAGAAGAAGGAAACCACTTTGGTTCTCAAAAACAGTAGCAGAAAAGGTCACAGCCAAAAGGCTGGCCTTCAGGAAATATAAGAGAACACAGCAGGATGAAGATAGGGAGGCATTCCAAACTTCCCTAAGGGAAGCAGGGAAGGCAGTAAGGCAGGCAAAGGACAAAACTGAGGAAACACTAAAACTTACAATAAAAGGCGACAAGACTTTCTATAGATACATTAGTGAAAAGAGAAAGTCCAGAGGGGGTATTGCTAAGATCAAAGGAGATAAGGGGGCGTGTGAGGAGGAGGACCACGTAAAAGCATCTATCCTAAATAGATACTTCTGCTCAGTATTTACTGAAGAGAAGGTAGGGCAGGTTCCACAGCTCAGCACCATGGACACAGTGGGGAGGGAGGTGAGCACTAGTCCCTTCACAAAAGAAAGGGTCCTACAAGAGCTCGATAAGCTCAGGGTGGACAAGGCAATGGGACCTGATGGCATACATCCCAGGGTACTAAAGGAGCTAAGGGTGGAACTAGCAGAGCCATTAGCAGAACTGTTTAGTGAGTCTCTGAGCACAGGAGAGGTCCCAGAAGACTGAAGAAGGGCTCATGTGACCCCGCTCCACAAGAGTAGTAGCAGGGAGGAGGCAGAGAACTACAGACCAGTCTGTCTTACCTCAGTAGAGGGCAAGATTATGGAGGCACTCCTTAAGGAAAGGATAGTTCAACACCTGGAATCCATAGGAGCACAGGATCCGAGACAGCATGGGTTTACAAAAGGAAAGTCCTGTCAAACTAATCTCATAGATTTCTTTGACTGGGTAACCAGAGTGGTGGACCAAGGGGGAGCAGCTGATGTCGCCTACCTTGACTTCAGCAAAGCTTTCGATACTGTTCCACATAGAAGATTGATTAATAAGCTGGAAAGGCTCAGGGTGGGTCAGAAGTTGGTCAAATGGGTGGCAAACTGGTTGGCAGGCAGAAAACAGACAGTGGTGGTAAACGATATACAGTCAGAAGAGATGCAAGTCACAAGTGGGCTACCTCAGGGATCAGTACTGGGGCCAGTCCTCTTCAATATCTTCATCACTGACATTGTAGATGGACTGGAGGGTAAGGTTTGTCTGTTTGCAGACGACACCAAGATCTGCAACAGAGTAGATGATCCAGATGGGGTGTAAAGAATGAGAAGAGATCTGGATAAACTAGCAAAATAGTCGGAAGAGTGGCAACTGGGGTTTAATGCAAAGAAGTGAAAGATCATGCACATAGGGAAGAAAAACACTGAAGCCACCTATAGGCGGGGGAGCGAAGTTACTGGCAGTCACAAGGGAAGAAAGAGACTTGGGCATCAGCATCACAGATGACCTGAAATCATTCAAGCAGAGCACTAAAGCAGTAGGTAAGGCTAGGGAGATGTTAGGGTGTATTAGTAGGGGTACCACAAGTCAGAAGAGGGTGGTAATAATCCTTCTTTACAAGACACTGGTTAGGCCCCATCTGGAGTACTGCGTGCAGTACTGAAGGCCACACCTTCACAAGGACATTAACCAAATTTAGGCAGTCCAGAGAAGGGCAACCAAAATGGTGCAGGGACTGCATCAGAAAACATATGAGGACAGATTAACGGAGCTCAATATGTATACCCTAGAGCAAAGGAAGGAGACAGGTGATATGATCGAAACATTCAAACACCTTAAGGCATTAACAAGGTGAAAGAGTCTAACATGTTTCAGTATAAGAAAAATAGCAGGACAAGAGGAAACAGCATGAGATTAGAGGGAGGCCTATTAAGGGGTAATGTGAGGACGTTCTTTTTCACAGAAAGGGTAGTGGGTGCATGGAACGGCCTACCTCAGGAAGTGGTGGATATGAATACAGTGCAAGGCTTCAAACTGGCATGGGACAGGCATAAGGGAGCAATTCAGATGAGTATGAATAGATAGGCCATTGACAGAGCAAAGGCTGATGGCACATTTATAAGGTAGAAAAAGAAATGGGCAGACTGGACGGGCCTTGCGGTCCTTATCTACCGTCAACTTCTACGTTTCTATGTTTCTATGACCCTAGCATTAGTTTTTCGCCAGGATGCCCAGAAATATGTTTTTAAAGTTTTTCCATCATCATAGCCACGGAACGTTCGTGAAACTTATGTGGACTTTCACAAAACGTCCGCGGGTACTTTCGCGAAAGTCCCACATCTACAATGGCAGGACTTTCGTGAAAGTTCTGCAGTACTTTCATGAAAGCTCCCCCACATATACCAATGGGACTTTCATTAAATTCTGCGGAACGTTCACGAAAGTTCTGCAGTTCAACAGCCCCAAAACACCACTTTCTTTGCCACTTCATAGCAAGACAACGGTTAGGACTTTTGGGCTGAAACTGGCAGAGTGGCAAGTCCCTGTCCCACAGATGTGCCTCTTGTTGGTTTGGTACAATAATTTACACCAGTTCCAGAGTTACAGCAGTCCAAAGTTGCAAATTTTCCCATAGGATAACACTGTGGTGGCCGCGGCACCTATTGGCACCTATATCTCGAAAATGGGTATGAGATATGGATTTTTCGCTAGGTGCAGCTTAGTACACTTTTGTATTAAGCATTCGTGAAGGTGGCTAGGAAATGAATACAACAGTGAAATCATTTTTTCCACATTTCCTATGGTTACTGAGATATTTACAAATAAGCATTACGAGGTTACTTGGAATGCCTCTACTATGTGTCTGTACTTATGGGTAGGTGGGAGCACAGGGCCCAGAGAGCCTGTTCTCCCACCTATGCATACTATTTATTTTAAACTGGGAACACTGAGCCCTCCTACACTATGCCTCTACACTCACGGGTGGGTTGGAGCGCAGAGGGCCCTGCTCCCATTCATGGATACCATCTTGCAATACTGGGAGCACAGGCCCCTCAGGCGCTATGCCTCTACACTTATTCTCCTATACTGTACCATCTCAGCTTGCTTACACATGGAATGGGGTGAGAGTTAGGGCTGACGACCCCAAGGCACACCCTGTTGACCCAGGCCTGTTGATCTGTGGCTGGTGGGGGGGGGGTAGGGTTAGTAACCTTAACACTGAATTTCCAGACTTTTGTTGGTGTGGAATCAACCCTAACTGATGCATTAACACTTTTTTGCAATACAAAATTATTATTTTATATATATATATATATATATATATATATATATATATATATACATACATATATACACACATATACACATACATACACACACGCTTACTTTTTTTTCTTATTTGGAAAATGTTTCAACAGGAAAGACAAAATGAGATATAAACAGCTCATTTCCAGAAGCGTCCGGGGGGGGGAAGGGGGGGTTTACATTGTAGAGAGAAAAACAAACACATAAACAATACAGAAGCAATACAATACAAGTGCAATAATTAAACACATAACAGTGTGGTACCAGTATGGAACAGAATGATCCAGACCAACCGGTCGGGGAAACAAACCTAGGTAGAAAAAAAAAAACAGGCATTGCAGCAGCCAAACAGCGGGAGAACCTTCACAGGAGGCAGACACAGTTGAAGTGCTATGGAAGTAGGCTGAGCGTGAGATGGGAAGTTCTTAAGTAGGCCCATGGGAGAGCAGGTGTTAGACAAGTGGGGAATAGGGAGGCAACGGTTAGAGGGCGGGGGAGGGAAGAGGAAAGGAAGAGGGGCAGCCTAGATCCAAATCCCTTCAGGATGCTGAGAAACCCTGCAAGGGAAACAGGACCAGGCAGCAGGGAAGGGGACAGAAAGGGGAGGGGAGGTAGAGAGGAAGAGGTGGGGGACAGGAGGGCAGGAAGGGGATGGGGAAGTAGGAAGGGGCAGGCAAAGGATTAGAAAGTGGGGGAGAGGAAGAGGTGTACAAGACAGAGGAAATCTAGCTAACCTAATCTAAATCCATACACTGTATATACAGATATATAGCTATATAGGGAATATAACATGGCCTGACTGAAGACATTATATTTATCTTCACGAGAGGACAATGATAGCTCAAGGTCACTGACCTCGAGTAAAGATAAATATGATTAGCTTTAGTCAGGCCATATCATGTTCTGTTTATACAACATATGTTTTGGGACCCCCCAACACAAGCCCCCCACATCTCCCCCCTTAACACAATCCCCCACATGGAGGTTTTGGCTCCCTCAGGTGACTTACTGATGTCTTGCCCTCCCCCCCAACACAACATGCAGCATTTGTGATTTAAACAACTTATCTGGTTGATCCTGCCATTTTTGCCCTGTGTTTCACACAAGCACTTTCACTTTTCCTGCTGTAATGTAGCGTGACCGAGTGGTGTCAATAATGGTAACTGACGTGGTGGCAGGGATTTAACTTAAGGCACTCTGTTAAAAAACTTAGAAAATTGTGCTGTTTTTCTTAATTTTACTCAGCTTTGTTTAAAAGAAACTGTCGACTGTAGAGAGACAAGAGTAAGCTAGTCGGTGGCTTCAGAAAAGTAGATGCAAGCGTGAGCGTATGTTGCTATAGCAACACTTGCTCAGGCTTGCATCTACTTTTCTGAAGCTGCCAACTCGCTCCCTCTCCTCTCTCTACAGTCAGCAGCTTCTTTTACACAAAGTTAAGTAGAGTTAGGAAACAAAACACAGTTTTCTTAATTTTTTAACGCAGACTGCCTTATTTTAAATCTCTGCCAGCACGTTAGTTACTGCAATCGACACCGCTTGCTCACTCTACATTAGGACAAGGAAAGTGAAAGCGCTTCTTCGATGAGTGTGTCTGAAAATGGCAGATTAACCAGATAAGTTTTTTTAATAAAGAATTTGTTTAAAACTTGTGGCAGGTCAACCACGTGTCACAGCCTCGTTGAGTGGGGCTGTAGGTTGCAGAGCGAGAGCCGTGTAGAAGCTTGTGGTTCTCAGACTCACGCAATTCAAACAGAAAGACTATCACTTTCATCAGGATGAAGAAAAGGAACACTGAATATATCAGTATGATGTTCAGGAATATGGTATCTCCGCTGTCCGCCTGAGATAGCACTTCATATCTGAGCTGTTAACCAAAAAACATTTGGGCCCAGATATTCAAAAGGGTTGCGCGATGGTGCAGCAGTGTTGCACCATGCGCAACCCACTGATGTCCTGAGCCGCGATATTCAAAAGGGAAAAGTGCATCGCACAAATCCCGATGCGCTGGAGCACATCAGTAATGTATGCAGGCACAGGTGGGGGGGGTGCCCATGCATAACCTGCACAGCCCAATATTCAGCCTGGGATGTGCACAGCCATGCATGCACAACCCCTACCTGTGCCAGCACAAAGTTAAGCCCAAAAAAAAAAGAACTGATCGCCACCCACAGGTGAGCTGCCACATTGCAGGGCGCAACACGGCAGCTACCACCTGTGGGTGGCCACCCAGGTTCCGGCTGCACCTGGCGGTGCCCCACCATGCCCGATCGCGGGCATTTGTAAAAAAACCTTAAATTCCAACATTTCTGGTGGTCCAGTGGACCACGATCAGGCAGGCATCTGTCCAAAAATAGAACACAGTCCGATATCTCTGGTGGTCCAGTGGACCGCTATCTGCCCGATCGCGGCATTTGTAAAATCTAGAGAAGTCCAATATCCCTGGTGGTCCAGTGGACCGCTGTTTGCCCGATCACGGGCATCATTACAACAAACACCTCCAATACCCCTGGTAATCCAGTGGTACCCCCACCCGCCCACTGAGCCCCACCGCCTGGCCCCCGTCAGCCGTACGGCAGCACCCACCTGCCTGCCGCCTTGCTGCCGCCGACTGACACCTCAGTAGGGCTGCACGCCCACTAGTTCACAGCGTGAGTCAATGGACATGCAGCCCCTACCGTACTTCTCAGCACCCACCACCCCACATATCCCAGATACATAGCAGTGACACTGGGGAGTGCCCAATCCCCCAGTGTTGCGATCAGCATCTCTGTCCTGTTGTTTTTTTTTTGTTTTGTTTTAACATGTAACAAAAAAAATCCATTGATGTCTTTTGCGCCATTTCTGACCTCCCACTTAGCACCCACCCACCCTCCCCCACCCCAAGCCCTTACTTAACCATCGGGGGTCCAATGCCGCAATCTTCTCTGGACCACAGACACATCTTTCACTCTTCAAAATCAGACCACGAACTGAAGAAACAGGTATGCCAATCGAAGTATTTAAATGGGGCTTTGAACTTAAGAGGCATAACTTGGGCATTTTTGCACATTTTTAGCCCAAATTTTCAACATGCCTTTTTTGGAGCCCCTCCTCATGAACGATTGGCACTGTCATTAGGCAAATCTGTCCCAAAAGGTGATTTTGCGGTCCTGCGCAAAATCACCTTTAGGGCAGGAGTTGAACATTTTCTCTGTCCTTGTTCAAGAGGTATGGTCATAAGAAGGCTATGTTGAAAATCTGGTGTAAAAATATTAAAAAACAACAAAATGATGAGCCTACACTGAATGCTGCGAACATAGCATCGTAACTTTGGTAACTGTCAATATTTTTACCCAAATTTACAACATAGCCATATCTTTACAGCAGCTTATAAATGTGACAGCTGTCATTTTTCAAATCCTGGCCAATGGAAGTGCAAGTCCTACACTGAAAACCACACTGAAATACACAGAACTGCACTTACTATGCCTTACTTTCTCACACAGCAGTCAACATTTCCAGCAGCAAGACGTGTCTTCCATCGGAGAGTGGATCTTCCTCCTGGGATCTGTTCAGGTGAGCAAGGGTGTGTGGGGTGGTGTGGGGTGGATGCTAAGTGGGAGCTGTGGTGGGGGTGTCAGATCGGCGAGGGAGCATTTTCTCTTTTTACAGCTTAAAAAAACAGCAAGGGACAGTTTCCTTTATTACAGTTTAAGTAAAAAATATATAAATGGGGATGGAAGGGTCGGGGATACCACTAGACATCAGGGAAGAACTGAGACAGCAATCATAGGATGGGGGGCCACTAGACACCAGAGAAGAAAGGAGACAATGATCAGAGGGTGGAGGGTGCCACTAGACACCATGGAAGAACAGAGACAACGATCAGAGGGTGGGGGGGTGCCACTAGACACCAGGGAACAAACAGAGGCAGCGATCAGAGAGTGGGGGTGTGCCACTAGACACCAGGGAAGATTGCAGACATCAATTAGAGGGTGAGGGGGTACCACTAAACACCAGGGAAGAACAGACCTGGGTTTCATTCCCACAACCTCCACCTGCATGCTGTGCGACTCTGAGCAAGTTAATTAACCTCCCTAGTGCTCTTGGATCACCCCTTAAAACAGGCACTAGTGCCTAGTGGGGAAGGGTGGGGGGGCAATTGAAAACAAAAGGAAAGGTGACTGGAGGACAAGGTGTGCTACTGAACACCAAGGAAAGCATCTTTTCTTAACGAAAAAGAACCCTTTTTTGTCACTCGTGATGCAAAAAATAATCTTTTTTTGTATTATGTGATATGAAAAAAGGACTTTATAAACTTAGAAAAGCAACACTTTAAGGGCATTTCTGAAGCAGTTAAGTGCAGAATCCAGATAAGGGGGTCCCGATGAACAAGTTACATCTGTTGGTTGCTCCTCAGAATGTAATTTTGGGTTTTTTTACAATTTAAACTTTGAAAGAAAAACAGAAAACTAGATGGCATCCAAACAAAAAAGGATTTTCCCCTGACGAAAAAGGATGAGGTCAATATGAAAAAAGAATTATTTTTTCACTTCATACACCTATATTTTGGTGCTTACTGAGCATGCTCAGAACCAAGTGTTCAAATTTTCAAAATTAAATAACTTTGCAACAGATTAATATTTTTGCACCAAACCAGCAAAAAGCACATCTGTGAACGCGCTCATTTTCACCCAGAAAATTTCAGACCAAAATTCCAAACCATTTGGGCTGCAGTTAAGTTGACACAAAACCTTTTTTTTCAAACTGAATAAACTTTATTAAAGCCAAAGACTTCAATACAATGAACAGATAAGAAAGTCAAAGTGTACATTGTTTGGCAAAACAGAGGTCATAAACAGAGAAACCAATTGAACAAAGAACAGTCATTTTACAATCTACTCAAAACTCCCTAACCCCTCACCCCCTCCAAAACCCTGCCACCAGAGGTAAAAAGAAAAATGTGTCTTATTATTAAACATAGCTTACAGCAAGTTGTCAGAAGGGATTACAGGGAATATTAATTATCTAATTAGATAGTTAATAAGGTGTGCAAAAGTTCCCAAATACGGTTATATTTAGATAATTTGTTGGACATACTCGCTATAAGGCACTCGGCTTGTAGGGCAAGCAAAATCTCTTTATACCATTCTAGGTAACATGGAGTGGTTTGATCCAGCCAGTGTCGAAGGATAACCTTCTTCGCGCATGCTGAAATGAAGGCCATATGTGACCTCTGATTGCCAATCACTCTGTCTGTGTAATCAGCCAGGATGCATATATCTGGAATAAATGCATCGGATAAACCCAACAGGGGTCAAGACAGGTTAGAATTGAAGCCCAGAAGGGGGTCACTCTCTCACATGGCCACAAGATATGCAATATGGTCCCAGGCTCTTTGCCACATCTAGAACATGTATTGGTAGGTAATCGGCCCATTCAATGTAATTTGATTGGAGTGTAATAAAGATTATGGATGATCTGAAATTGCATAAAATGGTATCAATTTCATTTTATCAATACGTATAAATGTTTCCAGATGGTTGGCCAGTTTCTAGAAGGAGAAGAAGCTGGAAGAGCCTGGTCCCACCAATAATACAGTGGACCCTCTTTGGCAACCAGGTAGGTTTATAATGATCAATAATAGTAGGAAGTTAAATGGGTATCAGGGGCTGAATGGAAAAAGGGGAGAACTGAAGTATTAAAGGGACTGTGCCATAGCCTGTTACCAAAAAATTATACAAGCATGTGAGATAATTGAAAAAAAAAAATCAGAAAATAGAAGTAATAGGCCAACCATACAAAGTGCTCACTTCCTGGAAGAGATCAGTTTTTGATGCGGTATAAGATCTCTAACTATGTCCACTCCCATATCAGGCCAGAATTTTTTGGAGAGCATCTGTCCAGCTATCAGGAGATTAGAGTTTTATTTATTTAGTGGAATCTCAGATAACACCTTTGAGCTAAAAGCTTGTTTACAAAGGTTCCACGTCGTAAGGCAATAGACAAGGTACATAGACATTACAAAACAGATAGGGGTATATACAGCAGGCAAGTACATTATGGTACATACAGATAGAGATTCAAGCACGTACAGTTAAAATACATCAGGTAGGAGAGGTCAACTTTATTGCAACAGTACTAAGAGCATACCTAACGTGGACAAGCAATTTATAGTGGTAGCTGAGCTTTAGAGCATGCAGGTAGAGTTATGGACGGTCAGAAGTGGTGGTGACCAAAGGAGAGGGAGGACAGACTAGATAAGAGCAGGGGGAGAGTGGGGGCAGAGACAAAGGGGGTGACAGAATAAGGGGGTTGAGAAGTATCTTGATATGGGCAAATCTTGAGTAAGGAACAAAGTTGCAAGTGAGTCTGAAGGGATGCCCCTAAGAGTGTATCCCTCAGGTGTCAGGGAAGTTTCTTCTTAGGAAGATAAGGGAGTGACCTGATATCCAAGCCATTTATAGAACACAAGGAGTGTTCTATCTCTGCCCAAAGAGGAGTATATAGTTTACAGGGATTGTCCCCAGATGGCTTCAACCAATGGGACCTTGCTAGGTGTAAGGCCAAATAGTACTGAAAAAAGTTAGGGGCTTGTAATCCCCCATCCTATTTGTTGCACATTAATTTGGAGAAAGCCCATCGGGCTATCTTACCTTGCCATAGAAAACAGGTGAGAATCAAATTTGGGCAAACCATGACTAGGGAAGGGCCCAGTTATGAATCTGGAGAGGGTATAACAATTGGGGTAGAACATTCATTTTAATGATGTTCAATCGGCCCCACAGGGAAAGGGGTAACATGGACCAATGGTCCAGATCCACTTTAAGACAGAATACGATGGAGTCAAGATTAAATTGTTTCATTTTGTGAGGGGAGGTACTAAGCTAAATTCCCAAATATTTCAATCTATCCTTCCTCCATACTAAACCGAGATGTTCAACATCTGCCCTGAGGGTGGCATTGTTGTGGGGTATAAGCTCAGTTTTATTAAGGTTTAATTTGTAGTTGGAAATAACCCCAAATTAGGAGACAAAACCCATTTTAACCAATGGGAAAAAAATCCCTATAAATAAAATGTGTGCACTATTTGCATCTCGGAATCCACACATCCGACTGGAACAAAACTTGATACGTCTAGAGATCTACCCGAGACCGCATATGCATACTTTCATGCAAATCAATTGAACGGTTCCAAAGTTATTAAAGTGCAAAATGTGAGGTTTAACATTTAAGTCACCATACAACCCAAAATATAGGGGCACGACCGTGCCCGTATTGCTACACACACAGTCAAAATAACTAATAAATAACATACAGTGGTGATCGACAAGGTTTATCAGTACTGAGGTATACCTCATGCACCTCAAGGTACCACTGAGGCACTCAAGTTCAATCTGCATTCACTGTAATGTGATCCTGCCTCAGTACCACGAGGTATACCTCAGTACTGGTAAATTTTGTATGATCACAACTGCGTGTTTGGGCTACAAAGCCACAAAAGGAGAGAAATGTGACATTAGGGATTTTCAACCCTAACGCCCTCCCCAGCCCCTTCCCTCGTGACCCAAGGCCAAGCCAGGTCCAGGGCCATGCTCAATGGGTCTGCTGCTCAATCTACAGGTCTGGGATCCTGTATGAAGAAAGTGATGACTCATCTCCTGCTTCAGGCAGGACCCTATGGGCCTTGCCTAAAGATAGTTTTGACTGATCTTGCAGACTCTACATGATGCACCACACTTACAGGGCACTGCCTCGTACCTGTAGCTTGAAGCAGCAGACCTGTGCAGCATGCTCCCAGACTTGAAGCTTGGTCTTGAGGTAAGGGGCTGGGGTGTTGGGTTGCCTTAGAGTTGAAAAAACTCCAATGCCACATTCCCCTCCTTTTGTGACCTAGCTGTTCTAAATACAAATAAAAGACTTTGGGCAGGATTCAAAAAAGGGAAGTGCCCAGCGCATCCGAGATGCACCGAAACATCCCCTACTTGTGCACCGGCATGATTCTGGTAGGGGAACAATGTGCCAACGCACTGCAGATGCGCCGCATGCCACCCATAATGATATAGAAACATAGAAACATAGAATTTGACGGCAGATAAGGACCGCTTGGCCCACCCAGTCTGCCCATTTCCCTACCTGATGGATAAGCTGCAGATCCTAGTTAACCAGCAGCCTACTTCTTCCTACCCCCACCCCCTAGAATTGCCTTATGACTGCCCCATGCATGCTTGAATTCCACCAGTTTTTGACTCCACAACCTCCTCTGGAAGGCTGTTCCATGCATCCACAACCCTCTCTGTGAAAAAATACTTCCTTAAATTACCTCTGAGCCGCCCCCCTTCTATCTTCAAATTGTGCCCCCTTGTTCTTGCACACCTCTTTTTTTGAAAGATGCTACCCTCTTGGACTTTGTTGATTCCCTTGAGGTACTTGAAAGTTTCTATCATGTCCCCCTCTCCTTTCCTCGAGGCTATACAAATTAAGCTCCTTAAGTCTCACTTCATATGTCTTCCGGTGCAGACCCTGCACCATTTTAGTTGCCCTCCTCTGACAGCTTCCATCCTGTCTATGTCTTTGGAGATTGGGTCTCCAGAACTGCACGAGTACTCAGATGTGGTCTCACCAGCTGTCTGTACAGAGGATAATAACTCTTGTTTTCTGCTGGTGATGCCTCTCCTATGCATCCCAGTATCCCCCAGCCCTCCTTGCTGCCCTCTCACATTGCTTGCCCACCTTAGGTCATCTGATATGACTACCCCAGGTCCCTTTCCATTTTTGTTGTTGTTGTTAGTATCTCACCCCATTGTGTACTCTTCCCTGGGTTTTGTTTCCCAGGTGCATTACCTTGCACTTCTTAGCACTGAATCTAAGCTGCCATACATTTGACCATTCCTCTAACCTTGCCAAGTCCTGTCTCATCCTTTCCACCCACTTGTGCATCAACTCTGTTGCAGATCTTTGTGTCATCTGCAAAGAGACATATTTTTCTTCCAGTCCTCTGCAATGTCGCTTATAAAGACATTGAAGAGGACCGGCCTAATACTGAACCCTGTGGTACCCCACTGCTAACCCCCTTTTTCAGAGGGACTCCATTTACTATTACTCTCTGTGTCCTATTCTCCAGCCAATTTTTACCCAGGCTGTCATCTTGGGACCCACTCCAGGCTGGCTAACTTGTATATTAATCTTTGTGTGGGACTGTGTCAAATGTCTGCTAAAGTCTAGGTAGGCCATGTCCACAGCCCCTCCCTGATCTACTACTTTGGTCACCCAGTCAAAGAAATCTATCAGATTTGTCTGGCAATGACCTTCCTCATGTGAATCCATGCTGCCTTGGGTCCTGTGCCCTCTGGCCTCTAGATATGCAGTCAATTCTTTCCTTCAGAAGTGATTCCATCATTTTCCTACCACTGAGGTTAAACTAACAGGTCTGTAGTTTCCTGCTTCTGCCTTGCTCCCACTTTGTGAAGGGAATCACATCTGCCCTCCTCCAGTCCTCAGGTACCACCCCATCCTCCCATGATTTGTTAAAGAGGGTAGTCAGTGGTGTCACTAGTTCTATCCTTAGTTCTTTTAAAATTCTGGGATGAATTCCATCAGGCCCCATTGCTTTGTCCACCTTCAGTTTTAAGAGCTCTTTCAGAACTCTTTCTTCTGTAAATGGGCTGGTATCAACTTCTGTATCAGAGTGTTTCTACTGTTTGTTTTAGGTACCTCCCTCTTCCTTTGTAAATACTGAGCAAAATATTTGTTTAGTATCTCTGCCTTTTCACGTCACCCTCTGCCCACCCTCCCTCCCTCCTTTATTAACCCTCACTATCCCCTCCCTTGGTCTTCCTTTGCTCCTGATGTACCTATAAAAGGTTTTATCCCCTTCTTAACTGAGTTGGCTATCTTTCTCGGTTTGGGCCTTTGCTGTTCTGACTGCCTTTCCAGCTTCCTTTGCTTTAACTGATACAGTTCTCTGTCCTGTTCCTTCTGTGATTCCTTGTACTTCCTGAATGCTTTTTTCTCTTGAACCTTCACTTCCACTTCCTTTGAGAACCATAGTGGCTTTCACTCGCTTTGTTTTGTTTATTTGTTTACAAGGCTTGTTACCTCTGTGATGGCAGTTTTATTATTCCCATCGTTCTTCCACCTCCTTCCTGCCCATTTGCTAGTGCATTCCTTAGGCACTCACCATTTTGGCAAAGTCAGCCCTCCTAAAATCCAGTACCTTTGTCTTTGTATGGCTTGACTCTATTGCTGTGTTTATTGTGAACCATACTGTTCGATGGTCGCTAGTTCCCAGATGGCTACCACTTCTACATCTGTGATCCTCTCTTCATCTCTGTTTGAGAGAACCAGGTCTAAGATTGCTCCTCTTGAGTGGGCTCCAATACTAGTTGTCTAGGCATGCCCTGTAGGGCATCCAAAATAACCCCACTCTTAGAAGTGGCTGCTGCAACTGCACTCCAGTTAACATCTGGCATATTCAGATCACCCATCAGCAATATCTTCCCTTTATCTGCCATTCTAAGTATACTTTCTATCATTTCCTTGTCCATTTCCTCCCCTGAGAGAGGTCTGTCCCCAACCCTGTGCGGATTGTGGTGCCATTGCCTGCCTCAAATTGACCCACAGTGCTTCTTCTCCTCCTGTTTACCCTTTTGTTCTGTTGCTTTGATTTCTTCTCTTATGTAGAGACTACTCCTCCTCCTTTACCCTCCCTGTCCCTCCTGTAGATAGTGTATCCTGGTATGTTTACGTCCCAGTCATGGTTCTGTGTGTACCATGTTTCTGTGACTGCCACAATATCCAGATCTTCCTCCTCCATCAAGGCCACTAATTCAGGAAGCTTGTTACCCAGACTACGGGCATTGGTACTCATTGCTCTCCATTTCTTGATGGCTTTACCTTCTAGCGGCAACCCCACTGACCTTTCTACCTTGGTCTTTTTCTCATTTAGTATCCTGTTTTGTAGGGGGAGGCTGGGATTTTCCTTCTGCTTATCAGTGCCTCCCCCCTTGACTAGTTTAAAGGCTTGCCAATGAAGCATTTAAACCGATTGCCCAAAAGACTTGTTCCCTTCCTGGACAGATGCAGACCATCCTGCCAGTATAGGCTGGTGTCCCTCCAGGTGGAACCCCAGTCCCCAATGAAGCCAAACCCCTGTGCTCCACACCATTTGTTTAACCATTTGTTAAACTGCATGGTGCAAAGTACCCTCGCCTCCATGCCACTGACAGGCAGCACCTCTGAGAAGGATACTGTGTGTGCTACTTGTCTTAAGCCCTCCCCAACTCTACAAAGTCCTTTTGCACTGCTCTAATCTCATGATGAGCCAAGTCATTTGTCCCTAGGTGGACAATGACGTCCAGCTCAGACTCCCGTGCAACTGTTCTCGTGATCCTAAGGATGCGCTTCCTGTCCCTCCAAGCCATGGCACCAGGCAGGCACCTTACTTCAGTTTTCCCTGCTCCCCCCAGTTCTATCCCCCTAATAATTGAGTCCCCCACCAGGAGCTGCTTTCTTTCCCTGTGGTGCCCTCTGCCTCCTTCCTGAGGGCCTCCCATGTGACAGTAGTCTGCACCCTCCTTAGTCTCCTCTGCGGGTGCATCCATAGGGGAACTTTGCTCCCCCAGAATGGTGTATAGATTGTGGAGTGTAACAACTGACTGGATGTGCCTCTGTTCCACCACCCTTACCCTCCCTGAGCTCACTGTGGTCCAACTGCTGTGCTTTCTTCGCAACCTCTGAGGTAGTGGTGGTGGCTGTGGTGCTCCCTGGATGGGGGAGGTTCCCTTGCCACTGTCCAGTGCGGCCTGAAGATGGGCAACTTCCTCCCTCAGGGCAGATAGTTGTCTGCAAACAGGGCAGCATCTCAGCCTCCAGAAAGACTCTCGAAGACTGCTGCCCCACAGCCATTACATTGTACTACTCCCCACATAACTGTCTACCTTGTTTTTTTTTTTGTTTTTTTTTTGTGTGTGTGTGTGATTGGTGCGTTATATAGAAATATATGTATTTATATAATGTGTATGCTTATATTGTCAGTGCAGTGTGCTAGACAGGATATGACAGTGATGTGTACCTTGCCCTCTTGAGGAAATGATGTCAGAACCCCAGGTATAAATTAACTATTTCCAGGTGGGTGGGTGAGGTGGGAAGGTTGGGCCTAAACTGTGCCCTCACAAAACAATCAGCTAAGCTCTGACCTACCGACACGATGAGTGCCTTCCTGTCAGCAAGATGCCATACACGACAATTTGTAATACTGCTTCAAACCAATTTGACAGAGAAAATACCCTGCTAATCAAACAGAGAAAATCCAAACATCCAAGTCAGACACAGGTAAACCTCCCCAGCCCCAAAAGAGCCTGGTGACTTGTGCTCTGAAAACAGTCAGCCCCAAAACACGTCAGCTGTGCAGAAGGGCAGACACAGAAAACAGTATTTAGCCTATGTGGGTTTAAACTCTTCCTGCACTGAAACCTAACACTTGTAACACAAGTAAAGCAACCCACCTCCTCTGTTGATTGAAAGACTGCCTTTCTGATAATTCTAAGTTGCTTATTTCACCTCTTCAGTTAGAAGTATCCTCCGCCTGAAGAATATTAACTTTCCTAAGGAATCTGCTTCAAACCAAACACAATTGTAAATTGTAAAGTTCACTCCCCTGTTGTGAGCACTACTCACTTTCTTGCAAATCTTAAGTCCAGTGTTGCAGCTTGCAGCCAGAGGTAGCTTTACCTGAAGACTATGAGGTTATCTGATGAGCCTGCTAAAATTAGTGTACTTTTATCAAGGTCTGTAAGATTCTTCCAGAGCTATTGGCTGTTAAGTAGCTGTGATGTAAGCACTTCCTGACACAGTCTGGCTTGGCCTTATAAGGCACTGAGGTAAACAAAGAAAACCAGTTTCCACCCCTAGGGACTGTCTGGTCCAATACACAGCCTGTAACCTGCTCTCAATTCAGGGCTTATGACAAATTCTTAGCCCAGTGAATACTCACAGTATTACAAATATTGCAATGCAAACAGTCAATCACTAACTCCAATCAAGTCAGAAGGCCACAGAAAACAGTAAAATCTTAACAATTGTAACAAGTAAAGCAAACTCCACCTCCCTCTGTTGATTGAAAGACTGCCTTTTCTGATAATTCTAAGTTGCTTATTTCATCCTTCAGTTAGAAGTATCCTCCACCTGAAGAATATTAACTTTCCTAAGGAATCTGCTTCAAACCAAACACAATTGTAAATTGTAAAGTTCACCTCCCTCTGTTGTGAGCACTACTCACTTTCTTGCAAATCTTAAGTCCAGTGTTGCAGCTTGCAGCCAGAGGTAGCTTTACCTGAAGACTATGTATGACTATATATGCAGCACATCTGGAAGGGCTGCGAAGGGGGCGTGCCCATGCATATGGTGCACAACCCCATTCACAGCATGACCTGGAGGCGCATCCCCAGGGCAAGTCCAGAGATGTGTCTCCCAAAGATAAGTCCACTTCAAGTAGCCTTAAGTGGGTGGCAACTCACAGGTAGGTTGCCATACTGCAGACATCAGCACAGCAGCCTGCCAATCCTGGCAGTCCAGTGTGCCCCCCACCCGCATCCCCATGATATTGCCGCTCTCAGTGGCAGATATGATGAAATCAAACCCCCCATCCCGCATCCTTGTCAACCTGTCGCTCAATGCATCGAATATGTGGCACACAGACCCCCCCCACCCACATTCCTGTTCACCTGCTGCACTCTGCGGCAATAATGATGAATAGGAGAACCCACTCTCCCCACCCTGACCCAACAGCAATCCAGAAGTCCCCCCAGTAGCTCAGCAGACCTCCCCCACCCGCTCAGGCACCCCCAACCCACCCAGCTCCCGCCATCCCAGCTAAGTCCTACCATCGGCGGGCAGCACAACCCACCAGCATACCTCCACAGCTGCCCGCCAACACAGCTGTCCGTGACTGACAGCTACTGTACTACTGACCGCCCATAGGTGGACCCTCTTGAGCTTTGTTCTAACTTCCTCTTGCAATCTGTTCTGCCCCCTTGTCTTCTTCCCTAAAAACCCTCCTCCATGCCTTCAAGGCTCACTCATGCAACTATCCCCACCCAGTCCAATGGATGCTCCCTTTCAAAGTGCACCATATTCATTTGTCTCCTTCACTGTAGCTACTGTTATTATTCTGTGTCTTTTGTATCTGCCCTGTACGTTCTTCACTTTTAATAAGTTATTGTTTTATTCTTATGTTGCTGCTTTACTTCACCTTTGTTCTAATGATTTTTTTTGAATGGTTATCCCCTGCTCCCCTTTTCCCCAGGACTCATCTGGAAACAAGCTGTTATCAGCTCAGTACATCCTACCTGGTATAACGTTTCAACAAATATATTTAAAATGAAGTTTTCTCAATGAATTTCATTCCAAAAGCTCAAATAAATATGATCCCAACTAACGCGGGGGGGGTGCTCTATAGATTTGGAAGTACTGTAACCAATTCCAGGTCACCACTGAAAAAGGGACCTCTGGTCTTAGTGGGCTTACCCGGTTACCAAAATCTAAATAAAAAATAAAATAAAGTGTTGCTTAGGTTGGTGAAGTAACCATCAAAATATTTACAATATGGTGCCTTCACAATGCAGTGCTGGTGAACTCAGGAAGCTAGCAGGGTGGCACTCGACGGGATCGGGCAGAGACCCCCCCACCAAAACACAAATTCTCCCATTGTTCTTTAGCTTCTTATTGGTTAAGGATAATAAACATACAAAATAATATTCCTAGCATGTTTAAATGAAAAAAGGCAATGGCATTCAAATGGTTTCTGTTCTCCATGGTTGAAGGAACTGATTCACATCTTAGAAAAAACGGGATTCTGCTCATCTTTGGAAGGACTGTCTGGCTGGCATTTCAATTGCCGTGTCATACAGAACTAGGCTCAAAGGCCAAATTTTTTCCTTAGCTCAGGATTTATAAATGTGCCAGGTGAGACAACAAAAACAGGCTCCCTGGTTCAGTCATAACAAAACTGATTAATTAATTATGGACTATTTCACATTACCCATTTCTCCATATTTGCGAAGGCAATTACCTGGGCACGGTTAGGCTTAGTAACTTCAAAATTTTCATATTTTAATCAATACAGTTCTGATTCAGCACCTTCGGATCTCATATGCCCATGTAAAAATGGTTTCCAGGAAACTCTTTTTCATATTGTTTTACACTGTCCTCTGTATAATAATCACAGAGACAAAATAATAAAAGATATTCTGACTAGATATGCCAATACAAATTACGATGTACTATTTAAGGAAAAAGAGAAAGCTGAAAAAATTGCTTCTTTCATTACAGTTGTAATTAACTCTAAAAGGAAAAGGCTCTTAGCCTTAAAATCCAGGAGTGATGACACGGGAAATTAACTTCTGTGATAGAAATACAGCATTTTGTATTGTTTACTACTCTTGGCTTGGTTTTATGTAAGCTATAACCCATGTCCGGCCATGGATGTACTAGGCATTAATGCATGGCTCAGGTGCGTTGTGAGGCATGAGGGAACAGCCCGAGTGACCTCCAACCACCTAAGGCATGCATTAATGCCTAGTATACCCATGGACAGACGTAGCTTACTGCACTTATAAAATGGGTCTCGAAAGTAAGTACAAAAAAAGTTGTAAAGTGACAGAAATTGGATTTTATTCTCGGATATGTACCTGTGTCACTCCAAGCTGCCAAACAGTTCATTACATCCGGAACTGAAACATGGAGCTGGAACGAGATTTCCTTCAATTTCAAGGTTTTTCCTTTCTTTGAGACATGTTGTTTTAGGCCCCATCCACACTTCACCACTCAGATCCCGTAACGGATAGAAACCGTTACAACTGGGGCGCGGTGCAGTGTGTCCACACTGCCGCGGTGTCTGTTATGGGACCGGCACCGCCACTCCACAGTTCGGGTGCCGGGCAACCGTTACCATGGCACCCGATCCCACAATGCAGCTTGTGCTGCGCTAGGGAACGGTGCCATGCGTCCAAACTATGCCCGATAATCGTTACAAAGCGTGAATCAGCTTGAGGAATCGGGTTGTTGAAACCACCTCATGTGATTTCAACAACGGTTACGAAGACGCCTTCTGTAACGTTACAGGTGTAAACGCAAACCGTTGCAGTAACAGTTTGGGCACTCTGTAACGTTACAGATGGGTAGTGTGGACAGGGCCTTAGTGGCATCCTCTTCCCCCCTCTCATAAGTGGCACAATTGTTTTTTCCCCTCATACAGCCCCCTCGTGCCGCGACCACCAGCTCTTCTCTTTCCTTTTGCAGAAAACGGAATGCAGAAACAAGCCATAGAATTATAATTTTATGAAGCAAGCCAAGAAACTGGCTGACGCCGTGAAACAGCACGAGCCAATGGGCGCTGCGACTTTGTAGCTATGGGCTCGAGCAGGTCGATTGTGTGATGCCTTAGCAATACCCACAGACAGCTCTGGCCCCCCAAAAAATGGTTTCAGAACTTTGCTGGGTCGGGAAACGACTGGAGAAAGAATATGAGCTTACCTACAATCATGCTTCCTTCTCACCCCTGACCTAGTGAACGTAGAGGAAGCATAAAAAAACACACTCAGGGACACATTTCTTAAATCAGCGGCAGCAGTGAGATTTGGTTTTGTAAGCATGCTGCAGTATTTCTGTCATCACAATGCAAGATCTACCTCAGGAAGTGGTTAGAATAGCCAGGACACTGTAATCTGTCTGTGTTTCGCTGATAATTGTCAGCATGCTGCTCGTTTGATGGCAGATATCAGCACGTCTTGGTTAGGGGCACCAATTTCAAAGGGGCGCAAGGGGAGCAACTGCACCCCCCATTCACCAAGTTCTACATAAGTATATAATGGTGCCACACTACCATTTGGAATGGGGGTGCTGACAAAAGTAATGCTTCAGGCAATGCAGAGCACTGGCATACCTCTCAACCTTATTTGTCACTTAAATGAGAGAGGGCACATACTCAAACAGGCAAATCCAAACTCAGAACACTGTGAAAGCCATTTTGTGCAAAGCTGATTTCTGATTCAGTATCTTATAGAATGTCCATGCTGACGACCAAGTTTATAACACATTCTCTGTAGGAGGAGCACATTTTGTACCAGGGACACTGCAATTTTGAGAGGGTAAATGCATGGCGTCCCCTTGTAATTCATGGATAGCTGTGAGGTATGACAATCATTTCCACTAGCTGTGTGTCAGTCCTGCCTGCTACACTAGTTCATCGTTATTACCCAAGGCACAGCACACACTTTCTTTAATAAACTGGGTGGAAATCCATGAGTTAATATTTTCATTTGTCTGTAATTGGTTAAGGGGGTTTTAACACACATTTGAGGTCGTTTTTCTTTTTCCCTTGCTAAGCTCGCCATCTGTAATTAAAATTTTGAATATGCCACCGGATCTTTTTTATTTTTTTCCTCCCAAATGTTTGCATAAGCGACATAACTCGCACTGATTTTAGTGCACTGCAAGAAGAGAAACAGCATGTCAACTATGCGTATCTAGGGGATTAATTAATGGGCATGTCGACCCACTTAACCAATGGGGTTGCACATTTTAGACAACCCATTTTATAAGAATGTTTAACTGCATTTGGAGCACCCATTATGAATCAACTCTTATAGCAGAGAGATACAGTATCCTGTATTGTTTACCATTATTGACCTGGTATTTCGAATGTGTATTTATATTTTGTGTACTCACTATGAACAGAAAATGCAACGTATGTAATAATTTGGATTGCAGCATTGAGCATGTGCAATGAATTTGTTATATGTTTTAATTGCATAATTTTATATTGTACATTGTTGTAAAGTCCAAAACATTTATGTCTTGGAAAAACAAACTATAGAAACTGAAAAACTCCCACTGTTCTGTCATTTAAATAAAAAAAAAAAAAACTAGCAACCAGTTGCTCAGTAGTCACTTACACAGTGCCCCAAACCATACTAGGTAAAAAAATATATATATTTTTAAAAATACAAGAAAATACTTCTGAAAGGATGCTAACAATCTCATCTAGTCCATCAGCCCGCTTTTGGTGGTACTACCTAGTAACTACCAGATTACCCATGTACGTACTTACTACTTGCCAGCAGAAACAGGCCACATGGTCTATCAAGTCTGCTCGAGTGTGCAGCTAGCACCCCACTTGCAGCTGCCCTTCCCACTTTTGACCACTCCACACAGATGAGTGTCAGCTGACCTTGAACCAGATTACGCTGTTGGTGGTATTTCCAGTGAAGCAGTTACTGTATTGAAATTAGATTCAATTGTTAAAGTTTTTTACTTGTTAAAAGTCTAATCACTGAGCACTGACCTCTCTGTAACTGCTTTTTCTCTGATTCGGCCAAGTGAGACAGAAACAGACAAATTACAGACAAAAGCTGAAAAATATGTCTGGGGGCAGATAGCTTGTGCACGTTTTTCTATTTATTTTTAGGAACCATATGCTATCAAAACTAATGGATGGAAAATCAGGCGCAAACAAGGCATGCATTTCCATCTCAGGGCGCTGACAACATCAGAGACCTCTTGACCTTTCTTCTTGAAATCTCTGATGTTGTTAGAACCCCTCAATGGAAACAGAGCTTTGTTGTGCATGGTTTCCCAGCCATTATTTTACATCACGTCATTTTGCTGGTATAACAGCACCATAGCAGTGTCCAACTGACCAACTAAAAAAAAATGACTGAAAAAATATCCAAGAGAATTAAAATGTACTGAAGATGAAGCTGAGGATGTCAGATATACATTGCTAAAACAGAGTATGGACAGGGTCTGTGATTAATGAGTACACACGCCTTTGTGTGATGCCTTTACAAATTCCTTCAGTTTCACTCGCGGGGTGTACGTAGCAATATCCACCTCGGGTATGTGTAAAAACTTGTCAACCACCCTCTCCATACATTATTCTCTTTGTACTTACTGGATGAGGTCGATTACAAACCTGAAACCAGTAACTGAAATCCTAAGTTACATGCACTACATTACACACGAGTGTAACAAAGAATTGCTTCACTCTCGCACAATGCAACACGCACGAGACATAGCAGCTGCAAGCAAAATGAACCATCAGTTTCGAATGGCTCCTTTACTACCTATTGAGCATGGTTCTAGTAACCAGTAATTATATAAAATAAAGTATGGGTAACAGTTTAACCTAGTCTAATGGACTAAACCACGCAACCTTTGGTCTCAGGGGGCTTATGTGGCATAACCAGAGCTGTGATGGGAAGTTTTGGTGAAAATGCCATGAGCAAAATGACAAAAACCATGGAAATCATAATAAAAGTTACAAAAAGTTATGGATCCATTGTGTGCTAAACAAATAAGCTCTATTTTGATGTACTGTACTTCTATACAAAACAGCACATCAGTAAATATTTAAATGCTTTAAAAACTACATATTTAGACCAGCCCCATGGCGCTGAGGGTTGAGGCACTGGACATACCTTACGCCGCGTCGGCGACCTGGGTTCGAGATCGAGCTCAGGTCGTCAGGGGTCAGTGGGGATGAGGAAGGATCGAGCATCCCATGGACTGCTCTCCTTCCCCGGGGAGGGGGGTTACCACTAGCTGGTGCACTAGCGGCCTCTGGCAGTGGCTGGTGGCACCACAATGTACGGCTGCAGAATGCAGGGGATTGGAGCTGCGGCAGACATCCTTCAGTTGTGTGCAGGAGTGTGCATACACCAAGCTGGACATCATTGCACGTCCGAGCTCCGAGGAGAAAACTATGGAAAAATCCCAACGGCGGGTGAGGAAACGGCGACCATCGGTGGCCCAAGACCACATGTCCAACGTTGGCCATTTCTCCGTATCTCCCCCTGGGGATTCTGGGGCCTCTCCATGGGAGCCAGAGAGCCTGGAATCCTGATCCCAATGAAGTTCACGGAGAGCGGTTCAGGCAGGTGGTGGAGCAGAGGAGCTTTGAATGGGACCCTGAGAGATGCCCCGAAGGTAAGGAGCAAAAATAGAGTTAAACAAAAAAAAAAAACATATTTTGGCTGGCCTAGTGGTAGAAGACAGTCCATTGTGCTGTCATCTTGGAGACAGGGACTTGTGTGCAAGTCCTACATTCCCTTACTGAGGTCGGCTCGGAATCAAGCACATGGTAAAGGTGAGGTACACAATTGTGGGTCAATCATTTGCAAACACCACAAGCTATAAAAGTACTAAAATATAAAATGGGGCCAGCCCGGTGATGCAGAGGGCCAAAGTGCTGGAGCCTTACCTCACACCACACCGGCGACCTGGGTTCGGGAATGGACTCGGGCGCCAGAGGGTCGGCAGGGGAAGGAATAGGATTGAGCGTCCAGAGGACTGCTCTCCTCTCCTGGAGTGGGTTGGGGATCAGCATCGCTCTGTAGTAGCCCCGGTGGGGCCAGGGAAGCTCAGAGACAAGCTAGCGACTAGAAATCGGGAGAAAATTGAAAATGGCGTCTCCTCCTACCGGATGACAGCTGCCCGGACCAGTGCCCCCTCGAGCTCTACGATAGCCGACCCGGCCGCAGCAGCACCCAGGACCAATGCCTGTGCCGATAGGCCGTTTCTCCTCGGAAGAGGAGGACCCACCCAACACAAGGGTTACGTTGGGTTACCCTAAGATGGCTGCAATGTGGAGTTGGGGTGAGCAGCAGAGACGAGCAAGAGGTGAGTGTCCTTGGCAACTGGCCTGAAGGAGAGGTAGGTGAGTCGCAGGGGAGATAAATAAATAACACACAAAAAATATATATATATAAAATGATAAAAAATCATATTGCAGTCATAGAAAATACCAAAAATCATGGACTTTTCATGAAAAATAGTAAAAATCATAGTACTGTAACGAACATGTGTAGGCACACCTGCGCCTGCCCCCATTCAAAGATGAGGATTCTGGGGGAAGCAGAGGCCCCAGATTCAGAAGCCTTTTCTCTGACATGTGGGCTGCCATGTATGGCGAGTCACAGCCCCAGATACCAATGGAGGTGGTCCACTGTGTCTATAAAGAGGGGTTGTGCTGGAGGCAGATCTGAGGGAGATCTCATAGTGTCAAGATCGGCTGTGCTGGAAGTGGATACAAGCTGCACCATTCCAGGACTGGAGTGGAGAAAACATATTGCAAGAATGCTGTTCAGGTCATGGGGAGAGCAGCACTTGTGTGCTAGCCTGCAAAAGAGATGATGCTGGAGGACAGTACAGGGCAGAGAAGTGGAGTCCAGTGCTGTTTGTTCAGTACTGCAGTAGAGCAGAGAAAGGGAGCCAGGAATAGGAGCCTGCCTGCATCAAAGATGCCTGGGGAGAGCAGCAGTTCAGTGGCCAGTGGCGTGAGGAGGAACCATCTGTTTCTGAGTACCATGAGTACACCACAGTACGGCCCTGCTTTTGAAAAAAGTTCATTTGTTGTTCATCCTGTTTCCAAGTTGCCATCAGGCCAGATAACAAATACCTCAGTTTGTGAGGTCTGTTTTGCAATTTAAGCAACTGCAGGGCCTCGGGGGATATTAATTTGAATACATTGCTCTATGTTTCATGCAACACGCTGCAACTATGATGGGCCTGCAACTGTTCAACACCTGTGGTACCCAGAGACTATGTTTAAAAGAGCTCACCGGGGGAGGTCAAAGTGAATACTGGTACTGGAGGGAGATGGTAGAACTGGCCTGCCTAGAAGGGTGCCTAATAAGGGCTGTGCCAGAGTTTCATGGTTCCAATAACTATTTTCTCTCCAGATTCAATCCTGTTAATAAAGCTGCGTTCTTTTGCTAAATTTGATCTGGTGTCTGACTCCCAAGTGAATTAAACAGTCGTTTCCTTACTGAGCCCACCAACAGCCAAGACCCCTGTGGCTTGTCGACTGAAGTGCCTCTGCCACTTGCATCCCAACCCAATTACACTGACCAACCCAATTACAATGACCTCTACAGGTCATTGGTCGAGCCGCACTTGAGTGTACTGTGCGCAGTACTGGTGTCCGTGGATTCAAAGAAGGACATTAAACTGCTGGAGGGTCAAACGGAGGGAGACAAAATATAGTATGGGAGATGGAAGGCAAAGCCTATGAGAACAGGCTATGTGAGCTGAATATGTACACCCTGGAAGAGAGGAGGGATGGGGGGATATGATTGAAACATTCAAGTATTTGAGGGGGATAAACAAAGCCGGTGCTGATGGGTTGTTCAAGCCGTGGAAAGGTAGGGGGCCGTGGAAAGGTAGGGGGCATGGTGCTATGATCAGAGGGTAGAAGATTTTTTTTTCAATTGTTTAACCAGGTGAGACACACTAAGCTGAAAGCTTGTTTACAGGTGCAACCTGGGAGCACAGGGAAGTTAAGTGACTTGCTCAGGGTCACACAGTATAAGTGGGGGCTGCGGGATTCAAACCCAGGTCTCCAGATTTGCAGCTCAGAGCCTTAACCACTGCGCTATACTGCCTCCCTCATTTGAGACTGATACAGAGACAGAGAGAGAGAGAGATGAGGAGACATTAGTTTACGGAGAAGGTGGTGTCAAACTGGAATGCCCTACCAGAGGAGGTGATATCATGTAAGATGGTGGGAAGTTTTAAAAGGGCATGGGACAGGGAATGAGGGAGGGTCTAGGTGAATAGTGCTGAGAACTGGGGGAATAGTGCTGAGAACGTCCTGAAGATGGAGGAGGGGGTTGTGGCCCAATTCAGTCACAGTGTCCTCAGTCCTCCTTTTCCTCCAACTAGCACTGACATGTGCCTATCCCACACATGCTTGAAGCTCCCCACTGTCTTCACCCCACCACCTCTACTGGAAGGCTATTCCAGGCATCCACCACCCTTTCTGTGGAGAAGTATTTTCTCACATCCCTCTTAAACTTCTCCCACTCAAGCTTCATAGTACACCCCCGAGTTCTGGTGCTCTTCCTCTGAAAGAGACTCCTCCTGCACTTTGCCCCCGTGAGGAACTTATTAATCTTAATCATGTCACTGCTTGCTCTCCTGTCTTTCAGGGAGTCCATGTTGAGCTCCCACTGCCTCTCCTTGTATTGTTTCTAATGCAACCCCTGCACTATTCTGGTAGCCCTCCTCTGGACCACTTCCACTCTGTTAATGTCCTTGTGGAGGTACGGCATCCAGAACTGAGAGCAGAACTCTAGATTGGGTCTCACTAATGAGGGATACAGTGGCAACACCATCTCGCTTCTTTGTGCCGTGGCTTGCTGCTCGCCAGCCAGCTGATGCATCTTCACTCAGTCTGTTGTCAGACAGAGTGAAGTTAGGATTCCTCCCTCCCTCTGCATTCAAAGTCTGTCTTCCTCTTCTTGGTCAACTGGCTCTCCTGTGCTGCTGAAGCAATGGTGCTTTGGCAGCATCAGTGTGAATTTCCTCTCCAGTGCTCTGGAACTCTTCTTAGCCTTATGAGGTCCAAGAATGCTGGAGCAGACTGCTGGACCTAAGAGAGGATGGGTAATTTAAGGTTGTGATAAGCAGGGGTGTCAAAACACTGTAGGACTGAGCTGTGCAAGTGAGCGCACTGACTTGCTGATGGTCTGCTCATATCTGATGCGTGCATGATCGGTCTGTGCAACTGAGTCAAGGCTCCGTGGAAACAAAGAGACACGGTGGCCCAACCATGCTTTACATGACATGTTTAGTTAACGGCCTCTGTCTCTGAAACCAGGACTGCAAGGAGCTGAATTGGGACTGGCCCCAGAAAGCGGCTGAAAATCGGGACATTTGAGAGGTATGGTGGTGGTTCCTCTGTGACTCAATCTGCATGGTGGGCAATCAGTTGTTTAGCAGTATGACTGCTAGCATAGGGCAGCAAATTAATTTGCATGTTAGGCAGGATTTGCATGACTGTTGTCCTGGCTGGCACTGAATTGTACTCCATGACATACCTGGCGTATCAGTGTCTACATCCTAGGTATACATAGTTTCCTCTGATGTGTACAGAGAGTTGCCCATGAAATGTTACAAACACTATGGGCACAATATTTGGAAAAGTGAAGACGTGCAGTGCAAAGGTTTGCACTGCACTTTGCAATTACCCAGGGGTCCGAAGATGCTATATTCAGTCAGATGGTGCACCAACGTTATCAGACTAAATAAAGGGCCATGTTGGCACAGCACTAAGTCAAGTAGCACTGCCCGGACATGAATCCTGAAGAACGTCTCAAGAGTGGATAGCACCAGAGTGCTATCCACATTTTTCAAAGGGACCCAAGCAAATGAGCCCATTGGGTATGCAAGGTGCTAGGAATCCATTTGCATGCCAATTATGGGCCCATGGGTAGTGGAGGCAGGTAAGCGTGATGCCACACCCCCTTTCCCCCATCCCAGACACACGTAGAAATCCCTGGTACCCAGTGGTCCCCTCACCCTCCAATGCACAACCCGATCAGTGTATCCCCGATCCCTGGTGCCTAGTGGTCCCCCCACCCTCTGATGCACAGCCCGCCCAGTATATCCCTGATCAATGGTGCCTACTGGTCCCCCACCCTCCCATGAACAGCCTGACCAGTATATATCCCCGATCCCTGATGCGTAGTGGTCCCCCCCCTCCCATGCACAGCTCGACCAGTATATCAGATTCCTGGTGTCTACTGCATCCCCACCCACTGACTGCCAGACAGCTACACAAAAACAGTCCAAGCTGTCAATGTTTCAAACTCCCCCCATCCCATCCCGCTACGGGTATTAGATGTCCCTGGCGTCCAGTGCCCCCCCCCGGTCATCAATCCCTGGCCCCATACTGGAAACAGCATCCATTTCTGAGTCAATGCTGTATGTAAATTGTAAAGTGTGAGAAAGAACAAACACAAGCCCCAAGTGTGTCTCAGTACCCACACCTCCGATTGCCGGTACCACCCATGTTACTGTAGCAATCCCTACATCTAGTGCCCCCACCACAACCACACCAAACAGGCAATCACCCCCACCCCCATGCCCTTACCAGCATCTTCGGTGCCGCAGGAGTGCAGACAGCGACTGGCACCGCCTTTCTCACAACTCTCGGTCAGCCGCCATATGTCCATGCAGGGAGTGCATATTTTATTTATAGGACAGGGCGTGTCACCCAGTCCTATAAATAAGATGTGCACTCCCTGTGAGGACATACAGCTGCTGGCTAAGAGTTGTGAGGAAGGCTGTGCCAGTCACTATCTGCACTCCTGTGGCACCGAAGATGCTGGTAAGGGGACGTGGGATGATTGACTGTTCAGTGCCGCAGTGGAAGGGCCACTAGATGCAGGGCTTGCTGCAGTAACATGGGTGATCGCAGCGTTCTGGGTGGGGTACTAGACATACCAGGGACTTGTGTTTGTTCTGTCCCTGCACCTTACAATTTACATAGAGCATCGGCTAAGAATTGATAGTGTTTCTGGCATGGGGCCGGGGACCAGTGACAGGGACCACTGGATGCCAGGGATATCTAATACACGTTGCAGGACAGCGGGGTTGGGACACCTGGCACTTGTGGGGCTAACTTTGTGTAGCTGCCCGGCGATCATTGGGGGGGCCACTAGGCACCATGGATTGGGGATATACTGGTTGGGCTGTGCATCAGAGGGTGTGGGGGCCACTGGGCACCACTAGACCTTCAGTGGGCATGGGGACGGCAAATGGAGGAAGAGGGGGAATGCTAGCCACTACGGAAATGCTCACGCATATCTGGCTTGGCTGGTCGGCAGGTCCCACGGACCTCAGGGGGACAGTTGTGTTCCTCCACTGGACAACCGGGTCATCTGCTGCAGTACCTCTGAGAACCGTTAGGGTTGTGCGGAGTAAGAAAGTTTTATTTGGCAATATTTTTTATTTATTTATTGTATTTATTCATTCTTGGATTACAATACCTCTGAGCACAGACAGCTCATTTACAAAGGTTCCATGTCAATGGGGAGGGGAGACATTACATACAAAGGAGATAAAAGTACAATGTTTCCAAAACAGTAAAATAAACTGAGCATATATGTATCTATATGCAGTTTTATCATTCTAATAGGAGGAAAGCGTAGATGAGAGGGGGAAGGATAAAGATGGGAGAAAGAAAGGTAGGAAGTAGCAGCTATAGACCCTATCAAGCTGGTGTGTGTGTGGGGGGTAGAGACAGTGGGGTGGAGGTGGGCGGGGGCTAAGAAAGGTAGGAGGTGGCAGCCATAGGCCTTGTCAAGCTGGTGTGGGAGGGTAGGGACAGGGGGTGAGGTGGACGGGGTGATAAGAAAGGTAGGGAAGAGGCAGCCATAGGCCCTGTCAAGCTGGTGTGGGAGGGTAGGGGCAGGGGTGGAGGTGGGCGGGGGGCTAAGAAAGGTAGGAGGTGGCAGCCATAGGCCTTGTCAAGCTGGTGTGGGAGGGTAGGGACAGGGGGTGAGGTGGACGGGGTGATAAGAAAGGTAGGAAGAGGCAGCCATAGGCCCTGTCAAGCTGGTGGGAGGGTAGGGGCAGGGGTGGAGGTGGGCGGGGGCTAAGAAAAGTAGGAGGTGGCAGCCATAGGCCTTGTCAGGTGGTGGGAGGGTAGGACGGGGGTGAGGTGGACGGGTGATAAGAAAGGTAGGAAGAGGCAGCCATAGGCCCTGTCAAGCTGGTGGGAGGGGTAGGGGCAGGGGGGATGAGGTGGATGAGGTGGTAAGAAAGGTAGGAAGTGGCAGCCATAGGCCTTGTCAAGCTGGTGTGGGAGGGGTAGGGGCAGGGGAGGATAAGGTGGACGGGGGGAAGTCAGGGGCCTTGTCAAAGTGCAAAAAAGAGGGTAGCCTCTGAATTATAGAGCTAACAGCAGATATACAGGGTTATCTAGTTGTGAGAAGACTGAATACTAGTAAATGGGAGTCTCAGATGAAGCAGTCACAAGAACTGTTGGCTGTGAGATGTTGGCGTAACTTCAGTTTGAATGGTCCCAATATAGATAGGGTAGTTATATCACTATGAAGAGTATTAAACCAGTGAGGTGCTCTGTAGGCAAATGAATGTTGCCCCTGGGCTGTCCGGCATCTAGGAACATGGAGATGATGGCTGTTCGAGCTTCACATAGGCTGTGAACTACAGTGGGGGCTTAGCAGGTTTGTGGTGACTGATGGCAGGAGGCCAAGAAGTGCTTTTTTAGCTTAAAGACAGGTTTGGTATTGGATCCTTCTGGAGAGCTGTAGCCAACCAGTCTCAGTGTAAAAATCACAGGTGTGGGTGAAACGTGTTGACCCCATGAGTAGTCTGCATGCCTTGTTCACAGCAATGGCTATACTGCACAAAGAAGACATGGGGGCTGCTCCACAGATTACAAGACCACAGTTTACAACGGATATGACGGAACTATATATAGCAAGTCAGAGGGCTTCTGGAGTAAGGCAGTGTTTATGTCTATGTACAAGACCAATTTTGACATCCACAGCCCTGGCTACATTATCTATATGTTTAGCATAGGATAGACAGCTGTCTAAGGTTACCCCCGGACATTTAAAATGTGGCATTTGTTCAAGAGGGACTCCAAAACAGTTTCTGATGGTAAGTGTATGGGATTTGTGCTTGTTTCGGGTGCTGCTGAACATCATCACTTAGGTTTTCTTGTAGTTGAGTATCAGTTTATGTTTAGAGAACCAGTCCTCCACTCCCACAAACCCACTCTGAACGTGAAGTTCTAGTTGCTTGGGGTCATGGCTGCTGGAGTAGATGACCATATCATGCAAAAGAACCATGCGAACCCCTTTTGCGTAGTGCAAAGCCACTGAATATGGGATATTCATGGCCACGCCCCTCCCCTTACCTACCCACATACATTATGTCTTGCACGGGAGCTAGTCCTGTTTGCCTGTGCAAATGCACCTTTTGAATATCGCCATCAACCGCAAAACAAATCCCAGTTGCATGGGCAAACACCAGTTAGCATCCGCACAAACATTTGAACATTGGGCACTATATCTCCTCCTAATTAGTTAGTATTGGGCGGTGCAAAAAAATGGTTTGAAAAGGACTGCCTATTTATAACTGTGTGGGCAGCAGATGGGCAAGTTGGTATACAAATTCATAGCTACACCCCAGCACCGAATTTTACCTGGGATGCAGTTCAGGTATCTGTCTATAGCAGAAGAAAAAAGTATAAGTATAAATTAGAAATACCACTTCTCTCTCAGTGCAGTTTAACCCCTGCAAGGTATATAGGTTTTTAAATCAAGGATGGAAATGAGAAAGAAACATGTGGGCGCACCAGGATTGAACCATACCAGAGGTTCATGGTATAAGTACAAAGACACTTCACCCTGAACACGCTACTGCCACCATATACTGCCAACACTTCTTTATATAAATAATAGGTAGTGTTTTCAAAGCAAAGAAAACACTACCCAGCAATTAAAGCAAAACATGGAGAGGTGTGTAAAACTCTTAAGTTTACAAACACCCTCAAGTGTCGAATGCTTTTTATAAACCCCTCAAACCTTTACGTTGCATCCCACACCTCGGGTGTGTTTAAAATTCTCGTTAGACTCACCCATAGGTGCTGACTACAAGGGTGCGCAAACGCCCACAAAGCTGACTTAAAAAGCACCCTCAATGTTTTGAGGGTAACCTGCAAATAAGGATTACTTAGAAACCTAGCCAAACGAAAAATACTACCTACTCGGCATTAGCACCCACAAGGGCTCATAAAGGTTGACACACCAGTACACACCGCATGGTGTATTTATTCTAGATGTTCTCCAGGATTACCTCAATATGTATAACTGGCTATTTTCATTAGGAAACCGCATCTGTTGCACATTATTTTAAATGTGCAGATACTGCCAATGCAAACTCTAATGTATTGTCTACAATTAAGGAAAGCAGTATCAATGTATCTCATGCCTACAATCAGCACGCAGCAAGTGTCACGCTTGCCAACAAAGATCAACAACATGACTTTAAAAGAGGGGCAGCAGGCTTACAAACGTGAGATGAACGGACGTACAGTAATTGTTCCACGAGCAACATATCCCACCCTGCGCCTTACCGTTCTGTTCTATGGGTCTTCAGTGGCTCAATTCTAGATGCCGGGTCTGCTAGCTGGGGTCACGTGACTGCACACAGAAAATGACGGGGAGCCAAAGCTATCCAACCTAGACTTGCTCATAAACGAAACCTACCAATCAGGAAAGAGAAAGGGCGGGACAAGCTGTGCAGGCGTTGGATGTTTCCCACGCGCAAGGCAAAGTTCAGCGGTTGCTAGGGAGATGCAAATAAACGTTCTGAGGGTGGCAGAGATCTCGGGTTGCGTCTGAGCAAGTGTCACAGCAAAGTAAAGATTTAACGTGACAACTAGGCCCTTTAGCGATTTCGGATATTAAGAATAACCCCCTCCCACGTAGAACAAGCTGGCAATACCGCACTCAGTGTGAAGTTACCTGCGATTTCTTTACTGAGAGTTGTACCTAGCATTTGAGGCGTAAGTGGAGGACTGAGGACCCTCTGTAGTTCACAGTAACGCGCCACACAAACTATCCGGCAGTACCTATGGGTAGTTGATTGATGCAGGGGCAGTAGAGTAGTAGAGATGGTAGCTAAAATAAACAGATGTTCCACACAGTTCTAAACCTAAAACAAAATCGTGGTTTTTAGATTTTTTTGTTATGTGGGGGCTATGCCCCAACCTAGCAGAGTGTCTCTTATGAATTGTATGCCCCCGTTCCAAATAGCCATATAAAGTTAGTGGAGGCTGCCACAGGGCAAGTTGAAGCGGAGGTAGAGTGGCAGATAGCAGTAACACTAATAGCAAAGTAGAGCATTCATGTATGCCTACAGTGGGGTCCTTAGTTCTCCACATAAGCCAGTAATGCAAACTATTATAATACATGATCAACTTGCTTTCGAAAACTGATAAGCCATTGCCTGTGTAGCCCTCTTGTTACCCGGGGGTTACTAGAATCCCAGTAAGACCTAGTGGTAGGCAGGGAAGGCAGCTTGTGAAACTCCAGTTAAATGGGTTTCACACTGTCTCACTCTGTCCTCAGTCTCAGCTGAGACTGAGGGATGACATCACCAACAGAACTATCGCAGCTGCATAAGTCACCTTGGAATCTGCAGCAAGGGAGTTGGTTAGAACGTTGGGAGGTTTTGAAGTCAGTCTTCAGTTCAGTCTTCAGTGAGTGAGTGTGAAGTTGGGAGCTTGCTGAGAAAGCAGCTCAATGAAGGCTCTAGGAGCCTCAGCCATGACAGAGGGCTACTTTTAAGTAGAAGAGTGTGTGTCTCCAGCTTAAAGAGAGACACAAAAGATAACTGAAGTGGTGGAGACCGCTGTTTTCGGGTTTCAGTGCCCCCTCCCTCCGGGGGGGGGGGCAGGAAAGGGTTCCCTGCAGATTCCTGGGGCAACCCCCTAGTTCTGCTTGTGAAGGAAAAGCTGCCTATGTGTTCCAGTGTTTATTTGGGAGAAGAAGAAGATTTGTGAGTCGCCTGTGGGGCACCTGCAACGTGAGGGTGAGTGTCTGCTCTTGCTAAAAGGGCCTATGTTTTTCACCCTGGAACTTGTGTGACAATGTGGGGATTGAACTACTAAATATTGGGAAGTCTAGAGTAATGGGCTAAGCAAATTAAAAGTAGGTTCAAGTCCAGCGCTTGTTGGGATGCAAATGATATGTAGAGGAGATGTGACAGACATCTACCCAGAATCTACATTTGAAAGTTCAGTAAAGGAATTGTTCAGTTTCCAGAGAAATGGCCGGGTATGGGCTGTGGGAGCTGGAGGTGGGTGGCCCCCCATCTTTAGTGACCAGGTCTACCTCTAAGGATTTCTTCTGTGGATTTCTACTTTGCCTCAGGCACTTGGGCAGTGATAAGGGAAGTACCCAGACGTGGGATTGTAAGGAAAATTCTCTCTAGGAGTAGAAGACTCTAGTGTGGTTTGGGGAACCACGACAGGATAATTGGTTCATTCCTCAAATGGACCGCGGATCAAGTGGCCGGCGGGGGAGCCGGGCCAGTGGGGAAAACCCAAGTGTGTACAAGTTGGGCTGTGTACCCAAAGCTGTGTGCAAGTCTAGGCTGTGTGCCTGGTGGGTTTAGAGCCTGAGGGCTGGAAATAGTGATAAAGTGTTCTGTTGTCTCTAATCTGCATTACCAGGAATGTAGCCCCGTGGGGGTCCGTCTATGCTTTGTTTGTTCAGCTTGGATGTGAATAAAAGCCACACTGAAGAATCCCATTCCTGGTTCTGGACATTAGTTATTGCTTCCTGTGTTCGGATTTACTTGGGTGCCCCTGTGCAGAGTAGCCAAACCTAGGTCCCCTGCGCCGAGTAACCTCATCCTCCCTGAACCCAGTCCCCACCAGGTACTGCTGTTAGCTTCACCAGCATGCCACCTGTCATTTTGCTAAAAAGGCAGTGTGAGGGGTTACACTTGGAACATTCGAAGAAATAATTCACGGTTTAGAATGTAACTTCTCCCCACTGTTACCATAATCAGATGTGTACTGTCATTTAGAATGTGATTTCTCCACACAGCTGTCATAATGAGATTTGTGCTTCAGCCAACCACACACACACACACTGCCTGGAACCTGAGCTGATTGGTACAGCTGGGGCCAGATATTCAAAGCTTTGCCCAGTGGGCAAAGTGATTGCATGCCTTTTGCCCAGTGTTTGCACCCATGCACACTATTCAAAGGGGACAGGAGCACACACTAAAGGGGTTAGTATGTGTGCAAGGAGATAATGTAGTCTGTGCAAATGGAAGGGCAGGGAATTGAGTGCGGGTGCAGCAAAATATTCAGTGCATTAGCGCTGTGTGAAAGAAATAGCACCATTTAGTTTACGCAGCACAGTTACTGCCGAGAAGAAGGCCGACTTACTCCAGGCAACCCAAGCTGTCAGAGGACACACTGCAGCCAACAAGGTTAGCGGTTGGGGAAACACACCCGCTCCCTTCTTCTCGACATCTCGATACGCATGAAGAGCAAGATCAGTCTGTTCACAGAAGACACCAAGATGGGAGCAGTAGTGGATGACGTAGCAGGGTTGCAGGATGATCTATCAAAATTGGCGACCTGGTCGGACACTTGGCAGCTGGGGTTCAATGCCAGAAAGTGCACGGTGCTACATTTCAGAACTAAAAACCCAAGGAGGAGCTCCCAGCTGGGGAAGGGGGTCAGCTAACCACAACAGAGGAAGAGAAGGATCTGGGGGTGATCATAACAGGCTCAATGAATAACTCAGCACAGTGTAGGAAGGCAGCGGCCAAGACCAACAGGATGATGGGTTGTATTGCCAGGGGTATATCCTCCAGAAGGGGAGAGGTGATCCTGCCACTGTATAGATCACTGGTTATTTCACACCTGGAGTACTGTGTGCAGTTTTGGTGCCCATACCTGAAGAAGGGACATTAGGTTACTGGAGGGGGTGCAGCACAGGGCAACAAAGATGATCCAGGGGCTGGGGGACTTAACATATGAGAGCAGGCTGAGGCAGTTGAACATGTACTTCCTGGAGGAGAGGAGAGATAATGGAGATATGATTGAAACCTTCAGGTACATGAAAGGAATAAACAAGATAGGAACAGAGGTGCTTTTCAGGTTGAGGGAGGGGAGGGTCACTTGAGGCCTTGATCTGAGACTGGAAGGGGGTAGGTTCAGGGGGGAAATAAGAAGATACTGTTTTACAGAGAGTGTGGTGGCTGGGTGGACACAGTAGTATCCTGTAGAACTGGGGGCTGCTTCAAAAGGGGATGGGACAGGGTAAGGGGAGGATCATAGGGAAGGGAGGGGCAGCTGCAGTATAAGGGTCACCAGCTGCACAATTGAGCAGACTCGATAAATGATAAGGCCTTTATCTGTTGGCAATTTCATAAGTTCGTGTGTTCCCTTGCATCTAGTGGCACCCCGCCTTTCGATCCCCATCCCCATAAACCTTTCAGTATTCCCTAGTGTCTAGTGGCACCTGCTCATCCAGCCATCCCCGTTCCCATAAACCTTTCAGTAATTCCTGGTGTCTAGTGGCACCCCACCACTCTCCGATCACCAAACCCCATAAGTATATGTCCCTTGCATCCAGTGGTACCCACCCAGCCACCAAGCACCCATTCCGCTGGCCCCCGGTCCCCCCAGTAGCTAGTGGCTCCGCCTGCTTCAAGCTCACAAATCGTCCACTCTCCCCCTCACCATACCACACTAGGTAGCGCTGCATGGATCTGATACGGTGATCGGCACAGCCCTCCTTTTTCCACCTTGGCTGGCTGCCATATGGAATGACAGAGTACACGATATGCCAACTATAAAGAGACACCAGGGACTACTGAAAGGTTTACAGGGACAGGGATGGCTGGGTGGGTGGTGCCACTAGACACTAGGGAATACTGAAAGGGTTACAATGTACCGAATCAGATTTCATAGACATCAAAAGAGCACATGGTATAAATAGATAGGCTGGCCCATCGGCGTGGTGGTATAACTACCGCCCAGGACACTGGTGACCCATGTTCAAGAACGAGCCTGGGTCATTGGGGGGCTAGCTGGGGGAGGAGGTTTGTGCATCCCACAGGACACTCTCCTCTTCCAAGGGAGGGGAGAGCTGTCACACCACCTTATTACCGCTGCCTGCAGATGTACAGGAGGTGGCATGGGACTCACGATGTGGGAAGGGGAGGGCACTTGGCTGAGATGTGCGCCAGCACGTTTACAGCTTGGACTCTTGTCCTTCATGCCGGCATCCTCTGGGGGTGGAGTTTTGGGGACCAAAAAGGAACAGAAGAAAACATGCAAAAAATACCTCAGCCCCCACTGCCATGCAGCATGATCCCTGACAACAAGTTGGTGTGGTGACAGAGCACAGATGGTCAGTACTGCTGCCACTGAGCCCCACTGCCATGCAGCATGATCCCCGACAAGTTGGTGTGGTGACAGAGCAAGGATGGTCAGTGCTGCTGCCACTGAGCCCCACTGCCATGCAGCATTATCCTGACAACAAGTTGGTGTGATGACAGAGCAAGGATGGTCAGTACTGCTGCCACTGAGCCCCACTGCCATGCAGCATTATCCTGACAACAAGTTGGTGTGATGACAGAGCAAGGATGGTCAGTACTGCTGCCACTGAGCCCCACTGCCATGCAGCATTATCCCCGACAACAAGTTGGTGTGACAAAGCACGGATGGTCAGTACTGCTGCCACTGAGCCCCACTGCCATGCAGCATTATCCCCGACAACAAGTTGGTGTGGTGACAGAGCAAGGATGGTCAGTACTGCTGCCACTGAGCCCCACTGCCATGCAGCATTATCCCCGACAACAAGTTGGTGTGGTGACAAAGCACGGATGGTCAGTACTGCTGCCACTGAGCCCCACTGCCATGCAGCATTATCCCCGACAACAAGTTGGTGTGATGACAGAGCAAGGATGGTCAGCACTGCTGCCACTGAGCCCCACTGCCATGCAGCATGATCCCTGACAACACGTTGGTGTGATGACAGAGCAAGGATGGTCAGTACTGCTGCCACTGAGCCCCACTGCCATGCAGCATGATCCCCGACAACACGGTGTGGTGACAGAGCACGGATGGTCAGTGCTGCTGCCACTGAGCCCCACTGCCATGCAGCATGATCCCCGACAACAAGTTGGTGTGATGACAGAGCACGGATGGTCAGTGCTGCTGCCACTGAGCCCCACTGCCATGCAGCATGATCCCCGACAACAAGTTGGTGTGATGACAGAGCACGGATGGTCAGTGCTGCTGCCACTGAGCCCCACTGCCATGCAGCATGATCCCTGACAACAAGTTGGTGTGATGACAGAGCGGATGGTCAGTACTGCTGCCACTGAGCCCCACTGCCATGCAGCATGATCCCTGACAACAAGTTGGTGTGATGACAGAGCAAGGATGGTCAGTACTGCTGCCACTGAGCCCCACTGCCATGCAGCATGATCCCCGACAACAAGTTGGTGTGATGACAGAGCACGGATGGTCAGTACTGCTGCCACTGAGCCCCACTGCCATGCAGCGTTATCCCCGACAACAAGTTGGTGTGGTGACAAAGCACGGATGGTCAGTACTGCTGCCACTGAGCTCCACTGCCATGCAGCATTATCCCCGACAACAAGTTGGTGTGATGACAGAGCACGGATGGTCAGTGCTGCTGCCACTGAGCCCCACTGCCATGCAGCATGATCCCCGACAACAAGTTGGTGTGATGACAGAGCACGGATGGTCAGTACTGCTGCCACTGAGCCCCACTGCCATGCAGCATGATCCCTGACAACAAGTTGGTGTGATGACAGAGCACGGATGGTCAGTACTGCTGCCACTGAGCCCCACTGCCATGCAGCATGATCCCCGACAACAAGTTGGTGTGATGACAGAGCACGGATGGTCAGTACTGCTGCCACTGAGCCCCACTGCCATGCAGCATTATCCCCGACAACAAGTTGGTGTGGTGACAAAGCACGGATGGTCAGTACTGCTGCCACTGAGCCCCACTGCCATGCAGCATGATCCCCGACAACACGGTGTGGTGACAGAGCACGGATGGTCAGTACTGCTGCCACTGAGCCCCACTGACAGTGGGAGATGAAAAAATGTGCTATTAAAAAAAGGAATAAACTGGTACAGACAAGCAGACATTCTATATGGTAACAAATGCTTGGCAAAATAAACTCTGTTGAACATTATCCAGATCCTGTCATAACTCACGCTGAAAATAACTGAGTACATCCCTCAGTTCCCCTATTGAATCACTTTGAATCTCTGCAAAAGTGCTGGGCCCCATGTCTTTTGCAGGAGATAGAGGAGACTCAGATTACAAATTTGGGCCAAAATGCAGAATTACTAATGGTCTGTTGGAACATAGCAGGTATCAAAAAAAAAGTTGTAGATAGGGAATGGTTAGATTTCTTTGAAAAATATGATGTCATCTGTTTTCAAGAAATCTGGTTACAGGATATAAAGGATTTCAATTTGAATGGGTATCAAATCCTTGCACAGCCAGCTGTTAAGGGTGTAAGAGAGGGCAGACTCTCAGGAAGTTTGCTTATTGCCATTAGGATTCACCCGAATCTAGAATTAGACCAAATATGCTATCATGATCCAAGCATGACAATAGCAATGAAGAAAGTTATGGGTGAGGAATTTATTCTCTGCAACATGTATAATCCCCCACCTGGTATTAAGTATTCAACAATTACATTTTTTTTAATTGTTAGAAGATAATGGAAATACTAGAAGGAGCCTCTTATGAGGTTACAGTCATTGTGATAGAAATGAAAATTTGAATAGCTATGATGAGGCAGATGATATGCCTCTTATGGATAAGATATACATAAATACATTTAGGGTTACTTTGGATGATAAGGTGAATACCAAAGGTAATAAGTTCAAGTTTATTGCAGGATAACTCCATTGAGCAAGCTCATTCACAAGGAGGTCCTGAGATATGTACACTGATGAAGAACATTACATAAAATATAATGCTTGATAAAACAATAGTATAACATGTATTCAGGGTGTACACTTAGAACAAGCAGAATATTACATAAAAGGATATAACATCAGAAGACAATAGAAGACAGTAGACAGTGAGAAGACATATGGTACATAGTGTATAAGCACTTCAGGGTAGCATGTCAGCAGTACAAGGCAGGGTAACTGGTGTTTGCAATAAATCATTTTAGTATATTGAGTAGTGACAGGGAATAAAGGATAAACGAGGTAATCAAGGCTTGGCAAAAGTGAGGGAAATAATATATACGGAGAGAGAGCCAAGAATAGGACAAGGAAGGGGAGCAGATGTGGGATTTTTGCAGTAGTGGTCACAGCTTGGAAGTCAGAAGCTACGAGAACGTAGTTATGTCTTGGTTAAATGGTAGCGTGAACAATAAGTAAGCGGCATTCATAAGGGCGAGGAAGGTCTTACACATAAATGTATAAGGCACACAGAGATGGGAAGGAGCTTAATAACAGTTGCAGATATCTTCTATCTTAGCTGCACTTAGCACTTTGTAGACCTTAATTGAAACTTGCTAGTTAGTTTCAGCACGGTTTGGAGTTGGTTCCAAATAAAGGGAAGGGCATGTGCAATAGCGCGTTTACCAAAGGAGGTCCGTGTCCTGGGTATGTCCAGCAGAATGAAGTCAGATTTCCTGAGAGAAGTATGCTAAATTGCATGATAAATAAAACTTTGGATAATGAATGGTAGTGTATCGAGGACCTTATGGGGGCCTATAGGTACTTTTCCGGTAATTATACCTCAGTAATTAATTGGGGGGGGGAATTGTTTACCCAGGAAAGGCACACTAAGCCGAAGCTTGTTTCCAGGTGCGACCTGGGAGCACAAGGAAGTTAAGTGACTTGCTCAGGATCACACAGTATGCAAGTGGGGGCTGTGGGATTCAAACCCCAGATTTCCAGTCTCCAGATTTGCAGCTCAGAGCCCTAAACCACTGCGCTATACTGCCTGTTATGATATTAAGATTAGATACCTGTAAAAAATGTAGCATTATGTATTTCCCTCTAGAACTGAAAGTGATCAAGGGACAAGATACCAGAGGCTGTATAGTTAGTGTATTTTAAAACATTTTAAAGATTGGTGTCTCATGGTTCTGGTAATTGGCAATATGCTTCTGATGCATATATTCACCTGATATCTGCATTAGATACTTTCATAATATATTCCTTAATGAAAATTTTAAACCAGAGGAATGGTTTGCTAATGCAGCAGATACTGGGTAATTTTGGTTTTTTTGAGAGGGAGATTAGGAAGGCTATCGATTCCTTGGCCAATAAAAAATCTCCAGGCCTCAATGGGGTCCCCATGGATTTGTTTAAGGTAGACCTGGAATTTTTGTCCCCAATTCTTACTACCACCTTTAATAACTCTGCCTCTTGTAGAATATTTCCATCCTCATGGAGGGGTGCCACAGTTCTGCTAATATTTAATAAAGGTAAATGACCTGACCCAGCCATGTATGGATATATATGTTTACTGGACTCAGCCTCCAAAATCTTTGTGAGGATATTATGTACAAAGTCGGTGAATAATTTGGAACATGTTAACATTATTTCTGAATTATAGGCAGGGTTTAGAAAGTGTATTTCTACTATGTGTCTAAGTTACATATTACATCACATTTTAGAGAAATATGTACTGATTAGATTTCATACTGTCTATATACTGCATTCAGTAATATTGCCAGGGCATTTGATTAATTGGAAGAAAATGAACTAGGAGGGGAATAGCTGGTAGTACAGTATTCTAAAATTAATATGTGAACTGTACAAAGACAACTGGTGCAAGATTAAGTTTAATAGGGCTGGAAATCAAATGAATAAAATGAAAACGAATAGTGAGGTAAAACAAGGTTGTGTGCTTGCCCCAATACTATTTAATGGGTATATATTAATAATCTCATCAATACCTTGGATAACAAGGATTGTTGATATCTCAAAGGTGATACCCGACCCTGTATCCTACTACTCTCTGCTGGCAATCTGCTTTTATTATCACCGACACAAAATGAGTTACAGAAACAGTTTAATCTTCTGGCTACTAAATGCAAAGAGGTGGACTTGTCTATTAACATAAATAAAAGGTAATGATATAGAGAAAAAGGGAATCAAAAAATTAATGGCTGTTGGTGTACAGAGTAAATAATATTAAACTTGAACTAGTCTGATTATATTTACTTGGGGCTGAATTTTAACAGACATTTAAACTGAAAAAAATCAAATAATGCAAATTACAAAAAAACACGGTAATCAAGTGATGCCATAATAAAGTTTAATAATAAATATGGGAGCAATACCACTGAGGCAGCAGTAAAAGTTGGTAATGCAAAATCTATGGCCCAGTTCGTATATGGTGCAGAAGCCTGGGTAGGTGCAGTTATTGATAAGTTAGAAATATTAATGGATATTCGTTATAGAAAAATACTTAAATTACCACCAACAATCCCAGGATATAGAGTAAGAGTGGAACTAGCTCAGACTTCAATTAATGCATTACCTACTAGGTGTTTATTAAATTTCTGGTTAGTAATCCAAAAGACACCAGGCCTTCCTAATCAATGTCTGTTGGAAAAAGTAGAGGTACTTGAGACTGAAAAATGGAAAATGCCTTGGATTATTTCCTAAAAAAAACTCATGGGAATAGGAATTGGATATCTCTTATACTGGTTCCTTGAAGGTATCATATCTAAGGATTATAGTCCTGTTCTCAAATGCAGTTTACGAGATATAGACAAACAAACAAAAACAGCTAGCTAAATTAGCACACAGTAGATTTCACCTAGTATTAGCCTCAAAAAATTATTGTATTTAAACTTTACCTTAAATTAGTCATTGATTCAGTAAGAGAAGGTTATAATCACCAAGTTTCAGTTCAGAAACTTATCTAGCAAGGTCCCTTATTTAAGAGGATTACCCTATGATCTCAGACTTAAAAAAAATGGACTGTTTTCCCTTGAACAAAGAAGACAGAGAGGGGATCTTTTAGTTTTGTATAAAATATTACAGTCATCAGATCTAGTGATTCAGTGTGGCCTGGGGATTAGTAATACTCGAAATAATCTCAGATCACGTGGAAGTAAATTAGTCATACATACGGCTAATACTAAGAAAAGGGATAACTTCTTTACAATTAGAAGTTTTAAAGCCTGGAATAGGCTTCCATGATCTGTAGTGGAAGCAGATGGGTTTATTCAAACAACATGAAGTCTTGCTGTATTCTGACTATTGCAATTAGCCCCAGCCTTTAAACTGCCCGCCCCAGCCTTTAAACTGCCCCGGAGAACAAAGGGTTAACTTTCTTTGCAGAGCATAGAATGCTGAGCTCAAGCTCGGTTGAGGTCTCTGTCTGGAGCCCTTTGAAATCCAACCCTCAGATTCTTTACTCTGCCTCACTGAACAGTCGCTCCGGAGATTTCTCCTTCAGCTCAGTTCGAAAGTCGGTTAAAGTCTCGGTTAAGTTGTCGGTTTTAACCAAATTTATTTCCACATAGTCGGTTCATTCTCTGTCTGTGGTACCGTGAGTACTAGATAGGTTTTGTTCTGATTTTCTGTGTGGAAATTGTAAAGTGTTTGATCGGTTCAGCTGAACCGATCATTTGTATTGAATCCTTGTGTTTTATTTTAGAGTGTGGTTACCGGTCCTTATAGGTTCTAAAAAAAAATGTGTTTTGAATTGTTTTTTCCAACACCCGTGACACGGTTAGGAATCGATAAGGGAGTCATGCCTGGTGGTTGCCATAAAAAGGGTAAGTTTGTTTAGGTTGGCCATGTCTGAGAAACCCAAGAAAAAAACCGGGCCCACTGGGTTTCAACACTGCAGTGAGTGTGGGGAGGTCTTTGCTAAGGCCAACCCCCACACGACCTGTGTTTATTGTCTGTGGTTTGAACACCTCGATACAGACTACCAAATTTGTAAAAAATTTCCTAAATCTACCCTTGAAAAGAGATGAGGTAGACTGGGGGAAAAGGAGGCCGAGAAGTCCTCTGACCCGGATGGCCAGCCCAGTTTGGTTCCGACTGAACCAGAAGGAGTGCCCTCTGACCAGGGCGATACTTCTTCGGGCAAGCGGAGAGCCAATCCTGAGGGGTTGGTTCCTACAAAAAGGAAACGCAAAGAAAAATCAACCGGTTCAGATCCAGAGGTTCATGTTCCGACCGCCGAGGAAATAGCCAGAGCGATTCAAATTGTGGAATTGCTTCGCCCGGTTCCGACCGATCTGACACCTTTTCACAGGGGTTTGGTTCGGTCGGTTCCCGGTTCAAGATTATACCCTTGAAGATTTTTATGAACCGGAGTTTGAGGAAGAGGGGGACTTTGAAGATGATGGTGATGATGGTGAAAGTCTGGATGTGCCTGTGGAACCGGACATCTCCCCAGACAGACCTTCTGGTGTATCCCCTCCTAGGCTTTCTGAGTCCCCGTCCCATTTTCTGTTTTACAGAAAAGTGGCTGAAACCCTCCAGCTTCCTATGGAGGAGGCAATGGAGGATCAGGAGGAGCCTGATTATGTGGAAATGATGGACATCCCAGAGTCCAAGAGACTGTCTATTCCCCTTCACAAATCCTTTGGGAAACAGACACAAAAAATCCTGAAGTCTCCCAATTCTGTACCCCCTGTTGACAGAAGGATGGACAAGAGGTACATACTATCAGGCTCAGATACGGAGTTTTTATACCAGCAATGCAGCCATGTTGGGGTAGTGCAGGCTGCTGCCTGTGACAAGGCAAACATTCCCTTGGCTTCACACACCCCAGACAAAGACTCCAGGAAGATTTATGCCATGGCAAAAAAACAGTACATGGCATCTTCCTTGGGACTCAGGCAGGCGGATTATATGGCTTATACAGCCAGGTACCAGAAGTCCAGGTGGGACACTGTACTGGCACTGACTAAACAGGCCTCCTCCCAGCTAGCCAAGGAACTGGAGGAGGTGACTGCAGATGGGATTGATGCATCAAAAGTACAGTTTCATGCTGCTGTGGACTCCAATGATGTGTCATCAAGAGTCATGGCTACATCTGTGGCTCTTCAGAGAATGGCTTGGCTCAGATGTACTAGCCTCTCACAGGACACCCAGGCTAAGGCCATGGATTTTCCTGTAGTAGGTAATTCTCTGGGGAGCAGACAGAGAATTACATGAAAAAAATTGACGAGTACAGGACCACTTATAGGAGTACTCAGGCCAAGGAGAGGCAGGCAGTTCCTCAAAGGCAGCAGTCTAGGAGCAGGGGCAGGCCTTTTCATAGGCCTTTTTACCAAGCACAGGCCTCTTCTTCCTTTTCACAGAGGGGGTTCTTCGGAGGGAGGGGCAGAAGGGGGATGAGCAGGGCTGCATCCACTCCTCAGCCTAAGGCCCCTGCCAAGCAGACACCCTGATGGGTCTGCCCGGGTTGACTCTCCTGTTCCAGTAGGAGGCAGGCTGGCTTACTTCGTCCAGGACTGGGTGTCTGTTACATCAGACAAGTGGGTCCTGGAAGTAGTAAGCCAGGGACTGGTTCTCAGCTTCAAAAAATTTCCGAAGATGAGAGCCAGATCTTTTCCACCTGCAGGTCTCTCAGAAACAACTTGCCCTAGAGACAGAGGTTTCATCTCTTCTGGCCTTAGGAGCTATGGAGAGAGTTCCTACCCTAAACAGGGGCAAAGGTCTGTACTCCAGGTACTTCCTTACCCCCAAAAAGACAGGGGAGTGGCAACCCATCCTAGACCTAAGATACCTGAACAAACATCTTTTAAAACCAAAGTTCAGGATGTTAACTCTGGGAATAATTCTTCGCTCTCTAAGGCCAGGGGACTGGCTAGCCTCCCTGGACCTAAAGGATGCCTATTTTCACATTCCCTTCAGGTGCTCCCACAGAAAGTACCTCAGGTTCGAGTTGCCCTCAGGTCTCTATCAGTTCAAAGCAATGCCCGTTGGTCTAACATCAGCCCCAAGGGTTTTCACAAAGCGCCTGGCAGTAGTCGTTGCCTTTCTAAGAAGGCAAAAGATTTCCATTTTTCCATATCTGGACAACTGGCCCAGAGTGGGCCAGTCCCCAGATCACGTCAAGTCAGACCTGCAAGTGACCAGCAAGTGCTCACTTCTCTAGGATTTCTTCTCAACCTTCCCAAGTCAGTTCTCGAGCCAGTGCAGCTCCTTACCTTTATAGGGGCAGAGCTGGATACTGTCAAAGCAAGAGCCTTTCTTCCCCTGGAAAGGGCGAGAGTTCTTATAGAACTGGCTTCTTCCTTCAGCCTTCAGGTGTCTCGACCAGCAAGGCATTTCTCCAGCTCTTGGGCCACATGGCAGCTTCTACAGCAGTGGTCCAAGGGCAAGATTCCAGATGAGGGACATTCAGTTCCATCTGAGGGCCTTTTGGTCCCAAAGGAAAGATTCCCTTACCAAACTGATCCCAGTGACTCGGACCCTGATCCAAGCCCTTCAATGGTGGCAGGATCAGGACAATTTAAGGCAAGAGTTCCCATTTGCCACTCAGTCTCATTCAGTGGTCCTTACCATGGATGCTTCTCTCCTGGGCTGGGGAGCCCATCTGGGGAACCTCACTACACAGGGATTGTGGTCCCCCTCAGGAATCCCTTCTCCATATCAATCTCCTAGAACTCAGGGCAGTTTTTCTGGCCCTGCAAGCTTTCTCTCGGTCAATGCAGAACAAGGCGTTTCAAGTCAGAACAGACAACACCACCACCATGTGGTACATCAACAAGCAGGGAGGCACGCGGTCTACTGCCTTGTGCACAGAAGCCATGAAGTTGTGGTCCCTGACTTATTCCCTGCAAACCTCTTTGATAGCAGTCCACCTTCCAGGGAAGGACAATGTGCTAGCAGATGCACTGAGCAGGATCTCACAGGGCCATCACGAATGGTCCCTGGACCCTCTGGTCTTGAAGGTAATTTTTTTCAAGGTGGGGCACGCCAGAGATAGATCTCTTTGCAGCCCCAGACAATCACCAACTTCCTCTCTTTTGTTGCAGACCCCCAGTCTTGGGCTCAGTCCCTCTGGATGCCCTGATTCTGAACTGGGAAGGGAAATTTCTGCATGCCTTCCCTTCCTTTCCTCTACTGTTCAAAGATTTAGTCAAGATAAGGTCACAACCTTGCAAAGTGATTCTGATTGCTCCAGATTGGGCCAGATAGCATTGGTACCCCCTGTTGCTGCCCCTAGCAGTCCATCTTCCCCTGTCTCTTCCCAGGAATTACAACCTGGTAACCTCCTCTCAGGAGAGGATTTGGCACCCCAATCTTCAGTCTCTCAATCTCAAGGCATGGCTCTTGAAGAGTTAGAGTATGCAGATTTGCATCTGTCTCAAGGGGTTCTGGATATCCTCAAAGTCTCTCAAAAGCCCGCCACTAGAAAGACCTAGAACTCCAAATGGAAGAGATTCAGCATTTGGTGTTCCAAGCAGCATATTTCCCAGACACTGAGGAATTGCCTACAGTTCTGGATTATATGGTCCATCTTAATGGCCTAGGCCTCAGATCAGCTACTCTCAAGGTACACTTGTCAGCTGTCTCTGCTTTTCTGTCAGTGGGGAAGTCTTCCTCACTATCATTACATCCTGTGTTCTGTAAATTTTTCAAAGGATTGCTTCATACCAATCCTCCATTTAGAGACCCTGCCCCTGCCTGGGATTTAAATGTTTACATTGCTCAATTGATGCAACCTCCCTTTGAGCCTATGTCCTCAGTAGAGCTTAAGTACTTGACTTGGAAAACTGTGTTTTTAGTAGCCATTACCTCTGCCAGACGTATCAGTGAACTGCAAGCCCTGTCAGTGGAACCTGATTAGATCTCCTTTCATAGGGATAAAGTGGTCCTTAGAACCAATAGAAGGTTCTTGCCCAAGGTGGTTTCAGATTTCCACCTGAATCAGTCTATGTCTCTTCCTGTTTTCTTCACTGATCATTCCCCTTCAGGAGAGAGGAGGCTACACAGTTTAGATGTTAAAAGGGCCCTTAGCTAGTATATAGAGTGTACCAAGGGTCACAGGTTTGATTCCCTCCCGTTGTTCCTCACTTATGGAGAAGTGGGAAAGGGCAAACCTGCTACCAAGAGAACTATTGCCAGGTGGATTGTGTCTTGTATACAATTCTGCTATGAGAAACTAGGAAAAAATTCCACCGTCAGGCCTGAGGGCTCACTCCACTAGAGGTACAGCTGCTTCCCTGGCTGCTGCCAGGGATATTCCTATCTTAGAAATTTGTCAAGCAGCCACCTGGAAAACAGTCCATACCTTTACCAAGCATTACTCTCTGGATATCCAGGCTAGGAGTGATGCTCAGTTCGGCACAGCAGTACTTCAGAGCCTATTCCCAAAGTAGGTTCTGTCCCTCCTCCATGGAGGTACTGCATGGTAGTCTCCAATAGTCAGAATACAGCAAGATTTCATGTTGTTTGAAGAAAATATTACTCGCCTTAGTAATTATGCTTCTTCTAATGGAGTCTTGCTGTATTCTGACCTCCTTCCCTGCCTCCCCTCTCAGAACCTGTTTTTGGGAAGTGGGTGGGCAGGTGCAGTGTTGCATCTCAGGGGTGCTCCTTATACACCCTCTTCTTTTTGTTTGGGTGTTTCTTTTATTATTATTATTATTTGGATTGGTTTTTGGTTTCCTGACTTGAGTCTTCCTTTGGGAATCCAAAACTTTTTGTTGCTAGTTGGCTAGTAAAAATTTTACAATTTCCACATAGGATAGTTAGTGAGTTTTTGCTCGTAAGAATCTGACAGTTGGATTTCAAAGGGCTCCAGACAGAGACCTCAACCGAGCTCGAGCTCAGCATTCTATGCTCTGCATAGACAGTTAACCCTTTGTTCTCCAGGGCAGTTTAAAGGCTGGGGCGAGCAGTTTAAAGGCTGGGGCTAACTGCAATAGTCAGAATACAGCAAGACTCCATTAGAAGAAACATAATTGCTAAGGTGAGTAATTTTTTCTTCGTTTAAAACACATTTTAGATAGACAGTATTATATGGATGGTATTATGGTCTGATCATGTCCGCATGGTGCAGGGGACAATATTTAAGAGCATTATGCTCCCTTTTGTCCTATCCTTCCTAGTAATCCTAGTAATCAAAGTAGGGGGAGGGGGTGGCACTGAAGAGCTCAAGCAGACCAGCAGTAAAGCTCCATTCATTTGTGCCTCTGTATTTTGGATTAAGCTGTTTTTACATTCACCTGACACATTTTAAATTGGTACAATTGGATAGAGAAACAAAATCTGTATAAAATGGGTGATCATTGAAAGAATATGACCATAGATGACTTGGAAAAATGTCAGTCAAGGGACTGGACTCTGCTGTTGGGGCAGAGAAGTCAGTGGCAACCACGCACAGCTTGGAGGAATCTTTGCCGAGTTTTGATCTGAAAATGCAGTGCTTGATTGCATCTGTGGCAGATGTAAGTGGCAAAATGGATAATTTTAATAACAGAATCACCCAAATAGAAATGGCTATTATAAGAGTGAAGCGAGAGCTGGGGTGGGGGCGACACTGAGGCAAGCAGCCACAGCCTCAAGTGTGACAGCCACTCCAGTGCAGGAGAATCAGCATCTCCATGCATGCCTAAAAACTCTTGAAAATCCAGCCCATCATGCCAGTTTGTGAATCTCGGCTCTCCCGAGGGCTTGATGGGGGATCATCCCTTCATGCTTATAAAGGGTGGCTGGCTGACACCTTGACAGTAGAAGGTGAAGAGTTTTCTCTGGGAATCAAAGAAATTACTGGCTCACACCACGTGGTCGATTGCAGGCCTCATCTGAGCCACAAACCTTTCTAATAGAAACTGACAGTGTTGGAACGAGAAACCATATCTTGCAGCTTACCAAATGGAGAGGCCAAATTATGCAAGGGGACCAACAAGTGTGCATACTGCTGGACATTTCCTATGTAACTCACCAGAGATTGAAAACCATTTGAGAGGGTTTGCAAAACCCTGGCAGAAGCCAGAATCAACCACATAATGGCTTTCCTCACTAGCCTCAGGACTGTACATGAAGGCAAGGTCTATTCTTACTCAAACCCACAAGATGTGAGCAAGTGGACAGCTGAAACTTTGTCAGAGCAATGGAGACAGTGAAGGGCAGGGGACGAGGAGGGCTCAGAAGCTGAGGTTACCTTGAGGTGGCGTTTTGGACAACTACTAACTCTTGCTTCGTTCCACAAGTTTTGTTTTGTTACAGTGTGTAGCACAGCAGTATTATGCTAAGTTTTACTATATAGAAATACAACCCATAGTTTAATTGTAATTTTAGCGTTGCAGGTTACTGCTTGGGATAAAGGGGTGTTTGATAGATACTGTTGAGCTGCAATTCCTGCTGATGCTCCAGTTCTATAAAATGTGTACTTCGAGGGTCTGAGGAGATGCCTGGTTTCTTGGCTTCTGTTTGACTGATGGGGAAAACTGTTATTGAACAGGTGGTATTTTGTGGGGGAGACTGGATCTCCTTTATATAAGGTGATATGGTATTGCTGTTCATACATTTCAGTTATAACATGAGGGTAGCTGCACGATGTCTCAATGTTCCTTTTTAGGGACAGAACACTACTGAAGACTTTTTGGACAATATCACATTTAGGAATAGTTATGCCACACGGGTTCATTATGCAGCATTTTGGATATAAAATGTAATGTTTAAATCAATATTTTATTTTAGTTGTGCCACTCTATGTTGTACCGCTAGGTAACAGATGCACTGAATTATCGCTGATTAAGAAGAGTTTTCCCTAACACAATGTATGACTGGACTGTCTGATATCTGTATATATATTTGTACCTTATTTGCAAAAACAATAAAATTAAACTTATAAAAAAAGGATAAAAGAAAATAGAGAGAGTAGTATCCAACCTATGCCCCTGTAATTTGCGCCTACAAGAAGACCAGATCCATATTATCCTACTATGTCCCTTTTACAGTATGACCAGAAGTACAGTAAGTGGTTGAGAAATATACTAAAAGAGACACTTATAACAATAGTTGATATTGTCTATTATTTAATTCTAATCATATGGATTTCCTGCTTAAGTTGGGTATTTTTTATATGTTTTAAAATGTAAAACAATAGTGATTGGGATCCACTGTCATTAACTAACTCACAGTTTTTGTGTTTTGTACTTACACTATGACGTACAAATGAATCAACCTTTCTAGACTTTAGGGTCTCTTGTCTAATAGGGATTTTGAGATTACTGGCACCAGCTATGAGAAGGGATGTAGGTAGCCAGACCTGAACTACTCCTAGATAGAAACAGTGCATGTTTCACCTAGCCTTATCCTAGATTTTGCTGCTACATAAAAGACTGCTGGCTCAGCAGTTGGTGCTCGCGATCCAAAAGGTTACTGCCAGTACTAAAGATCGGGAACTCAGCTACCCAAAAAAAAGCACAAAACTATTTTTTCTTCTGCTTAAAAAACTTAGCTTTATTCCAAAGTGCATATTAAAATGCAGATTCAAGTGCAAAGATGAGCCCACAGGAGCACAACATTTTGCACCTGCAACTCCCCAGCACTTTGTCAAGCTTGTGTGGCCCCCGACTGCTGTCTCCTTTAATTGCAGGCACTTGAAGGCACATAATTATAAAGTGCAAAAAGTGACCACCAGACATCAAATGTGAAAGTTAAAAACAGTAGAAAAAGGACACTCTATCACTAACCTGGCTACTATGACATATCTATATTAAACTATTCATCAGATTCATGGGAGTATTCAAGCTAAATAGGAAAATTGCCCGTGTGCAACTTGCCGTTACCTCAAAGGGAATAGCCATACACCATGTGTGTAATACAGTAATTATCCAATCCCTTTTTAAAAGCAGTCATATCTACACTACATACCACCTCTGATGGCAGCCTATTCCATAAGTCCACCACCCTGTGGGTTAACCATGCTGCTCTTTTCCTTGTATGACATCTCTCTCTCTCTCTCTCTCTCTCTCTCTCTCTCTCGAGTTGTATCTCTCTCTCTCTCTCAAGTTGTAGCTTATGTGATCTCATGGTACAGTAACTGGTCTTTAATTCTAGTCCTGGGTAGTCCCACAAGTCATTATTTGTAAATGCTGTAAAGACCAGACACATGTCCCCTCGCAGTCTTCTATACTCGAGTGAGTATAAACCCAGAGCCTGCAGCCTGTCTCTGTAGCTTAGATACATAGACACTGTCAGCAGATAAGGGCTTATGGCCCACCCAGTCTGCCCATTTGAACTTGTAAGTTCCCTTTATGTTTTTCTAGAAGTCTGTTGCCCTTTACTCCTGACCTCCAGAATTTCCTTATGTCTATCCCATGCATTCTTAAATCCTGTGATTGTTTCAGCCCCCACCATTTCCTCTGGCAGGGTGTTCAACTTGTCCACCACCCTTTCTGTGAAGAAGTTCTTCCTCATGTTTCCTGTAAATTTCCCTCCCTCCAACTTCATCCCATGCCCTCTAGTCCTGGAACATCTTTTTTGCTGGAAGATAGTGTATTCCTGCACCCTGTTCCTCCTTGTAAGGTACTTGTATGTCTCTGGCATATCCCCTCTCTCCCTCCTCTCCTCCAGGGAGTACATATTCAAGTCCTTCAGCCTGTCCTCATAGGACTTGTGATGCAATCCCTGTACCATCTTTGTTGCCCTCCTCTGAACCTTCTCTACCCTGTCTATGTCCTTACTTAGGTAAGGTCTCCAGAACTGTACACTGTACTCAAGGTGGGGTCTCACTAGTGTCTTGTATAGTGGAATTATGACCTCCCTTTCCCTACTAGTGAAGCCCCTGCCTATGCATCCCAGCATCCTATTTGCTTTACCTGCTGCCTTGTCGCACTGTTTTCCTACCTTGAGATCATCAGAGATGATCACCCCAAGGTTCCTTTCCTGCTTGGTGCATGCTATATCCTCACCTCCCAACTGATATGTTGTTTCAGGGTTTTTGTGTCCCATATGCATTACCTTGCACTTCTTTGTGCTGAATTTCAACTGCCAAACCCTTGACCATTCTTCAAGCTTCTGCAGGTCCCTCCTCATTCTGTCTACACTCTCTGGTGTGTCCACTCTGTTACAGAGCTTCATGTCATCAGCAAACAGGTACATTCTGCCTTCTAGGTCCTGTGCAATGTCACTGATGAAGACGGTGAATAGGACTGGTCCCAGCACTGATTCCTGTAGTACCCCACTGGTCACTCTTCCCTCTGTGGAGTGACAGCCATTTACCACCACCCTCTGTGTCCTGCCACCCAGCCAATTACACACTCACCACACTACTGTCCTGCCCACTCCCATATTCCCCAGTTTGTTTAATAGCCTTCTATGTGGCACAGTGTCAGAGGCCTTGCTGAAGCCCAGATAGGCCATGTCCACTGCCCTCCCCTGATCCACCTCCCTTGTCACCCAGTCAAAAAATTCAATGAGGTTGGTCTGGCATGACCAACCCCCCGTGAAGCCATGCTGCCTTGGGTCCTGTAGTTCATTGGCAACCAGATATTCCACCAGTCTCTCCTTCAGTAGTGCTTCCATGATCTTCCCCACTACTGAGTTCAGGCTGACTGGTCTGTAGTTCCCTGCTTCCTCTTTGTTCCCGCGTTTGTATAAGGGGACTACATCTGCTGTCCTCCAGTCTTTGGGTACCTCCCGTTTCCAGTAATCAGCTAAATAGGATTGCCAGAGGTTCAGCCACCACCTTTCTTAGTTCCTTTAGGACATTGGGGTGCACCCCATCTGGCCCCATTGCTTTATCAACTAATTTCTTCCAGTTCCTTTAGGACCCTTTCCCATGTGAAGGGACTTGTGTCCATTTCTGCACCATTCCCAACCCTTGTACTCCCTTCAGGCCCATTACCCTCCTCTTCCTCAGTAAAGACTTAGCAGAAATATCTGCTCAGTATGTCAGCTTTACTGTTGTCATCCTCCATGCAGCCCCCGTCCTCCCCTTCAGTCTCACTATCCCTCCCTTTGCCCTTCTTTTTTCACTTATGTACCTGTAAAAGGTTTTGTCCCCTCTACCCACTGATTATGCTATGCGCTCTTCTGTCTGAGCTGTGGCTTCCCTTACTGACCTCCTTGCCTCCCTTTGCTTCTTCTGGTACTTCTCCCTATCCCTTTCTGCCTGTGGCTTAGGTCACTAACTAATTTAATCATCCTTGTGGCCCGTCTCTGTACTCCCTCCAATAGCATAACAGCTGCTTTGACAAAAGGTAATGTGAACTGCACACAATACTCCAGGTGAGGCCACACCAGATTGGTATACAGAGGCAGCAGTACCCTCCTGTCCCTACTCACAATATGTCTAGATATACAACCTAGTATACCTCTAGCCTTTCTACCATGGCATTACAGTTCTTACTCTGTTTAAGATCCCTCGTTATTACTACCCCCAAGTCTCTTTCTTCTGTTGTTTCCCTTACTGTGTGGCCCCCTACAGAGTACCTTTCCTGAGCATTTGATTTTCCCAAGTGCATCACCACACACTTATCCAAGTTATACACCAGCTGGTGTTCCCTTGCCCACTGCTCCAACCTAATCAGTAATCTGCAGCCCTTCAACATCTTCAGTGCTCTGTACCACAGAGCCTACTTTTGTGTTGTCTACAAACTTTGACAGCCAAACCCCCTCCCCACACATCATAGATGTTATATATACATTGAAGAGACTTGGTCCAATCACTGAGCCCTGTGGCACTCCACTTGTCACCTCTGCCCAGTCCAACCTGTACCCTTGCAGGATTACTTGCTGTTTCCTGCTGGTTTGCCAAGAGTTGACCCACTGCACAATGTTTTTATGTAAGCCTAATTTTTGTAAGGCCTCAACAAGTTCCTTATGTGGCATTTATTCGAATGACTTGCTGAAGTCCAAAAACACCACATCAACCGGTAGTCCCCAGTCAAGTGCTTTATTCACCCCATCATAGAATTGGAATAGGTTAGTCTGACAGGACTTGCCAATTGTAAACCCATAATGTAACTCATCATATTCTTCTATTTTCCTAAGATGTTCTTTAACCCATTCCTTTTAGATCCCCTCTAACTCTTTACTCAACACAGATGTTAAACTGACAGGCCTGTAATTACAACAGTCCTCCCTTTTTCCCTTTTAGGGCTGCAGTGGGTGGAGCTCTCCAGACCTCTTGCATCAAAGAAGGTAGGACTCACCAGATACAGACTGAAGAACAATTAGGAGTTCCTTCACAGTCTCTGTGGTCTGTGAAGCACTTTGCTCTCTCAATTGTCAGTCACACAGCACTATTTTTCTTCAAGGAGCTCATGATGGAACACGGCATAGTCCGCTGTGTCCAAGATGGTTGCCAAACTCCATTGCACATGCGTGACTACTTGCACAATAGAGTTTGGTGGCCATCTTGGACACAGCAGACTGTGCTATGTTCCGCCGTCACCTCCTTGAAGAAAAATCTGTGAAGGAGACTGTGCTTCTCTTTATATGTATTTCTTTTTTTTTCTCCCGCCCACCTGACCCTCCCTCTCACCCCACAAACATAACAGTGACATTAGGGGTGCTCAATCCCCCAGTGTCGTGATGAGGAATTGTCAGTCATTTTTTGTTTTTTTTTCAGTGACCTCCCAATATTGTGCATGTGTGGTTCTTTATTTTTTCTTCATATATATTTTTTGCCTGCTGACCACCCCAAAAACATGACAGTGACATCGGGGGTGCCCATTCCCCCAGTGTCCCGATAAAGACTCCTCAGTCCCTTTTTTTAAGCCCTGTAAAAATAAAACTGTCCATTGATGTATTTTGCGGCTGTAACTGCCCCTCACCCGACCCTTCCACTTAGCACCCACCACCCTGCCACCCCCCCAAGCCCTTACTTACCCATTGGGGGTCCAATGCTGTAATCCTCTCTGGACCACAGGCACGTCTTCACTGTTCAAAGCTGGACCATGAACTGAAGAAACAGGTATGCGGTTCAATGTATTTCAATGGTGTTTTGAACTTAGTGGCATAACCTAGGTATTTTTGCATATTTGTGGCCCAAATTTTCAACATGCCTTTTTGGGGACCCTGCCTCATGGACAATTGCACTGACATTAGGCAAATCTGTTCTGAAAGGTGATTTTGCGATCCCTGTACAAAATCACCATTCGAGGAGGAGTTGAACGTTTTCTCTGCCCTTGTTAATGAGGTAGTGTTATAAGAAGGCTACGTTGAAAATTTGGTGTAAAAATATTTTTAAAAAAACAACAACGTTATGAGCCTATGTTGATTTTTGTGAACATAGGCTCATAACTTTGGTAATTTTCAATATTTTTACTCCAAATTTACAACATAGCCATATCTTTACAGCACCTCATGAATATGACAGCTATCATTTTTCAAATGCTGGCCAAAATGTTTTTTTGTTACATTACGAAGGGATTTCGTGATCTCTGCAAAAAATCAACTTTTGGACAGGACTTGAAAATTTTCTCTGCCCTTGTTCATGAGGCAGGGTCATAAGAAGGCTATGTTATAAATTTGGACCTGGATATTCAGACTGTGCCAGGTGACGGCGCAAGTGGGGGCACAGCACAACCTAGCTGTGCTGGGGTCAGGACAGGGTGATATTCAAAGGTGATGCACAATAGCGCATGGGCCTACAGACCATACTGTACTACACAGGCATGAATATGTGAATGAATGTGTTCATGCACATATTTCTGCCTGTGTAGTACAGTATGGTCTGCAAGCCTATTTGTACACAATGTGGACCAATAGGCATACAGCATATACTGTACGCTGTCATTCGGCGGGCAGTATGCGGCGGGGTGCTGCCACCCACCGATAACTGGGGGGAGCTGGGTGGCTAGGTCCTCTGTGGGTGGGATGGAGAGGGGTCCACTGGGTCACCAGGTGGGATATTTTTGTCAAATGCCCATGATCGGGCAATACAGGAGGGAGGGTGGATACCACTGGACCACCGGGTATTTACATAGTAGCGATTGCCCATGATTGGGACCGACGGTAGGGAGGGGGAGAACACTAGACCCCCAGGTGGATTATCCATTTCTGATGCCCTTGATCGGATGGGTCAGGAGAGTGGGGGGATGCCACTGGTCCATCAGGTATTGTAATGGGTACAGTTGCCCACAATCAGGCATAACGGAGGTATCCACTGGACCACAGAGAGGTACTACTGCCCACGATTAGGCATACGGGAGGGTGGGGAGTGTAGTGGACCACTAGGGAGGGTGTGGATGCTTGTGGACTGTGTCTCTGCAGGGTGGGTGGCCACCCATGGCTGGCGGGTGCTGTGTTGTGCTCTGCAATACAGCATCCCACCTGTGGGTGGTCTAGCTTTGAGCCTATTTTTTTTGGCTCAACTTTGAGCCCCCCATATGCGGCGCAACTCAGGGTTGTGCCAGCATATGCGTCGCACATCCCCTGCCTTTGTGCCACATACATTACCATTGCGCACCGGCGCATTGGGACTTGCGCTGCACCTGGCTACCTTGTGAATATCGTGCCACGGTGCATTGCAGGGTTGTGCCGGCACAACCCCTTTGAATATCTGGGCCTTGGTGTAAAAATGTTAAAAAACAAAGTTATGAGCCTATGTTGAAATTTGTGAATGCTGTCTCTTAACTTTGGTAATTTTCAATATTTTTACCCCAAATTTACAACGTAGCCATATCTTTACAGCATTTCATGAATGTGACCGCTATCATTTTTCAAATCCTGTCCAAAATGTTTTTACATCCCAAAAGGTGATTTCATGGTCCCTGCACAAAATCACTTTTCGGACAGGAGTTGAAAAATGTTCTCTACCCTTGTTCATGAGGTGGGGTCATAAGAAGGCTATGTTGTAAATTTGGTGTAAAAATATTTTTTAAAAAAAGGTTATGAGGCTATGTTGCATTTTACAATGGCAGGCTCATAAATTTTGTAATATTCAATATTTTACCCCAGATTTTCAGCACCTCATGAATGTGACAACTATAATTTTTCAACTCCTGCCCAAAATGTGTTTTTGTGTCCCGAATGCGAAATCACCTTTAGGCCTGGAGTTGAAAATTTTCTCTGCCATTCTTCATGAGGCAGGGTCATAACAAGGCTATGTTGAAAACTTGGTGTAAAAATATTAAAAAATAAATTTATGAGCCTACATTACATTTTGTGAATACTGGCTCATAACTTTAGTAATTTTCAATATTTTTAACCCAAATTTACAACATAGCCATTTCCTTGCAGCATCTCATGAATGTGACAGCTGTCATTTTCAAATCCTACCCAAAATGTATTTTTGCATCCCGAAAGGTGATTTTGCAGTCCCTGTGTGAAATCTCCTTTCAGACAGGAGCTGAACATTTTCTTTGCACTTCTTGTTGAGGTGGGATCATAAGAAAGCAATGTTGACAATTTGTGACAAACATATTACAACACATCAAAGTTATGAACCTGCATTCAAATTTACACACACAGGCTTGTAACTGTGGTAAGACCTCGGCTGCAGCCCTATCGGCTCTGACTAGAGAATGTTATAAATGGGAACCACACTAGCCTCTCTCCAGCTACTGACAACTTGTCCTGTATTGAGCGATTCCTGAATGAACTATGTTAATTAATTCCCAGAAAAAGACAGTCTGACAGATAAAAGAAAAGAACATCATAAACATTTTACAAAAATCATGCTGAAATATTGTTAGGGATAATTGGTTGGTTCTTAAGGCAGAGCACAGGTTAAGGAATTGTATCAGTACTTTTCTGAGGTCTGTGTACAGAAGTGCTAGAACACTGAAGGACACCCTCGTACACATTGGTCAGAAAACTAATTTTGGTTTGTCCCTTTTACCATCTGGCACAAGAATGTGTGGCAGGTGTAAGTTCTGCCCTGTTGTGACCAACGCTAAAACATTTTAAAACCCCAGAACAGGTGAAGAGGTAGATATAAACGATTTTATAAATTGTGATGCCACCAACATCGTGTACTTGGCAAGCTGTCAGTGCAGGGCATAGTATGTTGGATGCACAAAGAGAAGATAGAGCCCAGGTTAAGGGATTGTATTTCCAAGGTTTGTGTACAAAAGGGCTAGAACATTTTAAACCCCAAAACAGGCAAAGAGATACACAGAAAAGATTTTGTAAATTGTGATACCTCCATCATAGTGTACTTGACAAGCTGTCAGTGCAGGGCATATTATGTTGGACACCCCAAGAAAAGATCTAAAGACTGGGTAGGTAAACACATGTAGTCAGCAGAGGCAGGCAAGAGTAAATCAGCCCTGGCAATACATGTTGGTGCTTTGGAGAATAAGGATCTCCATAAGCCCACCTGTGTGGGTATAGACAGGGTTACTGTGGGTCCCGGGGGGGGGGCATAAAAAGAAAACTCACCATGAGGAAGGCTTACTGTATCTTTCATTTGGGGGTTTTAAACTGGACAGGTTCAAATGATCAAATTAAACTGCCACTATTACTATAAAATGTTTACGATGTTCTTTTCTTTCCCTACAGGTTCCACAAGGAAGTGTAGACTCCAGAGTGAAACAGGCCAATAAGCTTGTTATGTCTGCTTGCATGCATGTGCAAGAAACATAGTGCCATCATCCAAGTTTCTGGAGGTGTGGCACCCTGTCTTCCAATTCCCTCACTGTGTTTGCAGGCGCGGCCACAGTTCGCCAATGAATGCTGCAGCTGTCTATGACAGCAGTTGAAAATGCAGTGCCGTACAGTTGAAAGGGAGAAAGTCGCTTCAGTAAGCATGATCAGATAACTGAAGCACTCTCTCCCAACCCCCCCCAACAGCCTTCCAGTTGCCACGCTGGGAGCCCACCTCAGCATGGCAAAAATTCTTATGGCCAATGGGATGCCCAATCCCTGTCGGCTCCTCAGCCCCCCAACAGCATTCCAGCTGCCATGCTGGGAGCCCACCCCAGCATGGCAAGCGTCCTGTGTCGTCTTCCAGAAAAACAACAACCTGTAAACAAAACAATGGTCCCAGCGGTCTCCCTTGCCCACCCGCAACCCATGCCCACCCTCTGTGCACCCTGCCTCCCACACCACCCCTCACCCCATGCCTGCTTGAGGAGTCTGGCCTTGCGGCGATCTTAGGTGGACGGGAACCGCGTCTGCACTCTTCAAAGCTGACCGCAAACTGAGGAAATGCCGGTAAGCTGTATAATGCAATAAATGGGATTTTTTCAACTTTGATGCATATCTCAGGCATTTTTTGGAATTTTGGTACCAAATTTTCAACATGGGGTTTTTGGGACCCCGCCTCATGAATTCTGGAACTGTCATGACGTTAATCAGGCCCAAAGGGTGATTTCGCGGTCACTCACGGCTAAATCACCTTTCAGGACTGATTAGCAAACGACAATGCCAGTGTTCATGGTGGCTCTCAAAAAGTATGTTGCCCAATCTGGTGAAAAATTCCCTAAAAATGACTGTTTTTTCTGTGGCGCAGTGTTATGTGAGTTCCTACGCACGCTTGTAAGTTCGTGGAATTTTTATATTTTACTCCAGATTTTCAACATTGCCATTTTACCACACCTCCTTATGAGCAGTACAGCTATCATTTTTCACATCTCACCCAAAATGTATTTCCGTGCATGTAGCGCACAATGGCGCAGTCGGTGTGCGAAATCAATGTTTGGGACAGATTAAGAAAATCACAGTGACACTGTTCATGAGCAGAAGTCTTAAAATGGCTATGTTGGCAATTTGGTGACAAAAGTCCATAAAATGACTGTTACGAGCGAGCATTGCGCAGTTTCCATGCACCCTCGTAAGTTCATGAAATTGTAATATTTTCAGTCCAGATATTCATCACTGGCATTTTTCCACACTTCCTTATGAACAGTACAGCTGTCATTTTTCACAACATGGCGGAAATGTGTTTTCACACTTTCAGGGCAGAAATGCGTGGTCGCTGTGGGAAATCATTGTTCGGGACAGATTAAGAAAATCACAGTGACACTGTTCGTGAGTGGAGGTCCCAAAATGCCTGTGTTGACAATCTGTTGTAAAAACCCAAACTAATTACATTACGGGTGTGCGTTGCACAGTTTCTATGCATGCTAGTGACTTCACCAGTTTTTTTTTTACTATTTTCACTGCAGATTTTCAACATTGCCATTTGTCATACCTCCCCATGAACAGTACAGCTGTCATTTTTCACATCCTGTTTGAAATGTGTTTTCGCACCTGTGGTGCCAAATGCCATAGTCGCTCTGCAAAATCAGCTTTCAGCTAATGAACTGATATTGCCACTGTTCATAACGTGGGGGTCACAAAAAAGCCATGTTGAAAATTTGGAGTGAAAATACCAACAAATGCCTGAGGTGATAGGGTTTGCAACCATAACGCCCCACCCTGTAGAGACTGACAGGCATCAGGGGTGTGACTTGGGATTGTCGCCTGTAACACTCATACCTTTCCACCCCCATCCACACCCTGCAGCCAGTGAGAGGCATGGAGGTGTGCCTTGGACTCTTCGGCTCCAAAGTTCACCCCATTCTCCTATACTGCACCCATCTCACCATATTTCCTGATGGAATGGGGTGAGCATAAGGGCCAAAGACCCCAAGGCACACCGCAACACTTCTTGGTGTCTGCAGAGTAGGGTGTGGTGAAATGGCATGGCCATTAAGCCTGATGACCCAAAGGCATACCCCAATGCCTGTCACTCTCTGCAGGGTGGTGGTGGGGTTGGCTTCAGTTCAATACATCACTGCCATTCCTATTATGCAGCTCTGTAACTCCTACACTACCAATGCCAATGCCAGTAAGCAAACATTCGGCATTGACAAATGCTTGTTTTTAGATAATATCTGTCAGAATATATTGCCCACAATTTCAGGAGTGAGCAACAGGGGACCACACAACCTTAACATAGTGCTGGGGAGTTGCAGGTGTGAAACGGGCTCCTGTGGGTCCTCCTGTGAGCTCATGTTTGTACTTGAAGCTGCACTTTGGAAAAAAGCTACATTTTTAAGCACAGAAAGAGTTTTGTGCTTTTTTTGTGGGAGTGGAGTGCCAGATCTCCAGCATTGGCATTATCCTAGATTTGCTACGGTGAATATGCTTATGTAACATGTACATTTAGAATATTTGTACAACATTTTCCTCTTGGATCACCAACTTTAAACGAGTGATCTTTTTTGTACTCCTCCTGATACAGTGGATTTACTGCTTTGCTTAGGAGTTCAGTCTTCACAAAGAATAACTAATCTGCTGCCTGTTTTAAACATCCAGGGCCTAATATTCAGAGATGGCCGCAATTGCAGTGCAGCCTGTTGTGCTGCACTTGTGCTAGTGCATGGCTAACTCTTCACAATATTCAGCCAGTTAGCAGGGTGCGCTAACTGAATCCTGGGCCATGTTGGCACTGTGCTAAGTGGATCTGTGCCTCGCTGACATAGACCAAGGCTGCATATGGCAAACGGGAGACAGCTCCAGGTCTCTTGTGGGCTATATGCAGCCTGAGCATGCAGATTTGCTCACTGGGTATGCAAGGCACTAATGGGCCATCTGCATGCCAATGGGCTCATTTGCATGTGGTGCAGAGACCCCTAGTGCCACTACAGCAGTAACACTGCCCCTGAACACCCATCCTACATAGTAAAGTCAGCTCTCTGCTGGTCTAATGGTCCTCCATTCCCCCCTGATCACCTTCCAATGTAGTAAAGATATATCCCTGGTATTCTAGTGCCCCCCAATCACCCATCTGACATAATGAAGATTTATCCATGCTACTCTAGTAGTACACCTCCCAATCACCCATTCAAGATAGTAAGGTCAGATTTCTGGTGGTCTACATGCCACCTTGCCCCTCACTGATTGCCAGCTGCCCACCCAGTGAGGATCTCTGCCCTGTGCTCCCTCTCCCATTGATCACCACTCACCATTTGGCTGGCCACCATTTGACAGTCACAGAGCATGATCATGCACCCCACATTTGTGTAGGCACAGTGGTATGGGTAGCACCTTGGCACTGCCAGGTTCAGGCAGTGCCCTGGGGGCCTCTGAATATGGCCACGTTTGTGCAGATGCTACCCTTTAAATATGAGTGCCTCGGTCTATGGCATATTGATATAAGTATTTTTCTTTTTTCCTTTTCATTGTATTAGCATAGTAATGAACTTATAATGTGTGTTTATGTATAATGTGTTGCAATTGCCAATGTAGTGGCAACATTTTGCCAAACACAATAAAAGAACTTGAACTTAAAGTACTTACAGAGTAAGGATTGTTTCCCAGTGCTGGACATTTCAAAAAGGAAATTCAGGAACCTTTATTTAGCATTAGAAAAGCAGTTTTCTGGCATCAGGTTGGTGGTTGAGAACATTAGTATGAGCTAGGCACGGGGTGTTTTAGTGTTTGTTTTTAATTGCACAAAACAGGAAGTCAGTTTGGGGGGAAGCTGACATGAACACTGCAACATCATTAGTGTTCAATGTTTGGAAAAACATTTTTATTGCCATGAGAGACACACCTGCCACGAGTTCGTGATGATGTTGTACCATAGTAGTGAGTGCCCTAGTTACTGTGGTACAACAGCATTTTTAAATGTATGCCTCTCCATACACAACAGCCCGTAACAATATACTGCACTATAAAATATTAGAGCCTTTTGATTACTATCTTTTCAGCATCACTCAAAGTGGCGTGCGCTGTAACTGCCCATCAGAGCAGACTCAGAGCACTACGTAATTGCCCCAGAGACTCATAGAATGCACCTCTGTGACTACTGTTGCTATGGTAAGCAAAGCAATAATTAAAAGACTCTTTCATATGGCTGGCAGAATACAGTAAAATGATTTTCACAAACTATAAACTGGACACTACAGAAAGCATGCTGGCTAAATGTTTTGTTTTCCTTTTGTTTGCATGGAAACATTAACAGCCTCATGTGTCAGAGCATGGTTAATAATTCAGCTTAAAGTGATGGTCAATCAAAGACAAGTCACAGTGCAAGCTGGGAGGAGACTTTGGAATCCCAAAAGTGAATCTCAGCACAGCTCTGAAGCCACTGCAAGCTGTTTGCCTGGGAACTGTCACCTTTAAAAAAGCATTTAAAGGCACATGAACTCCCAAGGATTGCACTTCAGCACTGTTGCTCAAGACAGCTGAAAATAATATATCCTGTGGGAGCAGAGAATTCCATACATAAAGTCACTACCTCCTACCTGTTGCACCTTTTACACCATTCCAAAGTCATCACAAGTGGGTTATAGAGGTGTCCTCTGATAGGCTGATGCACAGACTGAAAGCCAGTAGCTCTTCTGTGAACAGTCTGAGTTCCAACATAGCATTTAACAGCTCTACACAACTTTTTTGTTTAAGGAACAGAATTCGTGTCTCTTCCTTCATAAAGTTTTATAAGGAATTTCACTTAGACAGCTAGAATCCATAATGGCTAATGCTATTATTACAGTCTGTTGAATTAATTATGCTTTGCTGTACCCAGGCAGAATATTTTTTTTTAGGTGGATGGGGGTTACACATAGAAACATAGATAATGATAGCAGAAAAAAACACAGGTCCATTTAGTCAGCCAGGAGTTCACTATCTGCCCTGGGATTTATTGTCCATGCAGGGTTTTATCCCTCCTGGTCCACCCCTTCCTCACCTCCCTACTGCTCCTGACATAAGCAACCACTAAACCCTTCACTATGTTCCCAGCCATGCTTGAAACCATTTATGTTCTTGCACCCACCACCTCCTCTGGCAGACTTTCCATGGCTCCACCACCCTTTCTGTAAAATAGAACTTCCTCACATCCCTCTTAAACCTTCTCCCAACAGTTTCCACTTGTGACATTGGTTTCTTGACTCTACACTCATGCTAAATAGTTCCCCACAGTTCACCTTGTTTATTCCCTTTGGGAACTTGAAGGTCTCTGTCAAATCCTCACTCTCTTGCCTGGTCTCCAGTGAGTACATGTTCAGTTCCTTGAGATGGTTTTCGTAAGATCTGCCTGTTGGCCCTGAATCATCATGGTCAGTCTGTCCTTGTCCTTCCTTAGGAGAGGACTCCAGAACTTAGTACAGTATTCAAGGTACAGCCTCAACAGTGACCTATATAGAGATAGTAGTACCTCCTTTTTCATGCTGTCAATACCCCTTCTGATACACCCCAGCATCCTATTAGCCTCACTATAGGCCTTGTTACACTGCCTTGATTGTTTGAGGAAGCCACTAATGATGACTCCCAGGTCCCTTTCCTCTGCTGTAGGGCTCAGTTTAACCACTACCATCCAGTACTCTGTCCTATCCCCCAGTACAAACCCTTGCATTTTCTTGGCATTGAATTTCAACTGCCAAACCTCAGGCCACATCTCTAGCTTTTGTAGATCCCTCTGCATCTCCCTGATCCCTACATCACTATCTACCCTACCCTACCTCAGAGCTTTGTGTCATGTGTAAAGAGACACAACTCACACTGGATGCCCTCTCCAGTGTCGCTGATGAACATATCGAAGAGAACAGGACCCAGGACAGATCCCTGTGACACCCCACTCATGACTTCCTTCTCTTCTCATATGAGCCCTTTTACCACCACTCTCTGCTGTCTCTGCTTCAACCTACGTTTTCTATCCATCTATGTCCCTAGCCACCCCAAGGTCCTCCAGCTTCTTCAGCAGTCTTCTGTGTAGCACCGAGTCAAAAACCTTGCTGAAGTCGAAGTAGAGTAAATCCACAACATTGCCTTTATCCACCACCTTTTCTACCCATTCAGTGAAAACTATCAGGTTGGTCTGACAACATCTCCTTGCCACAACCCATACTTTTACTATCCTGTAGACTGTTGCTCTCTAGTTAGTCCACAAAGATCTCTTTCACCAGTGATTCCATCAGTTTATCCACCACAGAGACAAGACTGACAAGTAATCACTCCTTGTCCCCCCACCTTTTGTAGCAGGACCATGTCTGCTACCTCCAGTCTTTTGGAACTACCCCTGTCTGAATTAAGCTACTGAATAGCACTACTAGGAGTTCAGCCTGTTCTGCAGCCAATTCCTTGAGCACCTTTGGGTGCATCCCATCTGGTCCTGGAGCTTTATCTTCCTTTAAGGCTTCAGTCCCCTTCTGGACCCTTACTCTGGTAAATACTGGCTGCCTCATTTCAGGCATACCCCTGCAGCCACCTTGATGCCACTTTCAGGCAAGGGCCCACTGTCTTCCCTTGTGAAGACAGAAGAGAAGTAACCATTAAGGGTGGCTGCTTTTTGTTTATATTCCTCTAGTACCCCCCGTAGCCTAACAATACCCCCTCCCTTCTTCCTTTTTTCCTTAATACATTTGAAAAACTGTTTTCCCCCACCCTTGACCCCCTCCGCAGTATGCAGCTTCATGTCTGCCTTTGCGTACCTGACTGTCTTCACTACTTCCCTAGTTTTTATTTAGTACTGTCCCCATTCTTCCTTCCCCTGCTTTTCCTTGTATCTGGTAAAAGCCTTTTTCTTGGCCCTCACTGCTTCTCTATCAGTTTCTGAGAACCATATTGGTGTCTTGTACCTGTTATGTTTTGTAACAATTCTTGTACATGACTTTGTTGCCTCGAGAATGGTCCCCTTGATTGCCCCCCCATCTTTCCTCTACACCTCCGATGCTGCCCACCCTGGTCAATTTGTCGCAAATGAGCTCCCTCATTTCACTGAAGTCTGGTCTTCTGAAATCTAGGATTTCAGTTTTTGATAGGGACATTCTGGTCCCAAGGGCCAGCCTGAACCAAATGGAATTATGGTCACTGGACCCCAGTGGCTCCCATACCCTCAGTCCACCCACCATCTCTGAGATGGTATGCACCAAATCGAGAATGGCCTTTTGTCTAGTGGATTCCTTAACCAGCTGCACCTGTAGGCAGTCCTGCAGTGTATCTAACAGGGCCTGACTTCTGATGCACCTGGCTGCTGGAATGTCAGTCATCTGGCAGGTTCAGATCACCCACCACCACTTCTCCTCTTCATCTCCTCTGCCAGCTCTTCCTCAGCTCCACATCTCTCTCTTTCCCTTGTCCTGGTGGTCTGTAGATCAGCCCATGCATATTTTTTGGCCCGAGGGTGCTGTGAGGTGAACTCACAGCGATTCTGTTTCCCCTTTGCTTCCCTTGATGTCCATCCTCTGTCGCTTCTGTGCCCTCTCTGACATATGGGGCTACACTCCCACTTTCCTGCCCCTCTATCCTGTCTAAACACTGTGTAACCTGGGACTGAAAAGTCCCTAGTCATTATTCTTTGTGGTCCAAGTTTCTGTGATGGCTAAGAAAGTCTGCCTCAGTGTCTGCTACCAATGCCTGGAGCTCACTAATTTCATTACCCAGACTCCTGGCACTAGGGTGGACTCCCTTCTAACTAGCTCCCAATCCTCTTTTGCTGTTTTGTGATCCTACACATGCATTACTTCTCATTCACCTTACCATCTTATTTTTCCTGTTGCTTTCAAACCCCAGGAGTCTTTCCCATCTTGCCTCTTCCACTACTCCTTTCTGACACTCAGCCCTATTTTTACCCACCTGACTGCTACCAGTCCCCATTATAGGTGGAGCACTAGCTAGGTTCCCTTCCCTTTCTCCCATAACCATAGTGCCACTGGCCTCAATGTCCCCTGCTGTCAGTTTACCTATCTAATTTAGACATCAAATTTCTGCCCCAGGGCACTGGTTCACTCTCTCTTGTCAGGTGAAGGGCTGTCACCTTTGAAGAGTTTCCTGTCCCAGAAGACCCCTCCAGTCCCTCACAAAGTAGTACCCTTTCTCCTGACACTATCCCCTTAACCACCCATTTAATGCCTCTCTTTCCTCCATGAGCCATCTTAATCTGGCTTATCCCTCCCCCCCACTCCATACAGGGAGAACCTCTGAAAAGGCCAGGGAGGTGGAGTATGCTTGCAATCTGTACCGCAGGCTCTGGAAGTTCCAGCTTCACTTCCTCCAAATGCTAGTTTGCCAGCTTATTATTTGGTACCCAAGTGTCCCAGCACCCCAAGCTCTCCCCATTCCCTCTCTGCTATCCTCCCTAATCAGTCTATATCCTGGATGGCTGGTGCCCCAGGAAGGCACCTGACCATCCCCCACACACCACCCTATGGCCCTCATCACAGAATCCCCCAAAACTGAGACTCTGCTAGTTGCCTTCTTCTTACTCTTACCTGTGGGTGCCAACAGGTAATCACTCCCACTTCCCCCCAAGTGATCCAGAGTCTCCTCCCCCCCAGTGGAGTCAGGTACCTGAGTCTCCTCCAGGGTGCAAAGTGATTTTCCTTTTGGATGTTGTGGGGTTGGTTGACCTCCTTGTGGCTGCTCCTGCCACCCTTTTCCCTCACCCTTCCCATTACTCTCCACCCCCTGGACCAGTGGGCCTCTGGGTGAGTGGGCTTCAGCTGAGCCAGTGTCACAGGTGAGATATCTCTTCCCTTGCTGCTATCAGCTGAGCATGGAGCTCTGCAAAGGTCCTGTAGAAGGAGCAGGCACCCCTCCTTCAGAGCTTAATCACAGCAAAGAGTGCTCCACGTTCCCTGCAACTGACTTGCTCCCCACTAAACCTCATCCCTGTACTGATCCTACAATAATCCTTAGACTTCTGATACTAAACCAGTTTTCCCCTCGCACACTAGAAACTGGCTTTACACAGTCTATCAAACTGATTTCAGACAATAAGAAACACTACCTTAACTGAAGCAAATCCCCTCGTTTCATGAACTTCTGGTCAGCTCTAACCCCTCCTGCCTTCTCTCACTAAAGTCCTGTTAATTACCAGATGCTGTGCATATAAAGAAGTACTACAGTTAGAATTTGCAAAAAAAAATATGTTTTGCAGTGTTTTGATTTTGTGTGTAGTCCTAGTGTGTCCTTCCCTTTGTCTGCTATTAGGATTTTTTTCTAAATTAGCCTGCTAGTTTTATGGCCTCAGAAATCTCCAGCTTAGCATGGTTTATTATTCTTCTTGTTCCTACAATGCATCCTGTCCCATGTGACTGCAGTGTATCTGGGACCATGGATTCAGCAAGTACTGGTTTAGAGTCAGTTTTACAACAGCACCGCTGTGATATTAAGGCCCTGTTCACACTACAACATGGTCACTTGAAACATTTAAAAAATGGACTAACTATTACCATGTTGTAGCATCTGCACTACCGCCAGTGTGTTCAAGTCCATTTCCCAATACTGGACCAGAGCTTCTGCACTTGTAGCTGATTACCAATTTTCATGCAGCACAGTCGAAATGCGTGTTTGGTAGTTGCTACAAGATGGGAGAAGTGGTACTGATGACCACCAAGCAGGAAAGGGACCTGGGAGTAATCATTTCTGACAACCTAAAGGTGGCCAAACAGTGTGACAGGGCAGTAGTGACAGCTAGTGGGATGCTAGGGTGCATGGAGGGGTATGACCAGCAGAAAGAGGGAGGTAGTTATACCACTGTATAAAACACTGGTAAGACTTCCCCTAGAATACTGTGTTCAGTTCTGGAGTCCATATGTCCGAAAGGACATAGACAGAATAGAGGCAGTCCAGAGGACAGTAACTAAAATAGTGATGGGCCTGCATCGTAAGCCCTCTGAGGAGAGGCTAAAGGACTTCAATATTTATACCCTAGAAGAAAGGGGGATAGAGAGGATGTGATAGAGACTTTCAAATACCTCATGGGTATAAACAGAGTACAAGAGGTAAGCATTTTTCTTAAAAGAACATGCTCAAGAACAAGGGGACGTGCTTTGAAGCTGGAGTGGGGTAGATTCATGGGGAAATATTAGAAAGTACTTCTTCACTGAAAGAGTGGTGGATGCGCCTGGAACAGTCTCCCAGTGGAGGTCATCAAAGCAAAAACTGTAATGGGTTTCAAAAAATGCATGGGACAGGCATATGGGAATTCTATTAGTTTGGAATGGGAGGGGAGTAAAGCTGGAGATCAAGTAGGGTCTGCGGTATTGCAGTAGGTAGGAAAAATGGGCAAACTGGGTGGGCCAAGCAGTCCTTATCTGCCAGCAATTTCTATGTAATCTGTGTTACATTGATTCCTATGACAGGGCGTCACAAAAAGGTGTAAGTATAAATAAACCACACAAAAGGAGGTATTGTTCCATTTCATTTATTTTACTCTGTGTCCTAACACAAATACTATCACCATCAGCGTACAAATGGCTAAAACCCTGTGGTTGCAACAGAAGGTGTGTGCACTTGTTTTAAAATTATACAGAATGCTGGAGAGTCACTGTAAGTCCTCCAGAAATGGAATGGTTCTCTAAGAATATAAGTAAAATAACAATAATAATTATAATAATAACTTACAAGCCGTTTGTGTTTTTGGTCTGAGCTTGTGAATGCTCAGTTTGATGTCCAGGGCAGCAAAGCTGTTACCGGTGATACCTATTCAGCTGGATTGGCAGCAGAATTGACATGGCTTTTAAGAAAAATGTCAGCTAGTACTAGGTAATTACAGATCTACTTGAACTCCCTAACATGTGGAGCTGTCCACAGGCTGACTTCCAAAAACAGTAAAGTAATGCACTTAAATACCCAAATGCAAAAGGCATTTAAAACAGTGAAAAGTGCAAATGGCTCTTTTCTTGGGTTTAGTAGGCATCTATAGAAAAGTGTTTTTAAAACTCTCAGTGAAGAGTGTTTGTCGTCATCAAACAGCTCACGCTGGCACTGCAGGTGCTTTATAACCAGGGCTGGCTGTGAAGTACTACAAGCTCCAGCGCTGCTGCTGCTGTACATCCCCCCATGGGACACTTCTTTCAAGTCAATAAAATCATGTACAGCTGTAACAGACTAGACACTAAACCAGCACAGACTGCTTCCTCGCATCTAGCTAAAAAAATCTTTCAGAATAAAATTAATCTGCAAAGCATACATGTTCAAATGAAACCCAGTGCAAGTTTCAGACAATATGACAAGAACAGCCTCAATGTGAGAGTAGTACTACTGCAGCTCCGAAAATCGGGTCAAGTGCACTTCACACTGCAGCTACTTTTTAACATTTAGCTGTAAAGTGCTTATGTTAACTGAAATTAAAATGGTGTCACTTCTACCAGTGTTCAAGTACATTCCAAAGGAAAAAACAACCTGAGACAGCTTAGTCCTTGACATAGAAAAGTGACATCCCCTGACATTAAGGAACTTTAAAATGTCCTACTTTACAGGCAGGCCTGTTTCAGGCTCAACACTTGTAATAACAATTTAAAGAGCAGCTGACGCCTTTGGGAAAACTTTGGAAAACATACTATTTAGACACAATTCAGCTTGTATTTCATGTATGTTCTATAGATTTCAACGCTCCATCATTTATTGCTGAAGAAATTCCCACAAAACAAGGTCAATCCCGTAGAGTTGAATTGCCTCTTAAGCAATAAGGCATGATCGGGGGGTTAGAGTAACAGTCTATTAATCACCCTCTAGGTGTGTAATGTGGCATGAGGCACAGCCAAATGCTATATTGCCCCTAGGGAGTGACTGACTGTTAATCTAGCTCCTGGGAGTGCCTTATTGCTATTATAAAAAATTAGTCCAAAAGAAAAGTGTTAAACATATACTTTTTGAATGTTTTCCTCATTTAGAGGGAGGTTTTTAATAAAATAGTTCTTCCGCCAACAGTTTAAGAATGCTGGTTCAAATTCAGAATGCATCATTCCAGTCATTTAGCCGTGCTAGAGGATGGAATGCTGACAGGAAGAATTCATGTGCCATGGTGATCAGGCTGTACATGACAGTGTAACGGATTAATGTAAGGCTGTTGGAATACTAACAGCCAATCAGACTGCAGCATTTCTGAGACTCTTTTAATAATATAGGTTATACCCTGCTTGAAATCATATTTCTCTGTTGTGGCATCACAGTCTGTTGCCATGGGAATAACTGTGATATCACAAGCAGAGTATTATGACATCAGGTTGGGAGGAAGCAATAGGAGCTGACGAATCCTCAAGGAACAATTATCTTGTTTTCAAGTATATGACCGCAGTAATAAAGAACAGGGAAAAGAAATAAAGTGCTTATGAGAAACATAAGCTGCTGGTGTTCAAATATTATGTATTTCAAAATTCTTCTTAATGTGAGCTTTTGTTGTTGCAGTTCTTTAGTTAAGGTGACCAGTTGATGATTCCCAGTTATATATTTTTGTAGTAGTTGTTTCTTTACAAACATAAACAGAAGAAAATGTTAAAGTACAGGAAATTAGACATTCCATTTCTATGCCATCAGATATGAGAGAGAATACAGTGATACTGGGTCTATCTGCATCCCCATACTTTAGGTTTCTATGATATGAGACCCAACATCCATACTCATTTTCTAGGCACACAGGGTTTGTTGTGAACTTTGTACAGTATGGGGGTAGCAGAATTTGATATCAGTCTCAAGTGTTAATCCTTTGCTTTCTACAGTGGTTGCAAATTTCTAACATTTCCTCACAGAACTCAAGGACATTTTCAGCCATTCAGGGGAAGCAAGAGTTCCAAACTTCCGAATGTTGTTAGAAGCAAATGTGGTATTCTACAAGCTATGGAAAATCTAAACCTGAACCCCCCACGTTGAACCAGCTTGTCACCCAACCAGGACAGGTCTACCTCGTACCACAACAGCTACTGCAGACAGGCTTCCAGATCTACAGGGCTTCCTATATTTTACAGGAACATGGAGCAGGCTACAGGAAAAGTGTTACCAAAGACTTGCATTGCTAATACGGCAAAACAGCAATTCAGGTTCCATAACAAATAATATTCTACATGAAAATCACCTTGGATATAAAGAATGGTAAACTGATCTATGAGCCCTAGGGAATCAGCAGGAAAGGGCATTTGTGATTATTGGAAAGAATGAATCTTGCCCAGTCCTGATATCTAAAATATCATAACAGGGCTGCATACAGACATTCTCTCCTATAATCAGAACAACCCTAGCCCACTGATTTGTCACGTTTGGCGTGTCAGATTCAGTCTTGGGGCCACAGCTGTGATCTTAAATTTTAGTCTGGAAAGCCTCTTAGGTCTAAGTGTGTCTGGCAAGAGAAAGGAATCCTCTTCTAAGGAATGTAGCATCTCACCAACTGTCAAGCTAGCATACAAAACTGGACTGCTGTGAGATAGTGCGTCACAGTGCAAAACTCTGCCAATACTACTGGTTGTCCCTATGCCAAATATAAAGGAGAAGAAGGCTTACGACAACTCTGTGTGCAACCTCCTTGCTGCATGTAAATCTAGTTCACCTAAACCTTCCCCAGCTGCTAATACAACATTTAGAATACAAGCCAAAGTTCTTGTCCTTACATTACATGTCAGGCACTGATTGGCAGCAGTGCAAGTTGCCAACTACTTTGGTGCAGAAGACAGAAGTGTACCTAACCAGACAGGAAATAACAATGGCAAGAGGTCATAAATATACAACGTTATTACAATAAGAAAATCCCATCAATGAGGACCCGCTGGGTTGGGAGGATCCTGTCTCTCTCCATTAGATTGCCACCTGGTGGAGGCCAGTGGTAGCATCATGGTGAGAGCAGGAACATGGGTAGGGCTATGGCGGATGCTGGCACACAGGCATGCCAACATGTGCTTGCATGTTTTTTTTAACCTAGTATTTATGCTCCTGACTACCTCATCTCTCCCCTCTCTCAGACATCCTCTGAACTGCTCTCCCTGGTCTTATTACAGTCTGCCCCTAGAGTACCACAGATCCACACACTAATCAAGGCAACTGGATAAGCCCCCAGGCAGGGTGGGGAGGCACTCCCCTGTACTCACCTCCCCAAGGCCAACATGCTGAGATGCAGATCTTGTACAGCGGGGTCTGCAGTTGGGGACCCGAGGCGAGCAGGGAGGTGTCGTCACCTGGAAGAGACTCAGGGTTTTTCCCTTGTTCTCCCTAGATGTCGGCGTGCAATGGGGGCCAATGAGCTGGAAGGCTCCGCCCCCTGCTGATGTTTGCCCAATGCCCATGCTGCTGCTCCAGCTACTGCACCTACCAACCAGGTTTCCCTAGATGGCAGTATAGCGATGGGATCATGCAGTGAACCCCCCCAGAGAAGAAGAGCAGCCACTGGGCGCTTCATTCTTCACCTCCCCCGCTGACCCCCAGTGCACCAGGCTCGTTCCCAAACCCGGGTTGCCGGCGTGGTGTGAGGTGTGGCGTCCAGTGCCTCAAACCTCAGTGCCACCGGGCTGGCTGTGCTTGCATGTTGATGCACGCTAATGCCCTAGGGGAGGAAAAATGCCCCAGCCTGCTCGGCACCCCGACATGTACCACACAATCGACATGGCGAGCCACTCACTTAAGATGGTCCTGTTTAAGTAGTGGTTAACTGGTAAGTCCACAAAAGGTCAGTGAGGGGGCTGGGGGGGTGCCGCCAGGACCTGGGGATGCAGGAGAAAAACACTACAAGGAAGAAAATTAAGACAGGTCTCATGATTACCTCTTAAAAACTCCAACAAAGCCAGTGCTGTTATGACAAGTATTGATCACCATCAAATCCTGGAGAAAAAGGTGGTCTCATTGCTTGGCAACTGACTTTAGGCCCTCGCCTTAAAGAGCTAGTAGAGCCCAAAGATAGCAGGCAGATAATTGTAGTAATTTATAAAAATTGTCCCTTATTACTTTTTATTTCTGAAGTTTTTTTCTATGTGCTAATTAAATTATTTTCTACCTAACGGTACTGGGTGTGATGTGAAAAACAGTACTTTACCTGGAAATAGATATAGCTAGTTCTGTTTCTCCCACTACATCCTCAGCATGTGACCTCACTCACTGTTACATCACAAGCCCTGCTGCCCGATAGGTAACATGTGTCACGAGTTACCAGTCAAGCAGCAGGAGACCAGCTTGTCTTGGTTACGAGTGATATCACAGCCAGCAGGGTTACAATGCTGATGATGTGTAGGAAAGAACAGAACTGACAACGTCAGACCAGCACTCTTTAATGTTCTTTGTAAGTGATATGGGAGAAAAGCTGGAATGGAAGGTATGCCACTTTGCAGATGACACCAAAATCTACAATAGGGTTGATACTCCAGAGGGGATGGAAAGGATGTGTAGTGACCTGACAAAACTGAAGGAGTGGTCAAGGGTGTGGCACCTGGGTTTCAGTGCAAAACAGTGCGAAAGCTTGGACCTAGGTATAGAAACACAGAGAACAAAAACAAAAAAGCAAATCCAGCACCGAAGTAGAGAGCATTGGCTTCTTTACATGAACCACCAACAGCTCAGGCAAATGAGCCTGAGCTGTTGGCATTTCATTTAATAAAGCCATTGCACTCTACTTTGGTGCCGGATTTACTTTTTTGTTTTTGTTTACTTCATGGTCCTGGCATGGAGAGTGGGGTGGAGCGGAGCTTGCCATTTGCTGATAGAAACACAGAGGCAGTGCACAAAATGGGGGAAGAGGTAGTAACAGTCACTAAACAGGAAAGGGACCATGGGGATAAATCATATCTGATGACCTCAAGGTGGCAAGGCAGTGCAACAAGACAATGGGTGGTGCCAGCAGGATGCTGGGGTGCACAGGGAGGAGTATCACCAGCAGAAGGAAGACCCAAGCTAGGTGCACTGTACAGGAACTGCAGTTGCATACCGCTATTGGCTAGGCATGTACTTGTCCAGAAAATGATACTCCCAATTTTTGACTACAGTGATGTAGTCTACAGAGCTGCTCCCAAGACTTCCCTAACTTGATTGGACACCCTATTCCACTCCTTCTGCCACTTTGCCTTGGACCCCCCCCCCCCAACCACTCACCACTGTGATCTCTACAAATCTCTCACATTTCCCTCTCTCAAAAACGGGCAGCTTTCCTATTGTGTTAAGTTTATCTCCAGATTCTGGTCTGGTTCTCTCCCCCCTTACCTCTCCATTTCCCTCCCTCCCCTCTCTCTCTCACTCCCTTAGATCCTATGACACCCGGACCATTGTAGTCCCTCACCGATCAACCTCTGTTGGACAGGCTGTCTTCTCTCACCATGTCCCTAAACTATAGAACTCCCTCCCCCAATAAATTAGACATTTCTCTTCCCCTTCGTCCATCTCTACATCTCTACACAACTTTGCTTCTCATACTTGCAATTGTGTTTAAAGTTCCTGCCACCTCCGTCTCCATGCTAGTCTACATTGTTGTTAACACTATTGTCTACTGACTCGCAACTTGATCTTGCATTCCTTAATGCAGTTGAGTCATCTCTGCATAACTGTAAATGCATAGCACTGCTAATTGTTAAGCTCATATGCTATGTAATATTATATTTAAACATGTCAAGTATGTTTGTTATTCCCACTTCCTTTTCCCTAATGCAGTATGGGCTTTCTGCACATATCTGATATAGTTGAGCACTTTAAATGTAATCCTCATGTGTATGTTATGTAATGTATATCTAAGTATGTATACTAAAAAGAATGTTAAATATGTTGTTACTCCCACGCCCTTTTCCCCCAGGATGCACCTGGAAATGAACAAACTGTTGCCCAGTGTGCCTTTCCTGGTGAAACTTTTAATCAATCAATAAATAAATAAGGAGAGAGGTGGTAGTACCACTGTATCGATCATTGGTGAGATCCCACCTGGAATACTGTGTCCAGTTCTGGAGGTCACGTCTCAGGAAGGACATAGACAGGGTAAAGGCTGTCCATAGGAGGACAACTAAAATGTTGCAGGGTCTTCATCATAAGCCCTAGGAGGAGGGACAGAGGGATCTCATTATGTACACCCTTTAAGAGAGAAGGAAGGGGGATATGACAGAGACCTATAAATATCTCATGGTGGAGAGTAAGGTGCAAGGGGAATATTTTTCAGTGGAGAAGGTACATGTAAACAAGAAGGCATGCAATGAAGCTGGAAGAGGGAACATTTAGGAGGGATGTGAGGAGGTACTTCTTTACTAAAAGAGTGGTGGATGCCTGGAACAGTCTTCCGGCAGAGGTGGTGGGGCAAAAATGGTGGGATTCAAGCATGCATGGGTTAAGCACAAAGGAATCTTGTAGGAAACCAGGAGTGTGGGGGGACCCGGAGTTCAGGTGAGATCTGTGGTGACAGTAGAGGCAGGGACAAAATGGGCAGGCTGGGTAACCCAAGCAGACCTTATCTGTTGGCAAATTCTTTGTTTCTATGGCTCTATGTTTCCAGGTAGAGTGTTGTTCTACACATCACACCCACTACTGTCAAGTAGAAAATCTTCTAATTAGAAAAAGAGAAAATAAAAAATACTTCCGATGTAAGATGTAACAGCTGGCTAATGTGTAAGTTGTAATTAATTCTAGGAAGCACACTAGCTCTTTAAGTTACTATGCTACCATGCAATAAATGGATATTATAAAATGGTTAATTTGCGTACTGCAATCTTGTTGTCCAATCGGTAGTAGAACCAATGGATAAACTGTAGCATGACCCACAGATTGAAATCTTGCATTGCTCCAGCATTCTGTTCAGTTTTTCTCTTTTTTTATAAAAATACATTTTTCTTCTTTTTGTATTTTTTTTTTACTTTTCAAATATGGTTATAATTTTATAATTGCAAAAAGGCAGTCCAGCGTGTGGGTCATTCTAAAATTATTACCCACCTCTTTAATGGTTCCAAGCAGAAGGGCAACACATCCTAGGCATGGGTAAATCCCACAGTAACCAACACTACATTGTGTTTTATTGCTTAATCCCACAACTACTCCACACCCTGTTATGCCTTACTTCTTAAATTTACAGTAAAGGCCAGCCCCCCTATTTTTTAAAGGAACACTACACCCTCACATATTGTAAAGTTTATCTGATTTCTGGTCACCAGTCAGCTCCATTTCAGTAACTGTTAGGAACATAAGTTTTGTTTTACTATTAAAACTAGTCCTGAGGAGCCAAAGTACATTTCTGATTGTTGAGATCTCTTTTTGTTTCTGGGAGCAGCATTAACTGTGAGCAGAACAAGATGTCATGCTGCTCTCGAATCTTTGTCTCTAGTGCACTTCTGCGCGCAGATGTTGAGTCTTGACAAAATATCTTGCAGCAAAGTTGTGAAACATACTAACATACTATTTGCCAGCAGATTAGGCCTTATGGTCTATCGAGTCTGCTCGAACCTTAGATCCTTAGTTGGGTGCCGAGGCCCTCCCATCCCTTGTGCCCCAGAAACCCCTATCATCCATCCCCACCCCCCTGGGACAGGCCATCATCTGATACATCCACTTTCTGTGTCTGTCCCACCCTCTCTTGAAGCCCTCCACTGTGGATCTCTGAATCAGCTCGCCAGGCAGTGCATTCCAAGGGTCCACCACCCTCTCAGTGAAAAACCTCCTCCTCTTCCCCCCTCACCCTTCCACCTTCCAACTTCAAACCATGCCCTCTGGTGATACCTCCCTGCTTTAGTCTAAAGATCCCCTCCATGTTTACCCTATTTATTCCCTTGAGGTACTTGAAGACCTCAATCATGTCCCCTGTCTCTCCTCTCCTCCAATGAAAACAGGCAGAGCTCCTCAAGTGTGTCCTCATACGTCAAATCCCCTAGCCCTCGTATCATCTTAGTTGCCCTCCTCTGTACCCTCTCCAGGAGCTGTATGTCCCTCTTCAAGTGTGGTCTCCAGTACTGTACACAGTACTCAAGGTGTGGTCTAACCAGTCCATTGTACAGTGGCAGAATCACTTCCTTGCTCCTAGAGGTGATCCCCTTACGATGCATCCCAACATCCTGTTTGCCTTGCTAGCCGCTCTCCTGCACTGCTCAGAGTTATTCATACATGCATCCACCATAACCCCTTGGTCTTTTCCCTATTGGAGCCCTCCAGCGCCTCCCTCTAGGGTGTACCTGTGTTTAGGGGTTTCCCGACCAAGATGCAACACCTTGCACTTGGTGATATTGAAATTTAATTTCCATGTGTGATCCCAGCTTTCCAGGTGTCCAGGTCCTCTTGCAGGGCCAACCTCCCCTTCTCCCTCAACTACTGCTCCCATCTTGGAGTCATCCACGAAGAGACTCATTTCACACCCTATACCCTCCCTGATGTCCGATATGTATGCATTAAACAGGATCGGACCCAGGGCCGAGCCCTGCGGTACCCCACTACCAACCTCTCTAAGGTTCGAGAGCTCCCCACAGACTACTACTCTCTGGGTGCATCCTGCTAGCCAGTTTTCAATCCATCTGCCCATCAAAGGGCCTACTCCTAACCCCATCAGTTTCTCCACCAGACCATTGTGGGGGACAGAGTCAAAGCATTGCTGAAGTCCAAGAATAATACATCCACAGGCTTTCCTGTCCAGTTCTGATGTTACCCATTCAGAGAACTCCACAAGATTGGTTTGACATGATCTACCTGGCACAAATCCATGTTGCCGACTATCCAGACCTCCACCTCCTCCAAGTACACCCCAATCGTTCCTTTAGTATACTCTCCATTAATTTTCCCACCACCAAGGTCAAACTGATGGGTCTATAATTACCTGGTACTTCCCTCAACCCCCTTTGTGGATTGGCACCACATGTGCCTCTCGCCAATCCCAGGTACCCTCCCTGTCTCAAGTGACCTGTTGAAGAGCTCCACCAGGGGTGCAGCCAGTATGTCTGCCAATTCCCATAGTACTCTCGGATGAATGCCATCTGGCCCAGGAGATTTGTCTTTCTTTAGGGCCTTGAGGGCTAACCACACCCTTTTGGCGGAGATAGCATCATCCGTCCCCTCCACCTTACTGGCCTTTTTATCCTTATCCAGATGTGACACCCCTGGGGTACCTCTCCCTCCCTCTTGCTCCATTTCTGTTGCTCCCCTGATCCCACTCACTGCTGCTTCTATCCCCTTCGTGCCTTGCTTTGTAGATATCCCATCCCCCTCCCTAGTGAACACAGAGGCAAAGTACTCATTAAATACCTCTGCCTGGTCCCTCGCCTCTTCCACCCACCCTCCTTCTGATCTCAATCTGCTGAGATGGCCCTTAGTTTTTCTCCACTCCCCAATGTACTGGAAGAACCCCTTTTCTCCTCCATGTATCCCCTGTGCCAGCCGCTGCTCTTTACTGGACTTTGCTCCCTTCACCATACGGGTGACTTTTCTAGATGCAAGATGGTACATTTCCTTATCCCTATCCCCTCTTGTTGTTTTATATTTTTTGTAGGCCACCTTCTTTTCTCTGACTGCTATCTGTACCTCACTGGACCACCAGCATGGTTTATGTGACCTTGCTCCCTTACGTTTCAACTTAGCGCAGATCCTGACTGCCTCATGAAGTCCCCGTTTTATGACCTCCCATCTCCTTTCCACACTTGTCATTGATGTAATCCCCTTCAAGTGATCCTTAAGAATATTTCCCATGCCCACAAAGTCTGCCCCCCTGAAGTCCACTGCCAGTGTCCTAGATCTCCCCCTCCCCCCATGCTTATTTGAAACCAGACAGTATTGTGGTCGCTCCCAGTCAGGGGTCCTGTACAACCAGGTCCCTTACCAGATCCCCATCTCCAGAACCACGTCCAGGACATGCCCTCCCTTGTGGGCTCCATCACATGCTGTATTAAGAACACATCCTGGAAGCAGTCCAGCAGCCTCTGCTCCTTGGCACCTTAGGGACATGGTTCCCCAGTTTGTACCTGGCATATTAAGGTCCCCCATCAACACCACTCCTTCCCCTTTTGGTGCACACTGGGCAATGATGTTGTCCAGTAAACCATCCTCTAGAACATCACTCATCCCGGGGGGCCTATATACTACACCCAGCTTGACCTTATCTCCTGCTGGGGATCGTAAGGTGACCCATAAGGCCTCCACGTTTCCCTCTGCCTCTTCTATCCTAGCAATTTCTATGTCCTCTCTAATGAACATAGCCACTCCACCCCTCTGCCCTCCTTTCTATCCTTCCTAAGCATAGTGTACCCCCATACGTTTAGGTCCCAGTCATGGTTTTTGTTGGCCCATGTCTCCGTGACCGCCACCACATCCACCCACCCCCCCGAACAGCATGGCCTGGAACTCTGGCAACTTGTTTCCCAAGCTCCTGGCATTTACTAACACCAACCCCCACCCCTTATCCCTGATCCTCTTTGTTGAACCCCACCCAGATTCCTTATACTTCCATCCTCCCTCTGCTCCTCCTGAAACCTCCACCCCAGTCTGTTTCCCCCTCCCCTTGGGCTTGAAGGCTACTCCCCTCATCTGGAGGAGAGGGCTTCTGGTCAGCCCCTCCCTTATCCCTTCCCCCCCTCACAAGTTTAAACCCCACCTTTCTTGAATGTAGTCAGCCATCCCCTGTTTAAGGACTTCCTTCCCTAATGGGGCAAGATGAAGCCTGTCCTTGGCATATAGTCCCTTATCCTCCCAAACTCCATTCCAGTTCCCTAACACCCCCAACCCACTCTCTTCACCCCACTTCCTGAGCCAGTCATTAACCTCTGTGAGCTTCATTTTTTTCTCCACTGAGGCCTTTGGTACTGGCAATATCTCTGAAAAGGAAATGTTGCATCCATTATCCTGACAGACTCTGGCAAGTTCTTGGAATCTTGCTTGGATTTCCAAAACGCTATTTCCCTCTAGATCATTAGTTCCCAAATGCACCAGGAAATCTGGTTTCCCTCCACAATCCCTAACCATTTCATACACCATGAACTTTGCTCTGTGCACTGTCAGCCCAGGGATACTCACTACCTTCACCTGGCTATGGCATCCACCCCCCTGTCCCTCCTACTGGATACCCCTAATCATCGAGTTTCCCAATAACAGAACCTTAACACCGCCATCATCCTTATGGTTACCTCCACTACGCCCTCTCAGCCCCCCTTACCCCCTTTATTCATGATCTCAATTCCATGGGAGTCTTCCTGCCTTATTAGAGACCCCCTTGTCACCCTCCCCTTTCTGCCTCCCTCGTTATTTTGCCCACTTAACTCAAACCCCTCTGGATAGGTGTCCCTTTAACCTCTCTTATCAGAACCATTTATCCTGGCCTGATGGTTTCCCTTCCCCACACCACCATCCTCCCCTTGTAATAGTCCCCTGCCTCCAGGGCTCTCTGTGGGTCCCCTTTAGCTAGGGCCCCATCCTTGGTACTGACCCCCTGCTGAAGGGGGCTCCTCTCCACCTCCTTGTCTCCCAGGTTCTCTCTAATCATGCTCTCCTCCCTCATGTCTGCAATACGTTGCATCTCCCCCATTTGCTTAACATTTATGTTTCCCCTTCTCCCTCTGGGACTATTTCTATCCTTTCCATTGCCAGTCTGTGATGCCCTATGGGTATCCGACTCCCTCTCCCCGGCCTCTGTATAAGTTTCCTCATTTCCACCAACCCCTTCCTCCCCCTCTAGGTTGCTTAGTAGCTCAAATTTATTGTGACAATATATGTCAGCCTCCATCAAGTAACCTGAGTTTCCCCTGACTGCACCTCTAAACTGCCCCTCTTCTTCCCCTCTTGCTCTGTTCACCTTAGGAGCTCCCTTCCCACAGTCTGCTGTTTTAGGCTTCCGCACAACAGCCCCTCCTGACTCTTCCCCCTCCACTCTCTTTGTATTCAGAATGTTCACCCCGTACGCTTTCCCCTTAGTGTCAACATCCCTATCTAAGGGTCCTCTGTCCCTAATATCCCCCCTCCTGCTTGCCGTAACATAACGACCTGTAATTTCAGAGCATTGCCCCAGCCTCCCCTCAGCCCCACCCTTCTGCTGCCCATATCCACACCCCTTATCCTTGGACACCCCCCAGCTTACTCCTTAAGCAATATACCTCACTTCTGATACAAGATAGCGGTCTACAGAGTGGGCAGCCTCCCTCTCTCCAGGCCCAATTGAGAATTATTGCCATCCCACAGCCTGTGCAGCCTACAACCCTTCCGAAGATGCCTGCCATGGTGGAATATGGCCACCCTGTTTATCCCCCCTCTGTTTATAATGGCACACCCCCTTTTCTCAGTCCCTTTCCCCTGGAATACAGTTTCTCTCTATACTGACTGCAGTTATTTACAAACCCAATTTCAACCCCACCAATAAAGTTCCCAAGTCTCACAAACACATACAGTCCAGTGTGTGTTCAGTCCCACTAACAGTGTGTGTATGCAGACATCAGGTACTGTATGATGTCACAGGCCCACCAGCTCCTGTTGCTTCGAATTTCAGTCCCAAACAGAAATACTCAGCCCTTCAATCCCAACCCCCAGTGGCTTTTCAGTATTTAAGAAAGCCTACTTACCAACACCAGGCAAACAACGCATTTAAATTTCACTCCAATTATCACTGCCAAACAACTGTTCCCAAGCCTCCAAAGTTACAATATCACAGCCCAAGTAACAGATCTAACTCAGGGTAATAATTTTTAACACATAGAGCTAATTTCACTTACAAAACTATTCAAATATTTCAGTTAAAACAGAATATAACCTCAGACCTCTGTCCTTACCAGCCTCCTGCTTATGTTCCCAAGTGAACAAAAGCTCTTGTTATTTTCAGTAGACTTCTAAACTTTCTTAGAAGTGGTAGGAAAGAGCTTTGTTTGTGAACTGCCTTTGATCTGAGTGTTTTTTGAGTTGTTCAAAGTTATTCAGAGTTGCTTGATAGAGATAAATGATGCAAATATACACCTTGACATCATGATCTTGCAGACAATGCTTCTCACTGGGGACAAATGAGATTTCAGCATTCAGAAAATGGAGGCACCAAGAATGTTTGCAGGATTACTATTTTAACAGTAAAAATAGGTACTCAATAACCCATGGCAGTGCAAGGAGATGCACAGAATTAATTCATGCCCCAGGTGTAGCATGTGGCCAGAGGCAGAATGCCTTCAACTACCCAGAAGTATATTAAGTAAGTTATAATCCACAACAGGCCATGGGTATATGGGAGCATTAGTGCATGCACAGAGTGCATTGTGAGGCATGAGGCCAAATGCCAAGTGCCGTCCAGCCACCCAGGAGGTGCAATAATGCCCCATACACCCATGGACTGGAGTGGGCTATTGCACTTATCAAATGAACTATTTTTTAATTCAAAGACATAATCAGAAATGGTTTAAATAGCTTAATTTTTGTGATATACTTCTGACTAATAAAGTAGTTCTAATGGAAAATATTGTTTAATCATATATTTTTTCATATGTGTTTATTCTACGTGCCTTTTTATTTATTTATTTTAGTCTTTGGTAACTGAGTAAGGCCCACTAGGCAAAAGTGCCTGTTTTCAGGGTCGACCTGGAAGCACTGGGCACTTAACTGACTTGCTCAGAGTCACACAGTATGCGAGTGGAGGTTGTGAGAATCAAACCCAGGTCTGGTCTGCTGGATAAACCAAGCTCGTTCACAACTCATTACTCTAATCTCTAGGCTATACTGCTAGCCAGATTAAGGCACTAACTACTTGTGATACATCTTACGTGGTGTACATTTTCTGGTGCACATGTGGTCTGGTGTATGTTGGCTATGCTTTTATGCTGAACTATGTATTTGTTTTAACCATTACATTGATCAATCAGTCACAAAATGTCTCTTCATTTAGTCCACTGCAGCATGACATCAGGTGCGAAAACTAAGCTGGAAGCATTTATTCCTTAACTCAACCTGCAGTGCAACCACAAACCACAAAATGCTTTCAGCAGGAGTTTGCAAGAACAATCTCCTGCATTAAATCTTATGAATGTTCGTAAGTTTAAATGTTTGTAACTTTTACTCAGAGGTTAAATGTGCTCTGTGCAAGGCATAACTATTTCAGAAACCTTTTGAAAACTTGTTACAGAATATTGTTTTATAGCACTTTCTCCTCGCTAAGCTGACTTTTTAAATATGGTATCGATTTTGATCTGTCAAACAGGTGAATATAATAAATGTTTTGTCTGGTACTATTGAGACAAAGTGTTTTCATGAGCCCACTGCCACTAACTCTCTTTTATCAGCTAGCAGTGCCCACCCCCCAGTCTTAAAAACTCTATTCCCTATAGCCAGCTTTTGTGACTTAGGAGAAATTGTAGTACTGATAATGCTTTTCAAAAGAGAACACACAAACTAACTGAAAGATTTTTAGCTAGGGGTATGATTTGAACTTATTAGAGCAGACAAGAGAAAAGGTAAACAGAATACCTAGAGCCAGTCTTTTGCAGAATAACACAGAAGAAGTTGCTGGACCAGATAACCAACCATGTACTGTCATCACTCAGTATAACCATGTAGCTGGACAAATTGGAAATATAATACACAAGAACTGGCCCATCCTTCTGAGTGATAGTCAAGTTAGTACTGCTGTAGGTAGTAAACCTAAGGTTACCTTTTCAAATGCTAGCAGCCTTAAAGACAAACTCGTGCACAGCCGCATGAGAAGGGAAAAAGTGGGCAGACAAACTTGGCTACCCAACAGAGCCAGTGGATTTTACAAAATGCAGTAACTGTAATGTCTGTAAATATGCCAACAACAACCATACCATGCTTGTACACCCTAAAAATTCTGATTTAAGAGTTCAAATTAAGGAACTAATTACTTGCGATACACCTTACATGGTGTACGCTTTATGGTGTACATGTGGTCTGACGTATGTTGGCAAAACAGTAAGGCCACTTCAGCACCATGTTCAAGAACACATTCATTCAATTCTAAATACCAACAGAAGTACCCTGCTGGCTTACACTTTGCTTTGGCCCAGCAATCGGATCCCAAAGGTGTTAAGTGCACTAGTTTGGAATTCATCCCCCCCACCACCTGTCACTGGGAGGTGACAGACCTAACCTGCTCCTACAAGAAGAAAGCAGGTGCATCTATAAATTGAACACAGTCAAACCTAATGGATTCAACAACCAATGGGATCTGAAACCTTTTTTAAGGAACAGTAATAAATCATAATAGCTTTTTTCCTTACTGCCTTGTCCATTATGTATTCATTGGTATGCCTTCACATTTTTACATGTGTATAGAAATATTAGTGTACCTTTAGAATGACTGTATTTCATAACAACTGTTTATGAACAGTTAGCTTGCTTGCTCTTTTTAGTGTAACTTTTCAACATAATTATTATTATTGTTCCTCTTTCTAGATCTCTCCTCCAAATTTGGACCTGACCTGTCCGGGACTGTTTCTTTGGATTTATCATATTTATTTTTGTATCTGTCTTAGTCACTAGGGGGTCGCATTAGGATACCTTGATATTTGGGCAGGTCATGTATATTTTTATTCTGTGTTCTCTATATGTATTTATACTTGCATATTTCTAAAAACATTATCTTGGCGCTCATTTATAGCTGCCTTGTTTAAATAATAAATGTTAATAATACATTTAGAAACTTAAATGAATTTAATAAGCAACTTAAAATATTTTTTAGAGAGCAGTTTGAATTTTTGATATGCACTTTTGTGGTGCTACATATTCTTCTGTCAATCTGATTTAATGAAATAGATTGTGATTGGTCTTCACTTCATTTAGTTAATGATTTGTACTATTTAAATTGTGCAACTTCTCACTAGCGCCACCTCCGACGAAGACTCATTAAGAGTCGAAGTGCTGGGCATCTACTAGGCTGTCTGTAGTACTGCTGTGCATTTTATTTCTGCTTATCCACTTGGTGTTAATGTGGTATTGAAGTACATGCTTTTGCAGAAACACTTTGTGCTGCTTTCTTTTTTGCTTTTTGAATATAATGAATGTAAGCAGGAGTGATTTCATGTTTTTACATGTTCGGCTTTACATGACAGCACATGTAGGTCAGCAGTGAAAGTGTGGATTTACTAGGGATTAATCAATGGCCACATGATTAATTTTAGCTAATTACAGTTAGAGATGTGATGCCTTTTTCCTAACCATTTTATAATGTTGCACAACCCTATGCCTTAGAATGTGTTACTGCACTCTAAAATGGTTTTAGAAGTTAGAAAACAACAACAAAAATAAATAAAAAACAAGAAAAAAAGAAAGTAAAATCTGAATTGTGCGTGGTCATGTGTCCAGCTGACCAGTTTTAGCCAACCAGAACGTTGCTTTCATTCAAGTAATTTTTTAACCTAAAACAAAAGTTTATAGCCCCAACAAGTGTGGAAACTGAGTTCACTGGTGACAAGGAAACAGATAACATTACAATCTGTGAGGTGGAATACTGCAACTCCACCTAAAGAGTTCACAGTTCTAAATGTCAGGCCGTACACTGCTGCCCACCCGTCAGCAGATTTCTAAAAGTCAGCAAGGAAGTCCATTCCTATTTTGGAAGAATAATAGAGTTACCATGGTAAAAAGCATTAAAAGTAATAATCACACGTGTAACAGACTGTGCTGAAGTGCTCAGTTTTGCATGACAAAAACATTTATGTGTTGCATTGACGAATCTCTGGTTCCTTAAGCAATGGGAAACACGCTGAAAAAGTTACATATTCCAGCATGCACTGCAGCCTGAATGCAGGCTTCCACAGAAGACCCATTTTCCCTTCCAGTCTCCTACAAAAAAGGCAATCCTTTTCCAAAGAGGTAGGTTAAATTGTGCATATAAATCTATGGCAATGTTATATGTTCAAATAATCTTATTGATGAGCCTTATCAGTAAGGTTGTGCCTTTGTCATGGAAAATGTTGAATAAAGTTATTGCACTGACACGGTCAAAATGAAAAAAATCATGGAAATCCAAGTAAAAGTTAGGGATACAGTACATCGTATGTTAAACATATTACCTCCATTTTGGCATTTCGTTTTATACAAGTGTATCAGTAAAAGACTTACATTTTTTGTTGTTGTTGTTTTTTTATTTTTTTCTAATCGTTGGTCAGCTAGTCCAGTAACAGGAGGCAGCACATCATACTGCTATCTGAAAGGCTGTGGCTTGTGTACAAGCCTCAGAATCTAACACTGGGGCCAATTTGAGACCAAGCACATTTTGGTGGTGAGTCACAAAATTAAGGTTCTGTCATCTGCAAACACCAAAACCGAAGGCATTTTCATGAAGAATGATAAAAATCATGGTATTTTCATGGGAAATACCAAAAGTCATGGTGTTGTTGTGGAAAACGCATAAAATTATGGAATCTTCATAAAAATGGGAAAAATCATGGAATCCATGACTTCCAGCCTGACCTGAAGAAGAGAGTTTTATCTCTCAAAAGCTAGTCTCAGAAATAATTTTGTTAGTCCAATAAAAGGTATCACCTGCAACATATTTGTTGTTTTTTTTCTCTACATTGTTGACGTCCATGGCAAAGGTTCAGTCCTACGTATATACCACTCATTCATATGTGGAAGGAAGGGCCTAGTTTCAACACCCCGACACCTGGGGCCCCATACACAGTTGCAGTGTATGGGGGCACAATATCAGGGGCAACAGGTTCCTCATTATGTCATCACCACACATTTTGGGGATACACAAAACCAACTTGCAGCCACAAGGGATGGAGTCATCCCCTACAACAGTGTCACTTGGCACGTACATGTAAATGAGCCAATCCAGATGTTAGGGGGGCACATATGATTGGTGCTTCCACTAACATGTTGGAATGCCATTGACACAGGGGTCTGTGCATGCCATAGCACCAGTCCCATGGCACCATGCTATATACCACAGCCTGGGTCAACAGCACTACCACCACAGTCATCTCAACCCCCTTGTTGTGTACCATAGCGACTACTCTGCGCCACAGAACAACACCCATGTATGTAGCCCCTTCTGTCTTGTATGGAGAAGGTGCTGTCCCATGATGTGCAGTGCAGTAATTAAGCTGAAATTCATAATATTCCTTGCTGGACAGTCCTGTGACAATGTGATGAACATGAATGTCCTTATTTCCACAGAGTTCTGAACTCTGTTTCCAGGATGCAATGACATGGCTGATACTGCTGTCTCATTTTCGCACTAGAGAGTCTCTTACTTGGGTGATGAAAGGTTGAGAGGTACAGCATAAGTCTTTCAACTAGTTTGTTTCATTTCAGCTGTTTCTTGGCTGCATGGATGCTATATTTTATTTTACAGTTTATTCTTGTTATTTTGCAATTTATCTAACTTGGATGGCCTGGCTGGGATACAGCATCTCATTTCCAGTGAGGTCATGCTACTATCCATTTCTACAGCTGGGTGGACTGCAGCACTGGGAAGGTGAGTGACTTGTCCAAGGTCACATGGTGTGTATTTAACTCTGGCAGGGTCTGAACCTGTTTTCTCCTAGTTACCAAGCTGGTTTTCTAACCACTAGACCACATTGCCTCCTATGAGTTCTGCCATTTGACATACTTCCAACCTGGCAACTTGCTTCCCTTTCCACATTTCGATAAACATCAGCTTACCAGATATATATATAAAACACCAGATACAGATCAGATCCTAATTCCCTCAGGAGAACAGTTTTTAAAAACCTTAATGTTTTCCTTGTTCAGCAATTTCAGCAGTGTACCTCCCCCCACATAAGATTAGCAGTCTCCCATAAAGCACGGTCCCTTTTCCACAATATGTGCACTGAAGTGTTAATGGAAATCAGTGACTTCAGAGTCCCGTGAAAGTGCATAGTTAGAAAGATGAGGTCATATTGGGAATCTGACAACTAATTTGTTAGGGAAATATGCTCTTTTCCCTTTGCACTCAGAAGTGATGTTTTGAGGTTTCTTCCTCTGGGACAGATCCAAGTGCCATATTTACATTTGTTGCAAAATACGTAGTCGAGGATGAGAGAAAGAACATATGGGAGAGGTAGTTACATGATATGAAATGAGCTGAGCTTGAAGGGGTTTAGTTTAAGTTGGCAAGGAAGGAAGGAACTGCCCAGTTAAATTTTGCCTGTTGGACTCTGACATGCCCACAATCCACACCTCATACGTATTCTGACTAAATATGGGAGTGGAAACATTCTGTTCTTGAATATAATAAATAAAAACATTCCTAGCTATCCATTCCAAAATAAGCCATGCAGTAGATAATGGAATATCACTTTAGGGTAGAATGCTTTGGTGGGTTGGGGCGTATTAAACTTGCACGTTTTTGCTGTAAGACAGACTTGGACTTATTCATGACGAAATATAGAAAGAGAAACAATCAGACCAAATATAAACATATTATACAAGTTTACACCAGCCAAAGATACTGGCATTTTTCAGTGTATTTTTTTTCCTGTGTCAGTCTATCCATCAAAAATATAGCCAAAGGTGTCAGTGTGCCACTATTTCAAGGTTTCCTTTTCAGTTTAGCAAGTATACATTCCACAACATAATGTTCAGTCTTCCTTTTCCCCCTTGTGAAAACAGGGTGCTGCTGTGTTGCTTAGAAGAAGTCAACATAACAATGACTGATTGTATTTTCTGTTTCCCAGTTATGAGGCATCCACCGACATTTCCGGGCCAGCTTGATCGCTGTAAGACATCAACGAGCAACCCTGGTTAAAAGTCTGTTCATTCAGACACACACAGCAAGAATGGAAGGGGTTGGGGCAGTCAATCTGCATTGTAGTGTTAAATCTGTTTTTTACTGGGAGAGTAACAGAAAGAAATGGCTCCATCTTAACTGAATCCTGGGGACCCCAGCACTGCCGACAAATGGTGAAGGACAGCTTTATTCCATTCTGTATCAAAACAAATTTCACTGGGACTGGGGTTCCATTTGGTGGGGAAAAAATATGACTTCCCTGGCAATGCAACCTAGACCCCCCAAAAAACACACACACACTTTACACTTCCTGAAACCCAGTATGAGGCTCTGCCAGCTAAAGTATGAAGGCCATATGTCTGGTCTGGGCTGTGTTGTGCTCCATTTTTCTTCTGATCTGAAAAACTCCTCCTGGGTGGACTTTTCTTCTGTGCCCTAAGTAAAGCAACTTCGGATGGTATACCTTTTGGCCTCATTTTTGGACTCTTCACTCTGTACTCAAACCCTTCATTATAACAAGGGTCAGGAAAACCCCACCATAAAATGGAGCTAACCAGATGCTAAGCATTATTTAAAAAATAAATATAATTTTACTTGGACATAAAGTTTTTTTTTTTCCATTAAAAACTTCTGACACATTTTTAAGACTTCAGTTGCTGGGGGTAAAATGGAAGAATGGAAAATTTTTAAGGGGGTTAGTGAAGTTTATGTCCCAGATCCAAGGGTAGTTTCCAACAGTGCAGAACTTGTCTAAAAAATCAGAATCATTATTAACATCATCAGTTTATATTACCTCACATTAATGAAATATCACTGTATATAATTTAAAACATACCAGATTAAGTTAAAATAATAATAAAATAATTTGATCAACATGGCGTGCAGATATTTCACTTGTTTTACTCCTCGCTGGGGCAGGGGCTTTCAAGTACGGGAAGAGACTGGAGTGCATGATGGGAAGACATACTAACACAGAAGTTAGTACAGACATACAGTCACACACACAAGACAATACTGAGTACCATCTCAGTCTTAATTCCAGTCAGCATCCCAGCTTTCACAGAGATCAGAAACAGGTTGTAAATGGAACAATGCACTGAATGCAAAGGACTGGAAGAATTTGTTAATCTTCATGCAGTCCTTCCAGAAATGATATTGGGGTTAAAAAAAATACCATGGGATCCATTTAAGATGTGATTTTGTCTGAGAGAAACTTGCTAAATTCAAAGCCAAACAGAAGAAACTCCATCTCAGGTATACAATCGGAAAGTACGGTTTGTTGTTTTTATGTGGGAGCAAATTTTTTGGCCTGTGACCGGACCCTCTTTTCATATTCCACTCTATTCTGGCTGCAAAAAAAAAAAAGAAGGCAAAGAAAGATTACATTGGGTAATGTCAGGTTTTCATGAGTTATTTGCTTTTAACTTTTTCTACCCCAGGGTACCCACAGCACTAAGCAGAGTCAGTTTTTCACAGACATTGTTCCCCATCCCTGGAGCCCACCCTTCCTTAGCTCACACACTGCACCACAGTATGGTTTATCCTGCCCTAACTCACATGTGGTAATTAGAAGCAAGGGGACTTCAATATTTACTGCAGCAAGCATGTGGCACTAGTTTATTGCCCAGTACCCATTCTGTCTTGAACTCAGACAGCATTTATTTTCTTCTTCAATAACACTTTGAAACTGTAATAAGCATGCCCCTCTAATATCTAGAATAAAGGGAAGATATCCATGCCATGGTATAATTCTCATAGTGCACCTCATTTGTAAACTGTCACGTGGGAGGAAGCCACAAAGATTAATACTTAAACTGACAGGACAGAACTTTAAAAGAAAATTAATCTTAGTACTAAGATGAGAATATCTTAGATTCCCTATTTTTTGCTAAGATGAGAACATCTTAGACTGCTATTATCTTTGTACTAAGACGAGAATACATTAGACTGCTCATTATCTAGTTTACACATCTAAAAATGGACAGAACCCACCTGAGTTTTGGAGGCTCTAAAAATGGGAATAACTGGCTGAATTTCCCATAGAACTACAGCAGCAGCATATACCTCTGCATGTATGGACTGTAACCAATCATTGTTTTAATGACTATCTGATACAAACGAATCAAGTCTGTGATCAGGAAGGCTCCTTCGCAAATGATGAAACAACTTGAGAAAATCGGGTCTTTTGACTGGGTATGGCCCTGTACAGAGTCCACCTGGGTCACGCAAGCACCCTGCTATTGTGTAAAGTATGTGTCTGTGCATAGGGGGACAGGGTAAGTGTATTTGGGGGGGGTACATTTAAAAAAGAATTCAAAATGCATTATTGCATTTTATAATTATAGCAAGGAACTCGAGGAGTTGGTTTACTGACTGATCATCTCATCTCATCTCCACGGCACACAATACCTGCCTGAGACTTATGCAGTTTTGTGCGCAGGGTGAGGGGGGATCTGCTCAATGTAATTCACCCCTGGCAGGTGTCTTTTCACTTCATCAACTATGTCTATTTTTTCTCTAACAATTTGTAAGTTGATGTGCAGACAAAACTCTATACTACTTTTCCTTTCAAAAAGAATCTCACTACACCCTACTGACCTTAAAATTGTGGTTTCTGACATCACAGTCTGCTGTCATGATTAGTACTATAATGTCATAAACAAAGGCACAATGATATCAACGGGGGCAGTCAAATACTGTTTAGACAGTTGGCTACCAAAATGTGGTATGAACCCTGAAATAGAAAAACAGAACTAAAAATGTACTCTCTAGGCTGGCCTGGTGGTGTTGGAGGTTGAGGCACTGGTCGCTACACCATGCGCCATGCCGGTGACCTGAGTTCAGAAATGAGCCCGGGTCGCTGGGGGTCAGTGGGGGGGGGGAGTATTGAGTGTCTGGAGGACTGCTCTCCTCTCTTGGGAGGAAGGAGATTTGTCCTGCTTGTTGACTACCCTCTGGCAGTGGCTGGAGGGCAGTACGGGTCGGGAGGCATGGTCCAACATTCTTACATCAGTAGGGGAGCGGGACGGGAGAAAAATGGCAAAAAAGAGCCTGGCAGGCTCTGTGAAGGCCAGCCACTCCCCAGGGCCATCCCCAGCTTCTGGATTGGGTCTCTGGGGGGGGTGGTCTCCTTCCTAGCCCTGCCATGGGGAGGCAAGCCATGGGTGAATTACCATGGGACTAGTGGGTGTGGGAGCAATGGGACTGAAGGGGGAGTCCCTCCAGCGGGAGGGACATAGCCACTTGCCAGGGCTCCGGAGAGGTTAAAACCTATATAAAAAAAATGTACTCTCCAGTGAACTCAAAGAGCTGAAACATTCTGTTTATAAAAGTGCATCCAACCATTTTACCACACAGACCCATGCTACTGCATAAATCTGGCATGGGTCCAATAAAAAATATGCCAGATACTTTACTTGTGAACTGTGATCCCTCGGACATCACGGTAGCTTCACCACTCGTGATGTCATCAAAATCTGAACTAAACTCTGACATATTTTACTGAGGCTATCTAGAGAGACAGACAGACAGATAGATAGATATTGTAACAGATAATCCACCACAGGGTGTGTGGTCATGTTCTGATATGCCCACGCCTTGGGTGTGTTGTGAGGCATTGTGTTCAACCACTCAAGGCAGGTGTATATCACAGTATAGCTGCATGTCCTATAGTGGATTATCTGTCTCATAAAATGTCCAGAAGGTTCTGATGAAAGAAAAGAAGTGCAGCTGTGGTAGTGGTAGAATGATGTACGGTCATTTAGTATGTTATGTCCAATCAGGAGACAGAATTTTCACAGATTGTACTTACCCATTTTATAAATATGTACTGTATATACAGATACATATATATATATATATATACAGTATATATATATACAGTATATACGTATATATATATATATATATACACGTACGTACGTACGTAATAGTATGCATATATATAGCCCTCCTCCTTGTTCCCAAATGTTTCACAAAGATGAGTGAACAAGCTTTCTACACCTTTGCCCTGCGGTGTTAAACACTCTTCCTCTCACTGTATGCAGCTAACCCTCCCATGTGTCTCTCAAGTGAGCAGTGAGGAAACTCTGTTGGGCTCTTCCGCTTGTGCTTCATTATACTGACTTGTTTGTTTATGCACCTGCACTCCTTGGTTGCCTCCCTGATCACAGCTGGGTGGGGTTGAATAGACACTCACTCATTTATTTGAAACTTGGTGACCAGGAAAGGCACACTGAGCCAAAGCTAATTTCCAGGTGTGACCCACGGAAGGGGTTATGGGAGGTACAGCAAAATAACTAGTACAACACTGGGTACTGAATAAAGTGCAGACACAGTATTAGGTCAGGCTTTGCACATTTGTTTCCCTAGTTAGGATTTTCCCCTCCCCACAGACAAGATCATTACTGTTTATTACTGTATATATATTGTATAACTTTCTGTAGCCTGCTTCTGTACTGCTTTTGCATTGCATTCATTGTACCAAAACTGTATTCATACAGTGTGCTACGTCCTTCAGGTCCTGCTTGCTGTCTGCCTTGTTACATGCCTTTTATACCTCCCAGGTCATATCTGTCACCAAATGACCACAGTGTCTTCCAAAACTTAAATCAGAAGATACAATTATTCCGAGGTCTTTTTCTTCAGTGACTGTACTTAGTGTTGTGCCATCCTATATCCCAGTACCCCTTCCCTAATCCTTACCCCCAATAAAGCTGTGACTTATCATTTGAAACTGTGTGCAGGAATTCTCTGAGTCTGTTAGATCACTGCTGTTCATGGTTATTGGTATTATTGATAATTTGGGTATTCAGAGTGTGGGGTAGGTGATTAACCCACAGTTAACGCCCGCTCGGCTAGTACCACCTGTGGCCACCGCAGCAGTAGAGGGGACCCACCCGCTCCATCACCACCCCCCTCACGCCACCCGCGGCGCTCGTGAGCCGCAGCCTGGTAGGGTCCGCCTGGCAGGTAGCGGGCTCTCAGATCTTCGACATCCAGAACCTGAAGGTGCACAAGCCGGTAACGTTCTCCTGCCTCCCACAGGACACCCAGCCTCCATAAGGAACTGTAGATGATGTCATGCTCATCAGAGCGACGCACGGCCACACGCCCCTGGACCCCCCCCCACCATGAACAAATCTGCCTGGCAGGCACCTGACAGCTGGAAGCACCGTGAATCTGTGCGCTACACAGCCATCTGCTGCCCTGCACCTGTGTGATCGCTCCGATTCCCCGCCCCCACTGCGATCGCCCGCGCATGCTGGACTGAGCCTGTGACTGGTTTTAGTGACTGCTGTCACTGTAGGTGACATAAACCGTTCTCGGGCAGCAAACTGTCCCTCTGCCCGTAGGGTCGCCAGCAGCAAGGTGCACACACCGGGAACATAGGCTCATCGCCGCCGCAACAAGCCTATGTTACAAGCGCATTTATCACCTCCAGCGTCGGGCTCTGCCGGTGATTAATGCCCGCTGGGTGGTTGGACCCCTCAGGCTCCACCCCCAGGCACCAACTCCCCCCCCAGCGGCATTAATCCACCGGCAGAGCTCTCCTCTGTTGGTGATTAATGCTTACTTATGTAACCCCACCTCTGGGGCTTACTTTTGTTGCATTTCATTGCCCTGTTTTCCTCTCGTTTCTGTAGGGTTTTTCCTGTGCCCGCTAAGTCCTCTGGTGCCCCTGAGTTTCCCCCAAGTAATCTGTGCTTGGTTTTAACCCATATTGGTCCAGGAAGCCCCAGTTATTTTAAAAGAAAGAGTTTTGATTGGGATCATAGCAAGGGCTCATGCATCATTCATGAGCCCTCTTGAATGTTAATGAGGGTGTTGTTGCTGCCTGAGGAGTCTGGGTTTCGGCAGCAGTGACGGGGAAACTGTGAGGAAGTGATGCTCCAGAGGGGTTGCTTAGGAGGACACTATACGGGCTACAACACCGTGGGGTGGTTGCTTAAATTAAGTATTTTCCTTGGCTGCACAGATGGTTGAAATTGGGGATCTGTGTTGGATTGCAAACAACTGAATGGGGACTGACATTTTGAAGGTACTTTGACCCCTCTCAGCAGCCATTCAGTGATCTAGGTGCCCAAAACTTGACAGAGGGACTTGTGGGAGAAGGAGGGGACTAATTCAGGTACCTAAATCATGCCCCAGTAAGCCAGTAGGAAATATTGATCACTATGGTCATGGACAAGTGATAGGCTCAATCAGCCAATCTGGATTCTCAGGTGAAAACCCCTGGACTTTCTGGTGATTCTTCAGTCTGTTCCCAGGCTCTGGATGAATCAGAAGACTCCTGTTGAAGAGAATCTGGACTGGGGAGGACCTACCCAGACTTCCAAGGGAGATTGCTGTAGTCTGGAAAGGTTCAGCAAGGAAAAGAGAGTGAGACACTGAACTGATCCTTCGATTCTTCAGGTACGGTGAGCTGCTTGAATATATTTGGAGAAGGTGAGTGCTGCAGCAACCCTGCACTGGTTGACTGAATTGAGCTGAGAGGACCGAGCTGCTCTATTTGAGTGCTACAGTTGCTGCCGAGAGTCTGTTTTACTTGTGAGGAACTGCAATTGAAATTCTGAAGAGGCAAAGCATCTCTGGACAATGGGGTGCTAGCCAGGTGCAGTACATTTCCTGAGTGAACTGGTTAATGTGGCCGAGAGCTGTGTCTCCGCTGTGGCTAAAGAAAAGTTGCTGACATTTTCTAACTGGAAAGTGCGGACTGGTGTGCAAGGACTGGCTGAGTTTTAATTTCCCCGTTAATTGAATCTGTTCTTCATTGATCTAGGGCTAGCTCCCACTCTAATTAGCACTGGACTTTATCTTGAACAACTGCCTGTGATTTCTATTGGCTACAAACTCAGTGCAGGGTCTGCAGAAGGACCCCCACTGTTTGTGAGTTCTCACCCAGAGCCATGGAGGGACACCACTAACCCCTTCTAAGTAGGATTCACTGTCTCAGGAGGTCACTGGCGCTTGCTGGGGTGTTAGGGCACCTGGGAGCCACTGTGAGGAGCCACTCCCGGGTCTGACCCTTCTGGGGCTGGTGCTGTCCTGCCACAGAGCTCTGCTACAGGCCAGAAGTGGCTGAAGATGACAAGCGGCCAGAACTACTATCAAGGTGACTACCTGCAAGATCCTCGAGTAAGTTCCATCCTGCCAAGGGAAGCAAGATCGGCCTTTCCTGCACTGTGCTGCATTGACCCAGGAGCTGCATACTCCAGGCATTTGAGATCTACGAACCATGAGTACCCAGAACCTGGTTCCTGGAAAGGGTAGAGGGAAATTTTAAATCTTTACACTCAAACTACTTTTACAAAGTTTCAGGGCCCCAACAGCCAGCCAACCCGTGGCACCGTACCAGGCCTTCACGTAGTGGATACCCTTAAAAATATTTCTGGGAAACACTGGTACCAGTGGGGGTGAGTTTGGCATGCAGGCCCAACTGTTATTGTTATTGCTTGCTCTTTCTAATCACTCCTTTTATTCACAGCCATACTAGGATTTATACTAGCATGCGTTAGATGTACAAAAGGTGGATTACCCATATGACTACATCTTCCAGCGTGCTGGAACAAGTTACTGTAGTTGCAGTAGGTGGGTGTCCAGTTTTTTTTTAAATCTCAATATTATTTGAATTCACAAGGTGAATTGGCAGTGAATTCCATAGTGGAAGAATTCATTGTGTAAAAAAGAATCTTCTGTTATTACTTTTTGGATAGGTTAGGGGTAGTTGGAATTTGTGACCTCTAAGATTACATGTTCTGGAAATGAATATCATGCCCAGTTCAGTCATTAATTCCTGGTCTCTTGAAATTTTGTGCATTAATAATAAGTCCCCCCCCTTATTCTATGCTGTTTCAAGGTGTGCATATTCAGCTCCCTCAACCATTGATCATAGGTTTTATTTTGCATATTATCAACTGTTTTGGTAATCTGTCCCTGAACCCCCTCAAGTCTCGACATATCCTTCCTCAGGTAAGGACTCCAAAACTGGGAACAGTAGTCCAGGTGGGGACGTATGTAAGATCTATATGGAGACAATATGCAATCTCTGTTTCTGGATACAAAAGATTTTCTAATGCAAACTATTATCCTGTTTGTTTTGGTTACCAAATGACCACAGTGTCTTCCAAAACTTAAATCAGAAGATACAATTATTCCGAGGTCTTTTTCTTCAGTGACTGCATTTAGTGTTGTGCCATCCTTTATCCCAGTACCCCTTCCCTAATCCTTACCCCCAATAAAGCTGTGACTTATCATTTGAAACTGTGTGTGCAGGAATTCTCTGAGTCTGTTAGATCACTGCTGTTCATGGTTATTGGTGTTATTGATAATTTGGGTATTCAGAGTGTGGGGTAGTTGGTAGGGGAAGTAGGTAGGTGCAGCATCCAAGGGGGCTGTGCCAGCCAGTCACATAGAACATAGACTTTGACGGCAGATAAGGACTGCTTGGCCCACCCAGTCTGCCCATTTCCCGACCTATTGGATAAACTGCAGATCCTACTTAACCAACAATCTACTTCCTCCTACCCCCCACTATAATTGCCTTATGTCTGTCCCATGCATTCTTGAATTCCCCCACTGTTTTTGACCCCACAACCTCATCAGGGAGGCCATTCCATGCATCCACCACCCTCTCTTTGAAAAAATACTTCCTCATGTTGCCCCTTAGCCGTTGTCCTACTATCTTCAAATTGTGCCACCTTGTTCTTGCACATCCTTTTTCTGAAAGATGCTACCATCTTGGATTTTGTTGATTCCCTTAAGGTACTTGAAAGTTTCTATCACCCCCCCCCCTTCCTCAAGGGTAAATATATATATATATATATATATAAAGCTTCTTTAGTCTCTCTTCGTATGGTTTTTAGTGCAAACCATGCACCACTGCACCATATTATTTGCCCTCCTCTGGACTGCCTCCATCCTGTCTATGTCCTTTCAGAGATGGGGTCAACAGAACTGCACGAAGTACTCCAGACTCTGTGTCTGTACAGAAGGATGACGACTTCCTGTTTTCTACTGGTGATGCCTCTCCCTATGCATCTCCCAGCCCTACTTACTGCCTATCACATTGCCTGACTACCTTTAGGTCATCTGATAAGACTCCCCCCCAGGTCCCTTTCCATTTTTGTTGTTAATACCCCCCCCCCATTGATTACTCTTCCCGTGGGTGTTTGTTTCCCAGGTGCATTACTTTGCACTTCTTTGCATTGACTCTAATCTGCCACACTTTTGACCATTCCTCCAACCTTGCCAAGTCCCTTCTCATCCTTTCCACCCCCCGTTGTGTATCAACCCTGTTGCAGATCTTTGTGTCATCTCCAAAGAGGCGTACTTTTTCTTCCGGTCCCTCTGCAATGTCACTTATAAAGACGTTAATGAGGACCAGCCCCAATACTGAACCCTGCAGTACCCCGCTAGTAACATCCTTTTCTTCGGAGTGGACTTTGTTTACTATTACCCTCTGTGTCCTCTTGTCCAGCCAATATTTTACCCAGGCTACTACCCTGGGACCCACTCCCAGGCTGGTTAACTTGTTTATTAATCTTTTGTGTGGGACTTTGTCAAATGCCTTGCTAAAGTCTAGGTAGGCCATGTCCACAGCCCCTCCCTGGTCTACTACTATTGTCACCCAGTCAAAGAAATCTATTAGATTCATCTGACATGACCTTCCTGCTGTGAATCTATGCTGCCTTGGGTCCTGTGCCCCCGGCCTCTAGGTACTCAACTATTCTTTCTTTCAGAAGTGAGACCATCATTTTCCCTACCACTAAGGTCAAACTAACAGGTCTGTAGTTTCCTGCCTCTAACTTGCTCCCACTTTTGTGAAGGAGAATCACATCTGTCCTCAGGTACCACACCATCCTCCCATGATTTGTTAAAAAGGGTAGTCAGTGACGTCACTAGTTCTCCCCTTAGTTCTTTTAGAATTCTGGGGTGAATCCCATCAGGCCCCATTGCCTTGTCCACCTTGAATTTTAGGAATTCTTTCAGGACCCTTTCTTCTGTGAATGGACTGGTATTGACACCCTATTCAGAGTGCTTCTATTGTTTGGTTTAGGGACGCCCCCCTCCTCTTCTTTTGTGAATACTGAACAAAAGTATTCATTCAGTATCTCTGCCTTTTCACTGTCACTCACTGCCCACCCCTCTCCCCTTTATTAAGCCTCACTATCCCTCCCTTGGTCTTTCTTCGCTCACTAATGTACCTATAAAAGGTTTTATTCCCCTTCTTAACTGAGTTGGCTATCTTTTCCATGGTTAGGGCCTTTGCTATTCTGACTGCCTTCCCCACTTCCTTCTGCTTTAACTGATACAGGTATCTGTCCTGCTCCTTCTGTGATTCCTTATACTTTCTGAATGCTATCTTTTTCTCCCTAACCTTCCCCACCACCTCTTTTGAGAACCATAGTGTTTTTTTTTTCTTTGATTTATTTTGTTTATTTGCTTCACACAAAGGCTTGTTGCCTCTGTGGTGGCAGTTTTGATTTTCCCCATTGTTTCTCCACCCCTCCTTCCTGCCCTTTTGCTAATGCATTCCTTAGGCACTCTCCCATTCTACCAAAGTCAGCCCTCCAAAAGTGCAGTACCCTTGCTTTTCTATGGCTTGACTCTATGGCTGTGTTTATTGTGAACCACACTGCCTGGTGGTCGCTTGTTCCCAGATGGCTACCCACTTCTAAATCTGAGATTCTCTCACCATCCCCGTTTGAGAGTACCAGGTGTAAGATTGCTCCCTCCTGAGTGGGTTCCAACACTAGCTGTCTGAGGCATGCCCCCTATAGGGCATCGAGAATGACTCTGCTCTTGAATGTGGCTGCAGCAAATGTGCTCCAGTTAACATCTGGCATATTCAGGTACCCCATCAACAATATCTCCCCTTTTTCTGCCATTCTAAGGATGCCTCCTATCATTTCCTTGTTCATCCCCGAGATGGGTGTTTGTATACAACCCCTGTGCGGATTGTGGTGCCATTTCCTGTCTCCAAGGTGACCCACAGTGCCTCCTCTCCTCCCTGTTTACTCTTTAGTTCCATTGCTTTGATCCCTTCAATTATGTAGAGAGCTACTCCTACTTATTTATTTATTTAAGCATTTTACCAGGAAGGCATGCTGAGCAGTCTACTGCTCGATTCCAGATCCGTCCTCCTCCTCTTTTACCCTCTCTGTCCCTCCTGTAGATTGCGTACCCCAGAATGTTGACATTCCAGTCATGGTTCTCTGTGTACCAGGTTTCTGTGACTGCCACGATATCCAGGTGTCCCTCCTCCATTAAGGCCACTAGTTCAGGAAGCTTGTTACCCAAACTACGGGCACTGGTACTCATCGCCCTCCATTTCTTGATGGCCTTATCCCTTTTAGCCCTATCCTTGTACTTACTGCCTTTGCCTTTTTCTCCATTTACCCCTGTCCCCATTGACCTCTCTACCTTGGTGTTAACCTCACTAACTACCCTGTTTTGTGCGGAAGGCTGGGAATTCCCTGCTCCTTTTTAGTGCCTCCCCCCTTGGCTAGTTTAAAAGCTTGGCAATGAAGCATTTAAATCTATCACCTAGGATCCTGGTTCCCCTCCCAGACAGATGCAGACCATCATGCCAGTACAGGCCTGTATCCCTTCAAGTACACCCCTAGTCCCCAGTGAAGCGGGTCACCTGATCCACTTCTACTTTTCTCTGGGTGGAGGCAATGTGCTATTTTTATTATCTTTGGGATAGAACCCTTGAACACCACCAAAACAGGAACCAGGCCCCTTAACCTGTTAGAAGGCCAACAGGCAGGGGTAGTAGCCCACTGGCACACGGTGCCTGGGCTACATTTAGTTACCAATGAAGGCTGTTAAACAGCTGCAGTATTCACCTCAGAAAGGCATTTGATACAGTTGGCCACCTGAGTGCCAGTACCTGAGTTTCCACCCAAACCAGGGTCACTAACGTGGATATACAATGTGCTTCCCCGGGTCACTGAACAGCCCAGAAGCTCTTACTGAAAGCCATACAATATTTATTCTGCTTGCTGCCAGTCACATATCTTCACATGGACTGCATATCATTAGTTTGATATCCTGTAGAATCCAAAGGCTTCATCATGAAACAATCTGGCTTCCACTTTAAACTGCACCTTTATATCATATTCCAGGTAGCCAGCAGGGCGAGCACTCAGGCGGACCTGCACTATTCTGGTGCACACAGCCAATCAGCTGATGTTTCAGCAGCCTGATATCATGCACCCCACAGAGCTGAGTGTGTACACACTGTTGCCTTATATACCCCTCAAAGTATGCGTATGCATGAACCAATCAGCACGTGTCCCAGCAGTATGCCTCAGCAAATCATAATGCCCAGAAAATAAAAAATGCATTCGTACCCTTACTATGGATCACAATCCTGACCTAGACTGAAAACTAATGAACTGCCCCTGCACTAAATATAAATTTAGTTACATGCTTATAAAATCTTCTAGAGTGTTACCATTGGGTACATCACAAGGGAACTGTTTTGGGCACTGTGACAGTTGGGAGCTCTGTTCTGGTATCTGTGGTTTAGCAGTATACAGTTTTAATGTATATGTGTATATTATATATATATATATATATATATATTATAAATTGCAAAAAACTCTGTTAATGCTCTAGTTAGGGTTAAAGTGACAAAAGTAGGGAAATGTGGCATAGGGTTTCCAATCCTAACACTCCGCCCCCACCCTGTACACACCAACAGACGTTGGGAGTGTGCCTTGGGGTCATCAGCCCTAATACTCACCTCATTCTATAAGTAAATAAGCTGAGATGGGTACAGTATAGGAGAATGGGGTGAGTGCTAGGACTGACGACTCCAAGGCACACCTCTGACGCCTGTTGGTGTGTGCGAAGTGGAGTATTGGGGTTGGAAACCTTAACACCACATTTCCCTACCTCTGTTACTTTAACCCTAAGTAGAGCATTAATAACATTTTTTGCAATTTATTTCCTTACTTTTTGAGATAGTATAATCATATCCTTGTTTGCCTGTGGCAGCGCATGGCCTTCCAAGCCCTGCGCTTCCACTTATAGGTTAACAGTGACCAAATTGGCAGCATAGCCATCTTACCACCCCACCTCATGTACCTGGTACAGAAAATTTTCAAATCCCCACCAAAATGTAATTCTGCTCAACTGCAACACCATTCCGCTCCTCAGTTGCAAAAACACATTTTGGGTAGGATTTGAAAAATGACAGGTGTGACATATATGAGGTGGGGTAATAAGAAGGCTATGTTGAAAATCTGGGGTCAAAATATTTAAAATTTCCAAAGTTACAAGCGTGCATAGGGGAATTGCAATGAATGGCCATTTTTACATATTCTGACCCCCAAATGTTCAACATAGCCTTCTTATGACCCCACCTTATGAACAAGGGCAGGAAACATTTTCAAATCCCACTGGGAAGGTTAATTCACCAAGCAACTGTGGAATCACCTTTCAGGCGAGAGTTGCATAATGACAATCATACTGTTCATGAGGTGGGGTCCCCAAAAGGCCATGTTGAAAATTTGGGGTCAAAATGGCAAAAAATGTTAAGTGTCTACTTTCTCCTTTGCAAATTATACTGCAAAGCCACTAGAGGCAACAACAGCAGTCTCTCCTATTAAAGGTGCAACACCTAATATTTTCTCCTTCCTCTTCCACTCCAGTGTACCCTGGACACTGCTCTTTCTGGGGACCATCCCCTGAGCGTGAGCCATGGTCCCCGCCTGTTTCTTAGGCCGGACCATGCTCACCCTCTTAAAGCCGCAAGACTCGAACACCTGCCCCTGCACCTCTTCCAAGCTGGTGGAGCAGGGCTAGAAAAATTAATGAAAATCGCAGATCAAGCTTCCCATGCCAGATATTAGCCTTAAGCCACCGTGCTGGTTTGGCTGAAAGTCTTACCCCGCTGGCGCTTTGCGCCAGCTCCCCACCCATCCTAGGTGGACCCTGACTTATATAGACACTGTGTGGTCAGATGACTCAGTGCCTATTTTTCCATTGATCCCTTATATTGGGGCTGCTGAATTGCTGACTCCATGTCTGCTCCCACGGACCAGGGGAACTGCCTTTGGGAGCTTGAACACCATGGACCATGCTTGATTTACAGGCCAGTCCTACGATCTCCAAAGACAAGCAACAAGAAAAGGCGCCTGCCGGCCCCCAAGAAAACAGCCATCGGACAAGCCCTCTCTGCCATCGGAGTACAGCCTTGAGCCATTCCGCTGGTTTGGCTGACTGAAAGCCGCTACTCCCCAGGTAAGTCTTTGGTGCCTAGCCGCTGCTCAGGCCATCCAGATTTTTGAACTGGAAGCACCTGACTGCTGAGTAGTCAAAGCCCCCATCACTTCAGCTGAGCTCCTTTCTCGTGACACTACATGCACTGCCAAGTACTTTCCTGGCTGAACACCCCTGCTGACTTACAACTTGGCCTCCTACATTGTGCGATGGGAACTAGTGCCATGGACTGATCTAAGCACTTCCTCTTTCTAGCCATTGTGCCACTCCTGATCCACTTGTCTGCTAACAGAATATTCAATACAGAAGCGAAATGGATCATAATTATACCACCTCTGAATGATTTTCACATCCAACCTCCTCTGCCTCCATGAACTACCACGAGACTCGACACCTCTTTTAATAATTAATGGCATGAGCTACCACACTGTATCGGATACTAAGAAATGCTTCCTACGCCACCTGATTCTATCCCCTTTTTACCACCGGAAACTCTGGTACCTCCTGCTACTTGCCATCTTGCTCTCTGGTGACAATGAAACTAACCCTGGCCCTACTTGCCACCTATCCCACTTGGATGCTCTACTACACAATACTAAACGCATCCTTATTGTCCACCACAACATTAGGAGCCCTAGAGCACAACTTCCCTGAACTTGAGGCCTGAGTCTCCGTATACAAGCCTGACATCCTGTGTTTGACCGAAACTTGGTTGAAGCCCATGGTCCCAGATTCTCGATGCTCTATTCCCTCCTTCAACCTACTCTGGAAAGACAGAACTTCCACTGAAAGAGGGAGTGGCACTGCAATCTATTCAAAGAGACACCTGCATCTCACTGTCCTGAACACAGACCCCCTGATGCAGTGCGAGTCTCTTCACTCCCTCCTTACACTTGGGGCAAAAAAGCTGCATATTATCTGTGCATACAACCCCCCAAACAGTGGCCACTGTGGCTTAGATGAGCTCCTCAATCAAACGGCCATGCTGTCTGGCAAAAATGAAGTACTCCTACTAGCGGACATAAATATAAACTGGTTAGGAAAGTGCCAGGCCACCTCACTCTCCAAAATACAGAGCTACAACTTGCATCAAATGATCACCGAACCTACAAGGATTGCGTCCAGCTCCAAGTCCAGCACCTTAATCGACTGGGTGCTAATCAACTGTACTGAGCATATCCTCTCTGTCAGCACTCTTGCACACGCCATCACGGATCATCATCCAATCTTTTGCTCCTGGGGGCCGGCTCCATCACCCCCCAAAAAACGCGTTTCATCACCATCTGAAACTATGCTAACCTGAATACCGAAAGCTTTCTTCACAATGTAGCGAACATAGACTGGTTCAGTCTCTATCTGTCTTCTGATGTGCAGCCCACTCTCACCATCTTCACTGCAAATTTCTCAGTCATTCAGGACACTGACGTCCCTCAGATAACACATCAAGTCAAAGGGAAGCCTATCCGATGGCTAAAAAAAGATCTACTAAACAAAATAAAACAATGTGATAATAGCTGGAGCCATTTCAAATCCTCTGGCCTACAGGAAGACCAAAACACCTACAGGACACTTAGAAATACATGCAAAAAGGAGATCAGGGCAGCTAAAAGCTCCTGTTGCAAAAGATTATTAACCAGTGCATCAGGGGACCCTAAAAAATTCTGGTCCCACATAAAAATGTTCCTGGGATCTAACCTTCCCCCTACCCCGAATGACATGGTACTAAATAGTGCCCACTGCAACAACCATCAGACCATCACTAATTTCTTTAATGACCAATTTACAGACTTGACCAAATACACATCCACTTTCCGTGCCTCAAATCAACTGGGTCCTTCAACTCCCTCTTGCCAAGCATCAAAAATCCCCTCCTTTCCCTTTAAGGCCGTTACTCGTAAGGAGGTCACAAAACTCCTCAGAAAGATCTTGGACAGCACAGCCACTGGATCAGATGGTATGAGCCCAGGCTGCTAAAACTCGCCGCACCTCTCATTGCCGGACCCCTGGCTAGAATTTTTACACTCTCCTTATGTCATAGCAGAGTCCTGGACATTTGGAAAACAGCGAGAGTCACCCCGTCTTCAAAAAACTTGACCCTAAAGACCCCTATAATTACAGGCCCATAGCCATCCTGTCAGTTCTAAGCAAAATATTGGAAAAGTTAGTTGCCATGCAAACCACTGAATTCCTCCAAGACAATGACCTCCTAACTGCTGCACAACACGGCTTTTGAAAAGGTCACAGCACCACAACCGTCCTACTCAAATTTACTACAGACACCCTCACTGCCATGGACTCAGGGCTTCTCACGGGAGTGGTTTTCAACGATATGTCAAAAGCCTTTGACTTAATAGACCACCCACTTCTCTTCGGCACACTCCACTCCATAGGCTTTGCTCCTACTGTTGTCAGATGGTTTAACAGTTACCTGTCAAATAGGGCCCAAACCGTTAAATTCAGTTCTACATGCTCCAACCTAAAGATAGTGAACATTGGAGTTCCCCAAGGCTCAGTCCTTGGGCCACTTCTCTTCTCAATTTTTATCAACAGCATCACCACTAATCTCTTTGACACCTCATCTCTACTCTATGTGGATGACATAGTCATGTATGCCAGTGCAAAAGATGTGTCCGATATCAACCTACGTCTTGCCTCTGATTTCCAATGCACACAAGCCTGGCTACAGGACCACAAATTAGTTCTAAATGAGGCAAAAACACAGTCCATGCTATTCGGGACCCTCCCTAAACTCAAGACATTCCAAGATAAGTTCAGGGTCTCCAGCTTAGATGGCTCACTCATAACTCCTGTAACGTCATTTAAATACCTTGGGGTCACCCTTGACCGATCTCTAAACTTTGAACTCCACATCATTAATGCATGCAAATCAGTCAATTTCAAGCTAGGCATGTCATACCGACCAGCCACATGATAACCCCTACTGCTAGAGTGGCTATAGCTTGGGGCATACTCCTACCTACTCTGACCTATGGAGTGGCAACTTATGCTCCTTTACCAAAATCAAATCTTCAAAGATGGGATGTCACCGATAACACCACCTGCAGGTTCACCTCAGCCTCCCAGAGACTAAAACACCATTGTCTACTATACTTGGATCTAAACTGATTGTCCCCCAATGATACTAGACTTTACTCCCTCGGCTCCACTGTCAACAGCATCATGAGATCTCATACCCCAACAGCTCTAGCCAGGCTACTCACCTACCAGACCTCCAACTACAGCCTACGCTTGGTTGACAAATCCCTACTATGCATCCCCAAATGCAGGACCACCAAAGGCTGTAGAGCCTTTGCGCACCATGCACCTCAGTTATGGAACTCACTCCCTCTGGAAGTCCGGCTAGCTCCCACACACAATGCTTTTAAAAAAGCGCTCCACCAGCATCTCAGCTCCACCAACTAATGCTCCTGTTTCAAACCTCCTTAGTCCTCTGTGTATCCTGCCTATCCCGAAGCTCTTACCTTTTATCCACGATACTCCCCTTGCGGTACAGCCTATCCCAACTGTCTCTCCTGACAGTAGCCCCCTGCAGCCATCCATTTCTCTCTTTGCCAGCTCCTATCCTATACCCTACCTTTTCTTATCTTCACTTGCTATAATCCCTACTGTTCACAATCTTGCCATTCCCCTGCCCATTATCCCCTGCACTTGTCAGTATTTGACCACATTTTTATTTATCTATTTTTGTTGTACTTTCTAAATCGTATTTTCAGGACTACTACTGCAATACTGTTGCTACTGTATGTTTTTCATCATGCTGTGACTGTAAAAATCTCTATGATCCTACCAGGACCACCCTGTGTACTACCTGCAATGCTTAGCTTATTGTCAAATGCTTTTTTGAAATACCCTGTATACTACCGGTGCTGTTTAGCCTATTGTTTAATGTTTAGCAACACCTTGTTTATGTATCTCGATGTAATCTACTGTTTGTTATACCTACAATGTCTGCCCCATAACCTCCCAGGTTGTGCCTGAAAACAGTCATCTTTATGGCTAGCGCACCCACCAAGTAAACAAAAACTAAATAAAATAAAAATAAAAGTTGAAACCCTATTGAAATACATTGAACCGCATTTACCTTAGTTTCTCATATTGTAGTCGCTGGTTCCAGCAGATGATGTCTTCCATCAGAAAGTGGATCTCGAACCTGGTACCTGTTTAGGTAAGTGAGGCTATGTGGAAGTGTACTGGGGTGTGGGGTGGAGGGTGCTGAATGGGAGGTGGGGTTGGAGTAAGGAGCTGATCGGCAAAGGACCATTTTCTTTTTTACAGGTTTGGGAGAAAAAACATTGAGACACTGTTTTCTTTATTTCAAGTTTTGGCCACATTGGGAGGGCGGGGGTGCCACTAGACACCAGGGAATCTATGTTGGCATAACATGGATGGCAACTAGAGGGTGGGGGGTGCCACTAGACACCAGGGAAGTTATTTATTAAGTGGAGGGTGATCAACGGGTGGTGGGTGCCACTAGACACCAGGGAACATATGGGGATGATGGTCAGCAGGTTGGGGTGCCACTAGACACCAGGGAAATAATGTATTAAGGGGAGGGAAATTGGTGCTTTGGGGGGTGCTACTAGACACCAAGGAATATATGGGGATGATGATCAGTGGGTGGGTGGGTGGTGCCACTAGACACTAGGGAATATAAGAGGATGATGATCAGTGGGTGGGGGTGCCACTAGACACCAGAGAATATAAGAGGTTGATGATCAGTTGGTGGGGGGGTGCCACTAGACACCAGGGAATATAAGAGGATGGTATTCAGTGAGTGGGGGGTGCCACTAGACACCAGAGAATATAAGAGGATGATGATCAGTGGGTGGGGGGTGCCACTAGGCACCAGGGAATCTATGTTGGCATAACAGGGATGGCAACTGGAGGGTAGGGGGGGTGACACTAGGGAAATTATTTATTAAGTGGAGGGTGATCGATGGGTGGTGGGTGCCACTAGACACCAGGGAACATAAGGGGATGATGGTCAGCAGGTTGGGGGTGCCACTAGACACCAGGGAAATAATGTATTAAGGGAAGGGAAATTGGTGCTTTGGGGGATGCTACTAGACAACAAGGAATGTATGGGGATGATGATCAGTGGGTGGGTGGTGCCACTAGACACCAGGGAATATAAGAGGATGATGATCAGTGGGTGGGGGTGCCACTAAACACCAGAGAATGTAAGAGGTTGATGATCAGTTGGTGGGGGTGTGCCACTAGACACCAAGGAATATAAGAGGATGGCAACCAGTGGGTGGGGGGTGCCACTAGACACCACAGAATATAACAAGATGACGATCAGTGGGTGGGGGGGTGCCACTAGACACCAGAGAATATAAGAGGATGATGATCAGTGTGTTGGGGGATGCCACTAGACACCAGAGAATATAAGAGGATGATGATCAGTGGGTGGGGGGTGCCACTGGACACCAGGCAATATACAGGGATAATGATCTATCTTTATTATTATTTTTTTCCAACTCTATTTTATCGCCTTCGAGCTGGAGTATCTCTCAAGGGTGCCCTCTCAAACTGCCCTCTACTTCCCACTGAGACTCTCCTCCTTAGTCCCTCCCACCAGGACTTCCCAGCCCCCTGGATCACCCCCCCCAGGAGGGCCCGCCTCTCTTACCTGGTGGCTTTTCCTGGAAATTAGAGGTTGAAACTCAGCCGAGTTCCCCTTTTCTTCAAGTGTTGTTTAGGATTGTTTGTGGTTAACAGGGTGTTAACATGTTTTTCTTCACAGGTGTGAAACTGTGGGGAAATGTTTGGGAAATGTAATGCAATGTAATGTATGTTTCCTTTTGTTGTTCGCAGGTACCCTGGGTAGCTTGGGGGATGGGTTCCTCAGTAGGCAGCATAGTTAGATATTCCCTAGAGGGCTAGGGGGATAGGTGGGTTGTTGGTCCTGATTCGCGACAGGAACAATCAATGCTGTCTATTAGGGCATGCTTCAAGCAGTCTTCTTGGAACCACTGAGTAGCCATAGATAGATCATAGGATAGGGGCTGAAGTTTCATCAGCCGGCCTTTGTTCCTTTAGTGTTACCTGCCTGTGCCTGTCACAAGGTAGGGGAAAAGTAGCGCTACCTCCCCGTAGATAGTACAAAGGATAGGATGGCCTGGTGCCGGGTGGAGAGATAACTGCGGACAGTCATTTGCCTTGCAGGGGTGAGTGTAATCCCCCAGTCCCCTGGGGTTACTAGAATCCCATTAGTGTCAGTACTAGGTAGGGAAGGCAGCTGGTGAATAACTAGTTAAATGGGGTTTTCATTGACTCACTCTCTGGTTTACTTGGTCTCAGCTGACGTGAGAGAGTTGAGGTCATTTAGAACTCACGCAGCAACATAAGCCACAGCAGCTGGCTGTGAGTGGGGAGCTTTAGAATCTTGGGTCAGTAGTCAGTTGGAGTTGGTCAGAGTTGGTAGTTAGCAGCTGAAGTGAGAGGAGTGAGAGCTGCTGTGGGCTCTAAGAGGAGTGCCTACTTTCTCACCGTAGTCCTGAAAGTCTCCAACCTGCCAAGAGAAGTGGTGGAAACCATTGTATACAGCAGGATATCCTGATTTTCATCCCCAGAGGGATGAAAAGGACTGCTAGAGAATGGATCCTAGGAGCAATTCCTTATTTGATCCATGATAATTTGAAGCTGCCTGTACTGTTCTAACTGTGAGTAGATTTGACTTTGTGCTTCCTGAAGAAAGGAGCTGTGCTTTAGTGTTTTCTCTGGTTAAAAGGAAAAGGTACACCAGTTCTGCTCTGAAGTTGAGACTTTCTCAGTGTAAAGCTGGCTGACAATTGTGGGGTCCAGAGGCAGACTATTCACATTGTTCAGAACTTTAATTTCTTACACTCCTAGAGTAGTGTTTCTTAAATGCTGGATGTGACAGTTCATTCAAAGATGCATTTACCTAAGTGTGTTCAAGAAGTTTTAAGGTGTAACTCTGAAAGAATGGCTGGGTATGAGTTTGGAAGCAAAGGGTGGGCAGCCCCCCACCTGGAGTAACCAGTTTAGCACCACAGATTCTGTAAGGGCGCCTGGTTATTTTGGACACGGTGGCCAATGTCTGAAGAGATTTACCTCCTGGAGTGGGTTGTGCTTGTTATGAGCCCCTGTGTGCTCCATTGTGGCCAGCTGCCACCTGAAGAAGTTTTAAAGTCCTATGCCATATGGAAAATGTGTGTTCAGTTGTGGCCAGTACCACTAGAAGAAATGTTCAGTTGTGGCCAGTGCCACTGAAGAGAATTCAATGTCCTATGAAAAATGGGAATGTGTAGAGTTTCTGTCAGATACAGTCATTCTGTTGTTCTGTAATTCCTTGTGCCACGATGTGTAAACCTTGGGGGTCCACCCTTGCTTTAGAGAACATTTTTGGAATAAAGTCACACTCTAGAACCCCAACTCTGGTTTGGACATTCATGTTACTGCTTCCTGTGTGGAGTTGCTTGGTACCCCTGCAGAAGTACAGGTCTAATGTAGCCCTAGCAAAACGTACTCTCCTCAGGACCTGGATTATTGGTCGTAAGTATTGCTTTTGTACACCCCCACCCCTTTTCTGACCTCTAAAAGTAATGAGCCTGGTATACATTCCCAAAGCTAGGAATGGTACTATTTCCAAAGTAGTTAGTGCCCAGTCACAGGTACCGGGGTAGCTAACTGTGTAAAGTAGCGGGGGGGAGGGGTGTTACATATCTATATTTATATGTGTGTGTGTGTGTGTGTATGTGTACCTGCATGCTTATTTTTAATTCTGTCTCTCTTTTCTCCTACATTCAGATGCAATGGTTCTTCACTTTGCACTTGGTGATATCGTAACTTAATAACTTCTCACTGCTGTGAACAGTTCTCTTTAAGTTTCACAGTTATAGCAGTTTGAAAATAAATATATAGGCAGTGCAGAAGTGTTCCTTTAGTTTTCAGCTCAAAAGTCAGGATTGTGACCCCTAGCAAGGGTATAAACTTTTTTTTTATTCTTTTGGTAACCGGGTAAGGCCCACTAGGCACAAATGCCTGTTTTCAGGGGCGACCCGGGAGCACTGAGTGGTTAAGTGACTTGCTCAGAGTCATACAGTATGCAAGTGGAGGTTGTACGAATCAAACCCCAGTCTGCTGGATGTACCAAGCTCATTCACAGCTTGTTATTCTAACCTCCAAGCTATACTGGAGTAGCAGACCTTAGCTCTACTGCCACACCAATGGGCCTAGCCATCCTTCAGTGTTAGGAGGAGCAGGAGCAGTTACTATTCTTTGAGCATTATGACTGGCTGAAGTATACTGCAGGGACACATACTGAAAACAAAATATTATATGCTTATAATATTTCTTAGCTAGTTTACTGATTTTCTTCATAGTACAAGGAAAACAGCTCCTGCTCCTTCTCCTAACATTGAAGGATGGGTCAGCCCACTGGTGTGGCAGTAGAGCTACTGTCTGCTACTCCAGCGGGCAGGGTTAGGTAGCAAGCCTGGATTGTTGACAGCCAGCCGGAAGGAGGATGGTCAAGCATTCCAAAGTGTGCTGTCCAGTTCCAGGGATGGAGGGTCACTACCTCTTCCACAGCACTTCCTGGATGACCATGGGCAGCAGTGCAGCGGAGGTTCTGCCAGGGATGGGGGTATACTAGCCAACCTACGCCTGCAGTATGTGCACTGGTTGGAAGGCCCCTTGTGTGGGCAGAACAAAGGAGAGCCCTGGAGTGCACAGTAGGATTTCTGGGTGCACCCAGGTGCAACATATAGAATAGTGGATGGGTGACCATCCACAACAAGGCTGTGTTTCCATCAGGGGAATTGATGACATCATACAGACTTCGAGAGCGAAGCTCGAGAGGTCTGTATGACGTCATCAACTGCCGAGATGGAAACATTGCCTTCGTTGTGGATGGTCACCCATCTACTATTTTATATAGTACATGGTTGCCCATTCAAAGATAGAGAAAACCCATTCTTTTTTTTTTTACCTTCAGCATTTTTCTGCTGACGCTCTCGCTCATGCTCACTCCCACTCCAGCCTCTCCAATCTAGCCCTCTCGGTATGGCTTGCAGAGACTCCGACCATGTTAGGGAAGAACTGTTGTGTGGTGGTTATGAGCATTGTAGCTGCTCTCTTCATTTTTTTTTATGACAAAAAAACACTTTATTTTTATAAATGTGAGGGTTCCGACCATGTCTGAACTACAGCAGTGCATAGCACTTGCTAAGTTGAGTCGCCATGTTTTTTCAATTTTTTTTGTGAGAGCGTAGATTGCACCAGTCAAATTGCAGGTGTCTTAACAGTTGTTGTACTGTCGACGTGATGTCAGAACGATAGTACAACAACTTTTTTGACCTTTGAACTGTCCTACAACAGGATTTGGAAAACCACTGTTTTCCATCCACAACAAACCCTAACTATATACTATATTTCATTACTGACCACTCCTGAACCCCACCTCTGAAGAAGGGAGGTGGGTGATTGTGCCTGGTACTGGTCCGATCCTACCACTATGGAAAAACCCATGGAAAAGTACTTGCAAGAGACGTAGGGGGAAGGAGCTGGGTTTGGCCTGTGAGGAGGGTAGCAGCAGGAGAACAGGAGTATAAACACTAAGTTAAAAACAAACTGTAGAACTGCATACTGTGCATGGCTTCACGCAAAGAAATTATATTGCAGTGTCACTGTTACCACATTTTTCTGACCCTCACCGGTACACAAAGTATAATAGATTTATCTGGTCAAGTTTTACCATCATTGGACTATGCAAATTGTCATCCCTCTCCATTTTGGAACAATGACTACATGGAATTTGTGTTTTTTGGTTTTTTTACTCCTCCATGAAGACTACACAAGGCATAATGAGTGGGCTTCACCAATCCGTAATCTTGAAACATGTTACAAAATAAAATAACGTATGGGACTTAAGTCCAAATGGTGGTGTACAAGCTATGTGTCTTTAATTTGTAATCCAACACAGACCCCAGAGAAGCTTCCAACCACAGCTGAGGCTTCACTGGTGATATCCTCAGCAGCCACAGTGTGCGCCACAGGGTGGTGAAAGGGAAGCATTACAGTTAAAAAAATAGCCAGGTTCCATCTAAATGACAGCCACAAGCTGGAACAGTCAAGCCTCACCCCAAGAATTCCACTGTCTGACCTAGAGCCTGAACTGAGTTAGTGAAGGACACCCCCCCCCCCAAGACCCCTGCCATGGAGGAAATAACTGTGGGAGCTGGCAGAAGCAGTGTGGTTGGTAGTGAGCAGGGCTAAGTGGTCACAAATAATCAGAAGAGGCTGACAAGGTCTGGGCCAGGGTGAACAAACTGATTTAAAATAATTTAAGAAAAAAGTTGCCTATCACAGATACCTGTGCACTGCAGGTATACTGTAACAAGATTTTCTTCACTTTAATGAATGAAATTAGTAATGATCCTTTGCCAAGTTTACAAGTGCGCAAATGACTTGCCAGGTAACCAAAGATCCTTAACTGCATCATGATCCACTGCTATTTACATGTGGTGTTTTTCTTTTTGCCGTGGTGCCAGACCGCTGAGAGCTCAGTCCCCACCACCTGCAACCCCCACCAACCCCCAGGAGCAGTGATCCATCCAGGCTTACCCTCTCTGGGTGGGGCTGTCAGATCACATGGCCCCCACTGAAAACTGGTCAACTCCCAGGTTGGGACCGTGGGACCAGGACGCACCAATGGAAACTCATTGCTCGGACACTGGACAAGTGCCATGGAGTGTAGCGCAGAATCAAAGAGGCGGGGTTTCATGAACAAAGCTGGCAGCAATATTTTTATTTTAGGAGGGGCTCCCTGTGAGACACGATGTGCAATGACGTAAGCGCAATGCACAACATCCGGCATGTCTCCCTGAAAGCTTTGCTCCAGCACTTGTATTCCCCCCAGCTGTTGCTAGGAATCATTCACGTGTTGGTCGTGAACGCTAATTCTGGTGTATAAATTACTCAGTAATCCTTGCATTTAAACTAGGAGAAATGAGAGCTGCTGAATCAACCACTGTTTCATCCCTTTCTGCGCATGTGTCAGTGATCAAAACTCATTTTGAATGGATTTACACGCAGTGATCAACCCAAATGCAGGCAAAGGATTCACTCATATCGGTGATTAGATTTCGGTACAGTAGTCCGCATTCTTGGTGTTTACTCACAGGTATAAATCAACTTTTGAGTAACTGACACCTGGTAATTGAGTAATACATTGCTTATAAACAGGCATTTGCTTATCTTCTTTTCATAGCTTCACTGTATTTCTTAAAGGAAAATGGGTTACTAAACTCCAGTAACCTGAGTGGCTGACTGCAGTCATGAGGGGTGAGTGTATCAGTCAACACCACCTGAAAAAGAAAAGAAGAGCTGCTATGATGCTGACACTTTTGTGCTGGCACTGAAAGCCTTCCACTCGCAACTGCCACTGCTCCGCTAGGCGCAGCTATAAGTGCATTACATTCAACTCCATTGTATCATGCGTAGAAAATGGGTTATGTAGGGCCAAAACAGCCTATTTTCTAAGCATGATTAGACCCTTTAGGGTGTGTATTGTTGGGGATACCCACCCTTCCACGGCTGTAAGGCCCTCTGCTTGCAGTGGCAGACATCACTATACCCTTGGCAGGTAGGTACCCCCAACAACCCACACCCTGGTTGGTCTTATCCCTTAATTGGTGGAGTCATTTAAGAAAGGGCTAAAATCTTTTTATTCAAGCCTTGGTTAGCCATTTATAATGCTGTACCTCTGTGTGATTTCATTATTTATTTATTTATGTATTTATTGTTTTTTGATTATGTTGTAACGTTTTTGTTGTATGCTTCCCTTCTGTGAAGCACCCTGGGCACTTTATAAATAAAACTGGCATGCTTTGCCTTACCCAGAATGGCAGTTTATATTGTTGTAAGGTACTAAACCCCATTATAGATCAATTGAGTACCCCAACCAATAGGAGCACTCGTTTCATGTGCACATGAGACTCTCCAGTTCTGTAAAGAGTGTCTTACACAAAACTGCCATGGAAACTGGCATGTTTGATGAACTGTTTTAAAATTTGTAATATACTATTGATCAATCTCAATCCATAATATATTAATACCTCCTCAGAGACCACTTTTACAGTTGTTGTTTTTTTAAACCATCAAGGGTCCTTCAGTACAGCTCACTTCAGTACAAAAAAAAAATAGGAATACACCAAATCAGGCTGAGAAGCCTAATACAAAAAAAGCGAAAAATCATAGCGAAAGAGGACTGAAATGAAAAGCTCACTCATCAAATCTTTAACCAATCAATAATACTCCATTTTAAACGTCCGGAATTAAGTGCCCGAGGATTCAGGGTTCTAAAATCTGCACATAGAATTATTATATATACTAAAATTACAATTAATCAGACAGCAAATAAGGCAGCAACCTTTTTAAGGGAGAAGACAATACGGAGCAGGAGGCCCTTCTGTTGGGTCTACTATGCCATCCTGACATGCCGTTGCCCGACACCCAGGAGCCTGAAAATTGTATCCTGACAGTTAGGAATTGCCTGCGACAGAGTTTGTTTCTATGTTTCAGGGGGCTTTGCCCCCAGCACCTCCTTTATTTTTGATTGCCAACTGAAACTGCAATATGGACAGGGAGTACAGAAAAAAGAGCCACACTAAAGCGTTCTGGGTTGCTCAATGACAGTTTTAGCAATTATGTTGAAAGAGTCATGGCAGTTACCCAGAGCGCACACTTGCAAAAAAACAGTCCAGCAACCTCTGTGTTAGCATTGCTTCAAAGTCCATTTATTTTGCCAAATATAAAACAGCCATACACATGGGTCAGAAAACCACACACCAGACTTCTAACGTTTCAACTCATCAGAGTCTTTGTCAAAGATAGCGCCCCATGCATAATTGCTTAAATAACACATAAGAAGAGTCACATGTGAATTGCTTCAATAGATTACTTAAAGATACAGTACAGAGTAAAAAACTTGTAACATGCCAAAGAAACCAACTGCTAATAAATAGAAAGGAGAAAGCTGATACGATAAACAGGGATGAATTGTTGAGAACAGGTTTAAAACCAAGAGAGAGAGACAACTCAAACAAGCTCTATTCTCCACGCCCTACAATGACTGTTTCTATTACATAAAACATAAGACAAATTATTGGAATATACTAAGATCTAAAACAGAGGGGGAGAGAAGGCATTTAACAGACTGAACTGATGAATCTAAAAATAACAAATCTTTGGGAGATAGGGTTATGCGTAGGGATCATTGTATCCCCCAAAAAAGAGAGTTTAACTTTCTGGAGTAGCAACCATTTAAAAGAAAATTACCCTTATGAGCATTGTGTATGCTGCAGTAACATCTACAGACTGAAAAAGATTGAAAAAACAGAGATTTGTGACTTTATTAACTGTCAAACCACTGGAGTGATATACCTGTTGAAATGGCCACGTGACCTTGTGTATACAGGTAAGACTTCAAGGCAGTTAAAAATCCATATAGGAGAACATAAGGTTTGTATTCAAAGCAAGGACCATAACTCCCCAGTAGCCAGATATTTCCTTGAGGCTAGCCATCAGCTGTCCTTCCAGCGCTTCTTCGGACTGGAGTAGGTACAAGAGAATAGGAGGGGAGGGGATTCTGAGGAAGAAACTACTAATTAAGGGGACCTTACTTTATAGACAGATTTAAATCAACAGATCTAAAGTATGGTCTAAATGACCATATTGAGACTGGTTGCCAGTCTTGCAGCAGTCTTTTATTAAGAGTGTCTGCGTGAAGGACAAAAGTAAAAAGAAACTGAGTTTGCTCAAAAGAGACTGAGTAACAGTGGTGTTTGAAAGTATCTGCCCCTAGGCTAACATGGAAAGTTCAAAGAATATGTTTAACAAGTTTCAAAAGTTTCAAAAAGTTTGTAACAGAAACCATTTATGTAGAGACTGGTGATGTTTAGGAGTGACCTTTCACCCATATCACCACCTTATGCTATTTACTGCAATAACAGCTAGCAGTGTATAGCCTGACAGTAGGAGATTACAGCTCTCAGGATCAGGGGCTGGATTTTCAAAGAGTCTCGAATGCCTCAAGTCCAGTTGTGCCGCGCATATGGCACAAGGGACTTGTGGCATTCTCCTAGCCAGAAATCAAGATTTTCGATCCTGTTCACCAGCTGCCGCAAGTTAGACCAACTTTTTCTGGTCTAGCTTTCAGCAATTCCATGTACCCACTTTTACACAGCTTGCATCAAATATCTGGTGCATACTTCCATAAATCAGGTAAGCTTCTTAGCAATCTCTGATTCAGTAAAGGTGTTCCGGTGCAGCTGCTGCCAAAAAGGGTTTGACGCAGGGCTTAATGCAAGCCCTTTGCCACCATTGGAAAATTGGGCCCCAGAAATCTTGTAGATAGTAAAGAGACTTACCTACTCTTGAACTCTTAATTTGTTTTAAATAGAGCCCCGGAGAACCAGACACCTAGGTGTTAGTTCTCTGGCACCAGTAGGTGCTGCTCCCAAGTGGGTCGGGCAGGAACCCAAGCCTCTTCATGCTCAGACATGCATGGATACAAATCTGACGTGGATGACTCTGTGCGTGCATGTGCATGCACACACCCAATTCAAGTCAGGCTGCCACTACATGTAGCTGGCCTGCAGTATAGTGTCCTCTGCTCTAGAGTGAGAAGAAGACTGAAGCCAGGAAGGGAGAGTTCAACCTGGGGTAAGTGGAAGTTTATGTATCAGAAAGTTTGGTTTAAAGGTTTAGCCATGTTAAGACATTATTTTAACTTCTGCCCAGGCTATCTCCTTTCACAGGCTCTCCCAAATACTTAACTTTCAAGCATTTGAGCGGAAATGTAAGAATTCATTTATTTGAACCTGATGTTGTTTTGGTGCTTTTACAGTACAGTGCACTAAGTTTGTTTTAAATAGCCACAATTTGCTACAATATGGTGGTGTTTTTGTAAATGAACACTCAGAATCTGGTTCATGGTAAAGGTATCATTATTGTGTAATGTAAATTTGTCAGAAGTGCATGTTCAGATTGATACTTAAGTAATAAGTAAACTAGTGGACAGGGGGGGTGGTACAGGCACCCCTAGCACAAAAAGGGTTGCCAAATGCCCTTCCCCCATCACCAACTAGTTTAGCACAAGGATGTGCCAGTTATACTCAGACCAAAACACCACACCAAACATACTCAGACCAAGCATTTCAACAAAATTACACAACCAAAACACATTAAAAATGCAAATGACCAAAACAGAAGGGGATGGAAGGCAATGTGCGTCAATGCTCATAGTTTGCCAAACAAAATCCCTGATCTCACATCCATAATGACAGACGCACAATTAGACTGGGTTCCTGTTATGGAAACATGGTTCACTGGGAACCACTCCTGGGATGTCACCATCCCAGGGTATATGTTATTCCAGAAAGATTGTGAGGGAAAGAAAGGAGGGGGAGTGGCACTGTATGTCACAGATGACATATGCGCAATGGAAATCCAGGGAAAACACAGTAAAGCAGAGGCCCTTTGGGTTACACTAGGAGCCGGGGACAAAGCCCCTATCTGGGTAGGAGTCATATACAGATCCCCATCCCAGGAGGCTGACACAGACAAGGAGCTCTTGGAAACCATCTTGATGATGGTGGACAGGGGCAAGTTGCTGCTGTTGGGGGACTTCAATCTACCACATGTGGATTGTACCTCATACACAGCATCCTCAGACCAGAGCCAATAGTTCCTTATTGCACTAAGGGGAGCAGGTTTGCATCAACTGGTGAACTCACTCACCAGAAACAAAGCAATATTGGATCTGGTGCTGACAAACAGCACAAGGATCCCAGAAGCGGATGTGGGAGCCAGTCTAGGAACCAGTGATCACAGTTTAATCTGGTTTACTGTAAACAATATGGAGGAAAATAGTCATACCAAAATCAAGGTACTAGATTTCAGAAAAGCCAGCTTCCCCAAAATGAGAACTATGATCGCATGCATGCTAGAAGGAGGAATCACAGGAGATGTAGAGGACTGCTGGAATACTCTGAAGGCTGCTCTGCATAAAGTAACAACTGTATGTACTAAGCAGATCAGCAAGTCCAAAAGAAGGAAAAGACCACTCTGGGTTTCTCACAAAGTAGGATCCAAAATCAAAGAGAAAAAAAAAAAAAGTCTTTTACACAATTCAAGCACACAAAACACGAAGTAGACATGGAAGAATACAAGAACAAATTAAAGGAGGCGGGGAAAGCTGTTAGAAGGGCAAAAGCACAGATGGAAGAGAAAATAGCACAGAGTGTTAAGAAGGGAGACAAAACCTTCTATAGATACATAAGAGACAAAAGCAAACCTAAGGGAGGAATAGTCCAACTAACAACCAAGGAAGGTAAGATGGCAGAGAGTGACAAGGACAAGGCAGAAGTGCTAAATGAGTTTGTTTGCTCTGTCTTCACTATAGAAGACAGTGGCAAAGGTCCCACACTGAGCAGAACAAAGGAAGATACGCAGGGAGCAGATACTAGCCCCTTCACAAGGGAGAGGGTCTTAAAAGACCTTAATAAACTGAAAGTGGAAAAAGCCATGGGACCGGACGGCATACACCCTAGCATATTGAAGGAGCTCCGACAGGAACTGGCCACACCGCTGGCTGAGCTCTTCAACACTAGACAGCAGGAAAATACCTTAGGACTGGAAATAGGCAACTGTTGTGCCCTTACATAAGAGCAGAAACAAGGAAGATGCAGGAAATTACCACCCTGTCAGTTTGACCTCAGTTGTGGGGAAAATGATGGAGTCACTACTGAAAGAGAGGGTAGTGGTGTACCTAACAGATACTGGAAAAATGGACCCAGAGCAACATGGCTTCACAGCAGGATGCTCTTGCGAAACTAACTTGATCAACTTCTTTGACTGGGTCACCAGAACATTGGATCAGGGAGCAGTGGTGGACGTTGTATACCTAGATTTCAGCAAGGCCTTTGACACCATCCCTCACAGAAGGCTAACCAACAAGCTGGAACATATGGGAGTTGGCCAGAACATGGTCAGCTGGATCAGTCACTGGCTAAATGATAGGACCCAGAGAGTGCTAGTCAATGGATCATTGTCAAGGGAGGGTAGGGTGACCAGTGGCATATCTATAGCAGACACAGCAAATGGACTAACAGGGAAGGTTTGCCTGTTCACAGATGATACAAAACTCTGCAACAGGATGGACACAAGGGAAGGAGTAGACAACAAGGAAGCTGACCTTAGAAGACTAAAAGATTAGTCCACAGACTGGCAGTTACAATTTAATGCCAAAAAGTGTAAGGTAATGCACTTGGGAAAGAGAAACCTTGGAAAAAAGTACAGACTGCGAGGACATCAACTTGAGGAGACACAAATGGAGCGAGACCTCGGCATAATCATCACTGACAAATTAAAGGTAGGAAAACAATGTGAGAAAGTGGCACAGAAAGAGGGTGGCATCTTTGGATGTATAAGTAGAGTTATTTCTAGTAGAAAGAGGGAGGTTATCATGCCCCTCTACGGGTCCTTGGGGAGGACACACTTGGAATACTGCATTCTGTTCTGGAGACCTCACCTCAAGAAGGACACTGACCATTTGGAAACAGTGCAGAGAAGGGCTACTAAGATTGTGCATGGACTGCATCACAGGTCATATGAAACAAGACTCGGGGAGTTGAACCTATACTCCTTGAGCAGAGAAGAAACAGAGGGGACATAATTGAAACATTTAAGTACATGAGAGGATTTAGCACAGATCAGACAGGCAATCTATTTCAACAGAACACAGCAGCACGCACGAGAGGTCAAGATATGAGACTGGTAGGAGGAAGGTTCAAAAGCAACCCCAGGAAGTAATTCACAGAGAGAGTGATAGACCCATGGAACAGCCTGCACCAGTAGGTGGTAGCATCAAAGACAATCATGAAGGTTAAACTCGCATGGGACAGACGTAAAGGACAAGTTAGGACGAAGGCTGCACAGGGAGGGTGGTAGTTTCTAGGGCTGACTAGATGAATCACACAGTCTCCATCTGCTGACGCTTTTCTTATGTTTTTATGTTCTAATAAACCACAACAGGGTGTGCATTATACGATTTTAATGCACGCCACAGGGGTGTAGTAAGGCATGAGGCCAAAAGCTGAGTGTCCTTATGCCCATAGGAAATGCATGAAAATCCTATGATGCACATCCTGGAGGGGCTTATTACACTTATAAAATGGCTCTAAGTAGATTTTGGGGGGAGAAAACTGAGATTTGGCACCTGACCTGGCTGGGAGGTGGTTCACACTCAATATGGGCAGAGAAACAGGAGGTATGGGTACCAGGGTGATAGATTTTAAGAGGGTAAACTTTAATAGGATGGGGGAAATTTTGGTTGGGCATCTGGAGGGAATTCAAGCATGCATGGATGTTGAGTAAAAATGTGGTATTATTAAAAAGGGACTAGCAAAGGCTGCTGAGACTTGTACCAGGACACGGAGCAAGAAAGGTAGGGCAAAGAAGCCAAGTTGGCTGACTCAGGAGGTCATGGAAGGGGTGAGAGCCAAGAGAAAAGCATTCCAGAGACTGAAGAAATTGGGAGGCCAAGGGGACATGGATGAGTGCACGAAGAAGTCCAGGGAGGTTACCAGGCTAGTCAGGGCAGCCAAGGCATACATGGAGCTGAGACTGGCACAGGGAATTAAGGACGGGGAAAAGGACTTCTTCAGATACATTGGCAAGAGAAGGAAAGACAAAGACCAGATCATGAGGATTAAGAAGGACGGGGTGGGGTGGAGAAGGGGGGACCAGGCAGAGGCACTGAATGATTACTTCTGCTCTGTGTTCACGGAGGAAAAAGGCAGGGGGCAAATACCACATGGGAGAGGTGGAGTGAGCAGGGGAAGGGGTGACTGATAAGGATTACAGAGGATAGGGTTCTGGAAGGACTAAGGGCATTGAGGGTGGACAAGACACCGAGACCAGACAGCATTCACCCTAGGGTGCTTAGGGAGCTAGCGGAGATCTTGGCGGGACCACTGGCAGACCTATTCAGTACATCTCTGGACACAGGATGCATGCCACAAGACTAGAGGATGGCCCATGTGGTGCCCATTCATAAAAGTGGCCCAAAGGATGAACTAGGCAACTACAGACCGGTGAGCCTCACTTCAATCATAGAGAAGTTCATGGAGACAATCCTAAAGGAGAGGCTGGTGTCCTTTTTGGAGGGTAATGGTCATCAACATGGGTTTGTCTTGGGCAGATCCTGCCAGACAAATCTAGTTGGGTTCTTTGACTGGGTGATCAGGGAGCTGGACATGGGCCATGCAGTGGACAGCCTGTATTTGGACTTCAGCAAGGCCTTTGATTCTGTGCCACATGGGAGGCTGGGGGGAAGCTGGAATACATAGGGGTGGGAACAAAAAAGGTCAACTGGATCACCAACTGGCTGAGGGGTAGGCAGCAGAGGGTAGTGGTGGGAGGGGAACTCTCGTTACCAAGGGATGTCACAAGCAGGGAGTCGCAGGGTTTGGTATTGAGACCAGTGCTGTTTGGGATATTCACAGCCAATATCTCAAATGGGGTCCGGAGTAAGATCAGTCTGTTCGCAGACGATACCAAGATGGGAGCTGTGGTAGATGACATGGAGGAGTGGAGGGGACTGCAGGACGACCTGACCAAACTATAGGAGTGGTTGGAAATATGGCAGATGGGGGTTCAATGCCAGGAAGTGCAAGGTCCTGCACTTCAGAGCTAGTAACCAGGGGAGGAACTGTCATCTGGGAGGGGTAGATTTGGAATGCACTGTGGAGGAAAAGGATCTGGGGGTGCTAATTATGGGGAGCATGAACCACTCAGCTCAGTACAAGAAGGTGGCTGCAAAAGCAAACAAGATGCTGGGGTGCATAGCAAGGGGAATTTCCTCCAGGAACAGGGAGGTGATCCTTCCCTTGTACAGGTCGCTGGTCAGGCCGCACCTGGTATACTGTGTACAGTACTGGCGGCCATTCGTGAAGAAGGACATCAGATTGTTGGAGAGGGTGCAGCATAGGGCAATGAAGATGACCCAGGGAATGGAAGGAAAATCCTATGAGGAGAAGACGGGAGAGCTAAACAAGTACACCCTGGAGGAGAGGAGGGATGGGGGGATATGATTAAAATCTTTAAATACGCAGAGGGAATAAACAAGACTAATACAGAAGAGATTTTCCAGATCAAAAGGGGAAGGGATATGAGAGGGCATCAGCTGAGATTGGAGGGGGGAAGATTCAGGAGGGAAATCGGGGGAGACTTTTTCACGAAAAGGGTGGTGGACAAGTGGAATACTCTGCCTGAGGAAGTGTTATCCTGTAGAACAGTGGGTGGATTTAAGAAGGGTGGGACATAGTGGGGGTTGTTGTGAGGAGGAAGGGAGGGTGGGGCAGCTGCAAGTTGAGGGGCTAGCTGCTCAAATGACCAGACTCAACAGACTGTGAGGCCTGTTTCTGCTGGCATTTCGTATGCTCATATGACCATGCATTTATAGAGATTTAATGCACAGTCAGGTGACATCTCTTGGCCAATTAAATTTATAGATTGTTTTTCTTGCCGTTTTATAATTAGTTTTAAATCACACAAGTTTGGAATGTGATTTTCTGCCCACAGAAAACCAAACAAAATATACTACATGAATAAATCAACTGAATTAGATTAGGTTAAGTAACTTTTAGTTTAAGTGTGCTTAGACAATATATACATGAATGTTAATATCATTAATTAATTATAAATAATTACTTTCATTAGTTGATGAAAATAGCAATTGAACTGAGAAGAAACAAATATTGCTTATGCAAGTCACACTGAAAACGTAAGTGTGGACCAAGCACCTATATGTGATTAGGCATTTAACATAATATGTACTTACATGGGACTTGTAAATTTTATAGGACCTTATTTTCATTTTTTTATTTTATTAGATATAATAATTTTACGTGCAGATTCCTGAATCTCTGATGAAGAGGAATATTAGCCCTGCAACATTTGGATATTTAATTCTGGATGTTTAAAATAAAATATTATTGATTAAAGATTTGATGAGTGAGCCATTGATTCCAATCCTTTCTTGCTTTTTTTTACACTTATGTTATTGATTTTTAACTTCAATTGATACAAGTCTTTCCAGCAGGCAAGTACATAGAAATACTGTGTTAGATGTCACAGCATATGGGGGTTTTCAGAAAGCATTAAAATAAGACAATACATAGATGTATCAATAGGCTATTGCTGCTCAGATCAGGGGTGATCCGACATCTGAAATAAGACATGTACATAGTGCACACTTATGACAGGCTATGCATCCCCCATTATACAACAGGGGTGAGTAGATAACCCATTAGATAAAAACAGGTATTCTCACTGCAGTGTGACAACTCCAGTTAGCACACTGTGATGACATCATCACAGTGTGATAACTGGAGTTGTCTCCAGTTATCACACCCTTGCAAATCTGCACAAATGGTAACTTTTGCAACAATAGGGGTCCCTATTGTATAAAATGGATACATGATGTTCACTCATGTAATATGGAAAATATTTTGACTCCTGCACCATGACCTCTGGATACTCTCTCGTGGCTTCGCCACTTGTAAATATCCAAAAGTCACTCTAAAGGACTGAAAATATTTTCCATATCACACTCATGCCCATCATGTATCCCCTTAATATCCTGCAAAGGAGAATGAAAAATATAGCAACTTGAACAGCTTACACTGCTCTGCAGATCTGTTGAAATGGAAGATAAACCAACATCATTAATATTACCGCCTGAGTATTTCAGGCTTCTGCTAATAGTTATTTTAGTGAACAATTTTTAGAATAGCCTTGGGCCCAAATTATGGACTTTATTAACTTAACCATGAATGTGGGAGCTGGTTGCTGAGATAAAAACCTAAGAAAGGCATAAACAAAATGTTGTGCTTAGTAAAGCTATAAATCCCACTTGGGCACATCAGAAAGTGTTGATACTGGCAAAGTCAGAGTTTCATCTGAGCCACTCTTAAAGTTGTAAGAGTGGTTTTACATTTTTAGGATATCAGAACCACTCACCTTTGGTATGCTGTTTTCTTACCCTAAGAATGTGCATGAGGCCACTCTTATAGCGGTAAGAGTGGTCTCAGTGGCGGTATTAACATACAAGAAAAGTATGTCATAAAACAATCTTTGAAACAAGCATCTTCCTCAAGTATACCCAACATGTATTCTTACCTCTCAAAGAAATGAGGGACACTGGCACTCAAAATAAGGCAGAATAAGAGAGCCACATCCTCAAACATGGAGTTACAAGCTCAAAATGACATGGGGACAATTGTCTTTATTTGTACACAGTTTAGTTTTGATTTAGCTTCTTAGAATATCATAACTTTCTGCCTTAAAGTCTGAATTTATAGCACATTCACAGTGTAGGCAGCACATTTTCCAAGAGGGACAGATGAGGGAAATAGCCATTTTAAGGGGCAAAATAAGGGGCATCCTTTGTAATCATGGATGGCTAAGAGGTAGGCATGTACTGGTGCAAAACTGCACCTTGCTGAAGAGGGCTTCTCTCTGAACACCTATAGCATGATCCAACAGACAAACCATAGAAATAATGTATGGACAGCTTAATTTACACAAGGTACAATCTGAAATCCAAGACCAACACTCACCAGTAGATTGTGTATGCCTCTGCTTGTGCTGGGTCCTGGATGTTTGGTTCATTCAGAAGTTCTTGAATTCCTAGTAAGATCTGTTTAATTGTGATAGCGGGCCTCCAGTCTTTATCCTCTTCTAAGATGGACAGGCACACCGTCCCTGACGGGTACACATTGGGGTGGAATATCGGGGGCTCAAATTTACCTGCAATGAAGGGAGATCAGGAATGACATCATGGCATGCTAGTTAGGTTGTCGTACTCAAACTGCACTGAACCCTTCCTTCCTAGTTAGGGCTGTTTACTTAATCTGCATAAGAATTGTTGACTGGGTGCTTTTAAGACCTAACAGACAAACATTGGGAACATACCAAGCCAAAAAAAGCTTAGTCCATTGTAATTGCATTGCAGTTGCAATGTAGCTGCATGTAACAAACATGTAACTACAGTATAATTACTCTATTGCACATAATTAATGATTAATTACATTAAACCAGACTCTTAAAGTGTAACCGGTTAGTCTACCAAACCTCTAGAAAGAATTACACTAATTTACTGCTGTGGGGCACTTCAACTACATCAGCTGAATCCAATTAGTTGAGCATAATTTGGGATCCCCTGGAAGAAAAAACATTACTGTAAGTCATTTTCTTCTTCTATCTAAAACACTAAATTTTAAAAGAAATGCTTAGCTCCTACTTGAAACTGAATATTTTTCATCGAGGGGAAGGGGTTAATATTTCTTCACAGACTCACCACCCACATTCTGCAGCCTGGGTAGAGGAAATGTCAAAAACACAAGGAACTTCTGTCCCCCTGACTAGTTATGTTTACATTACCGCTGCACTGTGGCAGCCTCGCAGTTCCTGTATGGAATGCAACACTGTCGCTGTTGGTAGCACATCCACATGCAGAGGAGCTGTGGAGCACAGTGAGTGCTGGCTGCTTCATGAACCCCAATATTTTTTAACCTTTTTTTAAAATGTTCCTCTCACTCCCAACCTACCTGATCTTGATGGTGTTTTAAAAAAGGCAAAAAAATAAAAACACTGCTGCCTTCCACTCGCCCCCTCTGTGCACTGCCTCACCTGACCCTTAACCCACAACCCCTAAGACAGCCTACAATGCTGCACAGGGTGGGGAGCTTTCAAACATAGACATAAAATGCCTGCTACATTTTTGCTCCCCAACACTGCTGCATTTGAAAGCACCTGCAATAGATGGGCTCTACAGCGTTACCAATCATGTCTCCACAGATCCACTGGAAGAAGTAAGACGTAAGAGTAAACACAGAGTAAACATGCCTTGTGTTCATGTTCTCTGGTGCTCATCACAAGACAGCCTGCACTTCATCAAGGGTGTGCCTATTTCTTACCAGCAGACAGAGGCTGGAGCCTACAGATATTCCAAGAATCAAGCTTCTCCATAGATTCCCGCCAATTGATCTGTGCCAGTGGTGCTAGGACCCAGTACTTTTCTGGAGGGCCGGTGGTGTGTGTAGGCCCCATACATGGTGTCACCACGTGCACCTGCTGGTATACAGTGCCAGCCCCCAACTGCCTCAGTTCCTTTTTTCCCACCGTTGAATGTGAAGCAGCAGCATTGCTGCATTCCACGTCAGGGCCAGAACTTCAACATCTATGCGATGACAGAATTTAGTTCTTCAGTTTTAATTTAAATACATTGCAGTTTGTTATTTCTGTGTCAGTTTTGTTAGTTTAAAGAGCAGCTTCTTAGTTTTTAGTAGCCACTCCCCAAAACATATATCATAACTGACCTGACCGGGAGTTGCTGTATAGAAATCTTTCTGTACAATTCTTCCATTTTAAAAAGTTATTCACCTCATAATTTTATTCCCAGACTTCGCCAACAAAAATAGAGCTACTTCCCTAAACTGGACCAACGCCCCCATGCCAACACACACAGACCCATTTTGTGATGTCAGTAAACGAAGGCTGCCAGTGCATGCTCCACTTTTTAAAATGGAAGAATTGTACAGAAAGATACTGAACACAGAAGGTGTTTTGGGCCGGGACGGAGTGGCAAGATGGCCACAGTGCTGCTCCGCTCTCCACTTGCTAAGAACTAAAGGCTACAGTGAGGTTTTTATGAATGGAACCTACATTGTTCTAACTTGTAGCCTGGGTCTGAGCTTCTCTAAAGTATAGAAGCCCTAACATGACCTTGCTCTAACGGTTGTAATGACCACCCATTAGTTTTAGCGTTCTAGCATTTTTTGGCTCACTTATTGAACTGGAGCATTTGTGAGAGCAAATCATTTGAATAAGTAGCGTTGCCATGGACTGGAGTTCGGGATACTGTAGTTTAAGCCACCTGTTAATCTGGGATTGACAGTTTTGCATCGGACCTGTGCATTACAGTGAAGCCATGCTAAGTATTTAGAGACACTGTAATATAATGTAGAAGGAGCCCTACATTAGCGAGTGTATTCAAGCTACAAGACCCCTCTGAGAAGGAGCATGGAAATTCATGGTGCACGAGGTGATTTGGAGCACTTTGAGTGCTGAAAAGGCTTTGTGCAACCTGAATAAGGTATGCCACCTTTGCCAAGGGGGTTATTGAGTGCTTATTCAAATAAATTGTCTGAAGTTACTATGCTCAGAGAAGTGTTTTTCTCTTTTCTCTTCTCCTCAGGTGGTTAAACTTCTGTTTGGATTGTGAGCAATTTTGGAGCAGTATGAATCCAGTGCAGCTCATGAACCAGAATAAAAGTGCAGCAGCAAGTTAGAGATTTTGAGATGGGAGACTGTGGGAGCCTGGGGAAACCTGGAGCGGGAGTTTGATATTGCTCTACCTTTACTGTGGTAACTCTTCTTCTGGGTTTAATAATGACACTATTGCAGCAACCCATGGAGTCTGCTTCAAGGGAGAATTCCCCCCAAAATGTTGAATCTCTGCTTTTGGAGCTAAACTTCTGAGGTGTATAATTCTATTGAAGTGGACTCTGATGGTGTCAGAGCCCTTTAACTCCAAAGCTTGGACAAATGGATTCACGAGCACAGATGCAGCCCCTCAATCTCTGTTTAAAAATGTCTGTTTTCCTTTGTAACTCTGCACCACTAAATGGCCACAAATATCAGCCTAAATAGGCAAATAATTCCTTTTGAAGAATGTTACTCAGTAAAATTGGCATTTATCTGCTAGAAAATGGCTAGTCACTGAAACGAGACTCCTGGCAATGGAGCTTCTGTGTGTGTATGCTTTTTACAACTATTTTTTTATTTTAAAGTTCAGCGCTTGGTTAAAGTTGTGGTGTACATTAGCAATTTGCAGCTATACTCCATGACTATTCTGGAAAACTCCGGCTGGGAGTGTTGCTGCACTAATCATCTGTGCAGCTAAAATTAACTTTCAGCTAGCGATTACACTGGAGTTTTCTAGTGATGACGAGTGAGTTTTGCTGAGCTTTTTCAGCTTCGTGCATTTTGAAAGGTTATCGGTGAGTTTTTACATCTGCACAGGTACGCTAAACTTGCCAAAGGGAGTTGGGATTGAATTTAATTTGATTGATATCATTAACTGCACTCTGAGATCGATCTTCTTCTCCCGTTGCAGGCCTTATACTTTACTACTTTTAAAATCCATTGATCCTGAAGTCTGTGTATTTCAAGCATGAGTGAATGTTGCATTTTATATTAAGTTTTATGTTAAGGTGGATATTTTATTTTATAAATAATGTACTTCAAGGAAAGCATGTTTTAACACATGCTATGTAAATGGATTGAATTATAATTATTGGTCTCGTTCAAATTTTAATACATTTCTTTCTCTTCCCGTTCCTTTTTCCTGAGTTACACTGAACACTGAGGTTGAGTCCTTGCAGGCATATATTTTAGTGCTTTCAGGTGCTATTAGGTTAAAATGATTAAGATACCAATTTATTCCAAGCATTTAGAGTACTGGGTAAATTTTCAGAGGTGACCCTCTGACTCAGCCTTCTCTTTCTGTATCGGATGTTTGTCTAGCTTGGAGTGGTTTAACAATTTAGTCTGAAACAGGGGAGAGGCAGGCTTCAAGTACTCCTACTGTTACGGACATAAATATTAGTATGGAAATTCTGGTGCAAAGTATAATAAGTGATTCAGTATGCATATTGGGACAGGACCCGCTGTTATTTTGCATTTGTTGATACTGTGCCTCTCTGACCCTCATTCCCAAGTTTGGTAGCTGTGTGCCAGGGTTGGTCTAATTGGAATGTCAGCCTAGGCCTGGAGCCAGGGTGGACTAGTACCCACACTTTATTTGGCACAATGGCACCCAGTGGACGGGGGAAATTATGGGGAGAATGCTTTCTTGACATAGAGTGGGATTCAGCAGGTGTCGTCCCACTAACACATGTAGAGATGACAGGTCAGAAAAGTTTTTGTGCTTCTGATAACAAGTGGTGGGCTTGAAGGAGTGTCCCTAGCCTGAAGTCGAGCAGTTTGCTGTCTATCCGCTTTGCTCTGATGGAGTCCCCTTACCAGACGGTGTGGAAAGTTGTATTGGGTTTATTTATTCATCTATCTAGTTGAAAGTGCTTTTATGGGGAGTATAATATACATTTGTGCCTTGTAAGTATATATATTAGTGCCTTCAGGTTAAAATGATTAAGACATCTTATTTCATTTCAATGTATCTATGCACAGAATGAAGAGTTCATGTTGTAAAAGGAAAACTTATATCTTGTGAATAATTTCTGGTCACTGCAGCATTTTCAGTTTAAAATTATTTCAGTTTTATTGCTTAAAATCCTTTCTGTTTGTATGTTTTGTAAAGGCTCTTGCTGAACAAATAAACCTTTTATGATTATGATTACAGAAAGATTTCTATACAGCATCTCCTGGCCAGGTCAGTTATGATATATGTTTAGGGGAGCTGCTACTAGGAAGCTGCTCTTTAATACACAAACATTTAAAAGTTTTCACTCAGCCCTACCTCAGGCTAATGGTCGATGGCCAAAGAAGAAGGTGGGATGCCTGAAGACGCAGGTTGGTCCAGCAACAGCAGTGTTGTCTGGCCATCTCCTCTCTCTGGGCAGGTGCTCTGGCAACTGGCAGTATGGCACCAGCAGAATGGACAGTTCTCCCAAAGTCACAGAAAGAAATGGTCCAGATACTGCACACACTCTGCACTGTGGGCTTTGCACCGTTTGACCTCAACTTCCTCTCTCAAGTATAAGGGGAAGAAACTGCACCGGATGAGGTCATCATCTGATCTCTGCTTTGAGACACTAGTCTATTTGAACCAAGGTTCCCCACTGTTCTCAACAATGACACTGGGTATGCCTGGGCCTATGAGGTTGGTGTCTACATCCCTAAACCTCACTCTGTCCAATAGAAGGGACTCTGTTGGGCAGTCTGGCCATCAGGCAGCTCTTATGGAGCAGTGGGTTAAGCATACAAGTCTAACGGTGTCATTTTTGGTGCCAGCTCCTGACCCCTTAGGGTTGGTACTGCTGGCGCTGTCTTCACTGCCGCTTAACTTAGGCACATGGCTGACTGACTCCAGCATCTGGGCTGGGCCAGGTGTTGGCACTGCCAATACCTGCCCCACTTGTGGTGTTGCCTCTATCCCCTCCAAGCATAGTGGTAGCCACTGTACCGTTGCAGTTCCTCTGGGCCAGTGTGTTTGTCAACATTATTTGCAGTGCCACATCCAGGATCTTGGGGCCTACTCTGATGCAAGATGTGTTGCATGGGCCTTCAGTGTCTAGATTGTTCCCTTCAGTAACGGTTCCAGGGTCATCCTCGGTACCACCTCTGGAATCATTCCCGATGCCCCATCTGGGGCTGGGGCTGGGGCAGGTGTTGACAAGGCCATGGTCTGTACTGTCACCTCTTTGAGACCCACCCCTTTACTACTCTCCAAGTGAGGATGGAGCAGAGGCAGATGAGGCAGATCCTAACCTCGTCATCTCAGATGGTGAGGAAGATGACTCGTACTACAGTCCAGAGAACCCAGAACTGGTCCCTGCCATCACACCTCAGGAGGATCTTTCCTTCTAGGCTGTGCTCAGAAATATGCATTCTGTATTGAATTATAAGCTAGCAGCCATTGACAAGGCTAGACACCTCCAACTGGAGTTACTAAATGTGCGTAATATCTCTTTAGTTCTTCCCATCCAGCCAGCCTTGGAGACACTCTCTGAGGTGGCCTGGAGGAGGTCTACTACTATGGCAGCTCTCCTCAAGCAGGCAGACAAGAAATACACGGTGCTTAAATCTAGGACCATGTGTTTCACACAGCCAGTAGCAGATGTCATTGTTATTCTGGCTGAGAATGACAAAGCCATAGTGTCCAAGAAAATCACTGCACACCCCACTAACAAGAAGTCATGCAAGGTAGACACCATGGGCAAGTAGGTATATGCCTCAGCTACCTTTGACATGAAGATAACTAGCTACCAGGGTCACTTCTGTAAATACAAGTATGCCTTCTGGTGCAAGTTTAGTTCTCTGGCACATGCTCTGCCAGACACAGGGTCAAAACAAAAGATGCTGCTTGATATTAAACAAGGTATTGAATCTAACAACCACCAGCCTAAAGCCTCTACAGATGCCTTTGATGCAGCAGCTCCCTCTGCTACTGCAGGTATTTGTCCAGGGGGCACTACTGGCTGTGGATTGCTGGCTTCATCCTGGACATCAAGCAAAAGAGTATGAATCTGTCCTTCGATGGCACTTATCTGGTTGAACAACAGGTGGAGCCATCTCTTAAAGGGTCTAACAAAATGAGAATGGCTCTTAAAGGAAAGCGGTCATTAATACAGATTCCTCACCCTCACAAGCCTTACTCCCCAACTAGTGGTTTTGCAAATAAAACGCAATTTTCTGTGCCTGTTTACTTACTTTTTAAAGTTTTTTAAAAGGCCGTTGATCCACAAAATGGTGCAGGCTGTGCATCTCCATTTCATTGCAAAGTGTGGTGCCACACTGTTCGGCTCCAATACAAGTAACATTAAGGCTCAAAACTGGAGCTTTCTGAAACTGATGCCAGCACTGTAATGCTGTGGAAGCGCCCTGGCTGATGGACACAAGACACGTCATACTGGGGACAGAGGTGGGTGTTTGTGGGTGCGCAAGGAGAGATTTCCACATGTAAGATGTTGGCGGGGAGGGCGCAAGATCAACCAGATATAATTTTAAATAAAATCTTGTTCTGTAAGTAGTACAAACACTACTATTTATGAAACTGCTAATTGTGCCCCACTTCATAAGAAGATGGGGCCTTACTGTGACATGGACATTTTCCTTTAATGCCTGAAAGACCATAAACAGCTAATTTGAGTGAGCAATTGTGTTTATCTGTGAGTCTTTGCAGTCCAGAGTTATTCATATGTAAATCAGCCTGTAATTAAGGGCTGGGGGAAGCCATATGTTTGAGGCTCCTGACAGGAAATTATGTCGCCGAGGATCTTGGCCCTCCATTGACTGTAGGTTAAATAGGAAATTGTCTGTTCTATTAAGTGTGTTTTAAGGTGTTATTACAACACTTTCTACATTTATAATACTTGTTTTGTATGTGCATTGAAACTGGTGAGTTATCACCTTTACATTTCAAGCTGTTAATAAAAATAATCCATCTTCAGGATTGCTTTAACCTCTAGGCTATACTGCCAGCTGTTCATTAAAAACTACACATCTCAAGGCTGGCTCTGTGGTGCCAACAGGTATTGGGGCCCCATACTGTATCAGGATTTCTAAACCCTGGCTGTGTTCATGTCAGTGCAGATTTCTGGGGCTGCCACAGCACCAACATCTGTCTTTTTCCATTCCCTCTCTTATAGCCTTTTATTTTACAATTTCAGGTGTGACCTCAGGTCTACAAGATGCAAATGTGACTATGTACCTACTGGCCTGGCATCATGAGGCAAGGCTTGAAATGTGAAGTTTTTGATTATCAGCTGGTGGTACAGCCTAGAGGTTAAAGCAAAAAGCTGTGAACAAGTATTTCATTAAGAAACAGTTATACTTTTAACTTCATCAAAATAAGTAAAATACTCTTTTAATAATGCATTTCAGATTATGCTTTTTTAAACAATGTTGTCCATCCATGTGTTTTTGCAATTAATAAACAATTAATAGTGTCTTATTTTTTTCTTTTCAAGTCAAATCTGGATAGAAAGAGCAAAATATTTCAAACAACATGAAGTCTTGCTGTATTCTGACTATTGCAGTGATGTCCAACCTTTGAACTGCCCCGGAGAGGAAAGAGTTAACTTTCCATGCAAGGCATGGAACGCTGAGCTCGAGCTCGGTTGAGACTCTGTCTGTTGTTGTTGTTTGAACCCAAACCGCCAGCTTCTTTACTCCACCTCACTGAACAGTCGCTCCAGAGAGTTCTCCTTTGCTCGGTTCAATTTAGTCGGTTAAAGTGTCGTTTTTTCCCTTGGTTTCAACCGAATTTATTCCATATAATCTGTCGGTTCAGTCTCTGTCTGTGGTACCGTGAGTACTAGATAGGTTTATTATTGTTTGCTTCTGTGTGGAACTTGTAAACGTCGGATCGGTTCGGTTTGAACTGATCAGGTTTGTTAAAAAAAGTTTGTTCTGCTTTTTAGAGTGTAGTAACCGGTCCTTATCGGTTCAAAAAAAAACGGATTTCGTTACGTTTTTTTCCACGACCCTTAACACGGTCAGGAATCAATAAGGGTGTCTTGCCTGGGATTGCCGAAAAGAGGTAAGTTTGGTTAGACTGGCCATGTCTGAGAAACCCAAGAGAAAAACTGGGCCCACTGGGTTTCAACACTGTAGTGTGTGTAGGGAAGCCTTTGCTAAGGCTGACCCCCACACCACCTGTGTTTATTGTCTGGAGTTTGACCACCTCGATTCAGACTGCCAGATTTGCAAAAGTTTTCCCACAGCTACCCTGGAAAAGAGAGTAGGTAGGCTGAGGGAAAGGGAGGCCAAAAAGTTTGCTGACCTGGATGGCCAGCTCGGTTCGGTTCCAACCAAACCAGAAGAAGTGTCCTCTGACCAGGGCGAAACTTCTTCGGGCAAAAGGAGAACTAACTCTGAGGAGTCAGTTCCGGTTAAAAGAAAAAGAAGGGATAAGTCAGCCAGTTCGGATCCACAAGTTCTTTCTCCAACCGCTGATGAAATAGCCAAAGCGATAAGGATTGTTCAGTCATTAACTCCGGTTCCGACCGAACCGGCACCATCGGTTAGGGGCTCAGTTCGGTCAGTTCCCCCGGTTCCGGATTATAATTTAGAGGATTTTTATGAACCGGAGGAGGAGGAAGGAGAGTATGAGAACAGTGATGGTGATTATGAAAGTCTGGATGTGCCCATTGACCCGGACATCTCCCCAGACAGACCTTCAGGGGTTTCTCCTCCTAGGCTTTCTGAGTCCCCTTCCCACTTTATGTTTTACAAAAAAGTGGCTGAAACTCTTCAGCTTCCTAAGGAGGAAGCAGTAGAGGATCAGGAGGAACCTGATTATGTTGAGATGATGGACATCCCAGAGTCCAGGAGGCTGTCTATTCCCCTCCATAAGTCTTTTGGGAAACAGACATTTAAAATTTTAAAGACTCCTAATTCTATACCTCCTGTGGACAGAAGAATGGACAAGAGGTATACTCTTTCAGGCTCAGATATGGAGTTCCTTTCCCAGCAATGCAGCCATGTTGGGGTAGTGCAGGCTGCTGCCTGTGATAAGGCAAATATACCCTTGGTTTCACACCTCCTAGAGAAGGACTCCAGGAGGACTGATGCCATGGCAAAGAAACAGTACATGGCAGCATCTTTGGGACTCAGGCAGGCTAATTATATGTCCTACACAGCTAGATACCAGAAGTCTAGATGGGACACTGTGATGGCTCTTGCTAAACAGGTCCCTGCAGGCCAGCTGAGCTGGAGCAGGAGGCTGCAGATGGTATTGAGGCATCCAGGTGCAATGTCATGCTGCAGTGGACTCCAATGATGTTTCATCTAGAGTCATGGCTACATCTGTGGCCCTTCGTAGGATGGCTTGGCTCAGATGTACTAGCCTGTCACAGGATACCCAGACTAAGGCCATGGATTTTCCTGTTGTTGGTAATTCTCTGTTTGGGGAGCAGACAGAGAACTACATGAAGAAAATGGATGAGTACAGGACCACCTATAGGAGTGCTCAGGCCAAGGAAAGGCAAGCCACTCCCCAGAGGCAGCATTCCAGGGGCAGGGGCAGGCCTTTTCATAGGCCTTTCTACCAAGCCCAGGCCTCCTCTTCCGCCTTTGCCCAGAGGGGGTTCTTCAGAGGGAGAGGCAGACGGGGTACAAGCAGGCCTGCTACCACCCCTCAGCCTAAAGCCCCTGCCAAACAGGCACCCTGATGGGTTTGCCCGGGCCGATTCTCCACTACCTGTAGGGGGCAGGCTGGCTTACTTTGTCCAGGACTGGTGGTCTTACCATCAGACAAATGGGTCCTGGAAGTAGTAAGCCAGGACGGGTTCTCAGCTTCAAACAATTTCCCAAGATGAGAACCAGGTCTTTTCCACCTGCAAATCCTTCAGAGGCCCTTGCCCTAGAGGCAGAGGTCTCTTCCCTCTTGGCTCTGAGAGCCATATAAAGGGTTCCATCCTTACACAAGGGAAAAGGATTGTACTCCAGGTACTTCCTAACTCCCAAAAAGACAGGAGAATGGCGGCCCATCCTGGATCTCAGATATTTAAACAAGCACCTTTTAAAGCCAAAGTTCAAAATGGTGACTCTGGGAATAATTCTACCCTCTCTAAGGCCAGAGGACTGGCTACTTTCCCTGGACCTCAAGGATGCCTATTTTCACATTCTCATCAGATGCTCCCACAGAAAGTACCTCAGGTTCAAGTTGCCCTCAGGCCACTATCAATTCAGAGTAATGCCCTTTGGCCTAACATCAGCTCCAAGGGTGTTCACAAAATGCCTGGCAGTAGTGGTTGCTTTCCTAAGGAGAAAAAAGATCTCCATCTTTCCATACCTGGACGACTGGCTCATAGTGGGTCAGTCACCAGACCAAGTCAAGTCACACCTACAGATAACTCAGCAACTCCTCACTTCTCTAGGATTCCTTCTGAATCTTTCAAAGTCAATTCTAGAGCCAGTGCAGCTCCTCACCTTCATGGGGCAGAGCTGGATACAATAAGGGCAAGAGCCTTCCTTCCCCTGGACAGGGCAAGGACCCTTGTTACACTGGCCTCTTCATTCACCCTCCAGGTGTCACGACCAGCAAGGCATTTTCTGCAGCTCCTGGGCCACATGGGTGCGTCAACAGCAGTGGTCCAACGAGCAAGATTTCAGATGAGGGACATTCAGTTCCACTTAAGAGCCTTCTGGTTCCAGAGAAAGGATTCTCTGACCAAGCTAATCCCAGTGACTCGAACCCTGATCCAGGCTTTGCAATGGTGGCAGGATCAGGACAACCTAAGGCAAGGAGTTCCCTTTTTTCACTCAACCTTATTCTCTAATCCTTACCACAGATGCCTCCCTCTTGGGCTGGGGAGCCCACTTGGGGGATCTGACCACCCAAGGGTTGTGGTCACCTCAAGAATCTCTGCTTCACATCAATCTTTTAGAACTCAGAGCAGTGTTTCTAGCACTTCAAGTTTTTTCCAAGTCTGTTCAGAACAAAGTAGTTCAGATCAGGACAGACAACACCACCACAATGTGGTACATCAACAAGCAAGGGGGCACTCGGTCTACGGCCTTGTGCACAGAGGCAATGAAGTTGTGGTCTCTGGCCTATTCCCTGAATACCTCTCTGATAGCAGTGCACCTCCCAGGAAGGACAATGTCCTGGCAGATGCTCAGCAGGATATCTCAGGGCCATCACGAATGGTCCCTAGATCCCCTGATTTTGAAGGTGATCTTCTCCAGATGGGGCACCCACAGATAGATCTTTTTGCAGCCCCAGACAATCACCAATTTCCTCTTTTTTGCTGCAGACCCCCAGTGTTGGGCTCAGTCCCCCTGGATGCCCTAGTTCTCAATTGGGAAGGGAAGTTCCTGTATGCTTTCCCCCCTTCCCTCTCCTGTTCAAGGTACTAGTCAAAATCAGGTCTCAACCCTGCAGAGTGATTCTGATTGCTCCAGACTGGGCCAGACAGCCCTGGTACCTTCTCTTGCTGTCCTTAGCAGTCCACCTTCCCCTGTCTCTTCCCAGGAATTACAACCTGTTAACATGTTCTCAGGGGAGGGTTTGGTATCCGAATCTCAAATCTCTCAATCTCAAGGCCTGGCTCTTGAAAAGTTAGAGTTTGCTGATTTGCATCTCTCTCAAGGTGTTCTGGATATTTTAAAGGCTTCGCGAAAGCCTTCCACCAGAAAGACTTACAACTCCAAATGGAAAAAGTTTACTATTTGGTGCTCTGGGAAGCATATTTCTCCAGAGTCTGCTGGGTTGCCTACAGTCCTTGACTATATGGTTCCTCTCAATAGCTTGGGACTCAGACCTGCTACACTTAGAGTGCATCTGGCAGCTGTCTCTGCCTTCTTGTCAGCAGGAAAGCACTCTTCCCTTTCAGCTCATCCTGTATTCTGTAAATTCTTCAAGGGATTGCTGCATACCAATCCTCCCTTCAGGGACCCTGCCCCTGCCTGGGACCTTAATGTTTGCATTGCTCAGCTTATGCAACCCCCCTTTTGAGCCTTTTTCCTCAGCAGAGTTTAAGTACTTGACTTGGAAAACTGTGTTCTTGGTAGCTATTACTTCTGCCAGACGCATAACTGAGTTACAGGCCCTGTCAGTGGAGCCTGATTTTATCTATTTCCATGGAGATAAGGTGGTCCTCAGGACTAATAGGAAGTTTTTGTCTAAGGTGGTTTCAGATTTCCACCTTAACCAGTCTATGTCTCTTCCTGTTTTCTTCACTGACCATTCCTCCTCTGTGGAGAGGAGGCTGCACAGCCTGGATGTGAAAAGGGCCCTTAGCTACTACATAGAGCGCACCAAGGGCCACAGGTTTGACTCCCTCCAACTGTTCCTCACTTATGGTGAGGTTGGTAAGGGAAAACCTGCCACTAAGAGATCTATTGCCAGGTGGATTGTCTCTTGTATACAATTTTGCTATGAAAAATTAGGTAGGATCCCACCCTCAGGCCTGAGGGCTCACTCTACCAGAGGTACAGCTGCTTCCCTGGCTGCTGTCAGGGATATTCCTATCTTAGAGATCTGTCAAGCAGACACCTGGAAAACAGTACATACTTTCACCAAGCATTACTCTCTGGATATCCAGGCTAGGAGTGATGCTCGGTTTGGCACAGCAGTGCTTCAGAGCTTGTTCCCGAAGTAGGTTCTGTCCCCCCTCCGTGGAGGTACTGCTTGGTAGTCTGCAATAGTCAGAAAATAGCAAGACTTCATGTTGTTTGAAGAAAAAATTACTCACCTTCGTAATGTTGTTTCTTCTAATGGAGTCTTGTTGTATTCTGACCTCCCCCCCCCCGCCTCCCCTCTCAGAACCTGGATTTTGGGATGTGGGTGGGCAGGAACAGTGTTGGCACCCTAGAGGTGCCCCCCTTTTCTCAACCTCTTATTTTTGGGTATGTGTTGTGTTTTGTTTTTTGGGTTTCCTGACTTGAGTCTTGCCTTGGAACCAAAAACCCTTTTTATTAGATTTAGTTGCCAGTTGGCTAGTGTAAGTTTACAGTGGATGCCCAGTGAGTTTAGCTCGTAAAGATCTGGCGGTTTGGGTTCAAAAAACAACAGACAGAGTCTCAACCGAGCTCGAGCTCAGCGCTCCATGCCTTGCATGGAAAGTTAACTCTTCCCTCTCCGGGGCAGTTCAAAGGTTGGATATCACTGCAGTAGTCAGAATACAGCAAGACTCCATTAGAAGAAACAGCATTACTAAGGTGAGTAATTTTTTCTTTTAGAATAATAACACATGCTCAGATTGTTTTTACTGTCTTTGTCCAGGAATGGCACACAGCTACATCTTGTTTCTGGGTGTGTTTTGGGAGCACAGGGAGGTTAAGTGACTTACTCTGGTCACACAATACACAAGTAGAGCATGTTGGACTCAAACCCCATTCTGCTGAATGAATGAAGCTTGCTCACAGCTCTTTGCTTTAACCTCTAGGTTGTACTGCCAGCTGTTAATCAAAAACTACACATTTTAAGGCTGGCTCCATGATGCCAGGCCAGTAGGTACATAGCCACATTTGCATCTTGTAAACCTGAGTTCACACCCGAACTTGTAAGAGAAAAGGCTGTAAGAGAGGAAATGGAAAAAAGACAGATGTTGGTGTTGTGGCAGCCCCAGAAATCTGCACTGACATGAACACAGCCAGGGTTTAGAAATCCTGATACAGTATGGGGCCCCAATACCTGTTGGCACCACAGAGCCAGCCTTGAGATGTGTAGTTTTTAATGAACAGCTGGCAGTATAGCCTAGGGGTTAAAGCAATCCTAAAGATGGATTATTTTTACTAACAGTTTGAAATGTAAAGGTGATAACTCACTAGTTTCAATGCACATACAAAACAATTATTATACATGTAGAAAGTGCTGTAATAGCACCTTAAAATACACTTAATAAAACAGACAATTTCCTATTTAACCTACAGTCAATGGAGGGCCAAGATCATCGGTGATCTCATTTCCTGTCAGGAGCCTAAAACATATGGCTGCCCCCAGCTCTTACTTATAGACTGATTTACATATGAATAACTCTGGACTGCAAAGATTCACAGATAAACATAATAGCGCACTCAAATTAGCTTTTTATGGTCTTTCAGACATTAAGAAACGGTTTTGATGATATTTCCCCTTTAACGATAAACATTCCATCATTAACATAGTGGATATCATCATTCTTTACCCTACAGCGTTAATACATCTCTCAACAGAGCCTAATAGTACCTTCCCCGCTCTATCTCATTTTAGGGAAAGTCCATCATATTTCATTGACATCAATTCCTGCACCATATCTAGGCATGAAATCAGCATTTACATCTTTTGTCCCTGCCCTGTGGAATACAGTAAATCGATAGGGCTGAAGAGCTAAGTACCACCGCATTACATGGGGATTTTTTTTCTCTCATTTAATGCAATCAGCAAAGCTGGTTATGATCAGCTACAACCTTAAATTCAGCCCCCCCACAAGTAATATTTCAGAGACTCAATAGCCCATTTCAGAGCTAAGCTTTCTTTCCCTATGGTAGCATATCTTCTTTCCCTTTCATGTAGCTTCCTGCTGATATACATGATCAGATGTTCTTCCCCATCTATTTTCTGAGATAAGACTGCCCCAATGCCATTCTCTGATGCATCGGTTTGCACCTGAAACACTTGGTTGAAGTCAGGGCTTTTCAATACAGTAGCTGTACATAGAATGGCCTTGATATTCCTAAAAGCCTCATCACAAGTAGGGGCCCACCGAACCTTTTTCAGGCACCTCTTTTTAGTGAGATAAGTCAAAGGACTGGCAATGGTTGAGAAATTAGGAATAAATCTCCAGTAATAACCAACCAGGCCTAGGAAAGATCTCACGTGTTTTTTTGTGATTGGTATTGGGCTGTTTGCTACTGCTGTAACCTTCTCTACCTCGGGCTTTACTTGTCTATTGCCTAAATTGAACCCTAGGTATCTTCACTCTGTCTTTGTTAGGGCACACTTAGCAGGGTTAATGGCCACTCCTGACTCCCTTATTGCTTGCAATACCTGGGAAGTGTCTCACATGGGATTCCCAGTCAAAGCTGAATATGACCGTATCATCTAAATAAGCCACACAGTACTCAGTGTGTGGTCTTAGTATATGATCCATAAAACTCTGAAAAGTGGCTGGGGCCCCAAGTAGTCCAAATGGCATTGTGACAAACTGGTAAAAACCAATTGGGGTGCTAAATGCAGTTTTATCTTGTGAATCAGGTGACAAGGGAATTTTCCAATATCCCTTAGGAAGGTCAAGGGTGGAGATATACTGTGCATTGTCTAGCCCATCAATGATGTCATCTACTCGGGGCACTGGATAGCCATCGAATAGTGGTGCATTGCTAAGCTTTCTAAAATCTAGGCATAGTCATATCCCACCTTCTTTCTTGTCCACTATGACCATGGGTGAAGACAATGCTCTATTTGAGGGCACAATTATGCCTAACTCCTCCACTTTTTTGACTTCCTGAATCACCTCATCCCTCACCTCCATGGGCAATCAGTAGGGTTTTTGGTGTATGGGCTTGTTTTGCTTGGCAGTTATGGTGTACACAATTCCTTTGGCCTTCCCTGGGATGTTTGTGAATATGGGCTCAAATTCTTGTAATACCCCCTGAAAATCTTTTTGCTGCTGAGGCTCCAATTCAGGGTTTATCTGGATCTCCCCCAACTGTCCTGACTGCTCTAGCCTTTTACAGGCAACCTCCAGTTCTGACTCCCTAACATCAGGATGGATATACGGGGAGGGGTTAGGCTTCTCACACCATTTCCTAAGGAGGTTCACATGGTAAATATTTGGGGGTCTCTTTCCTGGCATGCTAAGCTCATAATTTGCTGCTCCTGTTCGTCTCAAAATGGTGAAGGGGCCCTGCCATTTCATGAGTAGTTTGTTCTCTGTGGAAGGAAGGAGTAACAACACTTTGTCCCCTGACCGAAATGTTTAAGTCTTCAAACCCTGGTCGTATCCTTCCTTCTGCAAGTCTTGCTTCTGTTCTAAGCTCTGGTGTACTCAGTTGATATATCTCACTAGGTGTTTGCGTAACTGAGTCATGTACTCTGTGACATTAAGATGTCTCACCGCCTTCCCTTCTTCCCAGTGTTCTTTAACCACATCCAGTGGCTCCCTTGTGTTCCTCCCATACAGTAATGAGAAAGAACAGAAACCAGTGGATGCTTGATGGATTTCTCTGTAAGCGAAAAGTAAATAGGGGAGGTGCCTATCCTAATCTCTACCCTCTTCTTTTACATACTTCATCAACATTCTCTTTAATGTCAGATTAAACCTCTCTACGAAGCTGTCAGTCTATGGGTGGTATGGGGAAGTACACACTGCTACCATGCCCAGTAGACAGTACAATTCTTTTAGCAGGTGTGCATTAAAATTACTCCCCTTATCAGTAAGTATTTCCTGGGGGATCCCCATGCAGATAAACACCTTTGCTAGCTCCTCTGCTATCCTTGGGGTGGTGACAGTTCTCATGAGGAAAGCTTCTGGATAGCAGGTAGCATAATCACATATGATCAGTACAAATCTGTTACCCTTGGAGCTCTTTTCCAGGGGGCCCACTACATCAGTGGCTATCCTGTCCAAGGGGTTTGTCACAATGGGGATGGGTTGTAGTGGTACTCTGTCCCTTTTTCCTGCCTGAGTTCCTTTCCGAAACTCAGCACATGCTTTACAATACTCAGTTATGTTCTTAGGTTATATCCTATTCAGGGTTCTATCTCTGCCTGCATGGCCTGCTAGAGGGATGTCATGCGCCAGATACATGATTTGGGAGCAGAGATTTTCTGGAACCATTAGTTGGTCTACTACCTCTCCAGTTCTGGGGTTAGTGTATTCTCTAAACAACATTCCCTGTTTTACAACAAACTGAGGGGCATCTTTTTCCACTCCCATCCCTACCTGTGAAAAAAAGGGTTAAGTGAAGGGTCTGCTTTTTGCTCATGCAGCATCTCACATTTAACAAGCATTTGTCAATGCCGAATTTTTGCTTGCTGGCATTGGCACTGGTAGTGTAGGAGTTACGGAGCTGCATAATAGGAATGGCAGTGAAGTATTAAACTGAAGCCAACCCCACCAACACCACCACCCTGCAGAGACTGACAGGCATTGGGGTGTGCCTTTGGGTCATCGGGCATAACAGCCACGCCATTTCGCCACACCCTACCCTGCAGACACCAAGTGTCATGGTGTGTCTTGGGGTCTTTGGCCCTTATGCGCACCCCATTCCATCAGGAAATATGGTGAGATGGGTGTGGTATAGGAGAATGGGGTGAACTTTGGGGCCGAAGAGTCCAAGGCACACCTAGATGCCTCTCACTGGCTGCAGGGTGTGGAATGGTATGAGCATTACAGGCGAGAATCCCAAGTCATACCCCTGATGCCTGTCATTCTCTACAGGGTGGGGCGTTATGGTTGGAAACCCTAATACCTCAGGCATTCGTTGGTATTTTCACTCCAAATTTTCAACATGTTTTTTGTGACCCCCACCTCATGAACAGTGGCAATATCAGTTTGTTAGCTGAAAGCTGCTTTTGCACAGCGACTACGGCATTTAGCACCACAGGTGCAAAAACACATTCCGAACAGGATGTGAAAAATGACAGCTGTACTGTTCATGGGGAGGTGTAAAATGGCAATGTTGAAAATCTGCAGTGAAAATATTAAAAACTGGTGAAGTCACGAACATGAGTAGAAACTGTGCAACGCACACCCGTAATATTAGTTTGGGGATTTTTTACAGCAGATTGTCAACACAGGCATTTTGGGACCTCTGATCATGAACAGTGTCACTGTGATTTTGTTTATCTGTCCCAAACAATGATATCCCACAGCGACCACGCATTTCTGCGCTGAAAGTGTGAAAACACATTTCAGCCATGTTGTGAAAAATGACAGCTGTACTGTTCATAAGGAAGTGTGGAAAAATTCCACTGGTGAAAATCTGGACTGAAAATATGACAAATTCATGAACTTACGAGGGTGTGTGGAAACTGCACAATACTCACTCGCTACACAGTCATTTTATGGACTTTTGTCACCAAATTTGCAACATAGCCATTTTAAGACCTCTACATGTGGAAACACATTTTGGGCTAGATGTGAAAATGGCAGCTGTACTGCTCATAAGAGGTGTAATAAAATGGCAATGTTGAAAATCTGGTAATATTAAAAATCGCGAACTTAACGTAGCGCTGGAACCGCACAACATGCCTCCTAAAACAGTCATTTTGGGAATTTTTCACCAAATTTTCAACATAGCCATTTTAAGACCTCTGCTCATGAAAAGTGTCACTGTGATTTTCTTAATCTGTCCCAAACATTGATTGCACACACCGACTGCACCATTGTGAGCTACAAGCAGGGGAACACATTTTGGGCAACATGTGAAAAATGACAGCTGTACTGCTTATAAGGAGGTGTGGTAAAATGGCAATGTTGAAAATTCAGAGTGCAAATATTAAAATTTGAACTTACGAGCGTGCTAGGAACTGCGAATGCACTTCATAAAACAATCATTTTAGGAATTTTTCACCAAATTTGCAACATAGGCTTTTTGAGAGCCCACCTTATGAACACTGGCACTGTTGATTTCATTACTCGTCCCAAAACGTGATTTCGCAGTGACTCAAAATCACCCTTCGGGCCTGATTAATGCCATGACAGTGAGAGAATTCATGAGGAGGGCTCCCAAAAACCCCATGTTGAAAATTTGGTGCAAAAATTCCAACGTATGCCTGAGATATGCATTCAAGTTGGAAAAACCCTATTTATTGCATTATACAGCTTACCGGCATTTCCTCAGTTCACAGTTGGCTTTGAAGAGTGCAGACGTGTTCCCGGTTCACCGAAGATCGTCACGCCGAGCTCCGGAGGTAAGTGTGGGGTGAGGTGGGGGTGTGAGGAGGTAGGGTGCGCAGAGGGTGGACATGGGTGGGCAGGGCGACTGCTGAGGGAACTTTTTTTCTTTACAGGGTTTTGTGTTTTTTTATTGGACGATGGAGGATGTTTGCCACGCTGGGGTGAGCTCCCAGCGTGGCAGCTGGAAGGCTGTTTGGGGGGGCCTGGAGCCGATGGGGGATTGGGCACCCGCTGGCCATAACCATTTTTGCCACGCTGGAGTGGGCTCCCAGTGTGGCACCTGGAAAGATGACGACACGGGACGTTTGCCACGCTGGGGTGGGCTCCCAGCATGGCAGCTGGAAGGCTGTTTGGGGGGCCTGGAGTCGACGGGGGATTGGGCTCCCCCGTCAGCCATACAGTGTGTGCGTGAGGGGAAGGGCATGAGCATGCATTATGCGTGCATGTGTGCATGTGTAAGAGGGGAGCTCTGCTCATTGAAGCGGAGCTCTCCCTTTCAACTGTACGCCACAGCATTTTCAACTGCTGTCATAGACAGCTGCAGGGTTGATTGGAGAACTGTGATCGTGCCTGCAAACACACTGACTAAATTGGAAGACAGGTGACACACCTCCAAAAACTCGGATGATGGCACTGTGTTCCTTGCACATGCGTGCAAGCAAACATCAAAATCTGTCTCAAGTCTGGCTGTACATCAGCATGAGTATCAATCCAGTCTTTCTTTAGCTTCCTCTTCTCCACCTTAGTTTTACGGTCCTTGCCAGGTTCCTCAAAAACATCATCATCAAATGGGAACACAGATGGTAAATGTCCCTGTTTACTTGAGCTCTGGTGGTTACGGCAACTACAGCAGAGTCCTGGGTGGCATGACAATGTATAAATGAAGCAAAGTCTGGGTGGTCATGCCTGATAACAACTGGCACAGGTAGGCGAGGTACCAACCCCACTTCTACCTCATGTGTCTTTCCTTGAACAGTCATTTGTATGGTGGCTGTAGGGTAGCAATGGGTATCACCATGCACACAGACGACTGCTGTATCCGGCTCTTTATTATTCCCAGTCACCAGATCTGCTCACACAAGAGTCTGGCGGCTCCCTGAAGCAATCAGTCCCATCACCTGCTGTGATCCAATCTGCACAGTAGCTATAAAGTGACCCCCAGTTCGCGAAGGCTAGGTGAGCTGTCTCTTTCATTCTATTAGGACAGTTTCTTACATAATGCCCCTTCTTTTGGCACCCATGACATACAATCTCTGCTACAGAAATCCAACCTCCTCTCTCTGCTCTCCAGTCTTGTTTCACTGGGGCAGGATTTGACAGTTTATAAGTAAAGGGGTTCCTTACCAGATTGCTGGTGGTTGCAGCTGCTTATGTCCCTTGGAACCCTCTGGGTCTGGATGGTTGGGCTGCCAGGAAGTCTTCTACCAACGTGATGGTTTTATCAGTGGAATCAGGCTTATGCTCCTGAATCCAAAGTTGTACATCCTGGGGCAAAACTATAATAAACTGTTCAACAATTATCACCTCCAGAAGTTGGTCCTTGCTCTTGCTGTCTGGCTGCAACCATTTGTAGCAGAGTTCCTTGAGATGGGCATAAGTCTCTCGGGGGGGTATCCAGTGACTGCATTTTAAGAAACCTGAACCTCTGGCGATAGGTTTCAGTGTTTATGTCATAGTGCCTGAGGATCTCCTGCTTCACACGGTCATAATCCTCTGCCTCTTGGGAGTCCATGTGGCTATAAACCAACTGGGCACTGCCTGTCAGGTGCAGTGCCAATCGAACAACCCACTGTTTCCTTGGCCATGCGCATGTTCAAACAATCCTCTCAAACATTGTGAGGTACACTTCAATGTCATCACTGTCTGATAGTTTGGACAGTTTAATATATTTTGGGGTACTGGTTCTTTCAGTTTGTCCTGCATCGATGGCATGCAAGACCGTCATGGTATCTGCCCATTTGGCATCTTGCCTTCTCTGCTCAATGTCTCCATCTTTCCGCTCAATATCTCCCCCCCCCCCTCTCTCTCTCTCTTTCTTTCCATCTGCACCTGTTTTATGAAGAGCCATTCAACAACTCCCCTACATCCTTAGGTGGAGCGTCTTCAAGAGGAAGCAGCTCCCTTGATTCATCCTCATCCGCTTGGATCTCTTCATCGTCTTCAGGCTTGGCCTTCCTCCAAGCTTCCAGGTCCAATCCAGGCAGCAGCTTCTCTACCAGTCTGTCAGCCATGGTTCTGGTCAGAACTCCACAGACTTTCTTCTCCAGGTTCTCCTCTGGTGACTCCTGGTGCATCGGTCCACTTGGGGCGCTATCCACCAGAAACTGTCCGCATAGCCCAGTCCAGATGTTTCCAGCAAGTTATCCTACTTCTGACACCAAGTCTGTGGAGGGGTTGTAGAATAACAGATGGATCAGACACAGAACTTCAGGTTCAACACACAATCTTTGTGTGATGTTTATTTAAAACACAAGGGATAACCTTAAGCAATGGCATATCCCTTCTTCAATACATCAGTTTGCCAACAACAAACAATGCATGTCTTTCCTCTGCACTTGGTCAGCACCTACTAACCCACTGATCTACTGATCTAACTCTTTAGTGAAAATTATTTAATTCCCTATGTTGGTCTTGTGTGTTTGGGTGATGAGGAGCTCAAAAAAGAAAAACCCCAAAACAAGCTAAAGACAAAGACCCTTAGTGCAGAAGCACTGAAGCAAGAGTTACCCCAAAGGGTATGACATTAAAGCCAAGTTTCAAAGAAACACAACATCATACATACCCCCATAACGCAAAGCATCGTGGGATGTATATGCAAATCACCATGACATTTTAGTTTGGTTCAGCTTTAAGCAGGAATGCATGATGCCAAAGGGCCCCTCAAACAATCTGTAATTTGCATGCATTTTAAATAACACAATAGGGAGTTTCTGATATCTCTACCCCTGTAACTTAATTTTTATAATACAGTCCCCTAGTAACTTTTTACATTTATCAAAAACACCTAGTGCTGTGTATTTTCAATATTTACAGGTTTCATACACAAAAGGCATTTGTATACAATAAAGTATTTTATGACATAGTGCTATTGCATACTAAATCCAACAACGAGGAACACAGCCTGTTGTTTTATATCAGCTCAGTCACCACAATAACTTCATTGTACAAGGACCTGAGAGGGGAAAAAGAAAATTAAAAAGAACATTATAGCATAGTCAAGAAGGGGTAGAGAGTGTCTGTGACACTCTGCTTATCTACTTGTTATCATATTTGTATCATATTTGTGATATAAATATATGTTTCTTTGAATGTCTGCTTAGGGAAATGACAGCCAGTAGCTTTTAAAGGGGCCTGACCTTTTGACCCCAAGGGTCCTGGCTTGCTGAAAACAGTTGGCTATAGTAAAGCTGACCCAGTGAATGAATGAATGAATGAACAGCTTCCTTTTGACATCTCCTGTCATGCCTGTATTAACTGTTACAAACACACTGCAAAACTTCAATTACTTTGAAGTCCAGGATGCCATAGAATGCTGCATTTTTTACGACATCTTAGGAAGCAACAAGTTCTAACAGATACAGTACCTGTTACATTTCTCACTGCTAGGAGGAAAATAGTTGTCAGGATGCGTTTCTAAAGATCAAAGGTGATTGCTCTGATCAAAGAGACTGTATAAATTAATATTGCTATCTTTGCAGATTTCAAGTAAGCAGTAAAATGACACTCTTTTGGATATACTTGGTCATATTACAAATTGGTTACAGGACTAACAGTGACCTCATGTGCTGTGACATCACAAGGAGGTGAAGAGATTAACTTTCAATATTGCCAAGCAGTTTGAGGGAACTGAGCTGTCTGTTTTTCTCTCTGGACTCCTAAGGGCACACACACTGTGTTTCTGGACTTAAAGGCACTTCTGCTACAATTAGGTAATACCAACTAGAAACTGGGTTAAGACTAGAAATTCAGTAACAGACGTTTTTGTTTCTGATATTACCTTTTTTTTTGACTGTAAGTATTAATGAATATAGGTTTGCTGTTTTGCATGTATTTACCGTAATTTCAGTAAACATTTTTGTTTCCTTAATCCTGCATGAGTCTTTTCTCACTCTTGCATGTGAATGCTAGAACAGCATTGATATTACTGACATAACTGTTAAAGGGCATATAGTGTGACCATTTTGCACAAAAGGTAAGAAAATACCTAGGTCTCAAACTGAGTCAAAAGGGGAGAATTTTGACCCAGGCTGGGTGCCCATTGGGTTAAGCATTGCACTGCATTTCCCCGAAGAGGGTATGATATTTTGATCCTGTTAACTGGGTGTGCTAGTGAAAAAGGATGGTAAGGAAGGAGGTGGAAGTGTGCCTGCCTCGGCAGCAGCAATAAGCATGGAGAAGGCTGGGATGCACCAGAGAGGTGGCCAGCAAATCATCTCACAGTGTCACAAATATGCAGGAAGAAATAGATGAAAATAGCCAGAGCGGTGGTGAGGATGTGGTGCTTGTTGCAACGGAGCTTACACTTCAACACGACTGTAGTACAGCACCTAATATGTAAATGTGCATAGCAAGGCATTGTGGGTACAATAACAAGTTGTTTTCCAGTTTCCTTACTGTGAAGTGCAGTCTCATATGTATGCAGTGGTTTCAACAATATAAGCTCTCATATGTTTATTTTCAAAACAAGGCATTGTGCAGACAGTATATAGTTGACAAGATTTCTTTACCGAGATGTGTAAAACAGCTGGCTCTCTACGCGGTTCAACAAGAACGTCGACCGGCATCAAGAGTTAGGTTCTGTCGACAGCATTGCAGTCGACATGGAGCCACACATTGGTGTGTGTTTTTTCTTTGGGGTTTTGCCCTCAACCCCCATACCTTTAGGCTTCTAACTCCAAGTTGGAGTTAGTTCGGGGAGAGGGTGCGGGTCAGGGGAAGGGGTTGTCCGGTCCCAGCAGCACTTCTATGGTGACATGGCGCTGTTGTCGATATCAACATATGCCACTGTAGAAATGTCACTGTTCAGGGGGCATACCATAATGGCTAACACAGGCATGACAGGAGATATCAAAAGGAAGCCATTCATTCATTCATTCATTCATTCACTGGGTCAGTTTTACTATAGCCAACTGTTTTCAGCCAGCCAGGGCCTTTGGGGTCAAAAGGTCACACCCCTTTAAAAGCTACTGGCTGCCATTTCCCTAAGCAGACATTCAAATAAACATATATTAACATCACAAATATGATACAATATAATAACAAGTAGATAGGCAGAGCATCACACTCCTCCCTTCTAGACTGAATTTGGGGGGATCTATTCCGAGGTATGGGATGAGTTCCCCAAATTCAGTTCACTGCTTAAACTGATGTGATAGCCCATCTGCGTTTTCATTTGTTGCGCCTGCCCTGTGTGAGACAGTCATGTTGTAACCCTGCAAGGCAAGGCTCCACCTTAACAGCCTATCATTTGTTTTACCAATTTGGCCAGCCAAACCATGGGGTTGTGATCTGTCTGTACCTCGAAGTGCCACCTGTATAGGTATGGCCCTAACTTCTTTAGTGCCCACATAATTGCCAGGCATTCTTTCTCCACTGTAGAATAAGCCTGCTCCCTGGGAAGTTGCTTATTGTTGAGGTACACTATTGGGTGATCTTTCCCTTGGTTAGACGTTTGACTAAGCACTGCCCCAATACCCACATCAGTCTGGACTACAAAGGGTTTACTATAATCTGGACTGGCTAATACAGGAGCACTGCACAGTGCCTCCTTTAGTTGTGTAAAGCCTTGCTCACAGGCTGGTTCCCAGTTAATCCTTTTTGGCATCCTTCTCTTTAACAGGCCAGTTAGGGGAGCAGCCAGAGCACTGTAGTTTGGTACAAATTTCCTATAGTACCCTGTGGTCCCTATAAAACTCCAAACCTGCTTCTTGGTTTCAGGTCTTGACCATGCCTTGATTGCCTCAATTTTTGCTTGATTAGGACGGAGCTGTCCCCGGCCTACTACATGCCCAAAGTATGCCACCTCAGCCATGGCCACCTGGCACTTTTCAGCTTTTACAGTGAGCCCAGCACTCTCTATCCTGCCCAGCACTTCCCTAAAGTGGGCCAGGTGTTCCTCCCAGCTGGTGCTGAAGACGGCAATGTCATCCAGGTATGCCACAGTGTACTACTCAGCACGATTTAACACCTGGTTCACGAACCTTTGGAAGGTGGCAGGGGCGTTCTTCATTCTGAAAGGCATCACTTTAAACTCAGATAACTCTATCAGAGTGATGAAGGCTGACCTCTCCCTAGCTCTGGCAGTTAACTCTACCTGCCAATACCCTTTTTTCAGTTCAATAGTGGTAAGGTATGTCACCCCTTCCAACTTGTCCAGGAGTTCATCTGTCTGTGGCATCAGGTGGGCATCTGACTTCATGACTGCATTGAGTCCATGATAGTCCACACAGAAACAAGTAGAGCCATCTGGCTTGGGAACAAGGACTACGGGTGAGGCCCAGGGACTGTGGGATTTCTGGATTACTCCTAAATCCATCATTTTCTCCACCTCCCTCCCTCCTAATGTCCTTTTGGATGGCTTCTGACACCCAATATGCTGTTCACCATATGTGCGCGTACATCCCCATCTCCACATTGTGCATCGCTAAGGGGGTTAGTCCAGGCTTGGCGCTAAACAATGGGGCAAAGTCTGCTAAAACCTCCCTTACTTCCTGGAGCTGGTCTGGGATCAACTGGGGCAGCATTTTAATTGCCTCCACAGAGGACTCCCACTTGTTTTCTTCCAGCAAGTCCAGAAGGGGGGGTCTCCTTCATCTGTCCTCTCCCCAGGACTACACACTGCAAAGACCTTGTCAGCCCTATTTGCATATGGCTTTGTCATGTTGACATGGTACATTCTTTGGGTATGTCTCCTGTCAGGCAGTTCTATAATGTAATTTACATAATTCGCCTGTATGACTACTTTGTATGGTCCTTCCCACTCGGCCTGCAGCTTATCTTTCCAGACTGGGATTAGGACCATGACCTCTTGACCCACAGTGTACAAGTGAGCTCTGGCTCTGCGGTCGTACCACACCTTTTGTTTCAGCTGGGCAGCTGCCAGGTTGCTCTGGCCGTTCCCATAAGCTCCTTCAGCTTTTCCTTAAACTTAAGGACATAATTCACTATGGGAGTTCCCTGGGTGGCGTGCTTGTCTTCCCAGTCCTCCCAGATCAAGTCTAGGGGCCCACATACAATGCGTCCATATAAGAGCTTGAAGGGGGAAAACCCTGTCAACTCTTGGGGCACCTCCCTATATGTGAACAACAGGTGGGGAAGGTATTTCTCCCAGTCCCTCCCATACTGTTCAGCAAATGCTTGGAGCATTGATTTAAGGATACCATTGAATCTTTCCACAAGCCCATTGGCTTGCAGGTGATAAGGTGTCATGCGTCTTTGCACAACCCCACACTGGGCACCTTGCCAGGCAGTGTTCAAAAAGGGCAGACTCACCAAAGTTTTCAGAAAAATCAGGAGCAACAAAGTTGTTTGTTACTGAAGCCTCAGAGTACCTGGATACTTCAAAAGAGATCACGCCCAAAAGTTCAAAACAGAATGAACAGAATTAAGCTGATCAAACAGCTTGGTCTCCGGATGCGGCACTTCAAAACGCAGGGTGGATTCCAACTAATACCGGCACCTAGATACCGGACCCTCAGATGCCGCTGCCTGGTGTATTTCCTGAAGGAGAAACACATACACAAACCGTAGAGATTGAAAACAGTTCACAGGACAATACGGGTATTTTCCTCACTAATTTGAGAACTGAGGCAAATGAGTTACAGCAAAGTAGAAATATGTCCAAACAGACAACATCACCAGGACAGACAGCAAGCTCACAACAAAACAGAGCAAGGAAGAAACCCCAATCCCAATTTTGCTAGTTTATTTCACAAGCCAGCAGAACTGGCAAAATGGCAAAACACTGTGAGGCTGTGATATATTGGAAATAAGGAGTCCATGCCTGATGGATATTATATTGGGAAGACCTTAATAAAACAATCCCTAGGTTTTACACCCTCAAAGTGTATGCTTTGATTCACACACCAGGGGAATCTACATATGATATTAGTTTTGGGCACCTGAAATAGAGCATTTTTGGTGCAAATATACAAATTTAAAAACAAACCCCCTCTGGCTCAGTTTATTTCCATTCTCCTCACTAAACAACCATTTCAGGTAATCACAGTGTTATTTAGGAAAGAGGAAGTAAATATTACTGATATTATATATTGGCTTGAGAAAAGGTGCACTGTACAAGGAAATCCAGATCCTATCCTGGATGAAGAAGGATTCTGGAATGGGGGCTGGAAAATATAAGTTAAACTGCACCAGAATGTAAATGAGATCATTCAGACTCTGAACTGTTTTTATATAGGCAGGAACAAAGGTTTTCTTTTTTACCTGTGGCAACCCCAAACATGTTTCAAGTGTGGCTTCAGTCGACATATTAGTACAAACTGTGAGATGCTAAAATGCACTCATTGTGGTAAAACAGGGCACCCTAGTGCAAACTGCTTTAATAATCCTAGATGTAATTTGTGTGAAGAAAAGGGTCATCATTTTTCAGATTGTCTGTGGCCATCTAAAAATAATGAAAATTCAGACTTCGGGGTACAAGACTTCTATATGAAAAAAGCCTACAAACAAAATGCCCCAGGTCATCTGTTCTCTGGCACAACTAAGAGGCAACAAAGAGAAAAGATACAGGACAGCCCAGGGTAGTCCAGATCCCCAGTTCCAGATACTTCTGCACAGATTACACAGTATAACTCTATATCTGAATCAGATCAGAGGAGGGGAAAATATGCCTCCCCCAACAGCAGTGCAAAAGGAAACTGTTTTACAGAAGTTAAAACAAAAAAAGGGAGGAAAGCCAAAGCAAAATCAAACAAAACCAGATTTGATGACATTACAGTTCTAGATCCAAACCAATTTGCTGCCTTACAATGGGGAGAATCTGAGGCAGAGGGGGAATCTGACAGTACATCAATAGTATCTTCACAGCATGGAACTTTATAGTGCGGGTGGCATCCCCGAATGCCAGCAGCTTGCAATCGGGGAAAAAAAAGTCTCAGTACATAGGCTTATTTCCAACATTCTGATTTAGATACAATTCTCTTTCAGGATGTACACCTTCATTCTTCAGCAGATTTAGAGGCAGCCAGTAAGAGTTGGGTTTGGGGCCAGAGGTTTTTGGTCTTCTGGGAGCAACATGTTCTGGGGTGGGAATATGTTTTTTTCTTACACAATCCAGGGTACCCATATGGTGGGTGTTGTCCCTGACCGGGCATTCTTATTAGATGTCATTATGAAGGGAATGGATTTTAGGATAGTAAATGTATATGTCCCTCAAGTTAAGTTTGACAGAGTAACACTCTTTAAAAAAATAAAACCATACTTATTCGCCTCCAAAAATGTTATATTGGGAGGGGATTTTATTTGTAGCATGATAACAACTGATAGGGGTTTACAAACCTCAAAACTGTTTTGTGATGCTAACTGTTTAAAATAAATAATTGAAGAAATGGGGTTAGTTGGCTCCTTTACAGTTTTCCACCAAACAGCACCACGTATATATTTTTGTGAGAAATGAACCACAAGAATAGATTATCTCTTTGTGTCAGATAATTTACAGCTTCAGGATGCACAGGTTTTTCCTGTGGCAACTTCAGATCACGATCTGTTAAAAATAGTGCTCAGAAATAACCCAGAGCAAAGGAGAGGTCCTGGAATATGGAAACCAAATTTAAGTCTTTTAGACACTTAACTTATAGCAAAAGGTTTCCAACATATATTGAAAGATCGTAAATCAGTTTTTTTTTATATGACTCTCTCAACGAATGGTGGGAAGAGTCAAAAAATTATATCATTACTTATTTTAAAACCATGGGTAAATTAAATGGAAAAAGGAAAACAGATAGATATAAGGAACTTAGGGACCAATTAATGTATATTTCACCTTATAAAAAGAAGAAGCAGGAGACTTTTCCTCACAAATTAAAGAAATGAAAGAAAAAATGGTGTAATTACAACATGAGACAATAGGTGCTTTTACACACAGGTTTATGTAACGGAATAACTGTTATGGAAACAGCATTCTGTTACATCCCTGGGCCCAGATATTCAAAAGGGTTGCGCCATGCGCAACAGGGTTGCGCATGCGCAAGTCCTACATTGCGCCATTCTGCGATATTCAGCAGGAGGCAGTTACGCCACTGACAACAGGTTGCGCAACAGCACAATGCAAATGAATGCATGCTCAACAGGAGGGGGAGGAACCATGCATAAACTGCGCAACCCGATATTCAGTCGGGTTGTGCAGAGTTGTGCATGCGCAACCCCCAACCTGCGCCTGCACAACCTTGAGCCAAAAAAAAAAGGATCAAGTTGAGGGCCACCCACAGGTGAGCTGCTGTATTGCAGGGCGCAACACAGCAGCTGCCACCCCTGGCTGGCCCCCAACTCGGCCCCTGTGCCCCCACCAGCCGATCGGCGGGCATAAAGTAACAGACCCCCCACCCACATCTCCAGCCCGATCGCGGCGGCATAAAGTAACATGAACCCCCACATCTCCCGATGCCCGATCGCGGGCATAAAGTGGCTATGACCCCCGCCCACATCTCCCGAAGCCCGATCCGGGCATAAAGTAATATGAACCCCCACACATCTCCCGATGCCCGATTGGGCATAAAGTAACATGACCCCCAGCCCACACATCTCCCGAAGCCCGATCGTGGGCATAAAGTAACTTATGACCCCCCAGCCCACATCTCCCGATGCCGATCGCGGGCAGAGCGTGTATCAACCCCAGTGCCCGATCGCGGGCAGATATAAAAAGCCCCCAACCCGAATATCTCCCTGGTGGTCAGTGGACCATAATGCCCGATCGCGGGCAGCATGTCAATTACAACCCCCAAACATCTCCCTGGTGTCTAGTGTCCCCCCCCACCACCCACGACCCCTCCACCCGCTCCCCGGCGGCGGGCGCTACAGCCAATGGGCATGCAGCCCATACCGCATATGACAGACACCATTCACAAATCTGACTGTCATGGGCCGGTATGGGCTGCACGCCCATTGGCTGTAGCTCTGCACCATCGGGCGGCAGCCCTACCGACAGTCAGTCGGGCGGAGGGCGGGCGGCAGGCGGTGGATGCTGCCGCCGCCAGCCGCCGGGGAGCGGGTGGAGGGCTTCGTGGGTGGGTGGGGGACACCAGACACCAGGGAGATGTTTGGGGGTTGTAACTGACATTCTGCCCGCTGATCAGCATTACGGTCCACTGGACCACCAGGAGATATTCGGTTGGGGGCTTTTACATTCTGCCCGCGATCGGGCACTGGGGGTTGATACACGCTCTGCCCGCTGATCGGGCATCGGAGATGTGGGGCGGGGGTTCATGTTATTTTATTGCCCGCGATCGGCTTCGGAGATGTGGGCGGGGTTCATGTTATTTTATTGCCCGCGATCGGGCTTCGGAGATGTGTATGGGGGTTCATAGCATTTTATTGCCCGCGATCGGGCTTCGGAGATGTGGGATGGGGTTCTATGTTATTTTATTGCCCGCGATCGGGCTTCGGGAGATGTGTGGCGGGGGTTCATGTTACTTTATTGCCCGCGATTGGGCTTCGGAGATGTGGGCGGGGGTTCATAAGTTTCATTGCCCGCGATCGGCTTCGGGAGATGTATGGGGGGGTCATGTTACTTTATGCTCGCGATCGGGCTTCGGAGATGTGTGTGTGGGGGTTCATATACATTTATGCCCGCTGATCGGGCTTCGGGATCTGTGTGGGGGAATGTATAGACAGAGATACTGGCGATCGGTTGCAGGGCGCGTCGGTCCCGACGGCTGCTGCCGCCAGGCGCAAGTCCTCGGGGATCGGCGCACCTACATGCTAATGGCATGCAAATGGGGCCATAAACAGATGCAAATGGCCTCCCCTGCGCCTTGCATAAATTATGGCCCCATTTGCATGTCACCTTTTGAATATCAGAAATTTGCGCATGGCGCAATGGTACTTGCGCCACCGCAAGTGTAATGCTCAACTCTGGCAACTTGCGGTGGCGCAAGTTCCACTGCGCAGCTGTGGCTGGGGGGTGATATTCAAAGGAGTTGCTCAAAGCGCAACTCCTTTGAATATCGCCCCGGCCACACCCCTGCGCAACTATTTTGAGCAGCGCAGGGGCTTGCGCCTCAGAATGGCGCAGTTTGAATATCTGGGCCCTTGTGTGTAAAGTGCATCTGTTTCATTCCCTTGGTGAACGTTCATCCAAACCGCAATCTCTGCTTCTCGCGGTTTGCACCGTGTTTTGTTTCATCTGGCTGTGTAAAACAGCCATTCCGGTAGCACTACAGAAACTGCCATTAGACCAGCAAACTCTGGGGGAGCCGAAACAAATGGAGGCAGGATTGGCCAGAATTCTTGCAGGGTGTAAAAGGAAACCAGAATGCAACAGAGCACAATGGCGCCACACAGGTAACGCATATTTCGTTTTAAAAACCTGTGTGTAAAAGCACCTAATGAGAACCCTAGAAAGGGAACAAAAATATGAGATGCAAGGAAAAAAGAGACAAATGAATCCTTTTGACAGCTGTAAAGCTATAAGGGAAACTAAAATGTTATCTTATTTAATAACACCAACAGGAGACACTGTAACTAATAAAACAGAGATAATGTAAAAATGTGAAAGATTTGTAAGACAAATGTTTGCTAGTCAGAATTTGCATGTAGGAATGATGCAAAACTGGTTATATTCTTGTAATCTCCCTACTATTCCACAGGATCTAAAAATTCTACTAACATCCCCTATTTTAAAATCAGAGATTTTGTATATTTTGAAGTCCATGGGGATGAATTAGTAGATCTCCTAAAATGAAACATTAAAACTTGGTGAACTCTCACATAGAATGTATACAGATATTTTGATATTACTCTTTAAATCTGGAGAGAAACGTGACTTAAAAAACTGGAGACCTATTTTTCTTTTAAATACAGACTGCATGATCCTAATTAAACTTTTTTTGCAATAGAATGTTGGCAGTATTAGATACTATCACCCACCCAATGCAATTTAGTGGGGTCCCTTCCAGAAAAATATTGGATGCCCTAATATTATTAAGGGAAATGATGAAAGAAAATGAGGGGGAGTTAATGGGATTTCTAGTAAGCCTGGACCAGACCAAGGCCTTTGATTGAATTGAAGTCTCTTATTTATGGGCAGTTTTGGCCACATATGTCTTTCCAGAGAAGTTTATAAATTGGATAAAAATGTGCTATAAGCATGCTTTTATAGCTCCATCTGCAAATGGTTGGTTGGGGGAGAAATGTCAAGTGTATAGAGGGGTACGGCAGGGATGCCCTTTGAGCCCCTTTTTATACATTCTCACATTAAATCCTCTATTGCATAAACTGAGTCACTCTAGTGATATAATTGGTCCATCTATTGGTAGTGAGGATTTTCCTATGCGTTCTATTGCTTATGTAGATGATGTGGGTCTAATAATTGCGGACCAAAGTCAGGCATAGCTGCAGGACAGGTATTGCCAGACTTTTCAAACATTTCAGGGTCAGAAATTAATCTGAAAAAAAGGTGTTGTTTGCCTATAGGTCAAAAAGGAAGTACAGTAACAAATGTATTAGGGATTCCAGGTCATGATGGTTACCATAAGATACTGGGAATATCTTGTGGCCAAAAAAAACCTGCAGCTATATAATTGGGAACTGAAGTTAAAGGAAGCCACTAGTAAGGTATCACAATGGAATAAATGGCAAATGTAAAAAAAAAAAAAGAGAGAGAATTTATATGATTAAAACTTTCTTGATTCCAATGTTTTTATTTTTAAGCATAGTTCCTCCCCCTACCTCCAAAATCAATTGAAGCTACCTTGCTTGACATTTTTTCCAATGCCCCTGAGGCAGCCATCTCAATCCTATTAAAAGAGGTACTACATACCAACCAGTAGCACAAGTGACCTTGCAATGGTAAACCCGCGTGTTTTCTTTCATTGTACTTTCTTATACCATAACATACTTCCTATTTTGAGACCACATTTTAAAACTGGGAGACCCTGGATACTGGATCACATAGCACCTTTATTAAATAATTGGGATCGTAACCTTCCTATTCCAAAACAAAAACACATTTCAGATTTGCCAGACTATTTATATGACTGTGTTAATAAACTGAAACTATGGAAAGTTACTAAAATGGAATTATTGACTAAAACTAGGAAATAACTATATACGAAAAAATAATAGGGAGGCATTATATTGAATTACCCTTGTATGAGGATAGGCCACCAAAATAAATAAAAATTGTTTCGGATATGCTAACGTGTAATAGAGTACCCAAGCACATGTGGGATTTTTTGTAGTTATGTGTCATAAGAAATTGGAGGTAAAAATAACATGAAACATAAAGAAGTCTCCGAGAGGGTATGCCAAAGAATAGATAGCTGTGCTGGAAGTTTAGAATCTATGAATCATTTATTTTTGGAATGCCCCTTTTGCAATATCATTTTGGTCATACTTTCAGAAATTATGGATTTGTTCTCCCTTTCATAATTTAACACCAGAAATGTTATATTTAGGAACTGTTTCCTTCTTTTTGGTTTAAATATGAAGCAAATACAATGCAGTTGATTCTTCTATGTATTAAATATCAGTTGTGGCAAGCAAGATGTACTTTAACATTACGGAAACAACAGAAATTGGTTGACCAAGTAGTTTATGCTGTATTACAAAATGTGTTAAGACTGCAAAAAAATGGAGAAAAAACATTTCCCTCCTGAACTGTATAGAATGTGGTGAAGGAATACAGATTGGTTAGATACATGATAAAAAAAAAGTACAAACACCCAGGGAACTGTATGGGTTTCTACTGTAAATTTCTTTCAGAAACAATGGAATGTATGATGAACTGCTGAAGTCTGGAAAATAAAAAAATATTTTCCCTACCTTTAAATAGTGGGGGGAGCGGAGCGAGGACTAATGCATATAAAAACTTGCTTGAAGGACTGTATGACTTAATTTAAAATGGTGTAGGATTATGTTAGATTTTTTTTTCTGAGGAGGAGGAGGTACGGGAAAAGTGATATGAATTAAATACGTATTTGATTTATTATAACCTCAATAATTATTTTTTGATGTGAAGTTAACATTTTTTGTATTGTGTTTTTGAATTATGATTGGATTTTGAAGATTAATAGGTTAATGATGCCCACCTGAACAACCACCAGAATAGGCAGACAGGATCTCAATTTAACATCTTATCTGAATGATAGCAGTGGCACCGGAGGACTGCAGCACCCCCCTCATGCTGCACTACAGTGTCGGTATTGGGATTTAACCCAAGTTCCTGGAGTAGGAATGGTATCTACTGTGATGTTTGGCCAGCTGGTCATGATTGCTCTATGATATTTGTAATATAGAATGTGGTATGTGACCTGTCTCATAGGAGACATCCTGTTCCCCTGGGATGACACCCCCCACCACCACCACCACCAGGTTTCATTAACATAACAGGATATATGAAACGAACAGGAGATTTCAGTAAGGAAATTAACTTCCTTGAGGAGTTGCATTTTATGGCCATGTTTATGGCCTTCTGCCTTTGAAGCTGGGAAACTAAAATATACATTTTATGACTTCAGATAAGCTGATCCCTGTAAAGCCTTATTGCACGTAGGTGTGAAAAGTCATAAAAACCCTTATATGTGCCATGGGAAGAAGAAATGCTCAAGCTCAAAGTAGGAATGTTAATTAAGGAGTCATATTGGGAAATTAGTTTTTGCTGATGTCACCTTATTTAATATACCTCCTGAGAGGACATCCTGTTTTGTATATCTTTTATATTCTGAAAGGAGGAGCTAGATTACACATCAAAGGGGTGGTAACACAGTGTTTTAAACTGTATTCTGTGTTTCCACTTAGACACATTTCTTTGTGGGCTCTTAGAAACAACATCTAACTTTAAGCACTGTGTAGAGGTATACATTAGATAGAAAAAGTCTAACCGTATGTTGGTAGGAATTTGTATTTTTACTTGTTTTCTTTTAAGTGATTATATGCTTTGTGATATAGTGTTCTGTGTTTACATTTTACATATTTTTATCCATTTTTAAGTAAACCTCTTATTTTAAACAGACTGCCTGGTGTGCCTTTGAAGTTCTTTTTTTTGCATGGGAAGTACAGACGGTTAAGATTGACTAACTGTTCAAAGCTTGATGGTGTTACTAAACTGGGAAAAGGTAAGAATATACCTAAGGTCTTTTATAGAGTTTTAAGGGTTCCTTTTGGATACCTGGTTAGGTGCCTTTAGGCGAAAGATATCTGGCATTCCCCGAAGAACAAAATTATCTGAGCCTCTGCATTTGGGTATGCTAGCGTAAAGTCCACAGTTTGAATCCCCCCAGAACTTGAGACCAAAGGTGATTCGGACCCACAAACAGACAGCAGGGTTACCCTGTTCTGTTACCTGTTCACAATAATGCGCTCGGAGGGTGGCACTGTGGGAGCAGAGGGCCTGACCTGAGTGGGTTTGTGACACCTACAGCCTTCTGATCTTCTGGCCTCAGAGGCTATAATTCTGCATTCCTACTTTGCTAATTTCCAGAATGAGAGAGAGAAAGACTCTCCACTCATTGGATGTTAAGAGGGTCCTTAGGTTTCACCTGGAAAGGACTAAGAAATTCAGACAGAAAAACAGTTATTTGTCTCTTTCTACCCTAATCAAAAGGGACAGCCTGTCAATCAAGTGCATTTCTGCCTGGATTGTAAACTGGAGGGCAAGGTATCTACCTACTCCACCAGAGTGGCTGCCACTTCTCTGACAGAGATAAGCTCTATTTTGTGGTCAGTCAGTACCCAACCCCTAGGGCAATCAGTTGCCCACGATAGTCACCACAGGATCTGCTCCCTACCATCTGAAGAACAGAATCAGCCGGTACCCAACCTCTTGAGAATTCCACTGTCCACGATCATCACCGCAGAAGCTGCTCCCTACCCTCTGAAGAACAGACTCAGTCCATACCCAACCCCTTGGGCATTCCACCACACATGATCATCACCACAGGAGCTGCTCCCTACCCTCAGAAGAACAGAATCAGGTACGCCTGCCTAGACACCATCAACTGACTCAGTGCCCCCCAGCAGTGCTTCCAGTAGTTTGAACTTGGCACCTTTTCTCTTTGTTACCAGGCACTAATCTTCTCTCCTGGGAGCCACTGAGACTTTTTTGCAGTCATTTTAGCCATTGCACCTCAGCCCTGAGGGCCAGTTTTTTTTTCCTCTTTTTTATTATTTTCCCCTCAGCTGGTTTTAGTAATGATTAATTTAATAATTGTAGCCCTCTGTGTCCCAGCCTGCTTCTAGCCCCAAATTGAGATTTCTCAGTTGCTAACTATCTTCTCCTCCTAGTTGTAATCCTGTTAATTCTCCATGGTTGGATCTTAATTTAAATATAAGCCTGTGGAAACCAGCCTGTCCCAAAGCCCCGTTTCTGCAGACAGCAGGTCCCATTCTGCTTCACTGAGCTGCAGCGCAGCATTTATTTTGGAGCCTGCCCTACTCAGCTCTTTCAGGAACCAGCTAACTTAATTGCAACCCGCACTGCTCTGTCCCCCAGTGTGTGCTCTCAAGGGAGTTTTTTTGGCCCGACCGTGTCCATCCACAACTTCTATTAAATGTTCAGTAGCTCCGCCCTCAAAATATAACAGACAGCTATAACCCTTCCCTCTTAAAGGGACCTTGCCTTATTCCTAATGTAGATCCAACTACACTCTTCATCAGGTATTTTCTCAACCTCAGTCTTCCTTATTGTATGCCTGCATTCACAGATATGATTGCCCAGTTACTTTTTTTCCTCATCCTGCTCCCTAGTCCTTGTTTGGACCACCAGCCTTCGACCTCCCTGCCTCTCGGCACAGCAGCAGATAATGACCCTAGCCTTCCCCCCTTCCACACCCTACTGATGAATGTGGTACTGATCTCATCTTGGGGAGCCACCTTGATCCTGGTCAACCACTGTACTATCAATTACTATGCACATTTTTTTTCCCATGGCTTGCATTATTACCTCCGCTCCAACATCTATTCGAGTCCTTTCTCTGACTACCATGGCCTGTCCCTTCTGTATCTACCCCTTCCCCTTGCAAACAGCTAAACGGCTGTAGACCAGGAGTCACACCCATTGCTGAAAGGCCCTTGCCATGGCTAGACACCATCTTACAAAGCTCATTCTACTAATCATCATATGCTTAGGGAATTTGGAAGTAAATCTTAGCCCACCCGGCCCTCTCACTTCCCCCCTAGACTTTGCCTCTTCCCCTGGCATTAAACTAATGCTGATAAATGCACACAGCCTGATCAACAAAATTGATCAACTGCAAGTATGGGTAGCTCACACCAACCCAGACCTCACTGTCATAACAGAATCCTGGCTTAAGCACTCCATCTCAGACCAAGCGATAGCCATTCCTGCTTTCAACCTGCACTGTGCAGACAGGCCCTCAAGAGGGGGTGGTGTGGCCATTTATTTCAAGGACAAATTGAAAGTATCAGATATTCGGACCTCCTCTGTCCATAAAGAATTTGAATATGTATCCCTAAAACTCCATCTTCTATCCTCTGAAACCCTACCTATCATTAGATGTTACAGGCCCCCCTCCGGTGGTAATGCAGTCATTAGTACCCTCAAATCCTCTGTAACCATGAGCAGCAGCGAGATCATAGTACTTGGTGACCTCAACCTTGATCGGTTAACATCTAAATCCAATTCTTTAAAGGAACTCCGCAATGAATTTGGCTTTTCCCAACTTATCTCAGAACCCACCAGAAAAAATCCTAAAAACTGGCAACAGCTCCATCCTCGAAATCATTCTCTCTAGCCACCCACACAAAATCCAGCACACTGCAGTGTTCCATAATGACCTGAGTGATCACGGCATTGTCATCTGTACCAGGGCCCTTGTGAAATGCCCCCTCCACCAAATACATAACCAAACGTATTTTCCGTAACTTCAATGCCTGCCACTACCTAAATGACCTTAAGGCAATTAATTGGGAATAATTTTACCTCACTAAATCTGTGGATGAGGCCATTTTGACTCTCAATTCCCATCTCCTACACCTTGCCGACAAGCACACCCTTCCCTCATCAAAATAAGAGTTCGTAAACACTCCCACCATTGGTTCACCCAAGCCCTGAGAGCTGCACTTACATCATGTGATAAACTGTGGGCACAAGCCAGGCGAACTAAATCCCAGTCTGACTGGCAGGCTTTCAGATCTGCCAGAAATTCCTGTGTTAAGCTTATCCGCTTGGCAAAAACAAATTACTACAGTGATACTCTGAAGTAGACCAAGGGGAGTTCAGTCAAAACCTGGCACACCATAAAAACCATAGAAGGGCAGAAAGCATCCCCCTCAGTACCCCACAAGATCATGGGCAATGGAGTTGCCCTCGAAGACTGTAACACCATTCTTGAGAGAATAAACTCTCATTTTGCCACTGCCAGGCTTGCTTTTAACTCCTCCCCATACACAGGCCTATTCAGCCCACCAACGCACTCCACTGACATTTCTGCACCCCCTTGCCACACCCCCTCCAGCTACTCCCCGTTACATATAAAGAAGTCTAAGACCACCTTTGTAGTCTCGACACCAAGAAGGGCTGTGGTTCTGATGGAATCGACACCTTCTTTCTCAAAATTGGCCATTACTATCTCACTGCCCCATCTTCCACATCTTTAACTTATCTATCTCTTCAGCCATTGTCCCATTGTACTGGAAATCAGCCCACGTACTGCTGCTCTTTAAGTCCGGAGACCCCTCTGATCTCAACAACTATAGACCTATTTCCATCCTCCATGTACTCTCCAAAATTCTAGAAAAAATCATATATCACCAGCTTATGGAACACGTGGAAGTGCACTCTCTGGTCAATCCAGCTCATTCGGGATTCAGACACAACCACGGCACTATATCTGCCCTTGGTAAAGTCACTAATGACTGCTTCTCTGACTGGGATACTAAGCAAATTACTGGGGCGGTATTCCTCGACTTGAGCAAAGCATTCAATATTGTTGACCATAATCTATTCCTACTCAGCCTCTTCAACCTTGGTACCTCCACCCCCACACACCACTGGTTCTCCAGCTACCTTACCCGGTGCGTACAGCAAGTTAAAGAGGACAGTCTTCTAACCAACCCCCCCTCCCAAAACTAGAGGTGTCCCCCAATGGTCCATCCTTGGCCCTATCCTCTTCTCTAGATCAACAATCTTAACTCAAACATCAACAACTCCAAACTTTGCTTCTTTGCAGACAACACAGTGCTTTATTCATCCAAGCCTACCCTTGCCAAAGTCTGCAAGGAACTCCAAGCAGACTTCCTTCAACTGGAAGATAACCTCATCAGCTCCAAACTCCTACTATATGCAAAAAAAACTTAGACAGTGTTCTTCTGCCACAACAACAACCCCCTCCCCCCTGTCGTTACCAAGGCCAGCTTTACTACGATCACAACATCCCTAGGAGAACCATTAGAAGCTGTTGAAAAATTCAAATATCTAGGAGTTTGGATCGACAGCAAACTTTCCTTCAACACACACATTGACTGCCTCTCTGCAAAACTAAAAGTCAGACTAGGTTTCTTATTCAGGCACAGAGTGCCCTTCCCAGCCAAGGTCAGACTCAGACTCGTCCAGACAACTTTCCTTCCGCTCCTAGACTATGGTGACATCATATATAATTGTACATCAGTGTCCGACCTGCACAGGCTCAATGTCCTCTTCCATCATGCCCTTCGCTTTATTACAAACACTCCCCCCAGGACACACCATTGCAACTTATACCCTCTAGCTGGAATGACATCCCTTACCACCAGAAGACTGCGCCACCTTGGCACCTGGACATTAAAAGCGCTACACAACAAACTCACGGTTTATATATCCTCTCTATTCTGCATTTCGCAGTGCAATTACTCCCTAAGGAAATCAGACTATCTCCTCCTGGATGTCCCCAGAACTCAAACCTCCCTTGGCAAAGGAGATATTTTGCATTCCCTCCCTGTGGGCTGGAACTGCATTCAAGCAGTTCTCAAACTCACTGGCCTGGTCAAGATTAGTGCCTTCAAGTCACTGGCCGTGAGGCTTCTCACGACTGTTTGCAACTGCCAGAAGGCCTAGCCCTTACGCCTCCTCATTCCCTCTTCCCCTCTCAGCACCCTTCCTATCCTTTTTGCCCCATCCCAATAGACGACCTACTAGCTACCCCAGTCCTCCACTCCTTCCTGTAGCACTGCCTTCTCTCCATCTCCCTCTCTCATATCTTTTCTGCACTTCTGCTCAGCCACTCACTGCACCTCTTCCTCCATTCACCCTGCCATATAGTTCCTCATCCTGCTCTAAGTCTACGAAAAACCTTTAATTACTAATTATTATGTAAGCATTTCTTTCAATGTATGTACACTTTTTTTACCTATGCCTGTTTGCTATTGTTCTTGCTTGCCTTCCATTGTCTGTACCCTACACCATGTGTAATTTTTGTTATTTTACTGCCTTGTGTAATAGGATCTGCTTGTGAATCAGCTTGATCAATGGAGCTTTCCTACAATAAACTAAACTAAAATGTAAACTATAACTATTAGAGAAATTTACAGTGGAATTTCATCACATCCTTTTTAAGCATGAAATCCATGCTTTTCTGTGTCTGCCTGTGCCCCCATCTCCCTCCTTCCCCCTTCTCATATCAGATCTACTTTATTCTACAGGAATCAATGGCTGTGGTACTTTTTCTGTTTTCTGTGCCACCACTGTAGATGGGAGAATGCTGCTGTCTACACACAATACTTAACATAGCAGGGGCAAGTATCAGTGATGGAAGTACAATTCTGTTAATAACCAACATAGATCTGACATAACAGAAACAGTTGTTTTACCTCCACAGTATGTACTGAGAAAACAGACAAATGGTGGAGAGAATGAAACAGACACATGCAGTCATTATGCTGATAATGGCTCCAACTTACATAGGCAGAGAGTTGTGAACTAAAACTTTTACAACTAAGGTTGGGCATTAATGGAAGGGAGGTGGACACTAGTCCTTTTACAGAGAAGAGAGTCCTCAAGGAGCTAGCATAGTTAAAAGTAGACAAGGCAATGGGAACTGATGGGGTGCACGCTAGGATACTGAAGGAGCTCAAAGAGGTGCTGCCTACACCTCTGACAGCTCTATTCAACTTATCACTAGAAACATGAGGTTCCAGGGGACTGGAGGAGGGCAGATGTGGTCCAACTTCACAAAAGTGGAATAGGGAAGAGGCAGAAAACTGCAGATTTGTCAACCTGACTTCAGTAGTGGGTAAAGCAATGGAACTGCCACTGAAGGAAATGATTGGGGAATACCTTGCAACCAGTGGATTGCAGGATCAGAGGCAACATGGTTTCACAGGTGGGAGGGCTTGCCAGACAAATCTGATTCAGTTCTTCAACTTTGTGGCCAGGGAAGTGGATCAGGAAAGAGCAGTAGATGTGGCCTACCTGGATTTCAGTAAGACCTTCAATACCATTCTACATGGAAGACTGGTGAGTGAGCTGGGCAGCCTAGGAGTGGGTCCAAAAATAGTAAACAGGGTTTGCTCCCATGGGGTTCTAGTGCCTCCAGCCCAGACCCATTAATGATACTCAACGGAGAAGATATTCTGGAAGATAGAAACATAGAAGTTGACAGCAAATAAGGACTGCAAGGCCCATCTAGTCTGCCCATTTCTTTTTCTACCTTATAAATCTGTCATCAGCCTTTGCTCTGTCAGTGGCCTATATATTCATACTCATCTGTATTGCTCCTTATGCCTATCCCATGCCTGTTTGAAGCCCTGCACTGTATTCATATCCACCACTTCCTGAGGTAAGCCATTCCATGCATCCACCACCCTTTCTGTGAAAAAGAACTTCCTCACATTACCCCTTAATCGGCCTCCCTCTAATCTCATGCTGTGTCCTCTTGTCCTGCTATTTTTTTTTATATTGAAGCATGTTAGACTATTTCACATTGTTAATTCCCTTGAGGTGTTTGAATGTTTCGATCATATCACCTCTCTCCCTCCTTTGCTCTAGGGTACACATATTGAGCTCAGTTAATCTGTCCTCATATGTTTTCTGATGCAGTCCCTCTACCATTTTGGTTGCCCTTCTCTGGACTGCTCAATTTGGTTAATGCCCTTGTGAAGCTGTAGCCTCCAGTACTGCATGCAGTACTCCAGATGGGGTCTAACCAGTGTCTTGTAAAGAGGAATTATTACCTCCCTCTTCCGACTTGTGATACCCCTACTAATGCAGCCCAACATCCCTCTAGCCTTACCTACTGCTTTAGTGGTCTGCTTGGATGATTTCAGATCATCGGTGATGATGATGATGCCCAAGTCTCTTTCTTCATCACCAGTTACGTTAAGTATGTAACTTTTCTTTCCCAAGCCTATGATCTAGCCACTAGACCCCAATACCATGGATCATTTTAACATTGTTTTACTAGCCCACGGCCTAGTGCAAATTGACCAAGGCTAGTGCAGCTCACCCTCTACTTATCCATCTTGACCAGCACAGGTTTTTCATGGCTGTCTATAAAGTTAAAAAGTTCCTACTTTAGCAAGCTCTAGTCCTGATGCTAATCTCCCTCTGCTCCAGGTGACCTGGTGTGATTAACAGCTCCTGAAGAGCTGCAATTGGCTGACAGTACAAGAGGGAGATCCCACAAAGACTCAATATAAGTCATTATCACCTCATTGGTAGGGCTTTCAGCTAGTGTCCAGGCTGTGATGAAGGGTGGAGTGCTGTTAAGTCAGTAGCTTCTGGTGCTCTGAACTTGTCTTTATGTGTCTGATGATTTGACTCACATTATTATTTATTGAACAGTATCAGAATTACAGTCCTTTGAGTCAAAGACTTCTTTACAGACTTCCGGTGAAGTCAGCAAATAGATGGCTGCATAGATCCATAGCTCTGTCTCCCTCCCGACTAAAATCTAACTCCATCACCCAACTAGAGGGATGACTTCGCCACTAAAAATACAGAGAAACAGAGCAGGAAAGGCACCATTGATGCCGATTCAAAAATTAAGAGAGATGATGCAGGGAGAGGGCAGAAACGAGCAGGAAGAGAGGGACGCGATGGAGGGCCCTCAGCACCCGGAGGCCACGATGGAAGAGATACCAACGAACCTCAGTGAAATTATAACGCAAACGGCACGCACTGTGACCAAAATCGACCAGACTCTGAGTGAATTTAGAACAGATCTTACCAGAGTAGACCATAAAACAGATCAGCTTGAACTGTGCATAAATCAAATGACCAAACAGTCGGACCGCCAGGATAGACTCCTGCTCTATCTCTTAGCCAGAGACTGGCAACTTTTCCCACAAACTAGATAACCTTGAGACCAGAAGCAGAAGACAAAACATAAGACTCTACAGGGTCCCTGAAGGGTCTGAAGATAAGTCCCAGAGCGTAATTTTATTCCTCCAAAAAATGCTTAGACAGATCCTCCCGTTATCTCAAGAACTGGATCTCATGATGGACCGAGCGCATAGATCTCTGGCTCCTCGACCTAAAAACCCAGACACAAGGCCCCACTCCATAGTCGCAAGGCTTGCTAGTTATCAAGCAAAGGAAGAGATCCTAAAAGCAGCCTGGAAACAAGGGGCATTGCAGTACGAGGATCATCGAATAAGCATAGACAATGACCACACCACGGTTGTTCAAGAAGCCAGAAAATCACTCTGGCTGATTATAAAGCAGCTTCAGGCTCGGAATATAAAAACGCAGGTCCTGTACCATGCGTGCCTCAAGATCGTGTCCGACAAAGGCTCCAAAGTATTTCAAGACCTATTGTCTGCCGCTCCCTTCCTGGAATCGATGGGTATAACGCTGCCGCCCCTAACAAAAGAAAAGCTAGAAAAAGACCTCCTTGCCTCAGCCTGGAATGTTGCACGAAGAGGAACTCCACAGCAGAATGCTACCCGGGGACCTCAGCACACGAATTTACGTGCAGACATTTCTACTTTAGTACGCCAGCTCGGAGACCCTCCGAAATTGAACAAGAATGCGGCTCACTTCCAGATGGAAGAGGGGGGATCCTCGCCGGATGAAGCTGTGGACCTTTCCAAGGAGACATGACTTGGAATGGTCAGGCGAAGGGGTTCATGCCTCTTTTCTCCACCCCTCACTGTACCAGCCCTTCCTTTGTGCGGGCTGAATCCCTCTCTCTGCATTTGAACATTCGTCCTGATTCTCACCCCCCCGGTGCACCCTGATGTCGTTCCCCTGCTTTCACGCACCCGGAAGCTGAATGCTGACCATCCTGGCTGCTGAAAACTGCGAGCGAGGGACTGCCTGTTTTCTGGGCTATTTTCTTGCAGATCTCCTGACAATGGACTTTCTCGGAGGTCCCTAAGTTCATCATCACGGATCATTCTAACGCAGCTCGCCCAATCGGGGAAACCATAAGCTGTAGCAGAGCAGGCAGAGCATAATGGGCTCCGACTTGTTAATGACTGTTTGGGGAACTCTGGGCCCGGGAGGAGAGGGGGGAAACATGAAAGGTCAATTCAACAAGGATTTAATTTAATTACCTGAATTTTAACCGGGGAGGAGATTTACTTTTAAAAGGGGCACTCCTTTGAGTGCATTATTGTTGTTTGGCTAGGACCTGATTTAACTAGCATCGGAATTCATATGCGAGAAAATAGCTTACTAGTGACCTCACCAGTAAGGACTGACTTAACTCCACTCGAGTGAGGCCCTTTCACTAATTCATAGTCATCAGGGGCAACACTCCTCGCAGACACCCATATTTACCTGTGGTAGCAACTTCATAAAATTTAAGAAGGGTGATTCACTTCACTAACACAGATCCGCATGGATCTCGGAGGGAGACGGTATAAAGCTTAAAATCATGTGACCCGCTGACTCTAGGGCACCCCTATTAGGGGATTTTCCCCTGGGTTGGAAGGCATGCACACTATTAAGGTGGAGCATCCTTCTAGTTGCCACTTCGGTACTTGCCCTATGGCTGGGACACCACCACCAGCCCTCCCTAGGAAGTCTACTGATATCTGACTCAAAGTGGGAAGGGAGGGTCTTAAAAGACTCACCCTTTCTACCTTATCTTAAGCCCGAGCCCTCGGTAGAGGACTGCCTCGAGCGTATACCCCTAACTGATGGTTGGGAACTTGTTTTCTTGTTGAAAAGTTCTGTGTTAAAGTTGTTGTTTATATTCTGTGGATACTCAGGCTTTGTTGAAAGGATAGAACTGCCAGGCATATCGAAATATAGTGTTTTCCCTCATGTTAGTAGTAAGAATTTTCATGTTAGATATAAATGACCTGCCATAATGTTAAAATACTCTCCTATAATATTAATGGGTGCTCCAGCCCGATCAAAAGAAAACAAATTCAGAAATATATCACCAGGAAGAACTGCGAGGTGAATTTCCTCCAGGAGACCCGTCTGTCTCCAACTGAGGCCCTAAAGCTGAGGACCAAGTCCCACCCACACTTGTTCTCCGCATCACTAGAATCTGGACGAAAGAGAGGGGTAGCTATCTTGCTCTCGGTGACCTTCCCATTTGAGATTGAGGACTCCGTGGCGGATAGGGAAGCCAGATATATTATGATCATTGGGAAGGTGCAGGACACCCCAGTAACTTTGGTGAATGTTTATGCTCCTCCAGGCTCCCCCACAGCATTCTATTCCTCACTTTTCCAGTTGGTTACTGAGAAATCTAAGGGTCTTTTGATTATGGGGGGAGACTGGAACCTAATCTGGGACAGAAAACCGGACACTACTTCGGGAATTCAGAATCCGGAGCACCGCAAGGGAAGGACAGTCAGACACATTTTAAATCAGATGGGGTTAGTAGATGTTTGGTGGGAGAGGTATCCTAGGGCTAGGAATTACACCTGTTACTCACCTAGGTTCAAGGTCTACTCACGGCTCGATACCTTCTTCACTTTTAGGGGCGATATCCCCGCCCTCCCCTCTATGTGGGTGGGTACCTCCACCTTGTCAGATCATAGTCCCATATTTCTGGAAGCTGCCCTCTCCCTTCCCAGGAAAAACAACACACTGGAGACTTAACACGTCTCTGCCCAGAGACAAAGAAGTAATTAGCAAGATTAAACAACACATTACAAACACCATAACCGAGAATTCCACACCTGGGGTGACGCCACAAATTATATGGGATACACTGAAATCTACAATTAGGGGACAATTAATAGCTATAGCCTCCCAGAAGAAAAAAGACCACCTTCTGAAACAACAACGCCTTCATGCAGGTTTGGTAGACCTGGAATCCCTTCAAAAACTAAAATGGGACAAACAAAGGGACTCTGAGCTTAAGTCCCTGAGGGCTGAAATTCAAAAGCTTCAGAGGGAGGAGATCGAGAGGAATCTCTTCTTTTTTAAACAAAAATATTATGAAGGGGGTCCTAGGGGTACTAAACTTTTGGCATCCCGGCTGAGGCTTCTCAATGCCAGAGCTGCAATTACTAAAATTGTCTCCCCAATTACTGGCCGGCTAACTAACAAACCTGAACAAATCGCAGAGGCCTTTGTTTCTTACCATGCCAGGCTTTACACTCCTCAGACACCACCACCGACCCAGGAGACCATGGACTATCTTGGATCCTCTCCTCCCCACCCTCCCCAGGAGAAAGCCCAAGCCCTACTCAAACCAATCACTCAGCCAGAGATTTTGAAGACCATAAGAGGTCTGAAGGGGGGGAAGTGCCCCGGACCGGACAGTTTCGGTGCAGAATTCTACAAAACCTTTGCTGCAGAAACAGCACCATTACTAGTAGATGTCTACTCTGAAATATGGCAGGAGGCGAACCCGGTTCCCCCCTCCTGGCAATATGCAACAATCTCGATGATACCAAAAGAGAATAAAGATCTGGCTAAATGTGAATCCTATCATCCAATCTCACTCCTAAATTCCGATTATAAGATCTTCACCTCGATCATCGCATCGAGGTTGAACTCCATACTTCGAGAGCTTATTAACCTAGATCAATCGGGTTTTGTCCCAGGCCGTCAGGCTCCTGATGGAGTCCGCTCAGCCATTAATACAACTGATGTCATTCATCGTCTCCGCCTTCCCGCCTGCCTCATGAGTTTGGACGCTGAAAAAGTGTTCGATAAGGTGTCTTGGGTGTTTCTGTTCTCGGTCCTGGAGCGGATGGGCTTCCCACAGGGATTTATAGACTGCATTAAGTCATTATAGTCTGGCCCATAAGCCTATGTCAGGGTTAATGGGGGACTCTCCAGGAGATTTACCCTTGGTAGAGGCACCCGCCAGGGCTGCCCCTTATCCCCCCTCCTATTCGCCCTGTACATAGAGCCCCTGGCAGAAGTAGTCCGCTCCAACCCGACTGTGCGGGGCATCAACATTGGAGGCCAGCAGCGGGAAATATCTCTATATGCTGATGACGTCTTACTGTGCATGTCCCAACCGGAGACCTCAATCCCCAAGATATGGTCCATCCTAACTGAATTTGGTAGACACGCCGGGTACACTTTAAATATAACTAAAACTGAGGTATTGTCCTTCTATTACTCACCCTCCTGTAGGGTCACAGAGTTCCTGCCACTAAACTGGTCAGCAGACAAAATGAGATATTTGGGAGCCTGGTTAACTAAACATAACTCTCAGCTTTTTAGGGCCAACTATGTCCCACTTTTCAACCAGGTAAAGAAGGACCTGGACAGGTGGTCCCTGATAAATCTCCCACTATATTCGAGAATACAGACTATCACCATAAACATACTCACCAGATATTTATACTTGTTCCAGTGCTTACCGACCTTTATACCAAAAGCACAGTTTTACAACTGGCATAAAATAATGATAAAATTTGTGTGGAACAACAGGAGACCCAGAATAAATGCTCATATACTGCAACTGAGCAAAGCGAAGGGAGGTAGGGCCCTACCCGATCTTGAAGATTATTACCTCGCCACTCAGATCAAAAGAGCATTACAATGGTCTATACCTACATATACTGCCAACTGGAAAGAAATGGAGAAAATGGAGGAAGAGGAGTGCGGCCCACTGCTGAGCATCCGCTGTATACAAATGAAAACCAACAGAGAATACCCCCCCACACTTATTGACTGTGAAGGATACAATAAGGGCAACTTATAGAGCTTGGCAGAAATATTAACTACAATATTCCCTATGGCCCCTCCACAGACCCTCAAGAGACACTGCCTTTACCCCATCCCGACTAGATCACACCTTTAGAACATGGGAGAAAGCGGGACTGATCTACATCAAACAGTTGATGTTGGGGGATGAGGTTGTGGATTTCATGACCCTCAGGAATAACTTCGAACTACGCAGTATTGACCACTTTCGCTACTTACAGCTCAGAGAGTACATTTACTGCTGTCAGAGAGCAGACTCTTGATTCAATGAGGTGTCCCCCTTTGTAGAAACTCTCTATGCGATTATAACTTCACAGAAAACTTCGGGCCTCATCTCTACACTATATAAAGCTCTTATGGGCCTAAAGAAAGATTATCTAGAATAGGTCTGGGGTAGGTGGACGGAGGAGGGAGGAACCGACCTTAGAGAAATTAATTGGGACCTGGTATTTAAGCTGGCACCCAAAACTACCTCTTCCCCCCTCTGGCAGGAGTTTAGTTGGAAGGTGAAGATACGTTACTTTCTCGCCCCTCTTCCACTTAGTAGAAGGATCCCTGGGAGAGACCCCTCTTGCTGGAGATTATGTGGGGAAAGGAGGGCAGATTACCTTCACATGTTCTGGTTGTGCCCTCGGCTTGTGCCCTTTTGGAGGGATATATCTCAGGCACTTGCCAAATTATTCACCATCGCAACTCCTTTAGACTGGCCCTGCCTTATATTAGGGGAACCACCTCCAAACCTAATAGGACCCGATTTGATATATCTTTGGGCCCTTCTCCTAACGGCGGCCCATAAAACCATTACTAGAAAGAAGTTAAAAGACGAACCCCCACAATAAATACCTGGATACAACTAGTCCAAGAAATAGCAGAAATGGAAGAGCTAACCTATAAAATAAATCACAGGACAATAATCTATGTTCGGAGGTGGACTAGATGGGAGCTCTGGCGGGAGACAGTTGCTGCCTAGTGTCCTGCTCGATCCCCTGATACCTCACCCTAGCCTAATACACACCAGTATTGTTATGGAAGTTACAAATACTTGGCTGAAGAGGTTTTGGCTGTGTGGAGAATGGTCCAATAGATAACATAGGGAGGAGCACTATACAACAGGTCTATTGTAGTTATAAACTTAAAATAAAGTATAAGAAGAGGGATTATATTTAATATACTGGATCAGTTTCAACTCTGTAAAACAAAATTGATTTTGTCTGGCACAGTTGTATGAATTGTATCCGCTGGTTGTCAATAAACTTGAATTTAAAAAAAAAGACTTCTTTACAAAGGCGCCACATCATGGTAATACAATACTATACAAACAAATAGTTAGAGAACATACATTACAAACAATAACAAATTCTATAGCAGATAGGACACAATAAAATATTGACTATGGTTACAAGTAGAGGTGGGAACCACTCAGAAGTGAGGTGGTCCATTCCAAACAAGTTGTTAGGCAGGACAGACGTCCTTTGTCAGGGAGCAAGGAAGGGGGGAGGCAGGGTTAACCAGAGTAATAGCAGTTGCAGGTATGGGAGGCAAATAGATGGCTTTCTAGCCACAATCAGGACAGCAGCCACTTTAGGGGATACCCCAAAATGTATAATGGCTATGTCTTCAGAAGTCATGCATGCAGATGTAAGGACTTCAGGTCCAGAGGGACCAGGGACCCCCTGTCCTGTGACAACAAACCTTGACACAGAGGTAGAGGCACAGGAGGCTTGAGACCATAATGGAGCAATAATGATGATGACAGTGGCACTCACCATCCACAGTTTGAGCAGAACTCTCTGTATTAGAGAAATGGGGGGAAATGTGTATAGGAATTTCCCTTTCCAAGAGAGGGACAATACATCTTGAAAAAAAACTTTAGGCCCTAGAGCAACAAGCAGAAACACAGCAGTTTTGTGTTGTGTGGAGATGCAAAAAGGCCCAACTCTGGATGACATCATCTTGCCTTGAGGTTGTTTACCATGGAGGTCAGCAGTTTCCATTCATGAATCATTGACTAAGACCTTTTCAGCTTGTCTGCTAAGATGTTTTGGAGACCTGGAAGTTACATGGCCAATAGCTGAAGACCATGAGAATGAGCCCAGTACCATACTCTCATTGCTTCCCTGCATAAGGGGTAGGAGTGAATGCCCTCTTGTTTGTTGGTGTAATGCATCACACTGATGTTGTCCACCTGGTTTGGCAGAAGACCAGGACAGAAATGGTTCTAAATTCCTGGAGGCTGTACAAGACAGCTTTCATTTCCAGGACATTTATGTGTTGCTCGGCCTCCTCCTTGGTCCATGACCCGTGTCTCTGGAAGCGGCCAAGGTGGACACCCCAGCCAGTGCCCTAGGCATCCTTGGTGAGGATCTGTACATGAGCGGGTACAAGGAATGGAACACCCTTCAAGAGGTTGTCACAATCCATCTACCATAACAACACTCTACGAAGAGGAGACATGACAAGAACCAAGCTCATCCATCAACTGATTCCACTGGACCCTGAGTGTCAATCCTCATATGAAGGCATGTTAGTAGTGCAGTCACTATGATCACAGCAATGAGACCCAGGAGATGTAACATTGTTCTCGCAGAGGCACAGCGGCTTCTGTATATCAGCTGCACATGGGCAATCAGATTGTCTGACCTATCCTTTAGCAGGACAGCATATTCTTTCTCAGTGTCCAACAATGCCCCTATGTATTGCATTCTTTGGCAGGGAGTCATCAGAGACTTTGGCACATTCACTGTGGACTCCCCACCAAGTCATTGAACAACTGATGTGTCTGAGACAGAGCACATAACAGAGCTTCCCTGGAGCTGGCCTTCAGGAGCCAGTTGTTCAGATAGGGGAACACATATAGGCCTTCCCTGCAAAGGGCTGCTGCTACTACTGCCAAGCATCTGGTAAGGACCTATGGCACAGAAGACAAGTCAAAGGGCAATACTCTGAACTGACAATGTTCAACCTCCAGCATAAAACAGATATATTGTCTGTGGGATTTCCTGATCTTTATATGAAAGTATGTGTCCTCCATTGCTAAAGAACAGAATCAATCCCCTAATTGCAGTAGGGGATCAGAGCTGGCAGAGATACTACCTGAAACTTTTTGTATTTGATGTACAAGTTGAGATCTCTGAGATCTAACACAGGACGCAGATCCCCTGTCTTTTTTGGGATTAGGAAGTATCTGCAATAGAACCATTTGTTCCTCTCTTGAGGAGGAACAGGTTCTATGGCATGTTTTTGGAATAAAGACTGAATTTCTTCCTTCAGAAGGGATAAATGGCCCAGAGGACAAAAGGAAGGAGGAGGAGGATGATCTGGGAGGGATTTGTAGCAGCTCCAGAGCATGTCCTCTTGAAGTTATCTCCAGAACCTACTCGTCCGTAGTGATCTCCCACCATTGTTTCAGATGCAGGGAGATCTTGCCACCTTACAGTAACCCCTGGAGGTAATGGTTGAGGTGGGGGGAGAGAAACCAAAGTGAGTCAGATGGTACCAGTGGTGGCAGGTTCACCAGAGCCAATTCCTTTGAGTGCTTTTGTATGGGCACCGGGGGGGGAAGAAGGGGGTCAACCTCATCTGTCACAACCTTGCTGATGGTAGGAACAGTTACCTCGGGCAGCAGGCTAACAAAAGGATCCCCAACCATGACCCCCAGCAGGAGTGGGATACAGGGACTTTATGGACCTTAGAGTCATTTTTTTAAGTCTGAAGGCCTCGTAGGATGACTCCAACATGATGACCAAACAGTTTTGTCCCCTTTAAAAGGGACATTCAAAACTGCCTGTTGACATCATTAGCAAAGCCAGAGATTCTAAGCCAAGAATATCTCCTCAAGCAAATGCCAGAAGCAGCCGCCTTAGCACAAGCATCAGAGACATCATAATCTGAGCATAGCAAATGTTTGCCAACTACAGTACCAGACGACAATGTTTTAAGTAAATCATTGTTGGCAGAGCCATCAGGCAACACCTGAGCTGCAGTATGAGCTGTTTTCACCAGGCTGTTCTGATATATTATTATGTGGATCTGGCAGCTTGCAATCCTAAGGTCCAATAATGCAGAGGCACACTTACACCTGCTATCACATCTAGTCTCCTAGATTCTTTATCAGGAAGCACATAATTATGTGTCATGGGGCTCTAGACCCATCATGAGCCATGATGACTACAGAGCCAGTTCCTGACTGGTTATCATAACAAGGCTTAGCAGATGGTGCAGGATACTGCTTATCAGTCTTTCTAGGAACTGCAGGCAGTGAATTTGATCTGGATTCTGTACCATGCAGCAAAGGTAGCAACCTCTAATGCAGGATATATAGGTGGAATTATAATGGAGGGGGAGAAGGACATCTCCAAAAATTCCATTAGATTCCATTTTATGGAATCTTCCTCTTCCACAGCAAAGCCCATGGCAGACTGAATTTGCTGCACTGTGGCTTGGAAAGCTGGATCTCCAGAAAGAGATTACGGGGTATAAACCCACTGAGTCCTCACTGCAGGATGAGAGGGTAGAACTAGAGGGATATGCTAGAAATTGCTCTCCCTCATATTCCTTCTCTAAATCCATGAGGTCAGGATTGTACTCCACTTCATCATCATCACCCCGATCAACAACGGGAGCCACAGAATGAACCGTTGAGGCTGGTGGAGGCTGAGGGAGGAATATCTGGTATGCTAGTGGAACTCATCGACAAAGACTAAGTACCAGAAGGCACTGTCAGAGGAATTATGTATTTAATTGGAAATTGATAACCAAGAGAGGCACACTGAGTCAAAACACGTTTCCAGGTGTGACCCGGGGAAGGGACCAGAGGAAGAACAGCAGCAAAATACATAACGAAAAGCTGTGGAACAACATTTGATAAAAAGTTTTAATACAATAAAGTGCAATACAGCTCACAAATGAACACTTAACAAGTGCACAATCAGAAATGGCAGTATTACACGGTGAACAAGAAAACTGTTGATTGGCCTGAGTGGCGAGTTGTTGTCTGGCCTCTTAAAGGAGGAAGAAGACTGTAGTGTTGTGGTAGTGAAACATGGCAGGAGCAATGACCCAACCAGCTGCTTACCAGGATGGATAAGGCTTGGTCCTGGGAGTGTCAGGAGGAAAAGTAACAGGAACAGTTGGGGAAGGGGTGGAGTTTCAACTAGTGCATGAGAGAGCCAGGGATGGGGAGAGTCAGAGGGACGAGGGGAGATGATTCCAGAATGAGGGAAGTCAATAGAAGAAGGTGGATTGCCCAGCAGAGGTGCAGCGGTAAGGAGTGGCAAAAGTATGATGGTCCTTGAATGAAGGGAACAGGAAGCAGGGGCAGTTGGGAGAGGAGAGAGAGGAGAGGTAAGAGGGGTGAACTGACTACATTGGTAATCCAGGCAGAATGCATCTTATCATTTCTGAAAACAGCACCAGTACAGACTGAGAGTTGACAGTGCCTTGTAAAAGGGCTGGGACTGCTTGCATTGACAGGCCCTGGTCCAATGACGATGGTGTCCTACCGTACATAGTAGGTACGGCAGCACCTAAGTCAGGCCCTGACCATGGTGTTTCATTGATGTTCAGTGGGGGGAGCTGAAGTCAGTGTTCCAAGAGCAGGCAATGATGCTGGTTTATCTTGTCTCAACAGTGACCGGGGATCTCACCAGCAAAGCAAATTTTTCTTTTCCTCTGTGTTCATGCTTATAACTGAACGATAAGGAGGGCAGTGATGACGACCGTACCATGTTCTGATAGTTTACCTTTGTCAGCTGACTTTTGACCAATGATTAGGGAGAGACAGACTTTGGGCCTTGTTCCTTTTCCATGGCTTTCAGTGTCTTGAGAAAAAGGATGTTTTTGAGAGCTTTCTTATAACATCGCCTTGTAGCCTGGTTGAAGGTCTGGCAGATTTTATTTATTTATTGAAAAGTTTCACCAGAAAGACACACTGAGCAACAAGTTGCTCATCTCCTGGTGCGACTTGGGGGAAAGGTAGCGGGAGATAGAGATACACATACAAAGACAGTCAAAAAATACAAGCATTCATATACAGTAAAAGTGGATTTGTACAGACAATTGTATACCGCGACAGTGATACACCAAGGCTTACAAGGCACATTAGTTACAATGCAGTAGCCAAAATGCTGGAACACAAATTGGAACGTTTTAAGTGCAATCAATATTATCAAGTGCTGAGGGGGGGGAACTACCACTGATTAATGGTAGAGCCATGAAGCAATTAGTACTAGAAGGAAATCTGCTGAAACACAACTGGGGAATGAACAGTTTGAGGAGTAGTAATTTGTGAGGGCTAGGGAGAAAGAGTAAGGGGAACATGAGCTTCTAATTTGAGGTGGCAATGAGTTCCAGAGCTTTGGGAAGTTGTGAGAGAAGGCAGACTGGCTATCAGCAGTGAGTCTGCAAGAGACAACCACCATCCGATTGTCAGTGGATCAAAGAGAGCATTCAGGGGCTGGAGTGATAGTCAGAGCAGTCGAGAGATGGGGGAAGGAGTTGAACCAGAATTTAGAGGTGAATTTAGCGATATGGGTCAGCCAGCGATTGGTAAATGAAGGGAAATCAAGGAAGTGGTAAAGATCGCAGTGGTGGGTGCATGGAGGTGTGTCATATACGAAGCGGCAGAAGGAGTTGAAGGGTGAATCCAATCTGGTTAAGGTGGACTTCGGGGAGGCACTGTAGACTACATCACAGGAGTTGAAATTAAGGAGAATCATCTTCTTGACTAGTTCACACCTTAACGGAAGAGGTATTGAGTTATGGTTCCTGGAAAGGGTGCCAAGCTTGGGGTATAGTTTTTTCAGAATAGCGTCTGCATGTCCAGAGAAGCTGAGGTGCTGGTTGAGCCAAACCCCAAGTTATCTGAAGGAGGAGGTGTCTTCCAGAGAAGTTCCATCAAGGGTGTGGAAGGAGGGAAGGGAGGTGAGCCTGGAGAGTCTCTGCCTTGTGCCAAAGGTCATGGAGACAGTCTTTTTGGCATTTAGAGAAAGTTGGTGAGTGCTAAGCCAGAACTGGAGCTTGCTGAAGTCTAATTGGAATCTGGTTTCAACATCTGAGACAGTACAGTCGGAGGTGAACAGGACAGTGTTGTCGGCGTACATATGGATGGAGGTTGAGGTACATACTGATGGAAGGTCATTTAGGAATATAGAGAAAAGGGTATCCAGTGAACAAAGTGACCAAAATTGGGTGCCTACAAAAACGGCGACTCAATTGCGGCACCTGTGTTCATGGCTACCTAGCGGGGAGGTGACCGGATACTGGGGTGGAAGAAATACCACGACAGGAAGTAGCGGGTATACATGCACAGGGAGAGAGAGGCAGAGGAGAGACAGTATGTGGGAGGGGGTGTGGTGGGAAGCTGCCGAGCTGGTCTGCTAGCGTGGTGGGGAGGGTGGTTGGCTGGGAGGCACACGGTGCAGGGTTCGGGTCTGACGCAGGTTTTTTTTTTTTGCCGCCAGGCGGCATTACATTTATTCAAGTTTTTCACCCCCCCCGACATACACCCCCCTGGAGTTGAGAATCCTTAAGTGGGGGGGTGGTGTGGGGGCACAGCCTCCTGCATTAAAAATAAGACCCATAGGTCTCAGGCGCCGTGTTTGTCTGCGCTGCGAATGTGCATTGCCAAAATTCATTTTCGGTGTTGTACACTCACCGTAACAGAGATTGCTATTCCACGATCACCATTATGACATGGAACCAGAGAAAAGTATGGGGCCGAGCACTGATGCTTGAAGGACACCGGTGTCGGTTGGAAGAGAGGGGGATACTGAATCAGCAGTCTTGACTGATTGTGTCCTACCCGTAAGGTAAGCTCTGAACCAATTTGTGGCAGAGACAGACAGACCAGCTAAGGAGAGTTTGTTTAGGAGAAGGGAGTGGGAAACCATGTCAAAGGCCTTTGCAAGGTCGACAAAGATGGCAGAGGTGATTAGGCCACTATCCATCCCTGTGAGGTTGGAGTCAGTGAGCCTAACTAGGGAGGAGGTGGTGGTGGAGTAATGTTTCCTAAAACCAGATTGGAAAGAGGTGAAAAAGTTAGAATCAGAGAGGTAGGTGGAGAGCTGAGAGAGGACCAGGTGTTCCTGGAGTTTAGCTAGGATAGAGGAAGGAACATTGGGTGGTAATTATCAGGGGAGGAGGGATCGTCTTCCTTAGGTAGAGGTAGGACTATGGCTTGTTTCCAGATTTTAGGCACTATGGCTGTGGTGAAAGAAAGATATAAGATATCAGACAGCGGGGCGGCTATTGCTGGGGCTGAGAGATAGAGGAGCTTAGTATCCAGGCCGTCAGATGAGCTACCTTTAGTAGGGTTTAGAGCTAGCAGAGCGGATAGGGTGTCTGCAGGGGAGACTGAGGAGAAAGAGAAAGCTTCACTCCGTGAGTTTGCATTGGAGGTGCTTGGGTAGTCAGTTTGGGAGGAAGGGATGGAGGGGAAGGAGACTAGAAGAGTGGATGCACAAGAGGTAAAATAGGAGTTGAATTCTGTGGCTACAGCAAGGTGGTCAGAGACTAAGATTTTATTTATCTTAAGAGAGGGCAGGATTTGGATGGGAGGGGGAGAATAAAGGATGGACAACCTTCCAGAATTTTGAAGGGTTGTTAATATTGGTTTGGAAGGAATTTCTAAAGTATTCAGCCTTAGCCAGCCTAGTAGCTTTTGTGCATTTCTTTCTAAGGCTACAGTAGGTCATGTGGCCATGTGAACTGCTAGAGGTTTTGTGCTTTTTCCAGGCTTGGTCTCGAGCCCATTGGCATGTGAGAAGTTCCGGTATGATCCATGGGAGATGGTTGCCGTGAACCCTGGCATGCCTGATGGGGGCAAATAGGTTCCAGGCGGAAGTGAATTTGTCTTTGAAGTAGTCCAAAGCATCATCAACAGATTGGGCCAATGAGATGGGAGTCCAGTCAGTTCGTGCAAGACTGTGGAGTAAGAGGTCAAGGACTAGAGACTTAAAGGACCTAAAATCAATTAACTTGGATGGAACTCTGGGCCTATGAACTTTCTGAACCATGAAAATCATATGGTGGTCATTTAGTGGGTCCGTTAGAAGTCCAGACTTTATAGTGCTGTGTGGGTGGGAGGTGAGGGCCCAGTCAATCAAAGAGTGGCTTTGGGACTTGATGTTTAGGCAAGTTGGTTCAGTGATTTGTTGTGATAGGTTCTGAGCTGTTACATCATTTCAGACTTTAGTGAAGGAGGGGGCATCCCAGTTTTGATTGAAATCCCCCATTATGTATAATTCACCAGCAGGGGAGTGGGTGACAATACTAGCGATGAGCTCAGAAACAGTAGCAGGGAATAATCCAGGTCTGCAGTAAATGCCAGCTACATACAGTATATTGGGAGGGAGAATGGTAGTGACAGTCTTAAGAGCAACACTTCATAAGTTGCTGGGAGGGATGTGGATAGGATAATATCAGTACTGAGAGATGCACAGACATACCTAGCATACCGCCTCCTCACCTTGTCCGGTCTTGCCGATAGATTGAGTAACCTGGGATGGCGATTTCATTGTTTGCTATTTTGTTATTTAGCCAGGTTTTGGAGAGTATTAGGATATCAGGGGCAAAAGAGATGGCATGAGGTTGTAAAAGGTCAAGTTTAGATAGCAAGCTACGTATATTTACACGGAGTTGCTTGAGGCCACGGGGAAAGGCTTGGGGACTAGCATGTGGGAGTGATGTATGTGTTAGTATGAGTGGCGGGGGGAGTATGGTGAGGGCCTGGGTTTGGGTCGATGTCCTCAGACAGTAACAGTAGGTAGGTAATGATGAGATAGAATAATTTGTCTCTTTTATAGCAAGGTTTTGATATGAGTGATCATGGGATGTGGGAAAGAATTTGAGTTGGGGGATTTTGCAACTTTAGCAGTGATATCAAATAAGAGGAGTTTGAAAGGGGAAAGATAGAAGCTATAGGGAGGTAGGGAGGGGAAGTAGGGCCAAGCTGGTTGGTCATATGTTAGAGTGGCAGGATAGGGGATGTGAATGGAGGGCTTGACTGAAGGGAGAGTAGTACCCTGCGCCAGGGAAGGGAAGTTGGTATGTGGACAGCCGTATATAGTAGCTGGGGCAAGGATGGGAACGAATGTAAGGAGAAGCCATGGTGTACAGGGATACATGTTGTACTGAGAGGCTATAATGTCAAAAAGGAGCAACATTTACATGTTAGTATCACTAGTTTTATAGTCAGCAGGGTAACTTCTTTGAATAAGGAAATAGGGCAGAAATTGCAGTGTGGAGCCACTGGTTTATAGCTGGTAGAGCGAGTACCTGTAGTAGGTAATTGACTATATTGGAAAATGGCACAGGAGAAAAAAAAATGATGCAGTAGTTGTGCTGTTAGTGGTACTAAGTTATAAGTCCATAGAGTAAATAACTAGAAGAGGTGACTGGGAGTAGGTAGAGTAAATGTCTGTAAATAGGTTGCATGGGAAAAAGAACTTGGGGCTAGGTCAGAGTTACCAACTATTTTAATTGGATCATGTGGTTGTGCTTGTGAGAGGCAGTGCCTCAGTTAAGGCACAAGCATTTAAAGAGTGCCGAGGGCGGGGAGACAGGCCGGGCCAAAAAATTCAGCTACTATAAAAAATGTGGCTACTATTCTTATCTAGCAGCATAGGTCCAGATAGCACACTCAAACCATCTGTGTGTGTCTTCTTTGTAAATTTTACATTGGCACTTAAAGTACTAAAATAAATGCTTTTTCAACTTTGGCAGCACATAGAGATGACAAAATAAACACTAAGTAAAAAGAATACACGGTAACAGCTAGATTGACAGTGTATCCTTCAGCAGGTCCAACGAGGATGATTGACAGCGGGAAAAGAACCAAGGAGTGATGGGACCTCCCATGCATATATACATGTAGACGCGATGGCTATAGTTCCAAAGGTGTGGCCTAGTGGAAGAGATATCTCTAAATTACCGGTTCCATAAAGAGAACTGCACAGAATGCTGTCCATAAATAAATAATACAAAACACAGTTTCTGACATTATCTTTATTTCAGTACAGTAAATACGGACCATTTAGTGGCATGAATACTGTTTCAGAGTCAGTGTGGCCTAGTGATTAGAGCACTGGCTTGGGAACTGGGAGATTGCAGGATCAACCCCCACTAGAGACAAATACTCATTGTGTTACCTTGGGCAAGTCCCTTAACCTCTCAAGTCCAGACAAAATAATTTATTATTATAAAACTTACGTTGTACAAAAAGGCATCAAGCAATGCATCACAAGGTATACTATATGGTAAAAGATTATTTATAAAATATGAGACACTAATAGGTATAAGTAGTATAATAAAGCAATAATACACTCCAGGATGTGGTATATCTTGAGATATGAACATGCGTCGGGTGTGTTGTGAGGCACGAGGTCACAGGCCAAGTGTCTCATGCACCTGAGAAGTGATATCTCATAATATACCACACCCTGGAGTGTGTTATTGCAGTTATAAAATGGCCCAAAAGTGTTAGTTAATGGCTGATCTTGGTAACAAAGTTTCAGACCGTGATGATATTGTGAGATATCATCATGTGTCTAAGACTGCTTCAGTCAATCAGCTTCCAGGATTTCTCCTCTCCATTTTATAATATTATTTATACAATGGCAAGAAAGTATGCCGGGCTCTGACTGGTCAGTGCCGACCTTCACCAGTGATGTTATCTCAGTATAACTTCACTGTATGAAGAACCAGCAGCAAACAACTTCAGTAAACAAAAACAAAATCACTGAGCCTCTCCATCTAGAAACTGTTGTGGGCTTCGTAACCCCCAACCCCATGTTCAGTAAACAGAAATGCTACACAGCAGTAAACAGCTGTAAAAACCATGGAAGAAAACACGTTTTTTTTTTTTATTTTAAAGTGGCAGAAACAGAGCACACTGACCATTCACACATAGAGCACCATTTCACTGTGACCAGTTCTGTGTCAAGCTTTCCCACTCTCACTTACAATATGTGACCACTCCCCCCACCATGACCTGCGCTGCCAAGTACCTTTAAAAGAGTCCTCTGCTGTTCTTCCCTACTTCGGTGGTCATTCACAGTGTTAAACAGATTACAGCTTATATAATAAATTAAATTTTCATCTCTGTTTTGTCCCCTGAACCGAGAGGCTTCAGTGAACCGTGGAGACTGTAACTGCTGGTCACGCAGTTCACTGATGCAGCTCAGCTCGTCAAAGAAAACCTGGCATAAAAATGTAATGTATTTTCTATTTTTTCAACTGCCACACACCCTTAATCCCTGCCTTGCTCCTAAAATAAGGTCTTACCATCTAATTATTTAATTACCTTTCTTACTTTATATATGCATTGTATGTACAGTATATTCCATTTATGTACTTAGTCTTCAGTTGGATGTCAAGTGCTGCCTAACTTTACCACAATATGCTTGGATAATTTTAATTGTTTATGTTTGCATGTTCATGCTCCAGTCTATGTATCTACACTTTGTTTTATTATACAACTGTATCTTCCACTCCCCTTCCCCCAGGATGCATCTGGAAACAAGCTATGTAGCTCAGTATGACTTTCCTGGTGAAAATTGTCAAATAAATAAATAAGAAACTGAAGCCCACTCATGGAATCTCCCTGGTCCTGCAGATTAGAGCCTTAGTAGCTGCCCTCGCCAATCACCTCAACCGCAGCGGCCCTTGCTATCGGACCTCAGGTAACATATCAAAACAGGTTGAATTTTTTACAATGTTAAAAAAAAAATACAAGGGCGGACACACGACTCAGCATACTGGCACAGACAGGCAAAGACACAGAGCTGTGCCTGTGGAGACAAAAAAGAATGTGGACAGAAAAACAGAAGACATTAGGTACTGGCAACACCATCTAGTGGGCAAAACAAAAACTGAACTTTTTTCCTAAACATGTTGCTACACAGAGCAAAAATGAAAGAAAAACGTATTTAAAACACTGTGCATGTCATGCTGAAATAACGTCACTCCTGGGGTGTTGGACACACTTGGCCTGCAGTCTCATGCCCAGCCACCCCAGGTGTGATGTTATCCCAGCACAACACACACCCTGTCATGCATTATTGCTTAACTACATAATGTCAAAGTAAAAAACAAGTAAGCAATAAGACACGGCTGGGGGTGCATGGAACAGATCTTACTGCGTGCTCAGGGGTGTAGTGAGGCACAAGGCCACAGGCCGAGTGCCTTCAGCCCCTGGAAGTGCAGTATAATCTGTTTCATGCACAACCCCGGAGTGTCTTATTGTGCTTATAAATTTTTTTTTTTTTTTTTACTTTTTACAGTTGGGAAAAACACATATGTAGAAAAAATAAATTTGCTTGTGTGCATTTATGATAAAATAGTCCTTCCGCCCACTGCAAATGAAGTAATTAATGATGTTATTGTACTATTACCTACTTTCTTCTTCCTGTTTTTTTTTCCCCTTTGTTTTTCCCCACATTCAAGATAGGGAATGTTTATTATGGAATGTTTACCACAGAATACATGGATCAAAATTCTGCTCCATTCCACTGGTAGAATGTTCCTCTCCATACAAACTGTACACACACACACACACACACACACACACACAAAACAAAGGCCTTTTCTAGAGCCAGAGACTCAATTATCTCACTGTCAGGGCAAGCAGAAGAGATTTCCCTGATAAGCCGGTAAAGATAGAAGGGGGATTTTTCTGAAAAACGAAGCAAGAAATACAAAAAATAATGGACTATAGGGTACAACAAGCATTGAGGTACCTGAAACAAAGTAACTATGAAGGGGGGTCCAGAGGAATGCGAAATCTTACGTGTAAACTGCGGATGAGGAAAAGGGCAGTTACAATATTGAAACTGTGTAACCCCATAACACATAACCTAGTTCATACAGAGAAAGACATTCAGGCTACTTTATCTAATTATTATCAATCCCTCTACATGAAAGAGCTGGAACAAAATGCAGATTCAAGACAAAGGTTCTTGAAACTTTTAGGAGTCCCACAGTTGTCTGATGGTCAGAGACAGGAGCTAGCGGGCCCGATAATGACAGCAGATATTTTGCATCAGATCCATAATACCAAACCTAATAAATGGCCTGGTCCAGATAGGTTCACTGCTATGTGGTTTAAAAAATGTGTGGGCTTATTACTCCCTAGTTTAGCAAGAGTGTTCCGGGAAATGGCAGAGGGGGAGGTCCCACTTCCATCATGGGCGTACGTGGTATTAACCACTATACCAAAACCAGACAAGGATGTAACTATTCCTTTATCATATTGCCCTACATTGATACTAAATAATGATTATAAATTATACATAGCTGGGCTCAGTGCTTAGAACAATTAATGCCTACTATTATTCATCCAGACCAGTCCGGCTTTATAAAGTCTAGCAGTACCACAGACAGTATTCACCAGACTCTATTGTTAATAGAATATATACAGTCCAGGGAGATCCCAGCAGTTCTCTTAAATCTGGACCCTGAAAAGGCATCTGACAGGGTGTCCCGGAACTTTCTCTGGGACACCCTGTCAGCCTTTAATTTTGCAGAATCTTTTCAGACCTGGTTAAAACATATTTATTCAGGCCCAAAGGCTTATATTTGAGTTAATGGGGCACTAACCTCCCCAATCACCTTACAATGAGGAACTAGGCAGGGATGCTCTCTCTCCCCTCTATTGTTTGCCTTATATATGGAGCCCTTAGCAATAACAATCCAGAAAGAGGTAAATATAGAGGGGGTACCTGTAGGCTAGAGGCAACATAAGGTGGCATTATTCGCCAACAATGTGTTGCTTCTGGTGTTATCGCCAAAAGCCTCTGTCCCCAGACTGTGGGAGATTTTAGAGATTTTTCAGCAACACGTTGGGTTCAAGTTAAATGACAGCAAAACAAAGGTTTTAACTTATAATTTTACTCCATATGCTTTAAAAAATAAACTACCTTCAGGGTGGTGGAAAACAAAGATAAAATATTTAGGAATAAGAGTCACACAAAATCTTAACAATATCGATCTCATGAACTACGAACCTGTTACCCTCCAGTTACAGCAGGACTTGGCAGCCTGGGGAAGGTTACACTTGTCCTTTTTACAAAAGATTGAAATTATACAAATGAATGTATTACCCTGCCTACTTTATTTAACATACTAACATACTAGACGTTGGCAGAGTAGGACTATTGGTCTATCAAGTCTGCTCGTGCTTCTGCACCCTGATTGGGTACCGTGGCCCTCTGTCTCCTTCCACTGTTACTCCATCCCCAGTCCCACCCACCCACCCCCACTGGGGAAACCAGCCTCTGCTTCACCCCTTGCCTATATCTGTCCCACCCTCTCTTGAATCCCTCCACCGTAGCTGCCTGTACCAGCTCCCCGGGCAGCGCATTCCACGGTTCCACCACTCTCTCGGTGAAGTACCTCCTCCTCCTTTCCCCCCAATCCTCATACTCTCAATCTTCCAACTGTGTTCTCTGGTGATTCCACCCTCCTTCAGTTGAAAGATCTTATCTCGGCTTACCTTATTTACTCCCCTGAGGTACTTGAAGACCTCAATCATGTCCCCCCCGGTCCCTCCTCTCCTCCAGCGAGAACGGGTTGAGCTCCCCTAGTCGTTCCTCATATGTCATATCCCCCAGGCCCCGGATCATTCTGGCTGCTCTCCTCTGAACCCTCTCCAAGAGTTGGATGTCCCTCCTTAGGTGCGGCCTCCAGAACTGCACACAGAATTCAAGATGTGGTCTTACCAGGCTGTCGTACAGTGGCAAAATCACCTCCCTGTTCCTTAAGGTAATCCCCCTAGCGATGCATCCCAACATCCTATTTGCCCTGACCGCAGCCCTCCTGCACTGCTCTGAATTATTCATGTTAACATCCACCAAGACTCCTAGGTCTCTTTCCCCTGCTGTGGCCTGCAACTCATCCCCCCCAGGGAGTATACATAGTTGGGGTTTTCCTGCCCTAGGTGTAGCACCTTGCACTTGGAGGAGTTAAATTTAAATTTCCAGGTGCAGGACCACCCATCCAGAGTATCCAGGTCCTCCTGCAGGGCCAATCTCCCCTCCTCCCCCTCCCCACCGCCCTCAGCTCAGAGTCGTCTGCAAAGAGACTCATTTTACATCCAATACCGTCCCTGATATCGGAGATGTAGGCATTAAACAGGAGTGGCCCCAGGACTGATCCCTGTGGGACCCCACTTATGACCTCCCTAGGAGATGAGACCTCCCCTCTGACCACTATCCACTGAGTGTGACCTGAAAGCCAATTTCCAATCCACCCAACCGTCAATGGGCCTACCCCCCATCGCCCCCAGCTTCTTCCCTAGGCCAATGTCAGGGATCGAATCAAATGCCTTCCTGAAGTCCAGGAACAGTACATCCACTGGTCTCCCCCCTGTCGAGTGCTGATGTCACCCACTCATAGAACTCTGAAAGGTTTGTTTGACATGATCTACCTGGCACAAACCCATCTCCTCCAAGAAATCTCCGAGCCTTTCCTTAAGTATGCTCTCCATTACCTTCACCACCACCGATGTCAAACTGATGGGTCTATAGTTTCCTCACTCTTCTCTTGATCCTCTTTTATGGATGGGCACAACATGCATCTGCTTCCAATCCCATGGCACCCTCCCTGTCTGCAGCGACAAGTTAAAGAGATCTGCCAATGGTGCAGCCAAAACATCCGCCAACTCCCTCAGTACTCTGGGATGAATAGCATCAGACCCCAGGGATTTATCCTTTTTTAGGGACTTGAGGGCTTCCCACACCCGACCAATAGGAATATCAGCATCTGTCCCCCCCTCATTCAGCAGAACCAGTCTGATATCTCACCCCCTGGCCTACCTCCCCCAGCAGCTTGTTCTTCAGCAGGTACCCCAGTAATCAGGTCTTCTGTGCCTTATATGTCTTTCAACCCCTTTTTTGGAAGTTCCCCAGCCTCCTCCCTGGTGAACACCAAGGCAAAATATTCATTCAGTACCTCCGTCTGCTCTCCGGACCCTTCCACCAACCCTCTGGCTATCCTCAACCTACTGAACTGGCCCTCGACTTTCCTCCTCTCACCAATATACCTAAAGAACCCTGTTTCCCCAACCCGTATCCCCTGCACCAGCCTTTGCTCTTTCCAGGACATTGCCCCCCCACCACCACTCTGGTGACTTTCCTGGTTGCAAGGTGAAAGTTCTCTCATCCCTCTCTCTTCTCATTTTTTTGCACCTACTGTAGGCAGCCTTCTTCTCCCTCACCGCCTCCTGGATCTCCTTGGTCCACCAGCATGGTTTATGAGACCTACCGCCCTTGTGCTTCACTCTTGCACAGGTCCTGGTGGCCTCCTGTAGCCCTTGCTTTATGATCTCCCACCTACCTTCCACGTCCAAACCTGATCTGATCTCCTGCAAATGCCCCCTGAGAATGTCCCCCATGTTCTGAAAGTCTGCCCCCCTAAAATCAACTATAATTGTCCTTGAATGATCCCCCTCCCCCCAATTTAAGCTGAAACCAGACTGTGTTGTGGTCGTTCCCAGCCAGGTGTTCTTCCACAACCAGATCTCATACAAGATACCCATCCACTAAAACTACATCCAGGATATGACCTTCCCTCATTGGGTCCATCACCTGCTGATTGAGGAATGCCAGGAAGCCATTCAGCAGCTTCTGCTCTCTGGTTATAGTGGACGTCATAGTACTCCAATCAGTAGCTGGCATATTAAGGTCCCCCATCAACACCACTCCTTCCCCTTCCAGTCCACACTGCCCCTTAATGTTAGCCAACAGGCAATCCTCCAGGTCCTCCACTAGTCCTGAGGGCCTATATACCACCCCAACTTGATCTTCCCTCCCACGGGTGTTTGCAAGATGACCCATAGGGCCTCCACATTGCCCTCTGCTTCCTCCACTCTCATAATCTCAATGTTATCTCTAATGAACATTGCTATTCCTCCCCCTCTGCCCACCTTTCTGTCCTTCCTTAGCACAAGGTACCCACTCAGATTAAGATCTCAGACATGGCCAGGGGTGGCCCAAGTTTTGGTGAACGCTGCTACATCCACCCCATCCTCAAACAGCGTGGCCTGGAACTCAGGCATTTTATTCCCCAGACTCCTGGCATTTATTAAAGCTACCCTCCAACCCTCATCCCTACCCCCCCTTTTCCGTATCCTCCTCAGATCTTTGATACATCTGTCCACACTCCTCCCCTAGGGTACCATCTGTCCCCACTCTATGGGGTTGCAGGCCAGTCCTACCTGCAGTATGGATGGCTGGATCAGCCCGTCAGTGCCTCCCTTCCCTCTTCACAAGTTTAAACCCAATCTAGCCTGAATGAAATCCGTCATCCCGCATCTGAGAACTTTCTTCCCTACCGGATTTAGGTGAAGCCTATCCCAGGCATACAGTCCCTTGTCTTCCCAAACTCCCCCCCCCACCAGTCTCTTAACACCCCAATCCCCTGTGCCTCACCCTACTGCCCAAGCCAGTCATTAATCTTCCTGATCTTCTGTTCGTTCTCCACAGTGGCCCCTGGCACTGGCAGGATTTCCGAGAAGGAGACTGTGCATCCATTGTCATGACAGACCCTGGCCAGTTCTCGGAACCTTGCCTGAATTTCCAGCACACTATTCCCCTCGATATCATTTATCCCAGATGCATCAGCAAGTCCAGTGATCCTCCATAGTCCCTCGCCAGCTCATACACCGTGAACTTCACCCTATGCACAGTCAGTCCAGAAATGCCCACTACCTTAACTGGACTGGATTTTCCCTCACCCTGCCCTGCCCAATGAATACCTCTGATGACAGAGTCCCCCAGCAGGAGAACTTTAGTGTCCCCCTTGATCTTCTGTGCACCTCCTTTTTGGACTCCCCCGTCAGCCCCTGTCACCTCCCTCCTCCCCGAGACCACTTCCCCTTGGCTTCTCTCCGGACCTTCTACAAGAGAACCCCTAGCCGTCCTACCCCTCTTGTTGTGCCTTTTATAACTGAGTTCCCTGGTTCCCCCCAGTTTAGCCTCCACCCCACTCCCTACCACAGTTAAGCCTTTTTCTCCAACCTCCTCCCCCTTCCGGCTCCCACCTCTCCAGTCCTCCCCCCAACACAGCATTCCCATTACCATCACCCCCTCCTACCTCCTCCAATTTCCTCTTGTCCCCTTCCATGCCCACCTGCAGGTCCCCCTTACCTTTGGGCCTTTCTCTGGTATGATCCTCCCCCCTTGAAGGACGCCCCTCCCTCATCTCAATCTGTCCTCCTTTCTCACTGAGTTGGCTCGCAGCCTTCGACATCTTCCCTGTGCTGGTTCCCCCTTCCCTCCCTCTCTGACACTTGGTTTGCCCCCTTCCCTGCTAGTGTGCTTATTTGAATTACCGATGCCCACCCTTGTCCAATTCACCATATCCCTCCCTCCTCCACCTTCCTTTTGCACCTCTGCCCCCCTCACCATGTCCTCTCCAACCAACTTACTCAATGGCTCAAATTTATTATAGCACGCAAAGCCAACCTCCTTTTTTTGTCCTGATTTCCCGCTATCCACTTCTGTAGTAGGCCCCCTGTCAGTCCCAACCCACCTGTTCCCCCCTGCCTCCTATGATTTAGTCTGTTTCCTCTACCAGTTACCTCCCAGGCAGCTACCTCCTTTGCTACTAGTCCATGCCCCATAGGTTCTCCACTCCTGCCTGATGAAACGGATCCAGGCCGCACTCTATCACTGCCATCCTGCTCCCCATAGGCCCTCCCAGACATATTCATTCCCCCCTCAATAACTCCAGTTTCCTCCATACCCAGTCAAGCTCCCCACCCCGATCTGCAATAACTGCCTACAGACTGGGCAACCTCTCTCCCTCCAGGACCAATTTAGGACCATGGCTGCCCCACAGCCAGTGCACCCTACAATCCTGCCAAAGATGCCTGCCCTGGTGGCTGGGGGCCACCACCAGAGGCCCTCTCCAAACATTCTTGGACATTTACCCTTGACCAGGTCCCCACCTTCAGATAGACCTACCCACAACCCTCTTCAGCCAGCCATATGGAGCAAAGTAACCCATGAAATTAAACACAGCTCTTGGACCAAGCTACTAAGCAGAATAAAAGAGCATGAACAGAGTTACATCCCCTAACAGTTCCAAGAATAGTCAGAGTCATGACTGGAGAAAACCCCAGTATAGCCACCCAACCAATCAGTGATCTACCTCCATCTGGCACCTCCTCCTCTTCCAAGCATTTAATAGAGGTTGGGCCAGGATGGGTGGGTGGCAAACTAATATCCCAAGAGCAGCTGGGCTTGTCTCTTAAAAGGCCCAGCCACGAGTCCCAAAAATGGTGCCCTGGCTTTCTATGGGGCACTCCAACTCAGATCTCTGAACTCCTCCTAGCCACCAATGTGGCCACCCCCGCTCCAAATTTGCTCCTGATACAGATCCTGCAACAGCCCTTTCACCACTGATGTGGCCTGCACCATCCCTCAGGATCTCTGGATCCCCAAGAAGCAGCCCGCTGATGCAGCCTGCGCAGTCCCCCTGCTCCTCTGCGAGTAAGTCCCAAGTATCCCAAGAGCAGCTGGGCTCATCCCTTAAAAGACCCAGCCACGAGTCCCGAAAATGGTGCCCTAGCTTTCTGCTGGGCTCTCCGACTCAGATCACTGAACTCCTCCTAGCCACTGACGTGGCTGCCCCCAGCTTTAAATTTACCCCCGATACAGCTCCTGTGACAGCTCTTTCACTGCCGATGTAGCCTGCGCTGTCACCCAGGACCTCTGGACCCCGAGAAGCAGCCCACCAATGCAGCCTATGCAGTCCCCCTGCTCCTCTGCAAGTAAGTCCCAAGTATCCTAAGAGCAGCTGGGCTTGTCCCTTAAAAGGTCCAGCCACGAGTCCCAAAAATGGTGCCCTGGTTTCCTATTGGGTGCTCTGACTCAGATCACTGAACTCCTCCTAGCCACCAATGCAGCCTGTGCAGTCGCCCTGCTCCTCTGCAAGTAAGTCCCAAGTATGTAATATAATAATCTTGTCCACCAGGAGACAAATGATAAAAAATGATCAAATCCACAGGAAATGGTGAACTACTGGGGGCATAAACTGTTGTTATTGTAGACCAAAGACCCAGAATGTGTTAAATCCCTGAAGGTGATGAACATTTGTTCCAGAACATACTGATTGTCCACCCCATTTTTATTTTGCTAACTGGAATAAACTAATTACAAATTTTATATGGGGTGGGAAAAGACTGAGAGGCCAAACCTCTATATTGCACCTGCCCCTGGCGTCGGGAGGGGCTAATTTACCTAATTTGGAAGGGTACGCCAAAGCGGCTCTTCTTAAGCTTATAATTCTATGGGCAACTCCTACGTACTCGGGCCCCCGGAAAGATACTGAATACACACTCAATGATTTGCAAAATATTCCCACAATACTACTTGCATCCATACGGAACTTCACTCGTCTCCGGAACTTTACAAAATTCACTGGAGGACTTTTTAAAATTTGGAATTCAGTAAAGTTTCATCCAAAATTCTTGGAGACATTTTATTATACGAGGTTAATATCCAAAGACGAAAACTTTAACCCCTCTTCCTTAGATCTTGCTTTCTGAAAATGGAGGCAACTGGGGAATTACTACTTATACCAAGTTCAAAGCAATACAGGGGTGATTTCCTTTGAGGAATTGTGGGACACCTATGGGCTTTCTTAGGCCCTGGATACACTACATAACTGTTTTTGAAAACCAGTTTTAAAACCAGTTTAGCTAAACCATTTCAGTGCAGCCACACTACTCAGTAACCATTTTTTATAACGGTTTAATGTGGCCACACTGCTAGTGTTAAACCTGTTCTCCTTGTAACTATTTTGTGTTAAGTCCAGCACACAGAACTGTGCTTGTCTGGACACACTGCAGCTAAAACTGTTTTAGTTAAACCATTACAGCTTAAAACACTTTTACTTCTGGACAGACCTGTGAGTAAAACCATGCAAGCTCCAAAACGTTTTTAAAAATGGTTTTAAGACTAGGTATCTAGCAAGGTTTAAAAACACTTTTGTTAAAACGTTTTTAGAGGCTTGTAGTCTGTCTGCAAACAGTGCTAGGGGGATTTTTAGGTGGACATATAATAGGTCGCTTATATAAAATATAAAGAGAAATGTTGGGAGGTACTACATTGACAGTACTTGGCAAATGGAATGCTGATTTAGATCTATCAGTTACCACAGAAGAATGGCTAAAGAATGCCTTACCTGTGGTCAAGGTCATCTTTTCACAGACATGGAGAGAATTTGCATGGAAGTGCTGCTGTAGGTACTTCCACTCACCTGCAGTGTTGGTACAGTATCTACCCCCAAGTTTCGGGCATTGCTGGAGGGGCTGCAACTATACAGTAGCTGATTTAGGACATGTTTTCTGGAACTGTCCATTATTAACCCCATATTGGTGCTCCTTACAAGTGGAACTTCAGGAATGTATAGGAGAGGGAACAGAATTAACAGCAGAGATAGTACTCTTATCAGTAATGCCAACACAGAGTTTGACCTGGAGACATACCTTGTTACCATTGTATATGTTAGCAGCCAAAAAGGCAATGACTAAAAACTGGATGTCCAAAACAATTCCTAAAGTGGAAGACTGGAGATCGATAGTTGTAAACATCTATCAATTAAAGAAATTGACAGCAGCTTTGCATGACAAAACTGCTGATTTCAGCCTTAAATGTCAAAAGTGGGTGTGGTATATCATATATATATATATATATATATATAAATGTTGTCCCCTAGGAATTTCTTGTTGGCAAGGGGGGGTGGTGCTGCTCTCACTGGGTGGGAGAGATATAAGAAAATAAGGAATAACAAATACTGAAACTTGTTATGACACTGTATAATGAACTCTGAAAATGTCTAAATGAATCCAAGATTACTGCTTGTAAGAATGTAGACATCATACATTTCAGATACTCTTCCTGTTACCAATGACAGCATAATCAGGTACAAAAGCACCAATTCAATTCTATGAAATGTTTGTGTGTCCCGTTTGTTAAAAACTCAATAAAGAATATATCTAAAACAAGCATTTGTCAATGCCAAATGTTGGCTTGCTGGCATCGGTAGTTCAGGAGTTAAAGAGATGCACAATAGAATTGGCAGTTAAGTAGTGAACTGATGCAGACTCCAGTCCCACTTTGCAGAGAGTGACAGGCACTGTGGCATGCCTTTGGGTCATCGGCCATAATGCTCACACCATTTCACCTCACCCTACCCCACAGACACCAAGTGCTGCAGTGTGCCTTGGGGTCTTCGGACCTTATGCTCACCCCATTCCATAAGGAAATACACTGAGATGGATGCAGTATAGGAGAATAGTGTAAACTTTTGGGGCCAAAGAGTCCAAGGCACATCTCAATGCCTGTCACTGGCTGCAGGGTGGGGGTGGGGTGGAATGGCATGAGCATTACAGCCGACAATGCCAAGTCACACCCCTGACTCCTGTAAGTCTCCACAGGGTGGGGCATTACGGTTGAAAACCCTAACACCCTGGGCGTTTGTTGGTATTTTCACTCCAAATTTTCAACATGGGTTGTTTGTGACCCCACCTCATTAACAGTGACACTATGAGTTTGTTAGCCAAAAGGTGATTTTGCACAGCACCTGTGCCATTTGGTGCCACAGGTGCGAAAATACTTTTTGGGCAGGATGTGAAAAATGACAGCTGCACTGCTCATGAGGAGGTGTTAAAATGGCATTGTTGAAAATCTGGAGTGAAAATATGAAAAATTGGTGAATTCACAAGCTGAGTTTTGTTAAGCCCCAGGACACTCAATTTTCCATTTTCTCCCTGGCCTGCTGCAGAGTATTGGACTCATGCACGGAGGTACACCCATCCAATTTGCACCACACTTCCCTCCCTTATGTTGCTACCTTGGTACTGCTCTGCCACCAGACCTCTGGGACAGGTGATTAGTTCCTCAAATGCTCAGTCCTTTCCTGCCTTGAATGACTCCTGATTACCAGAGTCCATTCCCAAAAGTGGGTCGCTGGTGTGGAAAAAGCTAAGGCACACATGGTGCCTTGGCCTTTTTCACCACTGGGCCTGCTATACTGCTAGGTTTGGAGGTTTTACCTTGTCAGAGTGATAAAAGGACATTAAAATCTCCTCCCAATATAATGTTGTTACTACTTAGATCTCATAATATAATGCTGTTATTACTTCATTCAGAAGTGTGCTGTTATAAGGAGGTTGAAAAGACGAAATTGGCTACAAAAGGGCCATATGCTATATCAAACACTAATTCCCCCCTTGTCAAAATATATCACCCCTCCTCATTTTTAACTGTTCAATACCTCAGATCAATGCCTTTTGCTATCGGGATAGTAGATGGTGACAATATTGAAATGTACCAGTGAAATCAATATTGCTATCTTACAATTCTGTTGTTACTGAAGGAGAAATGATAGCACATTTGACTCTTTTGAAACGTTTGTCCAAAACTCTATAGAAGTGTATATAAATAACTTTTTTTTATCTACCATATACAGTTGTCATTATTTCCTGCGATTTGGGGATGGGTTACTTTAAGAGGCAGTGTAGCATAGTGGTTTAAGGCTCTGAGCTGCAAACCTGGAGACCTGGGTTTGAATCTCACAACCCCCACTTGCATACTGTGTGACCCTGAACCTTGTGCTCCCAGGTTGCACCTGTAAACAAGCTTCAGCTTAGTGTGCATCTCCTGGTTAAAAAAGAGAGAGAGAGCTGACTGGAAACAGGCATATGAAAAGCAGCTGTATCACGGAGTGCCAACTCACTTATTAAGAATAAATAAGTCATTTAAGATATGAAGGAGTAACAAGTCAAAACCAAGTGAATCTCAAACAAAATAGGAGCCATACAAAGGTTTTGTTCCTGACACTGGCTTCAAAGGACCAGGATCCTAGTGAAAATGAAGACAATGTATCAATGCAAGTAACTAATGAGAGAAAAGTTGCAAAATCGAAACCTTGTTTTCCAATGTCTGCTACTAAATGATACAAAAAGAGCAAAAGTAATACAGCTACGAAACAGAAGCAATGATTGGAGGAAAACCATCACATGGGATAGTTTGAAGATGGCATTAACTTTACAATAATGTGTCCCCAAACTGAAATGCCAGAGGAGTCCACAGAAGTGAAATCAGCAGCATACTAAAACAGAGATGCAAATGTGAGGCAAGTGCAAAGTGTGCTTTCCACCCACCTACCTACCAACATGGCTGTGAGTATGGTCGCAAACTGCGACAACTCCCAGAAGGAGCGACTACGACACATGGCAGAAGTGACTCTCGCAGACCGCACAAAGCGATCGGGAAATGGCAAAAATCAGTAAAAAAAAAAAGTAATCTTTCAAACATACACAGCAAAATTAGTAAGTGAGTGTTCCATGGCAATTGGATGCAAGTAAAACAAGAATTCTAGAGCAGGGGAGAGGCAGAGAGAGTTCCAGTCAGCAATATGCAAATGAGCAGCAGTAGCACATGTCAGAACCCTGAAATGTGACTCTTCTGGACCTCCTAGACAGCTTTTTGCAATATTAGCTGTCTAGAAATGGAAAACACTAATAGAAACAAGTAGGAAGTGCAGTAAATGAACAGTGATACATGCTCTTGTGCTGACTACATCAGTATATGAAAAGATGTAACTTGTGAAATTAAAGCATTAACCAAAGTGCACTGAACATATTATGTGCATACAAAAATCGTGTCACTCAGTTTTCTACAAAATTGAAACAGGCAAAAATGTGAGATTCACCTCTAGCATGCCATGTTACAAGTGCATTAAGCCACTCCGAAAGTGGCATTTAATGGAGAATTAATGCATGATTGGGTGCTTGTAGACACTCGGCCTTCAGCCTCAGACCACCCCCAACCATGCGTTAATTTCCCATTAGATGCCACCTTTGTTGTGGCTTAATGCTTACTTATTTATTTCCCTATGTATGGAATTGGATTATAGAGTTATTTGATTGATCAATACTGGCTTCATGCTCTGTGCACGAGCAAGGATAAATTGATATATCACATAGCAGAGAGGATGCAATGTATTGAAAAAAAAGCCTTTCTCAAATGTCATTTGTGGTGCAATAAGTGATATGTGAGCACTGTGAGGTTTTTGGTTCTGATACATTTGCAATCTGTCAAGGATTTGAGAGATAGCAAATGAAAGGGTCACAATATCAGTCTACATGGTAAATCAGGGTTAACATGAAAGAGCTATTTGTACTCACTGACAATGACACATGCATGAAAGAGCCTATATGTGGAGGGTGCAGGTGCAACAATGCAACCTGAGCTTAAGCTCCATAGCATACACAACAGACAACCCCACTGCTAAATAACATCATTCACACATTTGGCATTGATAAATGCTGGTTTTTATTATGTTTTTATGACTGTGGGTGGACCCTACTAGAGTATTGCATGTACCAAAGAGTGGTGTCATGTTTTCTGTCCATGGAACTGACTGAAGGTGTAAATAGTCTCCTCCACCTTACCCTCCTCCAAGAAATGTTTTCCGCCCTCAAATAAATATGCTTTCCTGTTAGTCAATGGTTGCAGGGTACTTTTTTCTTTCTTAAATGGGTGGTACAAGAACTGGAACCTGAGTAGTGGGAGGCAGCATTGTTTTTTGAGGAAGTAAGGTCCACCCCACCTCCATCCAAGAAGCCCCAAAAGGTCCATCCCACCTTTTTTTTTTTTATTCATGTGGGAGGGGCATGAGGTGGATCTATTATCCGGAAAGAAGACTCACATGTTTGGGATGTGGACCAAGGAACAGAACAATTCTGTGGAGTTCCCTGCATTTTGTTAAGGACTAGAACAGAAGATACTTAAAATGCCTTCAAACTGACTTAAAAACCATTGGAACAAATGATCAGAGTCACCTGGTGTCTCAAAAGGAAAGACTAAGAAGTGTCTAAAAAGTAAGGAAAATAGCTTTCAGGTATTTCTTTAGCATTTATATACTAAAAACAAAGTTCAGCTTTTGGGATTAACAATATTTGTTTACCATATTCTATCTATCTATATATATAGTTTGTCTTTTTAGTAGTTTCAAAATCTTGCATTGGTGTTACTAATGCATTTAGAAATATTTTTTTTTAATTGTCTTTACAGATAACCTTGAAAGCATTGGTGTTACTAATGCATTTAGAAATACATTTTTTAATTGTTTTTACAGATAAATCATGCATGTTCATGTGAGGGCACATTTTTGGAGGGATGGGGTTCACATTATTTTAATCATGGGCACAGTACTTTGTAAACACAGTCTGTGTTGAAGTTTATTGTTCTTTTTAAGTTTGAGAATGCTATTAGAAGTAGAATGGGTTAAACACTTCCTGGAACTTTCTGCATAACAAGTTCCCCATGGCACCTCACAGCATTTGACACCACCATCCTAAGAGCAGTCAGTGTGTTACTTTACAGGACATTGCAAAACAAGAGACCTAGCCTTCCCTTTTTCCAAATAATATACCAACTTCATTCTCAGGCAGGCAGTTCTAGTCTACTGTTTATATTCTACTGAATCTTCTTAAAGGAAAACTGCATGTTAAAATCAGGAATATATGTACTGTATTACTACCAGTACTGAGTTCTCACTTCAATCCAGTGTTTTGTTTCTGCCTAGGCTATTAGAGGAGTTTTTCTAATTTTCCCTGGGTGTTTTATGACGTCTGGGGGCTGTCATTCAAGTTTGTTTTATTGCATCTTCTCCAAGTTAGTCTTCACAGCATACCCTTTGGTCTGATGTCTAATAGCCCCTACAGCAGGCCAGCGTCTTGTTACAGTGTTTTGCTTAGCCACAGCAGAGGGGGAAAAAAAACCCCGGTAGCCAGTGCAGAGCTGTCGGCTTGTCTCTCCAATATAACCTGTTTCTGGACATCTTTTGCACTGACTGAAATAAACAACATGTTATGTTGTACATGTATAACTCTCATACACCTTGAATTGTCTGTTTTGTGATGTAACCACACAGTCCAAGATGGAAATGAGCTCACAAGTCTTATAGGTGCGTTGATTGCAGGGTCGTGTGCCATTGTGTGACATGGTATTCTGTTCTGGTGAAAGCTTGCTCCTAATAATACTACGCAGACTGGAGTACAGTTAAATAGTGTCACATTTTTACTCTGTAGGTATTAGGATAAATGAGCCCTTTTACTTAGGATTTCATGACAAGTTGAATTCCTTTGGGGAACAATTTCAGTGACTGATGTGAATAAAGGTTCATTAGGGGGGAGAGAGAGAGAGAGAGAGAGAGTGTGTGTGTGTATCTTCTTAAAGCTAGTTATCACCCCCCACACACACATTATGGGGATGTGGGGTGGGGTAGGGTGTACTGTTTGTGTGAAGAGGAGGAGAGAAATTAAATTATCACTTTTTCAGATTCCTTAGATACTCTTGGTACACCAAGTTGTTAAATTCTCAGTGTATACTGACATCAGTACATATCAGGCTACATGGTCTTAATTCCTTGGTAGTCCTCAACTAGAGTTTTTTGTTTAACACTAATACTGTCAGTTTATATTTAAATTATGATTTATAAAGTTCTGTCACTATACTAGAGGTTTTTTGAAATTATGGGGCATTATATCTAGCTGAAGAGCACAGCTGGGTGATAGGTCCAGCTAAGTTTTACACATCATACAGTGTGCACTGATGTTTTTAAGACAACTTTACTGGTAATTCCTTGTCTATAATGCCTGCATTGAAACTTCTTGGAGTCCTAAAACATTCTTAGTATGTCTTTAATCTGGGTAGGGGTTGCTTTTCAGTAATCACATCCTTATACACACTGTGACACTCATAGCTTGATTTAAGAGTCATCTGCTCCAGCAGTATTATCTTATGTCAATTAAATTTATATGCAGTAGGATTCTTTGTATGTGTTTTGCACCAAGCACCTCTGACCCTGGGAACCTCCTGGCTGAAAGTAATATGATACTGTTAAACTTCTCTGACATCATCATCTGTAATTTTTAAATGAGCATTTTAAACCAATGGGGATTTGTTTCTGTTTTTTCTGCATGATCTAGCTGTTAAAAGTATTGTTTTTTCTAAACAACGGCCATTAGGCTTCTGAAGAAGGACTGGTTGTTCCAAAAGCTAGAGCACTTTGTTCTTGTTGTTACATCTATGTTGGTCCATTAAAAACTATCAAATCATTTGCTTCTGGATCTGTTCTTGAAAGGACCAATATGGCAAATACTAAATCTAGGTTTCAACATAGAATCTGAAAAATTCATAACATGCTGTATTGTGATTCAATGAACTGATACATGGGGATTTTGGTTTCTTTTACAAATTCATTTTTCCTGACCATGGATGTACTAAAACAAAAATTTCTCAACAAAATGTTTTTAAATAAAGAGTTTAACTCACAGCAGCAGAAGAAGCATGTTAGCATTAAAAGCTTAGTGGCTTGGATGTAGAGGCACCAGTATTTAAGCATGACTTTGGTAGAATATTAATTATGATTGGGGGTGAGGGAGGGAGCAAGTCTTGATATTTGTAGCATAATGGTTTTCTGAAACTTCAACCTTCAATGGGTTAAACTCTAGCAATCTGTACAGTGTATCACTAAGCCCTATGCAGTGTGGTATGGGTAAAACCCAGATCACCAGACCAGGACCAGTGCTGTAAAATCTACACTGGGCACATCTTTTGCAAATATTGCTGATCCAGTGGATCAAATAAATACGTGCAAATAAATACTCGGCTTCTCCTTGTGCTTCAACCCACCCCAGGAGTGACGTTATTACATGATAACACACACCCTGTTGTGCCTTATTGCTTAAATATGCCCTTTTCAATGTACTATACTTTGATTCAGTTAGTGTATGCAACAGCCTTCATGTGAACACTCTGGGCTTCTCTTTGACTCCTGATGTCTATTTGCTTTAGCTATTGTATATTGTTTGAACTGCTTTGGTCTTCTTGATGTGGTGCCTGTGTGCCTAAACTATGTAATCTGTTTATCTACTGCTACCCATGTAGCTCCAGTGAATGATTGTTATAGCTGTCTGCTCTCTGAGCCATTGTTTTTGGACTTGTTAACTGTGCTGTCTTTGTATTAGTTTTGACGAGGTGCCTTCATAAACGAGTCTCTGACTCAAAGGTTTGTAAATGTGATATTTTTTAAATAAATAAATGTTTATGTTTAAGCCCATGAAACACCCTTATCTAGTTAATGCATTCACAGTCGTAGTGGCTCTGCCATATCTTGTTAGTTCAGTTGTCTGTTGAGCAGAGAAGGCACGGAATTACCTTGGCATGTACTGTGGCAGGGAGGGGGGAGGCACAACAAAGTACTGTAGCAAGAATTACTTTGAGCAATTTGCCTGTATAAATCATTAATGAAGTGGCAAATACTTTTGGTAAAACTCAAAAGAAAAAGAAACAGAGGAGCATGCTAAAAACATGAAGGTCTTCCTTAAAAAAGCACATTCCTTGTAATAGTATGACGTGTAGTAGGTTAGGGCAAGGAAGAACATTTACAGTGCAGCTCCAAGTTATACATCCAGACTGGACCCATTCATAAATAACTTCACATAAGCAAATATTGTTTTCTCCAGCAATAATTGCTTGTTGTTACAGTCCTGATAGGAAGAACAAGCACTCACCCCCCCCCATGCTGCACAACCAGTAAGAGTCCATATAAAAACACCCAATAACTGCATTGATTCTACAAATAATAAACATAAAAACAGCTGAGAACAGCATTGGGAGGCCATGAAGATAAGATGAAATGTAAAAAAAAAAAATAGTATTTGCATTTAAATGGAGCAAGGGGGATGACGATCAAGCTAACTGGGGTGGAGGGGGTTGGGGTTTGTAGGATCTCCAGTTGAAGGGCCAGCCAGCACACACTAGCAAGTGAGGAAAAAAAATAATTACAGGACTCCGAAAAAATGAAATGGAGACAGACATGTATAAGACCTCCTGCACTACACAAACAAGGTGTCCAAGGCAACTTTTAACCTAGGTTCATGAACTCTGACTCCCCCAACTACCTGTAATTTAAAGTTTTTACAAAGAATTAAATGTGCATTAGACCATTGAGAAATAAAAGAAGGGAAAGTCAAGGCTGTCTAAATTTCCCAGCAGAGATCAAAATTACTGCACTCACAAGTTTTAGATTATTAGAAGTTCAAAAAATATTACATGCTGAAGGTAAAGCAAGAGTTATTTACTTATAAAAAAATTATTATAAATGACTGAGCAATAATACAGTGAGCGAAATGAATATTATTGAAAGGAAGAGGGCAGCTTCAGCGGCTACGGTGCCTCAACAGTAAACAAAGTCAATACAGCAGAAAGAAAACTGGGCTACTGCTGGTAAAATAAAAACACAATGCTAAGTGTTCAGATGTTCAAAGCTTGTGTCCAGCAAGTGACACGTTGAGTTTTGTACCTGTATGCAATGGACTGAATAAATGTTTGCACATCTAAACACTTAGCATTAAGCACTAATTAGCCATGAGTAGTCCAGTTTTCTTTCTGCTAAATTAATAGTTTATTCCCCTGCAGAAGTGGTGCCAGTCGTGAAAAAATTAGTTGCTTTTTTTTTTTTAAGTTTAGTTTTTTGTTGACTGGAAGGAGGACTAGACAATTTTGTTACTATTTTCAGCCTTGTCCCAGGGAGGGGGATACAGACGGATGCCAAGAAATTGAACCAGATTTTTAAGCTGTTGGTGGTATTTCTTAGTGAATGCTTTTATAGTATTTAAATTGATACTTTTTAAAAAAAAAAGCCTCAACTGTATGTTTTAAGGACTGCTTGAATTCACATTAAAAAAAAATCAGATAAAAAACTTTTGAGAGTAAATGTTAATAGATTCATATTGCTTTCAGATGAAACTTGAAACAAAATAACATTCCTGTCTTCTGGCAGCCACACTCAGTGGGAGAAGCTGATTGGTGGGTGAATGCCGTTGAAGCCTTGTTGCACAATTTTGAGAAAAGTACACATGTGCAGTACTGGTCACAATTAGTGATTTAAATTTAAATATTTGCAATAGTTAACTCTGCATTTAATTCATTATTATTAATGAACTGAGCAGAATCTGAGCTGCTAAAAGAAATTGAACCCTTGCTGTGCCGCAGACTGGTTTAGCAGTTTAAAGATACAGACAACAAGGACTACTGATACATGAAGTCTGTTGAGATATAACTTGAACTTGTAAATACGCTGTATGTGTGATCTATACATTTGACTAAAAATATTTAAATTAATTTCTTGTAGAGGTCCTGGATGTAGCCATATTGGCAAAATTTTGTGGCACAGTAAATAAAAGCATAACTACTCCGACCACTGCAGCCCTAAAAAAGGGTCACACTGAAGCTCAACTTGCATCATATAAAAATCACACAATTGTGTAACTGCTTTAATTCTAGTTCACATCATTGCGCCAACTGAACCCCACCCCATCGAGGTGACACTCGTGGTATACCTGCTGCCCAGCTATGGTTAGATAGCAACAGCATCCCTAGTGATACTTGATGATGTAAGCTATGTCAGTGCATGGTGGAGTCAGCGGGTATGAGACATAAGCAGCCATCCCTCTCCTGCTCTCAGTTGGCCAGGAAACAGCTGCCACAGTCATAAATACATAACCACAACAAGGGGACCAGCAGATTCTAAAAGATCAGCAAAATGGGGCAGGACACAAGGGTCTGGAGCAGTTGCAGGAGTTGAAAAGTTAGGAGGAAGGGACTTGAAGCAGGAGAAGACCGAAGCTGAGCAGTACTGGTGTAGAGAGGTGCAGAAGATTGAGGTCAAGGCCATCAGGCCTCATACTCTTGTGAGGGTTAAGAGCAAGAAGGGCCTTACAAGTAACAGAGGGAGTGGTAGGAGGAAAGGAGATGATGTGCAATGGAAAGGGGGAGGTAGGGTGAGGGGAGGAAAGAAAGGGCACAGGTTGTGAGAAAATTGTTGAAGGAAGAAGCAACAGCAGCATGGTCAGTGATGTGGGAGTTGTTAACCTTGAAGGCAGAAGGGATGGATAACTGAGTCGGGGAGAGGGACAAGAAGGAGTGCATAACTTTCCAGATTTTAACAAATATAAGGGAGACAGACCAAATAAGTTTTGGAGATGTGTGAAGTTTGATGCCAGTTTATACCATATGTTTTGGGAACGTGAAGAAAAAGCAGGTCTCTGGGATAAGCTAGTCATATTTATAAGAAATGTAAGTTGGAGTGCGCCAAAAGACTTGAAGCTCATGATGTTGGGCTGTGTGAATAGATATCAGATGCACATATGTGTTAAAAATCAATGCTGTGTGTGGATGCAGCAGTAGCGCTACCACTTACAATGCCAAGGACCCAACTGTGGAATGAGCCCGGATCATCAGAGGGGCAGCTGGGGGAAGCTGGTTGAGTGTCCCAGAAAGATGCTGTCCACCTCGGGTGACAACATGTGGCAGTGCAGGCAGGAGCCCAGGATCAGGGAGGGTAGACACTGGAGTGTTCAAGGCGCATGTGACATGCATTGCTGTGCTAAGACCACTATATGGGTATCATGGGGAATCAGGGCAGAAAACTGGAAACACCCCTGACTACAGCAAGATGCACCCACTTCTCACTGCAGGCCCTGCATCACCAACCAAGGTGCTATGCAGAAACCAGATTCTAAATTCATTGGCGGTACAGTTCACCCTCCCCAGCAGCCCCACCCTGGGGTGTAAGCCAGGGAGGAACATGGGAGAGGTAAGTCCTGGAGCAGGTGGGTGACGGGGCTGGGTTAGGGCTGATGGTGGGCAAGACAGGACTGCAGGGGGAAAAAAGTACAATAAGTAAAGAAAAACTAATCCTGACCAAAGCAATGCTTATTAGGAGACATATTTCAACACTGGACTGATGGGAACCCACCGGTTTATGTAGAATGGATAAATAACCATAAGGACATTATAATACTGGACAAAATATGTTATTTTCTTTCAATAAAGAGGATGTTGTGTAAAAAAATGGAAATGGGCTTTTATATTTCTGAACTCATATCAGATATTATATTCAAGCTGATGCAACAACTGGCACAGTCCAAGTCTGCATGATTTTAAGTCTTCTGATACATCCCCTTAGACTGTATGTCCATCTATGTGTCCAGAAGAGGCTTCAGTAAAGATGAGGTATTCACATTTTACAATTGTCAGGTATGTTGAACAGTAATTATGAGAAATACACAATCCCAAATACCACCATAATACAAAGCATCATTGGACATATATGGAAATCACCATAAAAATTTAGGCTGGTTCTGCTTTAAGCAGGAATCATGGTGCCAAAAGCCCTCTCAAATGACCTGCAAAGGATGAGAACAGAAGACACAGACACATGTTTTATCCTACACAGAACTCTTCACTTTGCCTTGTTTGTATCTCACCCCAAGGGAAAACGAACAAGCCCTAGTGTGATCATAGAAATAAAGAATTTGATGGCAGATAAGGACCGCTTGGCCCACCAAATCTGTCCATTTCCCTACCTGATGGATAAGCAGCAGATTCTAGTTAATCAACAGCTTACTTCCTCCTACCCCCTAACTAGAATTGCCTTATGCCTGTCCCATGCATTCTTGAATTCTCCTACTGTTCCTGACTCCACAACCTCCTCAGGAAGGCTGTTCCATGCATCCACAACCCTCTCTGTGAAAAAATACTTTCTAACATTACCTCTGAGCCATCCCCCCTCTATCTTCAAATTATGCCCCCTTGTTTTTGCACATCTCTTCTTCTGAAAGATGCTACCCTCTTGTACTTTGTTAATTCCCTTGAGATACTTGAAAGTTTCTATCATGTCCCCCCCTCCCTCCTTACCTCAAGGGTATGCATATTAAGCTGCTTTAGTCTCTCCTCGTATGTCTTCTGGTGCAGACCCTGCACATTTTGGTTGCCCTCCTCTGAATAGCCTCCACTCTGTCCATGTCTTTGCGGAGATGGGGTCTCCAGAATTGCACACAGTACTCCAAATGGGGTCTCACTAACTGTCTGTACAGAGGGATAACAACTTCCTGTTTTTTACTGTTGATGCCTCTCCCTATGGATCCCAATATCTCCCTATGCATCCCAGTATCCCCCCAGCCCTCCTTACTGCCTTCTCACATTGCTTGCCCACCTTTAAGTCATCTGATATAATTACTCCTAGGTCTCTTTCGATTTTTGTTGTTGTTATTAACTCACCTCCCATTGTGTACTCTTCCCCTGGGTTTTTGTTTCCCAGATGCATTACCTTGCACTTCTTTGCATTGAATCTGAACTGCCACATATTTGACCATTCCTCAAACCTTACCAAGTCCGTTTTCATCCTTTCCACCCCATCTTGTGTATTACCCTGTTGCAGATCTTTGTGTCATCTGCAAAGAGACATACCTTTCCTTTCAGGTGCTCTCCAATGTCACTTATAAAAGACATTAAAGAGGATCGGTCCCAGTACCGAATCCTGCGGTATCCGGCTAGTTACCCTTCTTTCTTCACTGTGGACTCCATTTACTATTACCCCTTGCATCCTGTTGTCCAGCCATTTTTTTATCCAAGCTACCACCTTGGGACCCACTCCAAGGCTGGCTAACTTGTATATTAATCTTTTGTGCGAGACTATGTCAAATGCCTTGCTAAAATCTAGATAGGCCATATCCATAGCCCATTCCTGGTCTACTACTTTGGTCACCCAGTCAAAAAAAAATCTATTAGGTTCATTTGACATGACCTTCCTGCTGTGAAACCATGCTGCCTTGGGTCCTGTGCCCTACTGGCCTCTAGGTACTCAACAATTCTTTCCTTCAGAAGTGATTCTATCATTTTCCCTACCACTGAAGTCAAACTAACTGGTCTGTAGTTTCCTGCCTCTGGCCTGGTCCTACTTTTGTGAAGTGGAATCACATTTGCCCTCCTCCAGTCCTCAGATACCACCCCATCCTCCCATGATTTGTTAAAGAGAGTAGTTAGTAGTGTTACTAGTTCTACCCTTAGTTCTTTTAGAATTCTTGGGTGAATCCCATCAGGCCCCATTGCTTTGCCCACCCTCAGTTTCAAGAGTTCTTTCAAAACCCTTTCTTCGGTGAATGGACTGGTATCGACCCCCCTATTCAGAGTTTCTCTCTTGTTTGGTTTAGGTACCTTCCCCATCTCTTCCATTGTGAATACTGAGCAGAAATATTTGTTCAGTATCCCTTCTTTTTCACTGTCACCCTTTGCCCACACTCCCTTCCCTTTATTACGTCTCTGTATACCTCCCTTGGTCTTTCTTTGCTCCCTAATGTACCTATAAAAGGTTTTATCCCCCTTCTTAACAGAGTTGGCTATCTTTTCCTCAGTTTGTGTCTTTGCTATTCTGACTGCCTTCCCTGCCTCCTTCTGCTTTAACTGATAAAGTTCTCTGTCCTGCTCCTTCTGTGTTTCCTTATATTTTGTGAATGCTGTCCTTTTCTCCTTAATCTTCCCTGCCACCTCGTTTGAGAACCATAGTGTTTTTTTTCCTTCATTTTGTTTTGTTGAGTTGCTCCACACAAAGGCTTTTTGCCTCTGTAATGGCTGTTTTGATTATTCCCCATTGTTCCCCCAACCCTCCTTCTTGCCCATTTGCTAGTGCATTTCTGAGGCACTCTCTCATTTTCCTGAAGTCAGCCTTCCTAAATTCCAATACTCTTGTTTTTGTATGGCTTGATTCTATGGCTGTGTTTATTGTGAACTACACTGTTTGGTGGTTACGTGTTCCTAGATGGCTACTCACTTCTAAAGCTGAGATCCTTTCTCCTTCCCCATTTGAGAGTACCAGGTCTGAGACTGCCCCCTCCCGAGTGGGTTCCAACACTAGTTGTCTGAAGCATGCCCCCTGTAGGGTATCAAGAATGATCTCTGCTCTTGGATGTGCTTGCAGCAAAGGTACTCCAGTTAACATCTGGCATATTCTGGTCCCCCATCAACATCATCTCCCCTTTTTCTGCCATTTTAAGGATGCCTCCTATCATCTCCTTGTCCTTTTCCTCGCCCTGAGATGGGGGTCTGTACACAACCCCCATGCGGATTATGGTGCCATTTCTTGTCTCCAGGGTGACCCATAGTGACTCATCAACTTCCTGTTTACTCTTTAGTTCTGTTGCTTTAATCCCTTCCCTTACATAGAGAGCTACTCCTCCTCCTCCTCTTTTACCCACTCCATCCCTCTTGTAGACTGTGTATCCTAGTATGCTGACATCCCAGTCATGGTTCTCTGTGTACCATGTTTCAGTGACTGCCACAATATCCAGGCATCCCTCTTCCATCAAGGCCACTAATTCAGGGAGCTTGTTGCACAGACTGCGGGCATTGGTACTCATCACCTTCCATTTATTTTTTTATGGCCTTATCCCTTTTAGCCCCATCCCTGTCCTTACTGCCTTTTTCTGAATTTACCCCATCCTGCTCCCTACTGACTTCTCTACCTTGGTGTTTACCTCTCTAGCTACTGTGTTTTGTGGGGGGAGGCTGGGATTTCCCTGCTCCTTTTCAGTGCCTCCCCCCTTGGCTAGTTTAAATGCTTACCAATGAAGTATTTAAACCTGTCACCTAGGATCCTGGTCCCCCCCCCCGGATAGATGCAGACCATCATGCCAGTATAAGCCTGCATCCCTCCAGGTGGCTCTCCAGTCCCTAATGAAGCCAAAACCCTGAGCTCCACACCAGTTTTTCAACCATTCATTGAATCCCATGGTGTGGAATACCCTAGTATCATCCTTGCCATTGACAGGCAGCACCTCCAAGAAGGTTACCATACATGCTACTTGTCTAAGGTCCCTCCCCAATTCCCCAAACTCCTCTTGTACCCCTCTGATCCCATTCACAGCCAGGTCATTTGTCCCTAGGTGGACAATGACATCCAGCTCCCTCCCTCATGCAGCTGCTCCCACGATCCTGAGGATTCACTTCCTGTCCCTCCAAGCCATGGCGCCAGGCAGGCACCTTACCTCACTATCCCCTTCCTCCCCCATTTACAGGTTTGGGTCATGGTGGGCCCAAAATTAGACAGCAAGCTAAAAAGATAAAGAACTTCAGCATAAAAACACTGAGGCAAGGGTTACTTTTGCCTTTTTTTACCTTGCTTTCTTATTTTAGGCCTACCATGGGCTGGTTCATTTTCACTTGGGGTCAGATACAGACTAACTCAGAGGTCAAACATAGCTTGTCTGACAGAAGACTGTAACTAAGGGCAGACTATATGTCACTGATCTTTTCAGGAATGTAAGTGTTGTAACAGCATGCCTCTGAGAGGTAAAACAGTAACTTTAATGTGCAGCTGTAATGGGCTGTACCCTCCTCCTGGAGGGAGCTGCCTACAGCAGCATACAGTAATGCCTTTCAGTAGTGCTCCATTGCTAAATAAAATGCCCAGCTGCTTGACTGAAGAAATAAGTGTGGACAATAAGTTTGTTGTGAAGTTTTACGAGAGTCCGATGCAAACAATCGAATGTAGTGCCCCTTGGTCCAACCAAAATCAAATCTAACAAGAACCCTGTCTGGCCTCCTCTAGAAACAGAGGGCACAGTAGTAATCCAGCCAACCAGGGGTTGAAATTACACTTGTCTTTAGAATCAGTTTCATGAGCTGATGCTACACTGCCTCCTGTTGCTTCCACTAGTACCCCAAACCTACACAGTATAAGTATGCTTAATTGATTTAAGTCAGAGAACAGTAGCTGGCATTTGACTGGATGATGTGGCTTCTTCCCGACATATTCTAGGTAACCTACCAGTGTCCATGCCAAGAATTTTTATCCAGTCGCTCCACGTACAAATCAGAGTATGGGTTTTTATTGTAAGCCTTCCAGTGCCCTAAGGTATATGTGGAGTACCACAGGACATTGAGCATTTTATGAGTAAATAAATGTATTTTGTACTTTTTTCTAACGAATCAGGCCATGACTGCCCTCATTTCTGAACCATAACATTTCAGTGAATTCATTTTCATTTAATACTTATAGCAGTTTTGGGGATATACCTTTTAATTTCTGTTCAAACGAAATATGACACAGGAGGCCTGAATGGCCAGTTTTATTCTCTGGCAGATACAGGACACATATCAAAGGTTACTAGTAATAATAACCTCCCTGTGTTCCAGTCCACCCTGCTGCCAAAATGGGTAGAAACAGGACCACACTGGAAATGAGACTTGCAACTCAGCTGAGCTATCCTAAGTAAATTATAATAAATAAATAAATATGTCTAAAAATGGAGACATTACAAACAGCTGCAAATTCACAAACTGTTCCTGCCGCCTTCTCAAAATGTAAAATTGGGCAAAAAAATAGGAAGCATTAACAAGGGGTGCTAAATAAGAAAAACAATAGGACTATTTCAAAACAAACATTGGAAACAATACACAGAAGGTATTAAACAGACTTCCGATATGCCCACATTTCTAATTATATTAAGAAATGTACAAAGACAAGGTTTATGTTTCCTTCAAAAACCACCAGACTGCAGAATTTAGAACCAGTGAAGTGGGGAACACAGAGGTTTGCAGCACAGGAGGCACTGGTTGCTGGATAACAGATCTTCTGCGTTGCAGTCTCTCCCTTTGACTTTGATGAACAACAAAAAAGAAATGCGTTATAAAATGTATATTTTAGCATGTGTGACACAGTGGGGCTGATCGTGGACCAACAGCAGCTTCATTTGCAAGTTCTGTCAGCAGTTTATTATCCTCAGAACTCTCTTGCTATTCAAGTACCACAAAGCAATAATTCAGTAACAGAGATAACCTTAAAAGCCCCCGAGCCACGGTTTCAAAACCAGACAAACTGCCATATTGTGGCAGGAAATGTAACAGCAGTTTTACCGCTGGGATTGTTCTGCTGCACACAGTTGAGGTTTTTTTTAACCCCCATATTTTGTGTTACAATATCTACTATTTGCTTCTTTACCCAGGACACCTTTCAATGGGTTTGACCCTGCAATGCATGAATTGAATTTGTGTGAGAGTTTTGGTCACTTTGAGGCCAACGCAGCAACAGCTGAAAATACTGCATGGATGGTTGACAAAAAAAAAGCACCCCATCTGACAGCCTGAAATCTCAACTCTGGCCAAAAACAAAATGGCTGAAAATAAACTATTGAAAGGTGCTCATCTGTTATTTTACGTTTGGTGGTAAGAAATCTTCAGTGCAAATAAAATTAGCTTCTCCCAGCCCAGAGAGGTAAATTACACGGTATCTAATCCAGTTTTAAAAGGATACTGAACCATGGACTAAAGCATTGTTTCAGAACTGACCATGTGCTCTGTGTCTGTATCTTCAGCAGTGAGACACCCAGAATCTCCCTGCAGATCCCCCAGAATCAGGAAGAAAGTGTTGCACTAATCCTCATTCTGCCAGAAGTAATGAACATTCTGCACTCCTTGTACTCACATTTTGGTGGTGAGGAGGGATAGTCGTCCTTGAAGAGCATTCTGAGTTTATACAGCCCGCCTTCCCATGGAGTCTGCCAACAGAACACAAAAATTGAAGATGACTGAAGCACAAACATGAAATGGTACAGAATGCCTTATTTGATTTGTTGATAACTGGATCAGCCCAAGGAGCTGAAAGCCTGTTTTCTTGGGCAACCTGAGGCAACAATGCCCAAGAAAATACAACAATGTAAAATCCAAAAGTAAATAAAATCACATAAAACATCTACATACAGAGAAGACAACGAACCTCTGTGTGCAAGCACTGAGGCAATGGTTATCCCAAAGGGCATTTGGCCAGGAAGCCAAGTTTCAAAGAAATACAAAATCACACATGCCCCCACAATGCAAAGCATCATGGGCTGCATATGCAAATCACCACAGAATATTATGCTGGTTCAACTTTAAGCAGAAATGCATGGTGCCAAAAGGCCTCTCACACAGTTTGCAAAGGGTGTTAACAGAACATACAGAGAGGCTAAACAAGTGTAAATTAAGCCTTCTGTTAAATAAAGATCCAATTCCTCCAGTAGCGTTTAGGAGTTTAAATATTTCATTGTTTAACCCTGATTAAAAAAAAAACACATATGCCTCAGAAGAATTGTTACAATATCAAAGAAAGAACAGCATACCCTTGTATAATCAGAAATGGAATTCCATGTCTTGACAACCCAAAATGAAAACGCTCTTTGACCCCTTAGAAACTCTCATAAAAAAGTAAGTTATGTGACTGGAATCGACTGACCCCACATTATAGACATAAGGAATGTGGACCAGCTGCAGTGCTACTGCTTATCATACTCTATGTAGCAAAGACAGCCAGACTCCCACAGTAATCAAGGCTCTGCCACCATACTTTCTTAGATCATTCCTTGGCAGACAAACTAACCATTTGAAAGTTGAATTGTTTGTTTTTGTTTAAACCTTGGATATTTTAAAATACAGCTCCAGAACATTCCTATGTAAAACACTGGCCCCCACACCCTGCCCCATCCCAACATTTACATAGAAACAAGAATATGAGAGCAGACAAAGGCTTAGCAGCCCATTCAGCTTGCCCAAGCCTATCTAATTTTGGGACTGTGCCCGTGTCAGTAAGCCTTGCTTCCCCCTCCCCAGTCTGCCCCCTCACTCATTAGTCCCATGTGCCTGCCCCATCTTTGTTTGTGCCCTCCCACTGTTTCAGACCAGCAAAAGACTTCCTGAAGTCCAACTGAACACCACCCCCCCATGTGTGCAAGTTTCAGGGAGTTCCCCCCCTTGCACCTGTGCTATCAAGCGATGTGAACAGCTCGCTCCAGTCAACCTTATTCATTCCATGGAGGTACAGAAACATCTCAGTCATCACAGAATCACAGAAGCTTGATGGCAGAAAAGGACCATACTGCCTATGTAGTCTGCCCTTTTTTCCGCCCTACACTTCCCCCTCCCTACCAGCCTATGCCTCCCCAATTCTCAGACTCATATGCTTGCACCATGCCCTCTTGAATTCTTCCACCAATTTAGCCCCCACCACTCCGTCTGGTAGTCTGTTCCAGGGCTCCACCACCCTCTCCATGAAGAAATGCCCTCTCACATTGCCCCTGTTTCCTTTTCCTTGCAGTCTGAGGCTGTGCCCTCTAGTTTTGACCCCCTCCTTCCTCTTAAGTAAACCCTCTTCTCCCACTTTATTGATCCCCTTTACATATTTAAAAGTTTCAGTCATGTCTCCCCTTTCCCTCCTTGTCTCCAGCGTGTACAGATCCAGCTCCTTACACCTCTGCTCATATGTCTTCCCCTGCATACCCTGCACCATCATGGTTGTCCTCCTCTGAACCCTCTCCCATGCATCTATATTCTTGTAGAGATGTGGCCTCCAGAACTAAACCCCGTACTCCAGGTGGGGCCTCACCATGGCTTTGTAAAGGGACATTATTACCTCCCTCTTTCTGCTAGTAATGCCCCTGTCTATGCATGACAACATTTCATTGGCCTTTCCCACTGCCCTGCTACATTGGATTCCTACCTTAAAGTTTGAGGAGACTATGATCCCTAGATCAGTCTCCTGTTCTGTTAATTTCCTTCCCACCTAGGGTGTACCCTGCTCTTCTGTGTTCCTACTCCCCAAGTGAATCGCAGCACACTTCTTGGCATTAAATTTCAGCTGCCACGTCCCAGACCATTTTGTCAAGTGTCTTTATGTCCTCCCTCATGTCCTCCACCCACGCTGGGGTGTCCACCCTATTGCAAATTTTTGTATCATCAGCAAATATGCACACCCTCCCCCTGAAACCATCAGCAATATCACAGATGTAGATGTTGAAGAGAAGAGGACCCAAAACTGACCCCTGTGGCACTCCACTCTTCACCCTCGCTATCCCAGAGTGCACCCCGTTTAGCACCACCCTCTGAGTTCTTCCTGACAGCCAGGCCTCCACCCAGCTTGCTATTTTCCCATCCAACCCCAGGCTTTCCATCTTGCTCACCAGCCTCCTATGGAGGATGGTGTCAAAGGCCTTACTGAAGTCCAGATAGGCCACATCCATCCGCCCAGTCAATCATTTGAGTCGCCCAATCAAAGAACTGAATCAGGTTTGTTTGGCAAGACTTCCCCTTCGTGAAGCCATGCTGTCTGCTGTCCTGCTAGCCACTCTCCTCCAGGTAATCCACCACCCTCTCCTTGATTAATGCCTCCATTACCTTCCCCACCGCTGACATGAGGCTGACAGATCAGCAGTTCCCCTTCATCTCCTTACTGCCTCCCTTGTGTAAAGGCACTACACCTGTCCTCTTCCAGTCCTCCGGCACTCTCCCCGTATCCAGGGACAAGTTGAAGGGCCTTGTCAAGGGTACGGCCAACTCCTCCTCCTTCAATTCCCTGATCACCCTGGGGTATAACCCATCAGGTCCCATTGCCTTGTCCACCCTCAATCTGTTTAGCTCTGCTCTAACCCTATACACAGTGAATGGGCTCAGATCCACCCATTTGCCCTCCTACCCATTCGACTTAAGCTCAGGTCCCCTACCGTTGTCTTCGTTCTTGAATATCAAGCTAAAGTACTTATTTAATAACTCTGCTTTTTTACAGTCCCTTTCCAATTTTATTTCTCTCTCCCCCCTCAGTCTAGTAATCCCCTGCCTTGCCCTTCTCTTCTCTCTCACATATCTGAAAAAGGTTTTATCCCCCCTTTTGGCCTTTTTTTTGCCGTTTTCTCCTCAGTATCTGCTTTTGCCCTTCTGATCTTCTTCCCTGCCATACTCTTCTTTTCCCTACACTCTTCCTTATCTTCCTCGTTGAGTGTCCTCTTATTTCTGAAAGCCCTCCTCCTTTCCATGACTGCCACTGCAACCACCTTTGTAAACCAAAGTGGTCTCCTCCCCTTTTGCTCTTCCTAACCTTTTTTATGCACATTTCCACAGCTTTTAGTACCCCTCCCTTGACAGCTTGCCATAATTCCTTCACTGACCCTATATTCTCTGAACCCTACATTGTCTCCCTTACTATCCTTCTCATCTTGTCAAAGTCTGTGCATCTGAAGTCCATGACTGTAGTATTGGTTTTACTTGTCTCCCTCCCTACCCTGACCCTGAACATTACCATGCTGTAGTTGCTGTTGCCCAAGGCTTCTCCCACCTGCACCTCCTCCACACTCTCCCCATTTGTCAGGACCACATCCAGCAGGTTGTTGCCCCTTGTCGGCTCCCTGACTAGCTGTTGAAGGAATACCCCCTGAAGCACAGCTAGTATCTCCCTGCTCCTTGACAATGCTGCATCTGGGATTTCCCAGCCTACATCTGGGAGGTTTAGGTCCCCTATCAGCAGTAGCTCTCCCTTTAGGGCCAGCCTTGTGACTGCCTGAATTAACTGCTGATCACCCTCCTCCCCTTGCGTAGGTGGTCTGTATACCACCCCCAGTTGCAAGGATTCTCCCGTCCTCCTGCCTAGTGTTACCCATAGTAGCTCAGTCTCCCCATCCTCCTCTTGTCCTTAATGGTACCCCTCTTTCTTCTGTCCTCCAGCATGTACACAATGAGATCTTCCAAGCACTTCTCACACCCTGTACCCTATTGGTGGCTCATCTTGGGGGGGGGGATCAAGAAAACGAAGCAGGAGAGGAATCTAGGGATCATAATATCCAGCAACCTTGAGGTACGGAACTAATGCAGCAAAGAAATGGGAAAGGCAAACCGAATGCTGGCATACATGGGGAGGGGCATCACCAGCAGAAGGGGGGAAGATACTGATGCCGCTCTACAAAGCCATAGTGAGGTTGCACTTAAAGTATGAGGTTCAGTTCTGGAGACCGCACCTATGCAAGGATATAGAGGGCTTAGAGAAAGTTCAGAAAAGAGTGACCAAAATGGTCCAGGGGATACGGGGGAAACTGTACGAGCAGAGGTGTAAAGAGCTGGATCTGTACACGCTGGAGACCAGATGGAGAGAGGGGACATGACTGAAATTTTAAATATGTAAAAGGGATCAACAGGGTAAAGGAAGGGAGGGAGTCTACTTAAAAGGAAAGTGGGGGAAAAAACAAGAGGACACAGTCTAAGGTTAGAGGGTAGAAGATACAAAGGGAATGTAAGGGGGAGGTTCTTCACTGAGAGGGTGGTGTAGGCCTGGAACAAACTGCCAGAAGAGATGGTGACAGCTGATACGGTGGAGGGATTCAAGAGGGCAAGGGACAGATATATGGGGTTGGGAAGGGGGGGTAAGGGGAGTGTCAGTGAAAGTGTATGAGCAGGGGAGGGCAGGGGCAGACTAGATGGACCAAGAGGTCCTTTTCTGCTGACACGATTCTATGCTCTCTGCACCACCTTTAACCTGTCCCTGCCCTCTGTCAAGTGTGTGCTCCAAAACCGCACGCAATACTCTGAGTAAGGTCACACCACAGATCTATACCGAGGCTGTAATGATAGACAGACAGAGATAGATAGATAGATAGATAGACAGACAGACAGACAGAGAGATAAAAACCTTTATTTTTTGACAGGAAGTCACTTTTAGGACTGTGAGGCCCTGTTTTACAAAGTTGTCCTGTTTAAGCAAGCAGTTACATAAAAAGGTTACATGCTTAGAAAAATATCAATTTCAAATGGGCAGAATAAACATTGAGGAACAAAGAAATAATACATGTTGAGGCTAGATTTTTACAGAGACATACAAATATTAGTTAAGCATTACAAGTAACTGAGCAATAGAATTATGCAAGATATGATCAAAAGACAGCAGCATCATGAGAAATAAAACATTGTACAACCATCCCACCCTCACAAACCCTCGGCACCACCTCACCATAGAACTGCCATAAATGCTACCCTAAGCAGAGACTCTTTATCTTTCCACATTGTGTCAATCCCTGCTATAAACTGCCCTACATTTTTTGACTTCCGAACCTCAGCATCTAGCTCGTTCCAGACTTTTGAGAGATAAAATCTTTTTTGCATCTTACTGTATACATTGTTCTCAAAGGGAATCATTAGACACATGTGCTTTAATTCTCTCATGTTTATTATTTGGATTCTGTACATTTTTAGCTTTGTTCATATTTCCACCACCAAACTCTGCATGTGCGTTTAGCCCCCAACCGCTTTTTTCTCCGAATTTCAATGGAATCCCAATGAAGCTGTTTCAGGAGGCTACAGTGGTGTGTGTTGTTCTGACAATTTAAAACAAATCTCACCATCCTGTAATAAGGTTCAGCCAACCTATTCAGTAGGGTCTTTGTGGCATGTTGGTATATTATATTACCATATTCCAATACAGGGAGGAGGAGGAGTTGTTGTACAGCCCTATTTCTAGTTTCTTTAGGTAGTATTGAAACTTTTCTTCAGAAGGCCCCCAGTCTGATACTGACTTTGCCTACAGCACTGGTCACATGTTCTTCAAAAGTGAGTTTATTGTCTATATGTGCCCATAGGTACTTATGAGATGATACTGCTCCCAATTTATATTTTCCAGAGTATAAATACGCAAATCATTGTTTGGTGCCTTCATTGTACATCTAGTACTAAACATCATAACTTGCATTTTTTTCCTACTCAGCACCACCTTTGAATTTTGTAGCCAGTGTTGCAGTTTGTCAAAATCAGGCTGCAGTATATTTTGTACTTCTGTTTCATTTTTGGACCTACCAATTAGGGCCATATTGTCAGCAGATAAAGAGATCTTACATTTTTCTATCAGTTGTGGCAGAGGATTTATATATATTAAAAACAAAAGGGGGCCCAGGATCGAATCCTGGGGTACACCCCTAAAAATCCCTCCCCACCCAACTGACAAAGTTCCGCTCACACACCTGCTGTGTACGTTCCTTCAAACAGGAAAGCATCCATGTTTTAACTTGGTCAGACATGCCAACAAGTAAGAGTCGTTTCATCAAGATGTTACAGTTGACCAAGTCAAAGGCCTTTGAGAGGTTGACGAACACCACACCAACAGACTCCCTCGACTGCAGACCATTTGATATTGTGTCAATGAAGTCTGCCAGAGCGGTGTCCGTTGACATCCCCATCCTGAAACCCACCTGGCAGTCTGAAAACAATTTATATTTCTCAAGATACTCATATTTGGGTGCAAACCAATCTTTCAAATACTTTTGAGGTAGTAGACAGCAGTGCTATTGGGCGGTAATTTGGCACACTGTCCCTAGCTCCTCCCTTAAAAATTGGTACAATTATAGTATTTTTCTAAAAATCAGGGTATGTACTTTGTTGTGAACTTGTACTAAATAGGCTGGACAATACTGAAGCTATTTGTTCTACTGAATGTTTTAAAAAATGTATGTCCACTAGATCTAACCCTGTGGCCTTTTGTGAGTTTAGTTTATTTATTTGTTTCCGCACCTCACTCAATTTTATGGCTCGAAAATAAAATTGTGGTCGTTTTTTTATCAGGTTGTGTTTCTTTGTTTATAGCTCCCTGTAGTTTAATGTTATCATCTACTGTATAACTTGTATCTATGTCTGGGAGATAGCAAAAGTAATAGTTTAGACTATTTGCTATTCGATGGGCAGTCATTTCTTTGCCCTTCTCATCTCGTATATTTATTTCTATTTCCTTCTTTGTATTGCCCTCTAATTGTTTTATAAGTTTCGGGCAGGATTTTTTGTTTGATTTATTTTATTTTGATAATATCTTTTTCTAGCCTTTTTAATCATACTTTTGCATTTATTTCTATTTTTTAAACAGTTTCTAATCATCAGCTTTCAATGTCTGATTAGCCTTTTTCCATACCCTGTCTTTCCATCTCATTTGTTTTTTAATTTTCTCATCAACCCAGGGATGGTGTTGATCTTGCTCTCTGACTTTTTTAAATGGGGCATGTTCATTGCAGATCTCCACATATGTTCTTGTGAAGTCCCTAACTGCTAAGTCCACTTCTGGTATTAAATGTATACATTCCCAGTTTTCTTGCCCCAACTTTTATTGAAAAGACAGTTTGTTAAAATTTTTGAAGTCTCTGATGTATTTATTTTTTGTTAAATTTACTTTTTCATAGCTGCATTCCACATTGCATTCTGTGTAGCAGTGGTCCCCTAAATGAGGTGTCCCTACCTTGTGATTTAGTAGTTTAATACCCGTGATCTTGAAAATTAGATTTAGGATATTTCCATGGCTTGAGTGGGTGCTTTTTCATGTTGGGGTGTTTATTATCTGTGTTAGACCTACAGTCTGAAATTCTGTCTCAAGTTTGAGGCCTCTGGCCGATCCCCAAGCTGCCTTAAAATTTCCAATTAGAATTGCCTCCTTTTGTCCAGTTACAGTGGTCATTTTCATAGTGTCTCAAAAGCTGTACCCTATACTTTGTGATGAGACTAAATTACCCCAACACATATTTTCAACTTAATAATGTGGATTAAAATCAACTCTATACCTTCAATATTTCCAGAAAAAATCTTTTCTTTTTTTAACTTCTGATTTTTGATTTTTCAACAAGTAAAAACATATTACAGGCAACATATATACAATTGATACAAACAAAGCTTGATAGTACATAATTCCTCCTTTAAAGCTCCTCTAAAAAGTAATTGCAAAAACTATAAAACAATCATAGCCATATTACGTTACTTACATCAAAAAGGGAGTAGACAGTGAACCATTTTACAGTTACAAATAACCTATATAGCTCCGGAGGTCTATGGCACAAAGTCAGGTGTATGAAGAGAAATATACAATACATACCATCTCCAAATTAATTCAAATGTGTCCTGTCTTTTATTGACCAAAGCAGTTAGTCGCTCCATCTTATAAACTCCCACCATTAGATCATGCCACTGATCCAGAGTAGGAGCCCCAGCAGAAAGCCATTGCCTGGTTATGGCCTTCTTCATTGTTGGGATACAAATAGTAAGCAGTTTCCTACTGTTGGGGTCTCGGTACCCCTCCGGGAAATTGGTAAAAAGAAAGAAATCAGACGAGAATTGAAGAGAAGGTGTAAAAGCTCCAAAAACGATCTTGTAGGGCCTCCATAAAAGGTTGAAGTGCTGGATAGGACCAAAAGTGCCCATTGGTGGTCAAGACTTCAACACCCCGCCCTCTGCCTTCTGAATATTTGCCTATATGGCTGGTGTTTTAAAAAGCGAGCGTGATCTTCCAATGAGAACTCTTTCCAACTGGGGAAACCATGAGAGCAGAGTTCGAGAGGGGTTTGAAGGCACTGAGGGTGGACAAGGCGCATGGCCCAGATGGCATCCACCCCAGGGTACTGAAGGAGCTGGCAGAGATCCTTGCAGGACCTTTGGCAGACCTATTTAATGCCTCACTACATTCGGGGTGTGTACCTCAGGACTGGAGGATGGCTCATGTGGTGCCCCTCCACAAGAGTGGCCCCAAGGATGAAACGGGAAACTACAGACCAGTGAGCCTCACATCCATCGTGGGTAAGCTAATGGAGACTATCCTGAAGGAGAGGCTGGTGGCCCTCCTAGAGGTCAAGGACTACAGGACAGCAGACAGCATGGCTTTACACATGGCAGATCCTGCCAAACCAACCTGGTCGAGTTCTATGACTGGGTAACTAGGCAACTGGACAGGGGCCATGCAGTGGATGTCCTGTATCTGGACTTCAGTAAGGCATTCACTCAGTGCCACATGGAAGGCTGGGAAGGAAGTTAGTAGGCACAGGTGGGTGCAAAGCTGGTGAGATGGTAGGAAACTGGCTGCAGGGAAGGCAACAGAGGGTGGTGGTGGTGGGTGGAGAGCCTCACACCCAAGGGCAGTGACGAGTGGTGTTCCACAGGGCTCGTGTTGGGACCAGTGTTGTTTGGGATATTCATTGCAGACATATCATGGGACATCAAGAGCAAGATCAGTCTGTTTGCTGATGATACCAAGGTAAGGCAGTGGTGGATGACCTAGGGGAATGGCAGGGCTGCAGGATGATCTGGCAAAGCTTGAAACCTGGTCAGACACCTGGCAACTGGGGTTTAATGCCAAAAAATGCAAGGTGCTGCATTTTGGGATGAAGAACCCAAGGAGGAGTTACCAGCTAGGGTGAGTGCAGCTAGCCCAGACAGAGGAGGAGAAGGATCTGGATGTGCTCATTACAGGGTCAATGAACAACTCGGCAGAATGTAGGAAGGCAGTTGCAAAGGCCAACAAAATGCTGGGTTGTATTGCAAGGGGTATATCCTCGAGGAGGGAGGAGGTGATTCTGCCACTGTATAGGTCATTAGTTAGACCACACCTGAGTACGCTGCAGTACTGGCGCCCATATCTGGAAGAGGGACATTGTTACTGGAGGGGTGCAGCGCAGAGCCACAAAGATGATCAAGGGGCTGGGGACTTATCTACACGAGAGGAGGTTGAAGGAGTTGAACATCTACTCACTGGAGGAGAGGAGAGACAGGGTGACATGATTGAAACCTTTAAATACATGAAAGGAATAAACAAGCGGATACAGAGGGGCTGTTCAAAGTAAGGAGGGAGGGCCACCAGGGGCCATGATATGAGACTGGAGGAGGAAGGTTCAGGAGGGAGATGAGGAGACACTTTTTACAGAGAGGGTGGTGGCTGGGTGGAATGCTACCTGCAGAAGTGGTATGCAGTAGAACAGTGGACTGCTTCAAACGAGGATGGGACAGGACAAGGGAGAGGGTTAATGAAGGGGAAGGGTGGAAGGGAGGGGCAGCTGCAGAATAAGGGCTGCTAGCTGCACATTCGAGCAGACTTGATAGACCTCTAGGCCTTTATCTGCTGGCAAATTTCGTATGTTCGTATGTAACTTGGGGAAGCAGTTCCTGAATGCAGAAATCTCAGGTGTCTCTCCGATATATTATCTGGTAATAGGATGCCCAAAGCAGATTCTCATGCAGCCCTGACAGTCAGCAGAGAGTCTCTTTTCAAGAAGGTCACCCCTGTGTGTAGATAACACATCATATGGTGACAAAGGTGCTCTTTCCTCCAAGGCAAGCCCAAAAATATGCAGTATCCAGGGAAGCGTGGCTCTCAGCCGACAAATCTGAAATGAGGGTTCTGATAAAAGTGCTCACTTGCAAAACTCTAAAATGATCCTGAGGGCAAAAGCCATACTGTTGCGTCAGACCCCCAAACGTTTTTATTGCCCCATCTTTAAGGAAGTATCCCACCATGTGCAGTCCCAGTCTCCCTTATCTATGAAAGCCATGGTCCAGTCGTGAGGGTAAAAAAGAAGCAAGATAGGGGAGGGAGTACAATAAAAATCCGCTGTCTGCTAAGTATTTATTTTATTTTTATTTTTTTTTATTTTAAACCCTTGTTTACCGGGTAAGTACAATGAGCCAGAGGCCCGTTTTCATGTATGACCTGGGGACCATATACATATACAGTCAAGATGTTTACAATTAACAAACTCACACTACAATACAATTACAACATTTTTAAGACATACATCACACAATTACACTACAACAATGAATAAAAAAAAGAAATATAATAAAAATACTCATTGAAAACAACAATGCAATTTGCCAAGAAAATGATTTTTTAGCCTAATTTTAAAAGTTTGATGACAAAAATTCTCATACAAAATAATAGGAAGCTCACTCCAATTTTTAGCAGCAGAATAGGAAAAAGAACCGTCACCCATTTTAGTCTTGGTCTTGGGAACATTTAACTTAATTTGATGATCTGAATGAAGTTCCCTTGAATTTAGTTTAATATGTAATAATGAATACAATGGAGAATCTGTACCTTGACGGAGGGTTTTATCCGTTAATGAACATAAACTGTATAAACAACCCAGCCTAGGTGGAAGCCAGGCAGATAGTCTGTACAGTTCACAATGGTGTGTAGAATAAGGCAGCTTAAAGGTAAATCTACAAATACCATGAAACACATTAGTAAGAAGAGATAACTCTCTATTAGACAAATTTGGAAAAAGAAATGTATTATAATTTAACTGAGGTAGTAATACACCCTCAGCTATTGCACGCCTTGCTGGTAAGGTCAACAGCGATTGAAACTTGAATAAGACACCCAGTCTCTGATTTATTTGACGAGAAATAAAATTTACATGATCAGAAAATTTTAAGTATTGGTCCAACAGGACTCCAAGATATTTAAATTGTTTTACCTGCTCCATCCCATTACCCAGTGAATCAGAGATGGACAAATTCTGAGATCTATTAAGTCTAATTCTAGATCCAAAAAGCATACATTTGTTTTTGTGTTATTTAATGCCAAACAATTCCTATTTAACCACCTACAAAGTACAGCAAAGTCCTTATTTAAAGACGTATTAATAAGTTCCACTGAAATCGAACTTTTGTACAAAATAATGTCATCTGCATAAATCAGACAATGTATGTCATTCAGTAAAGATGGAACAATTTCTACAAACACAGTAAACAAAAGTGGGCCCAGAATGGACCCCTGGGGCACCCCCTGTAATAAGAATCTACTAGAAGAAAATGCTCCATTTAATCCTACTTTAAGTGGTCGTTTGGACAAATAACTGTGAAACCAGTCAACAGCAATCTCCACCATACCATAGCTTCCGAGCATCCTGATCAGCAAGGGATGACTCACTAAATCGAAGGCCTTGGACAGGTCCACGAACACGGTACCAGTGAGCAAACCCTCATCCATAGCAACACTGGTGTGGTTCGTGAACCTGGCCAAGTCCATCCCCGTCCCATGGAATTTTTGAAACCCATGCTAATCAGGTGTCCTAAAACTATTATCCTGTAAGTAAGCAGAAAACTGCTCATTCACAAGTCTCTCAAAAATCTTACCCAAAGGTGGCAAAAGGGAACTAGGATGATAATTGTCCATATCCATTCTGTCACCTGATTTATAAATGGGTTTGATTACTGTTTGTTTCCATTCATCAGGGAAACAAACAGAAACTAGTATATTCCTCCAGCATCTTAGGGTGTTGGCAGTGCATGGATTAATGGTAACATCTTGTATTGGTATGCTAGGTTATGTCAATAAAATTTTGTGCATATTAAATAGGTCTTCCTCTCATACTTCTAGCTCCTTGCATTTGGCCCCATATTGAGGGTATAACCAGTATAGCACATTCCTGAGCAGAGCTACCATATAATAAGCACCCAGGTCTGGGAGTGCCAGCCCCCCCCCCCTTTGATAACTGTAAAATAGAATACCTTATTCTAGGCTTCTGAGAATCCCAAATATACCTTGATATTTTTTCATTTAGATTTCTAAGGCAATTATCCAGTAAGGGTATAGGTCGAGTTTGGGCCAAATACAGAAAACGGAGCAGGAGGTTTATGCGGACCGAATCTACCCTCTGGATCAATGGGAAGGGAATGGACTCCCACCTTTCAAGGTCAAGGGACAGCAGCAGAGGGAGATAAGTGGAGGCATACAGCTGAGTGTAATCTTTTGTTAGGTGTACCTCCAGGTATTTCAGGGTGGTGAGGTCCCATTGAAATGGGAACAGCCATTTTGTGTGATTGGAGGGTGCATAATGAATGCGTAAGACCTCTGTCTTAGTAGAATTAACTCTATATTCTGCAAGATTGCTGAACCTGGTCAGGATCTGCCAGAAAGGTGGTAATGAGACCTCTGGATTTGAGAGGTAAACCAACAAATCATCAGCATATATCACTATTTTGTGGTGGTCTTCCTCCATCCAGATCCCCTGTATGACCTCCTCCTGTCGTATTGCCTGGTGGTTCCAGGTAGGTGGCAAACAGCAGGGGCGACAGAGGGCATCCCTGCCTAGTCCCATGTAGCAAAGCGAAAGGCTCTGACAGGGATCCATTTATCTTAACAGAAACCATAGGTTGTTCATATAGAGCCATAACAAGCTATATAAACCCCTCCAAAAATTCCGCCCTTGACAGAGCAGCTACAAGGAAAGGCCACACCACTTGGTCAAAGGCCTTCTCTGCGTCCAGACTCAACAACAGAAAAGGTGACTCCGACTGGGTGGCATAGTGGAGAAAGTGTAATGTTTTCTTTATGTTGTCTTGGGTCTACCTAGTGGGCACAAATCCGCATTGGTCTGAGTTGATCAAATATGGGAGAAGGGCCTCCAGCTTCCTGGCCACCACCAGAAAAAATCTTATAGTCTATGTTAAGCACCAAAACAGGCCAGTATGAGGTGCAGTAGGTGTGGTCCTTGTCAGGCTTTTGGATGCTCGTAATTGTTATGTACCTCCAGGTCTGTGGAGCCACCCCACCCCCCCATGACCCCCAGACATGTCCCATGACGAGCTGGAAAGAGTTTCTCTTTTAACATTTTATAAAGTTCTCACAGCATCAGTCGGGGCCTGGACTTTCATTGAATTTTAAGTTGGAGATGGCATTATCTAATTCCGTCAATGTGATCCAGGTATCCAGTGCTTCCTGCTGCACCTGAGTAAGGCTTGTTAGGCATAGGCCTGCCAAAAAGGCCTGTATCCCTGGAACATCCACTGGGCTCTCTGAAGTATACAGGGTTTGATAATAATGTTTAAAAGCCTGCATAATCCGAGAGGATATTCTCTCCAGCTGACCCATCACAGGCCACTTAATCCGTGTAATGGTGGATTGTATTGTGTTTTGCCTGAGGCAGTGGGCTAAACTTCAGGTGGCCCTTGGTCCTCCTTCATCATCATCATCATCATCATCATCATCATCAAATCTTTATTTATTCAGGCGAACATCATTGAGCAAGGCTCATTTACAAGATGGACCTGATAAGGTCAAGGTTCAATAGTTGATACACAACAGATACATCATACACTTATATAAGACAGTTATACATACAGGGGAAAATAACGTTTATAAACACAGTGATGTACAGTAAATTCACATGATAAAAAACGGTTACAGGAAAGTTAAGCTAATATTTACAGTATGTACAGTATATACATATCCCAGTGGGGGCATGGCAGACACTCAACATAATGTAATACTAGGATGGTGAAGGTATTACTGGGTGCCATAAGATGGGGTGTCTGTCTGGAAGGAATATGCCATATATGGTTTGGAAGGAGATTTGTGAGATGACAATGCTAGCTCTAGTGGTAGCAATTGCATTTCTCTTTGAAGAGACTGTACAATGCTGTTTAAAGGATGCAAATGGAATGATATTGGACAGTTTTAGGGATTTTTGTAGGGTGTTCCATGCTATAGCTAGAGAATAGCTGATTGCTGCCCTCCCTAGCCTGGTGTTGAATTTGGGCAATTTGAGCAGGATGATGTTGTTGCTTCTTAGGGCATAGGAGCTAGGAGAGGTCTGGGTGAAGCAGTCCAGGATATAGTTTGGAAGTTTTTTTGACAACGCTCTGTAAATCCATAGTGCTGCATTTCTGTTCCTTCTGAGGTGAAGGGAAACCCACCCAAATGCAGCATAAAGAGAGCAATGATGAGTATTAGATGGCAGATCTGTAATGAACCTTATTGCTCTATGATATAAGGTATCCAACTTGTGATGGTAGGAGATTCATAATATTTTTGTTTTAGAAACTGGAGTACCGGCTCTGTTTTGATAGCAAGTAAGTACTTTACTTTCTGTCTGGTGGCCTGTAAGAGTGGGTATACCCCACAGTCCCCACCACATGCTGCTCTTGAAGATCCTTCAATTACTTTTATAATGTGTCTAACTAAGCAGATTGCTTTCATTTGTAGTAGGAAGCAAAGTTTATGATGTCCCACCTGAGGACCACCTCAAGAGTGTCCCCGAAGTACATATGAACATGCGAAGAAGCCAGCAGAAGAAGCACATTTGGTCTATCAAGTCTGCTCGTAGTGCAGCCAGTTTTCCACCCATCTGGGCATCTTTTGCCCAACCCCGAGATCTACCAACTTCTTGATCAACCTTTTCTTGTAAGTAATATTTGGTGAGGTATTTTCTTGCATTATCTGTGGTATACATTTCTCTATTAAATCTTTAAACTCTGGGATATGCAACAAAACGTTGTTGAGCCTCCACAAGGTTGTTCTCCTAGCTGAGTCCCAGTCTAGTCATAACAGTACTGAGGAGTGGTTGGATAAAGGGAAGTTCATAGCTATGAACCTTATACTGGCGTTCTCCAGAAATTTGAAAATAGTCATTTCGGGTATGGGTCTTGCGTGGGGGTGAATAGTGGGTGTATGCTCTGTTGTGGGGGTGTATGAACCTCCAGGCATCCACACATTGTGCCTCCTTAAAGTATACTTGTGCCTTTTTTGGGGGGCTCCAGATTTTTTAAGGGGTCTGGGGTTAGTTGTATCCCAATTATCATAAATAAGGTTGTGGTCCACACCGATTATTAATATCCACTGGTGGTGTTCTGTGATTTTCTGGAACATGGTTTGCACCACCCCTGCGTCTGACCCAGATGGGAGGCCAAAGTGACCAAAGTCCCCTCATGCAACCCGTTAACCACAGCCAGTCGCCCTTCAGGGTCCCTGTAAGTGGTCACTGTAAGTAGTCATTGGTTGAAAGGGAGTGTAATGGGGTACCAGAATGACCACACCCCTTTATTCATCTATTTTATATGAAGAGGCTATGACATGCGGAAAACCGAACCCCTGAAGCTTCTGATGTTCAGATTGTCCCAGATAGGGTTTTCTGTAGCAAAATGAAAGTAGATTTCTGCTTTTTAAGCAATGTCAGTACCTTATGTCTCTTTACTGGGTTATTTAACCTATTCACATTTTGCAAACAGATTACCACCTTATACTTAGAACCCATTTTAACTACGTACTTAGCAGGTACGTTTTGGAAATCTCCAATGTTATGGTTTTTATTTTTTACTCACAGGGATTGCTACTGTTTGTTGCTAACATTTCATTGCTTTATTTTTCTCTGATTCAAATTGTTGTTGCTGGTATACCTTCTTCTGCATTAATACAAGGTGTGCCTACAGGTGTGTGCTAACAGATTACTGCTGTAATCTTCTGATTCAATTTGTCTTTTGCAAGGTATATCTTCTGTTACTGCTTTATTTTTCTCTGTAGCAAAGTGTTTCTTACAGGGTATATCTTCTCTGAAATTACTGTATTACTGGTGGAGCTTACATTTTTGTGACTTTTTTATCATTGGGCTAAGCAAAATTACTGTTTGACACTGTGTTTTATTTTATTCTTCTTTTTTTTTTTGTTTGTTGAAAAGGTTTGTTGTCTCAAAGGTGTTTCAGTCTCCTTCTTACATTGAAGGAGCTAATTGCTTTCCTCCCACAGCTCTTCCAAAGGATTAGGTGTGTATGTGGGGGGTGGAGCTGGCAAACTGTCAGTAATTTCCAACAGAAAGAAGGGTTAAAAAGTCAGGTTAGTTGATAACTTGGAGGTAGAAGACTTGGTTTGCTGGCCAAGGCACCTACCTTCACCTGATCTCTTTCCTTCTAAGACTGCTTGAAAGGCAGAGTAGACAAACTTACCAGAGCAAGGGAAAAGGATTAAGACTTATTTTGGCTAAACAGATTTACTGTGTGGTGGTGTTTTTATTTTTTACTCACAGGGATTGCTACTGTTTGTTGCTAACATTTCATTGCTTTATTTTTCTCTGTAGCAAAGTGTTTCTTACAGCGTACATCTTCTCTGAAATTATTACAGGTGGTGCTTTACAGGTTTTACAGTTTTATCTAACATTAGGATAAGCTTTCAGGGTTACTGCATTTGTTGTTGCCTGATTGTTTCTGCTCTTACCTCCTTGTTCTTTCATCCGTGGTTCTTCTTTTTCGGCAGGGGAAGGGCCCAGCCACCCACCCCCAACCCCAACCACCCCACACTAAACTCCTTTTATAAGGTACCACAGTTGTGACAGAGCAGGAAGGGGTGGATCAGTGGGGCCTCCACAAGGTGAGCTCATTTACAGGGGCGCTAGTAATTTAACTTGTTATAACAAGTTAAACAAAACACAATCAAACCATTACTTGCATTTTTTTCCTTCTAATTACTCTGACTAGGTTATAAACCCAGCAACTTATCTGGAATGGATATCATTAACTGCAGGTACTGTGGAACAATTTTCAGAAGGACAGTCTTACAGGATTTAGGACACTGTCCTACATGCTGGGCTTTTGAGATCTTAGGGCTCAGCTCCGGGCAGCATGGGCAAAGATTGCATGCCTCAAATTTCATATTCAGGAGGAAATACATTATAAGAACCACCCGCCATTTCCCCAGCATCCAACAGAAAAACCTCGACCGCAGAGGGTAGTTGGTCCAGGAGGTTGGCCGGTGGTTAGGAGGGGCAAATCGGGTGCCCCATCACTCTCTGCTCTCCAACATATTACGTCCAAAAACCATATAAACACTACAAACAGGTATCCGCCTCTATCTCTGAAATCAAACAAAGAGGCAGAAGACACTGCAGAGCAGGACACTGCAGCACAGGAGCTAGCACAACAAAACTCACCCAAATCAGGAACCAAAACAAAAAAAGCAAAAAGGAAATCCAAAAAACCTCTGATCATAGGAGACTCCATGATTCGGGGAGTTGATACCCATCTCCAGCCAGGGGTAATGGTCAGATGTCTCCCAGGTACATCAGCATGGAGAGACACTGACCACATTGCTAAAATTGTTCACAAAGCAGGAGAAAACATTGATGTCCTAGTACACATAGGGACTAATGATCTCGCCAGCCGGTCAGTTGTGGAGACCAAGGAACACCTGACCAGGCTGGGCGACAAACTCTCATCTATTTCATCCGGCATCTCCTTCTCTGAGATCCTGCCAGTCTGGGAGAGGGGAGCAGACAGACGGAAGGTCAGAGAAGGGGAGTTAGGGGAGCTAAACACGTGGCTCAAGAGCTGGTGCCAGGAAAAAGGACACAGATTTGTAGGGAACTGGCAACAGTTCTGGGAGCGAAAGTTCTTTAAATTTGATGGACTGCATCTGACTAAGAAGGGAGTCAGTGCATTGGGGCAGAAGTTTGACGTCTTTGCAGAATATTTAAACTAGCAAATGGGGAGAGGGGTGCAGCACCCCATATGTCAAATGGGAAGAACACCCCTCCCCCCTCAGCTAGTGGTCAAACAGGGATTCAGCATGTTTGCAGTTCATTTGCATCACAGGTAAGAAAAAGGTTTGTCTCCCATACGACTTATTCAGAGGTAATACCAAACCTCACCCAACAACTAACACACCAAAATCTGGCCAATGGAAAATCATGTACACAAATGCTCACAGCCTGGGAAATAAGATCCCAGACCTGCAGGCAATAATGTCAGAGGCTAAACTGGACATAGTAGCAATTAGTGAGACGTGGTTTCCAGTAACCACACTTGGGAGACTTCAGTACCTGGCTATGTATTGTTCAGAAGAGACCGAGGTGCAAAAGGGGAGGAGGACCCTGTATGTCAATGAAAATATCAAAGCTACATAAATTCAGAATACACATAAGGAGCCAGAAGAACTGTGGGTCACCCTGGAAACAGAAATGGGACAGCCATAAGAACTGGGGTTGTCTACAGGCCCCCAGACCAGGGAGGACATAGACACATTACTGTTAGAAAATATACAAAACATGACAGCTAAAGGGAGGTTCTGATAATGGGAGACTTCAACATGCGGATACAGATTGGTCAATACCAGCAGGAACATCTGCCAGAACTAGACACATAGTGGATTCCTGCAGGGGAGGGCCTCAAACAACTGGTACAGCAACCCACAAGAGACAGGGCTATCCTAGATCTAGTACTGACTAAAAGGAAGGGATCACAGATCTCCAGGTAGAAGGTCACCTGGGGCCAGTGACCATCACGTGGTATGGTTCAATTGGCTACTACATCTAAATCATCCCATTCCAAGGCAAAACTATGGGACTTCAGAGGAGCTGACTTTGATAAGATGGCCAACAGAGTTAAGCTAGCCCTGGCAAAAAGAAACACAGGTGAGGGGGTACAGGCAAAGTGGGCAAGCATTAAGGATCTAATACTTGAAGCAACATCCCATTGTGTTAGACAGAAAAGGAAGTGCAAAAGAAGAAGGAAACCACTTTGGTTCTCAAATACAGTAGCAGAAAAGGTCAGAGCCAAAAGGCTGGCCTTCAGGAAATATAAGGGAACCCAGCAGGATGAAGATAGGGAGGCATACCAAACTGCCCTAAGGGAAGCAGGGAAGGCAGTAAGGCAGGCAAAGGCCCAAACTGAGGAAACACTAGCATGAACAGTAAAGAAGGTGACAAGACTTTCTATAGATACATTAGTGAAAGGAGAAAGTCCAGAGGGGTATTGCTAAGCTTAGTGGAGAAAAGGAGCATGTGAGGAGGAGGACCCTGTAAAGGCATCTATCCTAAATACATACTTTGCTCAGTATTTACTGAAGAGAAGGTAGGGCAGGCCCAGCTCAGCATCATGGACACAGGGGAAGGGAGGTGAGCACTACTCCGCCACAAAAGAAAGGGTCCTACAAGAGCTTGCTAAGCTCAGGGTGGATAAGGCAATGGGACCTGATGGCATACATCCCAGGGTACTTAAGGAGCTAAAGGTGGAACTAGCAGAGCCATTAGCAGAACTGTTTAGTGAGTCTCTGAGCACAGGAGAGGTCCCAGAAGACTGGAGAAGAGCTCATGTGATCCCGCTCCACAAGAGTGGTAGCAGGGAGGAGGCAGGGAACTACAGACCAGTCAGTCTTACCTCTGTAGTGGGCAAGATTATGGAGGCACTCCTTAAGGAAAGGATAGTGCAACACCTGGAATCCATAGGGCACAGGATCCAAGACAGCATGGGTTTACAAAGGAAGGTCCTGTCAAACTAATCTTATAGATTTCTTTGACTGGGTAACCAGAGTGGTGGAACAAGGGAGCAGTTGATGTTGCCTACCTTGACTTCAGCAAAGCTTTTGACACTGTTCCACATAGAAGATTGATAAATAAGCTGGGTAGGCTCGGGGTGGGTCAGAAGTTGGTCAACTGGGTGGCAAACTGGTTGACGGGCAGAAAACAGAGAGTGGTGGTAAATGGTATACAGTCAGAAGAGATTTTTTTTGAAATTTAATTTTATTGATTTGAAAAAACAAAACAACAACAACACAATACGAAACACATCAAGGAAGTACAAGAAAAAATTTGGAATGAACGGTACAACCAAAGAACCACCCCCTCCCCCCAAAAAACATATCCAAATCCCCATGCAAAAAAAAAAGGAACACAAAGCCCCAACCCCCAAACCCAATCCCACCCACAATCCCATCAACCCACCCTACCACAAATACAAGAAACAGTGTACAATGCCGAACATTCACCCCCCAACGAATAACTCCCTCCCCTGGTGCACCAACAAACACCAAACAATGTCTGGATAAAGCTACATATCACCATCATTTCCAAATCTTGACATTGGTATAAAAGCAAGACATTCCTAATAACCAGGATTAATACAGTTCTTAAACTAAAAGGCAGACATGAGGAATTGGGTCTAGAATTATGTAAGTTAAATCAAGTCAAACACAGGGCTTGGAATTTACTCCATCTCCTCTGAAAAAGGTCCAAGCGACATTTAAAACTCGCAATCAACCTTTCAGACTAGAGATATGAAGCCAGTTCAGTCAACCAATCAGCAAATGACAAGGCCAGTTGGTCAGTCCAGTGTCTTAAAACCAATTTTTTAACAGCCATAGACACCAAAGCCATATAGTATCTATGCTCAGCACTATCTATACGGGAGAAATCACCAAGAATACATATCTCAGGAGAGAAAAAAACGGACAGACCCAGAAGAGGATCAAGATAATCCCGGACCAGAGACCACAAGGGGGCGACTTTAGGACAGTCCCAAAACATATGGATTAAGCTACCTTCCCCTTGCAAACACCTGAAGCACTTTGAATGAGAGACCCTCTTAAGCTGAAAGAGTTTAACCGACGTATAATAGAGGTTATTAACAATGTAATATTGCGTTAACCGCAACCTATCCTGAGTATGATATCTATAAAGATCTTTCCAGATACCAGACCAATCCAGGAAATATCAGGTAGAAGGTGTGCCCACACACCCGAGCCTTCAACCGTATCCAGCAAGTTATAATTCAGAAGGAAAGAATATATCAGAGAGATAGAATGGGATTGGAAGCAAAATTGATAATTCCAGAAAGAAAAGGATAAACGGTCAATCCTTAAAGGTGGTACCAAATCTCCTACCGATCAAATGTCTCAATTGATATACTTTAAAAATATCTCCTAGATATATCAAATTTCTCCAGTATATCGCCGGAAGAAAGAAGTAGGTCCCTGCTGAAGAAGTGTTCAAGTCTGGCCTCTCTGATTTGAGGTAGCCAATCCGGGGTAATCCATGAAGTACCCAATTTAACATTGGGATTACGAACAACCGGTTGTCCCAAATCTGAAATGGCGGAGACACGGAAAAACTTTAAACATTGCACAAGCGACTTAAAAGCAGCCATCATCACACTGTCCGACACCCAATATGAAAGTACCTTTGGGGATAAGTAAGGTAAAGCAAACCTATCTGGTTTGATCTCAGAGAGAGAGGCACGTTCAAGTTGAAGCCAAATTGGATAGGATGAATCTGATTCAGTAGAGAACCATCTTCCCAACTTAAGAGAAATGAGCCGCCCAATGGTACAACAGGAGATTAGGTAATCTAAGACCCCTTTCTCCCTAGAAGCGATAATTTAGCATAGGAGCGCCTAACCCCTTTCCCTTGCCAAACGAAATTAGAAAAAAGCACATGAAACTGTTGAATATAAGAGATAGGAAGCCAAAGGTTAACCAAGTTCAGTGGATAGAAAATCTGAAGGAGAACATTCATTTTAAGAATATTTATTCTACCCCAAAGTGAAATGGGAAGAGCTGACCAGCGCTGTAAATCTTGAGAAACCGAGTCTTTGACTCTGTCCAAGTTTAACTTTCTCAAAGAGAAAGATCAGTAGAAAAATAAATCCCTAAATATTTGATAGATCTAGGGGCCCATTTCGTCCCAAAAGAAGAAAATTCGGACTTTTTGGTATATACATTAAGAGGAAAGATTTCAGATTTTGAAATATTCAACCTATAACGAGAAAAAGTACCGAACCTCTCAACTATACCTATCACCGCCTTCAAGGACTCAGCCGGATCTGCTAAATGTAAAAGAATATCATCTGCGTAAGCAGAGAGAACCAGTTCCCTTTGATGTAATCTAAGACCCTTAACCTGGGAAGAAGCCTTAAGCCTAATAAGTAGGGGTTCCAAGTACAAATTAAATAATAGAGGAGAAAGGGGACATCCCTGCCTGGTACCGGATATAAACGAAAAAGGGAGGAGAACACCCCATTACAGTAAATTTTCGCAGAAGGGCTACTATAAAACACCCGAATCCTATTTAGAAAAGCAGGCGGAAAACCCATTCTCTCCATAACTGCCCAGAGAAAAGACCAGTCCACACGGTCGAAGGCCTTTTCAGCATCAAGGGAGACCAAAGCAGCTGGATATGAAACGGATTGGGCATATTGAGAGATATGACAAAAGTCCTCAAATGATCAGCCGCCAATCTGCCAGGGACAAAACCAACCTGCTCAGGGCTCAACAGACCAGACCAAACCCTCTGATTCTTTCAGCAAGTATTTTAGCAAGAATTTTCATATCATAGTTTTGAAGAGAGATTGGTCTGTAATTGGCTGGATCCGTGTGAATCTTATCAGGTCTGGGATTAAAACAATTGTAGCCTGAACAATGAGGGATCCACGTCTGGAGCTACCGATAAGTACTCATATAATTTAAGAAGAGTAGGTATTAAGTCCTTGGCGAAGGTCTTATAAAAATTAGCCCGGAGACCATCAGGGCCCGGTATTCGGTCGGGAGTGAGGGAAGCAATTGATCTCTCAATCTCCTCCGACGAGATTGGAGCCAACAAACTAGCCTGTTGGGCCTCTGATAAGCAAGGATATCGATCTCCCTCAGTATTCATTTAGATCCAAAGGAGTGCGATATAGATTTACTATAAAGGTCCAGATATGTCCTTAAACATACAGGCAATTCCTCTGGGTGAAGTGACAACTATACGGATGAAGAAATTAAAGAAGGGATAATCCTGGAGCTTTCCAATGCCCGTAACCACAAGGCCAGGATTTTACTGGATTTCTCCCCTTGATCAAAGTACTTGGCTTGAGTTTTTAATAAACAATACTCCGTTTTCTCCTTCAAAAGATCCAAGTATTCATTCTTAACTGAAAGGAGCTCTTTAAGATCAGTTAAAGAAGAAGTTGAAGAATATTTAGCCTCCAAATCCCTGATTTTACCCATCAAAGATAAGGAGTTTGCCAGCCCTTTTTTCTTTCTAAGGGAAGCCAGTTTAATAAGCTCGCCCTAAGATAACATTTCAAGGCAGACCAAACCATATCCAGCCTCGGAGTAGAATTGAGATTATCTACCAGAAAGAAGGAAATCAGGGAACTAATATCAGACACATTTTGAGGATCCTTTAGCAACTGAGTGTTCAGGCGCCAAACTGAATCTCGGGAGAAATCCGGGGCCAAGGAGAGCTTAATCCAGACGACAGCATGGTCCGATAAAATAATTGGGTCAATACCAGATAGACAGAGACTCGGAAGAAAGGAAGTACTAACTAATACCATATCCAACCTAGATTTGGTACCATGTGACTGAGAAAGAAAGGAAAAGGCTCGAAGAGAAGGGTTGGCATGTCTCCAGGGGTCACATACACCCAGCAGCGATCTCAATCGAAAAGGCTCTATGAGCCGGGAAGGAGGGTGCCTATCCTGAGGATCTCTATCTAGAATGGGTGAGCAGGGAATATTCCAGTCCCACCCAGTATAAACTGAGCAGGAAGAAAGTTAGCCAATTTGTCAGCAAGGGACATGAAAAATCCCGGGTCACCCCCCACCGGGCCATATATAGAACACAGAACAACGTTGTCCCCATTAAGAGAGCCCTTAACCAACAAAAACCTCCCTTCTGGGTCTGACACAGTCATCTCTATGGTAAATAAGACATGTTTCTTAACTAGAACCGCCACCCCTTTACTAAAACAAGAATTACCCGCAAGATAGGACTGGGAAAAGCCAGAATGAGATAATAGTTTGGTGTCACCATGGCTGAGATGAGTTTCCTGCAAAAAAAGAATATCAATTTGCAGTAGTGAACAATGTTTAAACAACTGCAAGCGTTTGACCCGATCCCTAAGTCCACGTACATTCCAAGAGGCTATTTTGAGAGTATTCATAGCCATTTTAAATACAGAATACAAAATTCAAATATCCAGACACAATCAGGATTACAAGAGAGAAAAAGGTGCACCCCAAAAGGAAAGACTGGGAATATCATATAGTACCCAGACAAACCAAGCTTTGGTGCCAACAGGGAGAACCCCCCCATTTTAATCCCCCAGAAACAGCACATTAAACTAAATTGGGAGATTAAGCTGTTCCCACTATATCCCCAGTCCACTATTATTTATAGCAAGTAAGCCCTAATCAAAACAATCCCAAACAAGAATTACAGAAGACATGTTCCTCCCATAGCAGCTCTTAGTAAACCAAATGTCATATAAAATACCGGGAGAGCATTCATCAGGCCCGACCCCCCACCCATTAAAACCCGAGCTCCCCATAATAAACGAGAGACCATACAAAACATGAGAAATAACATTCATCAGTCCCAACCCCCGCCACCCAACAAGGACCAAAATCCACAAAACAGTCGGTAACAGGAAGACCTCCTCCTCCCTCCCTAAGTCCAGAAACCCAACATAGCCTCTGAAAAATCAAATCAGTCCTCCACCCACAAACAACCAATACCCCAAACAAACCAAAAATAACTATATACAACAGTGGCCCGAGCATAATAAACCTATAAAATAATCTAAGGCCTAAGGCCCTCGAACCTCCCAACCCCATTGCGAACCTCCGACTCCCCAGCATGAGTGCAAGAACCAGCATGCGAAATGGTTCCGCAAAGACCGATGACAGCAAACATCCACCGTCCAAACATATCACACCCCAACAAACCAATACCAGGGAGAGGTTAGCCAACCCCCCAACATATGGTCAGTGATTCCACATCCAGCGAGCAGACATTCTTAGACCCGAGCCCCTGCCCACCCCCAGGCACCAGTAACCAATGAGATAAGCAGGCAAAAGGGAGAGACATTAAAAGGAGACCAGATAGGAGGAGGGTATAAGATATGACAAATCCTTCCTACAATAAAACCCATCCAACTATATCTCCCTTCCCGCCCCACAAACCATGAACAAGGCCCAAAATCAGGGACAAAGAAACAAAGCCAGGACAGCTCCCAAAATTGGAGACATCAACCCATGAAGTTGATAGCACAGGAGGCAGAGCGCAAAACGCAATCTCAGAGAAGAACAAATCTGTATCTTCGAGGCTCAGTACCACCCTGTACCCATCATTCCCACAGCTCTGCCACAAAAACCTACCTTCAGAGAAGGACAGAGTACAGCCCTTGGGCAAATCCAGAGCCAACTCTAAAAATAAAGGACAGCCAAGCGGCGCTCATCTAGCCCCAGTATAGCCAAACGACCCCCCGGCGTCTACCTCAGAAAAAAGTATTTAAAATAACCAACTTACCCAATATCCAGGCAACCCACAAAAGAAAATCATAGGATTCAAAGGAATCAATAAGGCACTGGAACCCTAGAAAACATCAACCCAGAACCGCTGTTTCCAGAGGGACCGGTAAAATAGAAGAACCAAACTGGTCTGTCCACCAGGAAGTTTCCCCCCGGAAACGATGATCCAAAAGGAAAAGGTTCCGTCGCGGGGAGGCCTGAATGGGAGCAGCGAGGGGGGCTCCCAGCCATCCGAGAAAACCACCCATCGCAACCCGAATCAAACCGAACAACCCAAAGGGGAGAGACAGGGAAGCAAGAAAGCGAGAGAGAGCAAGAAAAAGATCAGAGGCAAAAAAAAGACCGGAGAAAAAAGGTAAGACCAAGGGACACCCCCAAACAGCCAGCACAGTAAAACAGTGAACATTTATCAAAGAAAGCCAAAATACACATATTTAAAGCAAAGGAGGTCATAACCCCACAGGGTCACCATAATCCTGCATTAAAATAAAAAGGGAAGTCCTTTCAGCCGGTCGACTTGAACAGGTCCGGTAATTTAGTTGCCAGTTCCTTGAGGGCCGCTTCGGGGGAATTAAAACTAGTAGCCATGCCTCCAACAGTGACCTTGAGAACCGCCGGATATACCATCCTAAAGGGGATGGAGGCAGTATTAAGCTTCTGCACTACGGGATGATAAGCTGCCCTCTTTCCGGTTTCTTTAGGTAGATCCTCGTAATCGGATTCTGGATGTGCCCCAAAGGACCTCTTTAAGTTCACGCGATTTGTAGACGTATGTCTTTCCAGATAACTTAGAATTTAGCGATAATGGGACGGGGGATCCAGACAAGGGCCTAGGTCTTAGGGAGCGAAGGGCTGCTTCATGTGATAACAGGAACTGATAGGAGACGGGCCCACCACCTTGCTCAGGAACTTCTGCAAAAAGGCCATCAAGCCTGGTCCCTCTTCCATCTCAGGTAGGCCCAGGATTATTAGATTGTTCCAGCGATTACGCCCTTCTAAGTCTTCTGTTTTAGCTTGCAGTTTTTTAATCTGATGTTTAAGCTCAATGACTTCACTTTCGGTTTTCGTCCTCCACTGCTCCGTTGAGAAAATTCGAGCCTCCATATCAGAAACTCTAGTAGAGACAGAGGAGAGATCGCAACGCAGGGACTTAAGCTCACCAGTCATTTCTTTCAAAATGTCCTTCAAAGAGTGAGCTCTTGGAGGAACCTATCCTCCGTTAAGGGAATGGCTTGTTGCATTCTGTCCCCAGTTCGCTCGATTGCTTGCAGTACCCTAGTTTAAGGCGTTTCTTTGCAGCTTTCTCCGGGGATGCAGGAGGTGTGTGCTGACTGAGGCCTGCTTCCCATCCACCTCCATCCCAAAGTTATAAACAGTTATTTCGTCCACAAAAACTCGATTTGCAATAGCAGGCAACTTAATCAGACATCTCCTGAAGAAATTTCTTGTTTAAACGCCAAGATGATTGAAAAAACAGGCAGGAAAGGTGGCTAGAGGGGAGAGCTCAGAAATCCAGCTACTGCCTAGCTAGATGCCATCACGTGACCCAGTCAGAAGAGATGCAAGTCACAAGTGGGGTACCTCAGGGATCAGTCCTGGGGCCAGTCCTCTTCAACATCTTCATTAGTGACCTTGCAGATGGACTAGAGGGTAAGGCTTGTCTGTTTGCAGATGACACCAAGATCTGCAACAGAGTAGATGATCCAGATGGGGTGGGCAGAATGAGAAGAGATCTGGATAAACTAGCAAAATGGTCAGAAGAGTGGCAACTGGGATTTAATGCAAAGAAGTGCAAAATCATGCACATAGGAAGAGAAACCTGAAGCCACCTATAGGCTGGGAGGAGTTGCTAGCAGTCACAAAGGAAGAAAGAGACTTGGGCATCATCATCACTGATGACCTGAAATCATCCAAGCAGACCTCTAAAGCAGTAGGTAGGCTAGGGGGTGTTAGGGTGTATTAGTAGGGTATCAAGTCGTAAGAGGGAGGTAACCTCTTAATAGACACTGTTGAAATTCCCCACCTGAGTACTGCGTGCAGTATTGGAGGCCACACCTTCACAAGGACATTAACCAAATTGAGGCAGTCCAGAGAAGGGCAACCAAAATGGGTGCAGGGACTGCATCAGAAGACATATGAGGACAGATTAACAGAGCTCAATATGTATTCCCTTGAGCAAAGGAGGGAGAGAGGTGATATGATTGAGGCATTCAAACACCTTAAGGGCATTAACAAGGTGAAAGAGTCTAACATGTTTAAATATAAGAAAAATTGCAGAACAAGAGGACACAGCATGAGATTAGAGGGGGGCTGATTAAGGGGGAATGTGAGGAAATTCTTTTTCACAGAAAGAGTGGTGGATGCATGGAATGGCTTACCACAAGAAGTGGTGGCTATGAATACAGTGCAGGGCTTCAAACAGACATGGGATAGGCATAAGGGAGCAATACAAATGACTATGAATAGATAGGTCACTGACAGAGCAAAGGCCGATGGCACATTTATAAGGTAGAAAAAGAAATGGGCAGACTGGATGGGCCTTGCGGTCCTTATCTGCCGTCAACTTCTGTGTTTCTATGTTTCTATGCTATGAGTCCGGTTCCCCCCAGTCACAAAAGCCCTCATCCGAAGTCTTCCCCCGCTTTCTCCACATATCCCCTTCTGTCTCCACTCTTCCCATTCAACCATGGGGATGCAGTACATCCACTTCTATAACTGAAGCGTTATTTGATTGTAACCCCCAGGTGGTGCTATCCCAATGGCTACTACCCCTGCCTGCTGGACCACCAACAAGTTGAGGGGCCTAGGTTCTATGGCGGGTGCCTCCACCCAGAGGTCAAGGTTGATACTGGTTGGTCAAGTTTGGTCACAGCCCTCTGTGACACTGAGACCCCCTGTTGTTCCCTCTAATGGTCCACACGATATACAAGAATTGCAATGCCAATACCCCACATGTACACTGTATCCAATCATAAGGTACTACTTACCCTCGAGACCGATTCTGCAGTTCGTCTCAGAGGACCCCCTGTGAAATAAGGTTGGTCAATTTACACAAAATAATGCAATGCCTGCTATATAGGTACTGACACTCTAAACAGGTTAAAGTCAAGAACATCCAATCTGGTTTATTTAGGGGAGTGAAACACAAGGAGGGGGAGATCAAGCTGATTGACAGAAATAAATCACAGTACTGTGCACTCATACAGGGTCTTAAAAGTCATACTCTGGGTTCCCAGGTTGAGGGGCTAGCCAGGTCCATTGCCTGGGGTTGGCCAGCAGATGCAGATGGAAAGGGCCCTCTAAGAGAGATATGCACAATACCCAATTGTAATCCGGAGCCAGATGGCTCAGTCCTTGAGGAAATGAAACAGAGAAAATCAGATGAAACACTGGTGATTGTTAACAGGTTGCAGGGGATGCCCTGATTTGTACTCATGCTACCCCACACTGATGAAACCTGGCGCAGATGGTGGTTCTGGATTGGCAGACACACAAGCAGGGAGATGAGATTCTATCGCCCAGGCCACACTGCCTTGATCAGCAGACGGATTCAGTCCGAATACATTCAGCTCAACATTCAGCTTACACTGCGCAGTGACAAGAGAACTGGAAAAGCTGTTCCTCATGAGCATTCAACACAATTATATGTAAAGGAAATTACTATACCAGGCAGCTGCCTTCAGGGCCCAACGCACTTACTGCAAATATCAGGGAGTTCACACAGCAGCTTCAATTCCTGACAGACAGAGCACGATTCAGCAATTTCTCCCGTCTTCTACAGGGTGAGAGTGGTTTCCACTCTTTCAGCCTTCCTTCCTTTTGGTACTCTCGGATTCAGTCCGATTCGAGTTGGCAACGGCAACGGCCCGACTTTAGGCCTCTCACGCACTTCCCGCGTGAAACTATATAACGCAGAAGCACACAGCTCCTCCTCTCCTCACGGTCACAACGAATCTGACTCCCCAGTCGCAAGGCAGAGCATTCTCTTCAGGTGCCACCCAGTCCAATTGGTGGATTCAGCTGTCAATCACTCAGAAACTCTCTCCGTTGGTGCAAATAGGCGCCAAGGTTCAGAACTTCACTTCCCAGAATTACTAGCTGTACCTCCTCATTGTAAGCCGGCTCCCAGGAAAGTCCAAATTCTGGTTGGTCCAAACAGACTCCATTTTAAAGGTCCTCCCACACTGATTAGACCCATTCGGCAGTTCAGATCCAAAACGGAGGGGCAAAACACACAGAGTCCCAACTGCAAGAAAGGCAGGTTAGACGAGCTGCATTTTTATTAACACTCTAACTGGTTTCAGGCAAACAGTGACATCTTTCATTTAGGCTCCCTCTGCACTCTTAGCGACTGCAGAAACAGAGCGATTTCAAAACAGTAATCATGTCTGCAAGCAGACAGCTCTTAAAGAGACAGTATGAGGAGGCTCTACCAGCACTCACATTGCCATTCTTAACGGTTTAATCGTCGAACGCCAGCAGGCAGAGGAACACCTAGGCAAGCTCCACAGAGGCTTTTTAGGAACCACCATTGGTAGGGGGGTTACATGAATGATAATAAACAATAATGTCAAGCTTGCTACAATCATAACAACAACCAACAGTATTCAAACATGTAAAGAAACAGAATGACCCTTTAACACAATCACTTCCAAGGCAGGAGGGTTCAGAAATTAACCCTCTACCCACTCGGACAGGCTCTCGAATGGGAGTGCCTGCACAAATAGGTGGTAAGGTGGCAGAATAAACTACCCGGACTCCTAGGTCACGATAAGACCTGGACCAAAATAAGATGGCAATTTGAGGAAACGTCACACGTCCTGGTGGGACCAGGGGGAACCTCCTTCCCCTTCGGGCCCTCAAGGCATGCATATGTCCAGGTCATCAGGCACCCACCAATGTTTATGTATTTGTAATAAATGTACTAAGTCCCATAACCTTTTCTCATATCCAACCTAAAGTTATTTCTAATGTAAGTTCCATATCCCTCCAATAATCTAAAGAAGATCTCTGTTAACAATGAAACTGTCCTAAAACCTAAGATCCAGTGAACAGTATGTAATAACAATTTAGTTTAAGAAAAATCAGCACTTATAACACTTCAGTGCAGAGGCCCCTCTGTTATCCCCCCCCTTGACTTCCCCCGTCTTTGTATAAATTGAAAGTAAAAAAGAAAAGAAAATCCTGTACTCCCATCAGTTATATTTTGTGTATGGTTCAAATCATATCAGACTATGACATCAAGCAAAAGGGCAGTCCATATTTAAAATAAAGAACAAACTGCTCAGAGAAAAAATCCATCAGGATATTAACACTCCAGGAGTCCCCCGTACTATGGAGAACAGTCTCGGCTTGTGCCAAGGAAAGAACTGAGGTCAGGCCGCCTCCAAGAGAAGGCAAACCCGGGTTTATTGGAAGTACCAGGAGATCGAGTCATAAAATCCAGCATTTTGATCTAAGCAACAAGCCCGATGCATCCGCTCAGGTATCATAGCTTGCCCATCTACTCTGCAAGAGGTCCACTGAGTGGTCTGACAAAGAAAAGTCCTCAAGTTGGCTTCTTATCCCAGTTCCAAGAGCTGTACACTTCCCCACAACCTAGGGAAGCTGAGGTATCGTGGTGCAACTAACGCAAGTCATGGGTATTTCTTAAAGGCAATTAAGAAACCAAATAGTCTGACCTTACATATTCCGGTGTCCACATCACTCAGGGAGGCTGATGCTGAGGGTCGCTGCTTCTGTATGGTTTGTAAAAGGTTCCGTACACCCTGAAGCATCACCAGGGCTGCCTTCTTTGCTGTGTTTTTGTGATGGTGTAGAGTCCCCAAGGTCCAGTTGGTTCTGGGTGGCCTCGAGCGTTGTTCCGATCGGGGGGGGGTTGCTGGCGTCATCCAACCTCTATCCTTAAGTGCTGCCTGTGCCTCCTCTGGTGTATTGTAGAAGACTGGACCCGAGTCCAATAAAACATTTAGTCTGGCTGGGTACAAGGTCTGGAAGCACACCTTATGCTCTCTTAAAATCTGAAGAATTGCCGAGTAGGCCATCCATTTTGTTAGTATTTCTGCTGGATAGTCCTGATCAAAGATCAGCCATGCTGCGTTGTATTTTACTATTTTTGTTGCCCGTGATGCATGCAGGATCTCTTCTTTGTCCTTGTAGCTAGAGAACTTGAGCACCACTGAGTGGGGTCTAGCATTAGGATCTGACGGTTTTGGGGTCAGGACTCAGTGAGCTCGTTCGATCCTGAATTTGAACATCGGGAGAAGGTCCAGGACATCTTGGAGATCCTCCAAAAAATCCACCATCCTGTCCATTTAGAAGCCTTCTGGTAGCCCATAAATGCGCATATTATCCCTCCTGGAGCAGGCCTCCTGATCCAGTAATATATTTTGTAGGATCTCCTGGTGTTCGACTAGGAAATTGATGGTCGAATGCAGCTGCATTGTTTCAGTTTTTATAGCAGCCAAGTGGCTTTCTGAGGCCTCCATTCACTCTTCCACCACTTGTAGCTTTTGACTTAGCGATTAAAATTCTTGCTTCATTTCAGTTCTGAACAATTTAATTTCATTCAGGATGGTCTCAAACCTGGATCTGGACAGATGGTCAAACTCCACGTCTGTGTCAGGATCGGGCCCGGCAGTACTGGCGGGTGACGAGCTCTGGCTGGCAATCTCCTGTTCCATCGATCCACTGCTACTCACTTTATTCTTGGAGATTTTGTTATGGGATCTACCAGATTTGGTCCTTCCAGTTGATCCTGTAGCCATTTTAGAGAGTTTTACTTGGTTTTAACCATTCTGGAGGAACTTTTTTGGTGGGTACCGACAGAGCTCTGATGCTAGATGACCATCAGGGAGGTAACATCACCAGAAGTCCTCAGAAAAAAGCATTTCTGATTGCCCTAATTTATTTTTAATATATAATGCTACCCTTCCCCCATATGATTCATAATACCTAAATAACTTATAATTTCTTATAGAAAACTCTGTCTGAATGATTTTATGTAAGCCATGTTTCTGTAACTCCTCCATTTATCCAATGTTCTTGTAATACCTGTTTGCCCACTAAGCTTCTAGCATTATCATGTGCAAATTTAACAGTACTATTCTGTTGTGATGACCCAGGATTAATCTCGGTATCCCTACTTACTAATGCAAGCATTAAAAAGAGGATCAATCCCCCGCTGAAATTTATGCCTACGTGCTTCAGGCCTGGACATAACCAGTTTGTTTCATGTAAGAGTTCAACATATTTTTTACTCTGACACCATTTGAATTTATTCCTTCAGTCTGAGATTTTGTTCTTATTATGAGTGTTGAAGCCAGCAAGCAATACAGCAAGGGGTTTATACATTTCCTGTTCATCTCTAACATAGTTTACTGGTTTTTGCATATTGGCCACAGTTATGATTGTTAACCCCATCCAGAATGCAATAAAATACATTCTGAAAGCACAAAGATATTCAGTTAGCAGCCTTTTTAAAGAGGTATGACTAGCCTTCTTTACACCTTAATTTACAGTTGTTTCAGATACAGATTAAATAAGTTATTAAGAATAGGGGAGAGGGAGGTATGCAATTTATAACTTCAATGGTATATGTAACCTTCAGACTACTTCAGTTACAGTTACTTCAGACCCATGTTTATCTTAATGATCCTCAGAAGTCATTTACATATTAAAACAACCCAAATATATATTAATATATAATATATATTGTTGTATGTCTAGCATGCAACCCTTGCCTAATTTAAAGTAGCTACAGGACCCCAAGGCACTTTGCCACTAAAAATGTAGTTATCACTAACTTTTTTCTAAAAAACTCTGTTACATTAAAATTGGGCTTTAAACTACCTTAAAACTTCAGGTTGCTTTAATTCTCTTTTTTCAGTTACTGGAGGACAATCCCGCACTTTATTAAAATTATACATGCAGTTATATAATGGTTCACAGAAACAGACTACGATATTGGGAGCCTCAGGCACAGAGCTCAGTCTTTAACTATCATCACTTTACTCCATGTATAATGGACCAAACAATGTTATGTTTTTAATTTCTTTTATCTCATCTTTTAAAGAGTGTCTGAGGTCCTCATTTCACATTATGTTCAAACCTTCATGGCTTGTGAACAAAGGTAACCTAAAAAATATTTCTACCCACTCACGCTCACACCCAAATGCATACGCTGGGCTACAGCGTGGCATTTTAAAGCTGGCTGGCCCACCTCCATACACCTGAGCCATGTTTTCACTGGCTCACTGCCGAGTCCCCACCTTATGTGGCCAGAGTGATCTAGGAAATGGGCTAGGCACTGTATGATTCAAGCAACAGCAATCTTTTGTACACTTCAGCAGCACTCAGTTCATATTCAGCGTACACAGAAAAATGCCAGCTCAGCAGCATTCAGTTCACATTCAGCTTACTCAGGAAAAACGGCAGGCAGATTGTAGCAGACGCCAGGCACACCGCAGCACTTCTGGACAGCCGAGATGGTAATCATCAAGTTGTTGGCAGATGGAAGTGTAGTAATATCTTTCTACTGCTAGGGATCCCAAGTGAGGTCGAACCACGGATCTATACCACAGCTGTAATAAGTCTCTCCTGCCAGGGATCGCAAGTGAGGTTGAACTATGGAGCAATACCAGGGCTGTAATACCACTCTCCTGCCAGGGATCGCAAGTGAGGTTGAACTACGGATCTATACAGGGGCTATAATGCCTCTCTCCTGCTAGGGATCCCAAGTGAGGTTGAACCACAGATCTACATGTAACCCCCCACGGTTAGGTGCTTACCAGATGATGCCTCCCGGTGTTGTGCCACCTCACCCCTGATCCATTTGGCCCCCTGAATGCTCCTGCCAGCCCCATTGTTTTTTCTGCCTGCTGTGGGGTCGGCGTAGTGAAGGAGCAAAAGGAAAAAAGTAAAGCCGCATGCTGTGGTGGGTTGCCGATCGCCGCACAGCTCCTGTGCTAGCTGCTGTGGTCAGCTTCTCCCGTGTCTCTCTCCCTCCCTCTCGCACTGTGGAGCACTGTGACACTTGCTCGTAAATGAAAGTCACTCCATGCAGCTGAATCAGCAGCCAGTTTGTGTGTGCACAGGCCTCCATGTGAAATAAAAGTGAAAGGGGGTCCGAAGGCACTTAGGGGGAAATAAATACATATGAACATATGAATCTGCCAGCAGAAACAGGCCTTGTGGTCTATCAAGTTAATCTGCTCTGATGCGCAGCTAGCACCCTTATATTGCAGCTGCCCCTCCTCACCTTTACCCCCCTCGGACCCTGCCCCTTGCCCTTTTAAAACTGCTCACTGTGCTACAGGATACTACCTCCTTGAGTAGAGTATTCCATTTCTCCACCACCCTCTCTGTGAAAAAATGCATCCTCATCTCTCTCTCCGATATCTTCCACCCTCCAACCTGAGACCATGCCCTCTGGTGTCCCTTCCTCTCCTCAGCTTAAATATCCCTTCTGTGCTTGTTTTGTTAATCCCCTTCAAATATTTGAAGGTCTCAATCATATCCCCCCATCCTTCCTCTCCTCCTGGGTGTACATATTCAACTCAGTTAGCCTGTCCTCGTAGGTTTTGCCCTCCAGCCCCTGGATCATCTTATCTGCCCTATGCTGCATCCCCTCCAGCAATCTGATATCCTTCAGAAAGGGACACCAGAACTGCAAGGAGTGCTCCAAATGTGGCATGACTAGTACTCTGTACAGTGGCAGGATCTCATCCCTATTTCTGGATGAGATTCCTCTTGCAATACACCCCAGCATCTTGTTGACCATAGCTGCCACCTTCCTGCACTGAGCTGAGTTGTTCATGTTACCAATTATGATCACCCCAGGTCCTTCTCCTCCTCTGTGACCTCTAATTGAACCCCTCCCAACTGGTAGCTCCTCCCAGGGTTCCTTGCTCCGAAGTGCATAACCTTGCACTTCTTTGCACTGAAGCTCAATTGCCACTTTTCTGACCACTCCTCCAGTTTGATCAGGTCCTCCTGTAGCCCCTGGCACCCCTCTATGTCGTCCACCACTGCCCCTATCTCGGTATCATCTGCGAACAGACTGATCTTGCTCCTAATGCCATGTGAGATAAAATGTTTTAAAGAGTGCTTTTAAGCGCTAAGCAAATGCAAGAATGCCTGTCATTTTAAGGACCAGCAGAGGCAGCTCATGAATAAATAATTAGCACTGTTGTGTCCTGGGGGGGTTAATGCCACGGAAGCAGTGACGGGCACATGAAGCCCTGATGGAAATGTATTTTGTATCACTGCATAGGGAAGCTTAATAGCCACAAATGTATGCTTTAAATGAATGTATAACTTTATCGTTTGCCTGCAATGCGATGTCAAATTTGGGACAATGTGTAAAATGTATGACTGGCTGTCATGTTTGCCAGCCTGATGACCACTGAACACTCAAACAGAATGCCAGGATCCTGAGGAGCTGCTGTGAAGGCTCCTGGGAAAAGAAGATGGTGCCAGCTTTTGCCACCAAGCCAGCCAGCCAATAGGGCATCGAGAAAGCCCATTAACTGTTTTTTCTGGGACTAACAGCTGGCATCAACCAATCAGCAGATGCCAGGCTTCCCCCATTGTTCCGTTCAACCAATCAGGAGCTGTTTTCTTTTCCTGCAGCTCATGAGGCGAGACAGTCATTTCAGTTCTATTCAGACGGTTGAGAGTTGAGTTTGAATTCAGTCAGTGTGTTGACTGGAGCCCCCTCCTCAGGGAGGGGGGCTCCTGTCCCTTGCTTCCTGATCCTGTGCGGGCAAAAGAAATAGAAATACCTAAGAATTGCAGTGGAGTATGAGTTCCAATGCCAGGAAGGTGCTCCAGTTCAAAGAAAGAAAACTTATTTGTCTGAGGCAGGGAAGTTGCCTGACAGTTGTGATGTTCTCTTGAGTGAAATTAAAGGACTGCCTGGGGGGTTGCACAACCCACAAAGCCCAGAAGGGGCCGGCATGTCTCCCACTGATGGGAACGAGTTTTCCAGCACAAAGGTGTGTCTGAATCAGAACTGAGGTCATCATCTGGGGTTCCTGAAGAAAGAGGAATTGCCTGGATACCTGCAAGGTTTGAGAACGTCTACAACAGAGTCGAGGTTATCAGCTGGGGTTCCCTGAAGAAAGAGGGAATTGCCCGGATGCCAGTGAGGTCTGTGAAAGTGTGAAAGTCTTTTTTGGGTGCCTGCATTTTTATTTATTTATTTAGGTTTTGTTTAAGAGGTAAGCACACTAGACAGTCAAGTGCCTATTTTCAGGTGCGACCTGGGAGAATTACAAGGTACAGGCAATAACAGTTCAGAGTCAAGGTACAGCAATCAACAAGGTACCGATTACAAGGTACAGGTAATAACAATTCAGAGTCAAGGTACAGCAATCAACCAGGCACAGTCAGGTACAGGCAGTAATAAACACAGTGGCAAGTACAGAGTCAAGGCATAGCAGCAACAGAAGGCAGTCAAGAAGGCAAACATATATCAGCAAGACAGATACAGGGGATTCACTAGACACATGCGGCAAATGCGCATAGTCATTGGGACATAGGCCCACCATACAGGGTGGGACAGCTAAGAGCAAGGGCAGGAGGATGCATGTTTTAGGTAGTCCCATAGCTAAGAGCAAGGGCAGGAGGATGCTTATTTTCAGTAGCCCCAGAGGGAGGACCTAAAGCAGGTGTGGGAGGTGGCAGCCTTTATATGAGCAGGAAGTAGGTTCCAGGCTCTGGGAGCAAGGGCCACGAAGGTGCAATCCCCTGCGAAGGAATGAGTTTTGGGCACCTTGAGGGCCTGGGAGTCACTGGATCTTAGCCAGTAGGTGGGGGGGCAGGCTTGAGCAGGTCGGCAAGTGCCAGTGGAGTGGACGTTCTGATGATGTTGTCTATGAAGTTGCCCATGACAAAGGAATGGTGGTTGTTTGGGGAGAGCCACCCTAGCCTAGAGTAGAGTTGACAGTGATGGGTAAGACGGGGGCTGACAGGGCGAAGCGACAAATGTTATTGTATGCTGTGTCCCATTTTGTAAGTGTAACCACTAGGTGGCACTATCCCAAGAGCTACTACACCTGCCTGCATGGCTAGTTGCAGGTTAAGGGGCCTGGGTAGCCTGAGTATTGAAATGGGTGCCTCCACCCGGGGGTCAGGGTTGTTAGTGGTCAAGCTAACCTGGGCACAGCCTTCTGGGACACTGTAACCCCCTCTTTTCCTTCTAGTGGCCTTAACAGTATATAATAATCACTTTCACTTATTCACCATGCAATTACCCACACTATTTGCACTTACCACCAGGGCCGGTTCCTCTAGCTCAACCCTGGAGACCCCCTGTAAAACAAGGTTATGCACAGCAAATAGCAACAGTACAGTACTTTTAGCACAAACTGGAACCACAGTCAGGTTAAATGGAAAAATAGTTAGATTTGATTTATTCAGGGGACTTGAACAAGGGAAGGGCGTAATCAGGTTAATTTGCTTAAAGGTTACTTCAAACAAACAGCCATGCATGCACTTCAGAGTCCCTACACAGTCACACACACTGGGTACCCAGGTAGGAGGAAGATGGGCTAACCAGGCTTGTTTCCCGGGGTAGGCCGGCGTCACAGTTCGTTGGGGCCCTGTGATGGAAGAAAGCAACATGCACAACACACACTATTTGTAATCTGGAGCCGGAGGGCTCAGTTCATGACATAAAAGACAACAAAGCAATCAGATGACAACACTTTGGATTTAGTTGTTGTTGCAGGGAGTTACCCTGATGTCTACTCATGATACCCAATGCAGGACACAGGCAGGATGAAATTGAGACTGCAGGTTGTTGAGCTGGAGTGCCAGGAGAAGCAGGGCCCACACAAATCACTTAGGCATTGTGTTCAAAGCGTTGAGCACGGGGCTGATCCCCAGGCAGGTCTCTCATCGATGGCTTTCTCTGTGCAGCAGGTATTCTGGCTGGGCCAGTGCGGCAAGGCCCAGGCCCAATGGAGATGAATATGGATTCAGTCCATGGGAGCTGGATGCAGCCTCCAGCAAGCAGAACAAAGTGGGGAACCAAATCATGACCCACTAACAGCACACAGCACATTTACATGTAAGAAATTCTACTGTACCAGGCAAATTGCTATCTGGTCGCAATTACAGAGTCTCTGCACAAACCAGGAGTTCAGAGGTGGCTGGAAATCCTGACAGGCCAATCACATTCAGCAAATCTTTGGTCTTCTTCAGGTTAAAGCCTGGTCACAGTCCAGTGGCTTAAATCGTTCTTACAACTCGGATTCAGTCCGAATCAACTCTATTTTCCCTCTCAGGGACAGCAGGCAGACAGACCAAAACTCAGCACTTTCACAGTTCTCCTGCGCGAATCCATGCAGGATTGCTGCTCGACTATCTCGAGCTGTTACTCCTTCACTTCCCAATTTGGATCTGAACTGAAACTGCAAATAGTCTGGGACTTTCCCCAGGATCCAAAAGGTTTGGTTGGCTGATTCCTCTGTCAGTCACAACAAGGGCTCCCCCTCCAGGATCATTTAGGTGCCAGAAGTCCAAAACTACAATTCCTACAGAATTTTGCTCCCACAAAGACCCTGGGCACAGGCTCCATTTTAGACTCCCCAAAGGTACTGACTGGGCAATTTCAACAGTCCAGGACCAAGATGGTGGAGATAAACAGAAATGTCCATGCTGCAAAGAAGGCAGGTTAGACAAACTGCAGTATTATTACTATTCTAATAAATGATCGGCAAACAAGTACATATTCTAATAGAGCTCCCGCTGCGCTAATAGCAATGGCAGAACGGAGCGATTATTTGGCAGCCCAGGTGGGACTCGAGCATAGAAACACTCAGCCCCCTCCTAGATTAATTATGACTGCAATCCAGGCAGCTCTTAAGGAGACAGTACACAGAGGCTATATAGGCACTCTCTGGCAATACATTTAAATTGCTAAAACGCAGGACACCAGCCTGGCAGTGAGCATTTAGGCAAGCTCAAGGAAGACTTTTCGGGAACCCCATTGGTAGGGGGGTTACACCAGTCAGGTTTTTGGAGTATTCACAAAGGAGGTGAGCCCATAGCTAAGCGTGGGGAGAAGAACCCCTTTTGCAAGAGCAAGTCGGGCAGCTGGGGTGAGGCAACTTTTGGCCCTGTTCGCCAGACCCAGCTTACAGTTTGGCCACTGAATGCCCAAAGAAGCCTGCCTGAATTTTTAGTGGGATGGAAACTGTATCTGATGCTGCACCTGATCGGTGAGTTGTTCTTCATGTTCGTCAGCACCTGCATGGTGAGAAAAGGTGTTTTCTGTTGGCCAGAGACTGTGTGCTGAAAGCAAAGGGCCACAGCTGCCATGCTGGTAGGTGGTCAAACATGCCTTCCCAGTCACATGAGGTGACAACAGATTTCTTTTAAAGTGAAGTAACAAGTGACTGTAAAGCTATGCGAGACTGCAAGCCACAACCTGAAGCCAGGTAGGGAAACTGACAACCCCTATCAAGCAGGGCAGACTGGGCCACAAGGAGCCACGGGTTTATACCCGAGTGCTAGGCACTGTGATACGGAGGAGCCGAACCATGGGGTCACTCCTGGGTCTGGGTTCTTTGTGGTCTTGAATGCTTTGCGTTGCACTCTGCACCTAGTCTGCTCAGTGGGTTGAAGGGGACAAGGTGCTAGAGGCTGCAAGCAAGCTGCAAGATGTCAGTTTTTTCAAGCTGCAAGATGCCTGCTTCATGCCTCAGTTTTCCAAGCTGCAAGATGCCTACTTCATGCCTCAGTTTTCCAAGCTGCAAGATGCCTACTTCATGCCTCAGTTTTTTCAAGCTGCAAGATGCCTACTGCATGCCTCAGTTTTCCAAGATTCAAGATGCCTGCTTCATGCCTCAGTTTTCCAGGCTTCAAGATGCCAGCTTCATGCCTCAGTTTTCCAAGCTGCAAGAAGCTTGCTTCATGCCTCAGTTTTTCCAAGCTGCAAGATGCCTGCTTCGTGCCTCAGTTTTCCAAGCTGCAAGATGCCTGCTTCATGCCTCAGTTTTCCAAGCTGCAAGATGCCTGCTTCATGCCTCAGTGTTCCAAGCTGCAAGATGCCCGCTTCATGCCTCAGTTTTCCAGGCTGCAAGATGCCAACTTCATGCCTCAGTTTTCCAAGCTGCAAGATGCCTGCTTCATGCCTCAGTTTTCCAGGCTGCAAGATGCCTGCTTCATGCCTCAGTTTTCCAGGCTGCAAGATGCCCGCTTCATGCCTCAGTTTTCCAGGCTGCAAGATGCCCGCTTCATGCCTCAGTTTTCCAGGCTGCAAGATGCCTACTTCATGCCTCAGTTTTCCAAGCTGCAAGATGCCTGCTTCATGCCTCAGTTTTCCAAGTTGCAAGATGCCTACTTCGTGCCTCAGTTTTCCAAGCTGCAAGATGCCTGCTTCGTGCCTCAGTTTTCCAGGCTGCAAGATGCCTACTTCATGCCTCAGTTTTCCAAGCTGCAAGATGCCTGCTTCATGCCTCAGTTTTCCAAGCTGCAAGATGCCTGCTTCGTGCCTCAGTTTTCCAGGCTGCAAGATGCCTACTTCATGCCTCAGTTTTCCAAGCTGCAAGATGACTGCTTCATGCCTCAGTTTTCCAAGCTGCAAGATGCCTACTTCATGCCTCAGTTTTCCAAGCTGCAAGATGCCTGCTTCGTGCCTCAGTTTTCCAAGCTGCAAGATGCCTGCTTCATGCCTCAGTTTTCCAAGCTGCAAGATGCCTGCTTCGTGCCTCAGTTTTCCAGGCTGCAAGATGCCTACTTCATGCCTCAGTTTTCCAAGCTGCAAGATGCCTGCTTCATGCCTCAGTTTTCCAAGCTGCAAGATGCCTGCTGCATGCCTCAGTTTTCCAGGCTGCAAGATGCCTGCTTCATGCCTCAGTTTTCCAGGCTGCAAGATGCCTGCTTCGTGCCTCAGTTTTCCAAGCTGCAAGATGCCTGTGTCATGTCTCAAGCTTTTCAAGTATTCAGGTTTCTGCATGTTCCATCCATCCCACAGCTACAGATTCAATGCCACCAGAGTTTGTCTGCAGAACCGTGAGTAAATACAGGGATTGTCCTGCCCATGGGGAACTGTACATAGTTATGATTTCAAGTTTATGCCCCATGGCATGGAAAGTTTTGAAGAAAAGAGTTAAAATGCCATTTAAGCAATTGCACTGCTTTTGGGGTTATGGGGTTATGAATCTGATTTTAAAGTGCACCAACTGCCGGCCAACCAGCTGTATTATACAGGCCTGCAACTAGATCCTGGGTACCCAGCTAGGACTCATAGGGGTTATACTGGTACAGTTTAGGAGTGGGTAATATGGTTAACACCTGTGATAACTGAAGGGAAATGCTGGTGGGAGGTGGGCACTAAAAAGGTGGTACCCGGAAGGTGAATGTTTACCAAATGCCAAATGAATACCAATGTTGTTAACTCTGTTGCCTTTGTTCAGTCCTAGTCCTTTCCCATGTAAATAAATTATGTTTTATTGTTTTGGAACAATACCTGACTCGTGAGCATATTATTAGCTGGAGTCTTTAATTGCAAATGTTATGAAAATGGGATTTTTGGTTTCAGGTATGCCATGTGTGTGGGATGACTGTAAGGATAGGTGGGTAGGTACAGCATCCCAGAGGGTTGTACTGCTAAAACAACATCTGACCCACTTTATATATAACTCTGGGTGGAGACACCATGCTATTTACCTAATCTTTTGGAAAGAACACCCTTCTTTCCATCAGAATCCGATCCCAGGCCCCTCAACCTTATTTGAGCTGGTCTGAGCTGACAAGGCAGGGGTAGTAGCCCTTCTCTCTTCCAGACCACAACACCAGGGAAGGGGTTACATATACAGGGGTGGTAATACCTCTCTATTGCTAGGGATCCCAAGTGAGGTTGAACCATGGATCTATACAGGGGCTGTAATACCTCTCTCCTGCTAGGGATCCCAAGTGAGGGCGAACCCATATTAATCTGCCATACATTTCCGCAATATACCTTGCAGGGAAACTCAACACAACAGCAAATTGGATGAGCAGGCAAGTAATACACCCAGGGAATGGCACCTTCATCATCAAGTCTTCACATCCATCAACAGGAGATAGGGACCAGTTCAAACAGACCTAATGGCCACCAGCAAGAACGCCCAGATCCCAACATTTACTCATGATTCAAGGAACCTCAATCAAATGGCAGAGATGCCGTGCCACTGAACTGGTCAATCCAGGTGGCATACATATTCCCACCATTCCAGCTAATTCCTCTAGACCTACATAATATCAGGCTGTCTCTTGCACTAGTCATTCTGATAACTTCCTACTGGCCCCGAAGGATGTGGTTTGCTACTGTAGTGGCAATGGTACTGGGCCACCACTGGAACTGCCCGTCAGACCACACATTCTGTCCCAGGCTCCCATCAGGCACCCCAGCCCACAAAACTTGAAACTTACAGCCTTGTTGCTGAAAGAGAGAGACTGCTAAGGGCAGGACATCACCTAACAGTTATCAACACCATGGTCCAATCAAGGAGATCATCCACAACTAACAAGTATTTTAATTTATTTAGTTTCTGTTTAGTTAGTTTCTGTTGACCAGGAAAGGAGTACTAGGCAATTATGCCTATTTTCAGCCTTGTCCCAGGGAAGGGGGAGATACAGATACAAACTGACATAGGGTATTTTTAGTGATGGGGGAAATTTGGCCAGGACACCAGGGAAACTTCCCAACTCTGCCTGCAGGGGACCTTGCTTCCTGTGAGCAGAGGGAACCCCTTTGTCTGCTGCACCAAGATGGTGGACAACAAGGTGGAGAGTATGGAGGCTGGTGTACCTGCAGGGGATCTGATCTCTGTCCTTGCTGGTCCAGATCAGGAGATTAACAATGGAAATTCCGCAGTACCTGTAGGAAAAATATCCGAATCTGATGGTGGTGCTACTGTGAGCCAGTCTGGTTTGGTTCAGCAACATACAGAAGAAAGTCTGAGTGAAGATATTGGTTCTACCTCCTCCACTTCTACTTCCTCAAAGAAAAACCTACAGAGCATGGAGTTTCAACAGGTACCTGTGATTAATGCATATGTGAGACTTACAGATGTTGTTTCTCAAGAAACTGCAGGACATGTTCCTACTACTCTTACCCAAAAAATGTTGCTTAGGGATGCTCTTAAATCAAACAGAGAATTTCTGCTAAAACAATTGAATGAGGAAGAAAGTACTACTCTAACTAGACTTACGGACAATGTTTCTTCTGATTGAGAGCCTTGCTCACCCTTAATGTCAGTTCCATCCCAGTTTTCTTCAGTGCACTCAGAAAATCCACAGTTTGTTTCAAATTCAGTTCACCAACCTGAAAAACCACTCACTTCATTAAGAAAAGGCCGCCCAATGGACTCTCAGCAAAAACAAATCAATTGGACACCTGAGGTAGCTTTGCGTGCTATTGGTTGGCAAAAGGACACAGATCAAAGTGGTTGGACTTCTCCTCGCCCTGTTACTGCTGAGGAGATTAGACTTTCTTGTGCTTCTGAGGCGAACACAGCACCTTCTGCTATCTCTCTGCCCATAGCAAGGTTTCCATAGTGACAGATGCTGGAAACCTGCCGATCAACTCCCCTGTGCATACGGGGCTCCCTGACACAGATGCAGCTTGCAACAATACTGTCCCAGGACAAGAAGAGGAACCAGTGCAGTGAGAGGCAACTGAGGAGTCAAAGAGACTGTTCATGGCAGATCTGTTCAAACACAAAGGGGAACTCGCACAGCGGCGAAATACCGTGCAATTCAAATTTAATGGGAGCATTAATGTTGCTCCGGACAGAAAAACTCTTTTACACAAAATGTTGAAGGAGGGTATGGGGATTCAGCCTAATTCATTATTTGCTGTGATTCACGTTAGGGGGGAACCCATATACGATGTTAGTTTTAAAACTAATCATTCATTGGAAAGATTTTGGGCAATGTATCCACATGTTTCAAACTCAGACTTACGGCATTCTTTCTTTCCAATCCCACTAACAAAGCCAACAATTAAAACAGTCACTTTGCTGTTTAGAAATGAGGGGGTGAACATTTCTGACGTTCAGTGTTGGTTAAGGCAGCTCTGTACAATTCTAGAAGCCTCTACCCCCATCTTAGATGAAGATCTTGTTTGGACGGGGAATTGGAAAATAAGGGTTCAGCTAAAAAATACTGAACAAGGTATTTTACATCTCCCAGGGAGCTTCTTTATTGGAAGGGACAGGGGGTTTTGTTTCTACCAGGGACAGTCTAGAACCTGTCACAAATGTGGTGCTCGCACACACCTCAGTTCAGTGTGTGACAAACCCAGATGCAATTTGTGTCTTGAATATGGACATGTCAGCCTAGGCTGTCCTAACTCTCTGAAATGCAACCTCTGCAAGGAAGAAGGGCACTCTTATCAAGCCAGTCCCTGGGCTGAAAGAAACAGGCTAGATAGAGCACAACAAGACCAGGTACACTTACTGGAAAAGTGTCAAGCACAGGAGGCAAACAAGAAAGCAAGGGATCCTGCTCCCCAAGAGACAGCAACCCCCCAGTCTTCTGCAACCCTGCCTTCCACTAGCATATCTGATCATTCGCTTTTCTCTAGGGCTACTGATCAATCTCAGGATGAGGCCTCACATACAGGCCTTGAGGACACTGAAACTACTGACGTGTTACCCCCCCCCCGAAGCTTCTCAATACACCCCGGTTAAACCTAAGAAAAAAAGAAAGGCTGAGAAACCCCCTCCCAAAACGTCTACTGTTGTGACTAGAACCAAGTTTCAGGCACTAGCAAAGCGTCACCAGTGGGGGGACATGGTTGAGGAAGATGGTGACTCTGATACTTCCTCCTCTGCACAGAGTCTCTTTCAGATCCACAGGCCTCACTGAAGCATAAACAAAAAGACCCCTATCATAGGAAAGCTCCTTGATGATTTTCTTTTTCCTAAGATATGGGAGGGAAGCAACAGCTCTCTGTCCTCACTCTAAATACCTGAAAGTATCAAGAATTATAAGAAATGTATAACAACCTTTCAGATCATGAAATACCTTCCTAATAACATCATATTTCTACAGGACACTAGACTCAAATCCTCTTATGAAGTTAATGAAGCAAAAAATTCCTGGAATATAGGCCCATCCTTTTGGTCCCAAGGTCCAGATAGGTGTGATGGGTTGGGGATTCTTTTGAGGGGTTTTGAATTCACAATCCACAGAGTGCTAGATATTTTTCCAAGTAGGGTGTTACTGCTGGATGGCTGTTTTGGAACTTTGTTTTTTAGGCTAATTAATATATACTCTCCACAGGGTATTGCAGCATGGTCAGATATTTTTAAACTAATTCAGCCCTATCTCCATACAAATAAACATATAATTTTTGTCGGGGACTTTAATTGCCCACTCTCCTTAGCAGACAAGGGGGGTGCACCACTAAGCTATTTGGGGACACTGTTTAAACACTATTTTAAAAACAGCCAGTTTAAAGGACAGTTATAGGGAAATTCATGATCTTGGGGCTAGAACCTTCATAAAAGGTACACTGACCACAAGAATAGACTACATTTTTCTTTCAAAGAATCTTGATACTACACAAGCTTTCATCATTCCATGTGAAACCTCTGATCACTTGCCAGTTTCAATTGTATGTAAACTTCCTTCTAAGTCTCCAGCTGAGAAAAACAGATTTGCTAGATGGAAGTTAAATAATCAGCTATTGTCACTGCCTTCTGCTGAGAGCAAAATATACTCCTTGCTAGCTGCAAAATATACTCTATTAGATGCTTTTAAGTTGTCAAGATAGAATACAACACACCAATCTAGATCAAGTAATGGATCCACACACTAGAAAGGCTTTCACGGATGTTTTCCACATACAAGACTTAGCACAGAACCATATTTTTAAAATGTTTGGAACTCCTTCCACAGCAGTTTGGGATGAGGAGTATCTCACTGACATAGATGTTCCCACTTTAGATCCAGGGTTAGTGACCAGTTTTTCTGCACCAATTACATTAGAAGAAACTCAACATGCTATATCTAAGTAAAAAAAAAATTCGGCCCCAGGTCCGGATGGTCTGACAGCAGAATTTTATATAGCATACTCTAAATACCTGGTCCCCATTTAACAGATGTTTTTCAGACATGCTAGTCTCACAGGTTCTCCCTAAAACATATTTCAGGCTCTTGTAATTTTGTTATACAAAAAAGGGGACAAGAGTGACTTAAAAAACTGGAGCCCCATAAGTCTATTGAATATAGACTACAAAATTCTGGCAATAATCCTTTTGAACAGATTATCTAAAGCTGCAGAAACAGTCATTTGTCCAGTACAAACCTGTGCAACACAAAAAAGATCCTTGTTTCACAATCTTGCCTTTTTAGGGAAATTCTGTCCAAAAAAAAGGATAGTAACACACAATGCTTAATTCTGGCCTTAGATAAAAAAAGGCATTTGACAGAGTAGATCATCATTATTTATTCTAAGTTTTGAAAAAATATGGCATCCCAGATAAATTTATTCAGTGGGTGTCTATGATGTGCGCTTCATCTTATATAACCCCTTATATAAATGGAATCATTGGGAGGCAGTTTAAAGGCTTGACAGGGGGACAGCAAGGATGCCCCATGAGCCCTCTTTTGTATACTTTCCAAATCAACCCTCTTTTTTGAGGAACATATTAAATTCTGGAAATACACTAGGTATTTGGGTAGAAGGACACGGTCCCCTACTAAACAAATGCACATATGCAGATGATATTAGTATTTGCTCCACCCCAGACATGGATGATTCTGCATTAAAAAATTAATTTCCAGGTTTGAAAACATCTCTGGTGCAAAACTAAACTTTGATAAAAGCAAGGGACTTCTATACCCATCTCCACTAAATCAAGGGCCAGACCTCCTCCCACCACCACCACCTTTGCAAATATTTCAATATCCATTGAGCCAGTGACAATTTTAGGACTACAGTTTGGTAGCCAGGATGATGCCACTTTAAACTGGGTCTCGGCATTACAAAAAGCTGAAGGTTTAGTGGCATCCTGGAAAAACAAGATAATTTCTAAAAAGAAACGTGTTTCTTTAATGTATTCCCTAGTTGTTCCAGTTTTGCTTCATGTGGCTCATGCTTTTCCATTACCCCTTTCTCTAGAAGTGAAAGTAATGCACATCTTCTGGCGGGGGCTCTGGGGGAGCAGATGAAACCCTGTGAAGAGGAAGTACACTTATCACGAATACTGTCTGAGTGGGATGAGGGTGATCCAACCAGTCATTCTTTTTTTGTATTTTTGTGTACCGGAACATTGTCCCTATGTTAACTGACACATGTCTCTCCTGGCTAGTACATTAAAGACAATTTTACAAGACTTTTTAGGGACCTGGACCTCAACCAAGGCCTACCCAGATGATTGAAGAAATTGAATCTCCCTGGTTATTTGCTCACAGTCTGTTATAAACTTAAGGAGTGGAAAATCTCCACTTCACAGCTTATTGGGAGTTCTAGGAGGGCTTGTTATTCAATAATCCTATCAGACCATTTTTTTAGACCACCAGATAAATTTACACCATATGAAGGCAGGCTAGAGAGTATTTACAGCCAATTAACAGATAGACGGCTTCCCCACAAAGTGTGGGACACTACATGGCTTTCCTGTTGGGAGTAAGAAACTCCCACAAACACAAACAACTAAAAGCGTGCATGTGCCCTAGAGAGACTTGCCCTGGAATATTAGAGACTCAAGAACATTTCAATGTACACTGCTCTTTTACCCAGAAATTCTGACTGCCATTCTCATGTCCTGGGGAGACAGGAATTTATCTCAATTCTCCTACGAGACAATAGTTTATGGTTTATATCCAACTAACCTGAATAAGTACAACAGTAGCACACTGCGCTTATTGTTTTCCCTTTGTAGGTTTTATTTATGGCAAGCAAGTTGCGCTTTAGTGCTACAACAAAGCGAGTATAGCACAAATCAAGTTGTTCTTCAAGTATCTCAGAATTTATTGAGTATATATGAAAAGGAGATATTGCAAAGGACAAAAAAATTGTTCTGATTTATGGAAGAATTTCTCATGGTTTAAATCCTAAGGTTTGCCTTTTTTCCATTATGATATACACTAAAAGCTGTAATTACTGTAATGACAGATTTATTTTCTTTGTTTACAAGGTTTATTTGTTACTTTTTTCCCCATTGCTTTGGTGTTTTCTGAGTATGCTATTGTAATTATGTGACCTGCTTATGTTCTCCTTTGTCATTGTACTATTTTCATTTAAATAAAAAAAATTCCCCTATGCTTTGAGTAATTTTTGAGTAATCCTGCTTTTTTGGAATATCTGATAAAAAACAAGCATTTGTCAATGCCGAATGTTTGCTTGCTGGCACTGACATTGGTAGTGTAGAAGTTACAGAGCTGCATAATAGGAATGGCAGCAAAGTATTGAAATGAAGCCAACCCCACCACCACCCTACAGAGAGTGGCAGGCATTGGGGTGTGCCTTTGGGTCGTCGGGCATAACGACCACGCCATTTCACCACTCCTACCCTGCAGACACTGACAAGTGTGTCACGGTGTGCCTTGGGGTCTTTGCTCTATGCGCACCCCATTCCATCAGGAAATACGGTGAGATGGGTGCGTATAGAGAATGGGGTGAAGTTTGGGCCCAAGAGTCTCAAGGCACACCCTGATGCCTCTCACTGGCTGCAGGGTGGGTGGGGGTGGAATGGTATGAGCATGACAGGCAAGAATCCCAAGTCACACCCCTGATGCCTGTCATACCACAGGGTGGGGCTTATGGTTGGAAACCCTAATGCCTCAGGCATTCATGCAGTATTTTACCCAAATTTTCAACATTTTTTTGTGACCCCACCTCATGAACAGTGGCAATATCAGTTTGTTAGCAAAAACTGCTTTTGCACAGCGACTATGGCATTTGGCACCACAGGTGCAAAACACATTCCAACAGGATGTGAAAATGACAGCGGTACTGTTCATGGGGAGGTATAAAAATGGCAATGTTGAAAATCTGCTGAAAATCTTAAAAAACTGGTGAAGTCATGAAGCATGCGTAGAAAATGTACAATGCACACCCGTAATGTAACTAGTTTTTTGGTTTTTTACAGTAGATTGTTAACACAGGCATTTTGGGACCTCCGATCATGAACAGTGTCAGTGTGATTTTCTTTATCTGTCCCGAACAATGATTTCCACAGCATTACCACGCATTCTGCACTGAAAGTGTGAAAACACATTTCGGCCATGTTGTGGAAAATGACAGCTGTACTGTTCAAAAGGAGGTGTGGAAAAATGCCACTGGTGAAAATCTGAACTGAAAATATTACAAATTCATGAACTTACAAGGGTGCGTGGAAACTGCGCAATGCTCACTTGTAACACAGTCATTTTATGGAGTTTTGTCACCAAATTTTCAACATAGCCATTTTAAGACCTTTGCTCATGACCAATGTCACTGTGATTTTCTTAATCTGTCCCAAACATTGTTCTCGCAAACCAACTGTACCATTGTGTGCTACATGTGCGGAAACACATTTTGGGCGAGATGTGAAAAATGGTAGCTGCACTGCTCATAAGGAAGTGCGGTAAAATGGCACTGTTGAAAATCTGGTGTGCAAATATTACAAATTCGCAAACTTGCCAGCGTGCGTAGGAACTGCGCAACGTGCGCTCCTAAAACAGTCATTTTTGGGAATTTTTTCACCAAATTTTCAACATAGCCATTTTAACACCTCTGCTCATGACCAGTGTCACTGTGATTTTCTTAACGTGTCCCATACATTGATTTCACACACCGACTGCACCATTGTGCGCTACATGGGCAGAAACTCGTTGTGGGTGAGATGTGAAAAATGACAACTGTACTGCTCATAAGGAGGTGTGGTAAAATGGCAATGTTGAAAATCTGGAGTGAAAATATTGAAAATTTGCGAACTTACGTGCGTAAATAGGAACTCTGCAATGCACGCTTGTAAAACAGTCATTTTTACGAATTTTTTTACCAAATTTTCAACATAGCCATTTTAAGACCTCTGCTCATGAACAGTGTCACTGTGATTTTCTTAATGTGTCCCGTACATTGATTTTGCATACCGACTGTGCCATTGTGCGCTACATGGGCGGAAACACTTTGGGTGAGATGTGAAAAATGACAGCTGTACTGTTCATAAGAAGGTGTGGTAAAATGGCAATGTTGAAAATCTGGAGTGAAAATATTGAAAATCCACGAACTTCACAGTGCATAAAAGACTTGTATATAAATAAAACTTTCAGTCATTGAAGAATTTTTCCACCAAATGTTCAAAATAGGCTTTTTGAGAGCCCACCTTATGAACACTGGCAGTGTCGTTTTGTTAATCGTTCCGGAAAGGTGATTTTCACAGTGGCTGTGAAATCACCCTTCTGGCCTGAGTAACGCCATGACAGTGCAAGAATTCATGAGGAGGGGTCCCAAAAACCCCATGTTGAAAATTTGGTGCAAAAATTCCAAAAAATGCCTGAGATATGCAACAAAGTTGAAAAAACCCTATCTATCCCATTATACAGCTTACTGGCATTTCCTCAGTTCGCGGTCGGCTTTGAAGAGTGCAGACGTGTTCCTGGTCCACCGATGATTGTCGCGCGAACTCCGGAGGTAAGTATGGGGTGAGGGAGGCAGGTAGGCAATGGGTGGTAGCAGGTTGTGGGGATGCATGGAGACTACGAGGACAGTTTTTTCTTTACAGGGTTTTTTTAAAAAAGACGACGTGGGGCGTTGCCACGCTGAGGCGGGCTCCCAGCGTGGCAGAAGGACGGCTGAGGGGGCGGAGCCGACGGGGATTGGGCACCCCATCGGCCATGGTATCTGTTGCCACGCTGAGGTGGGCCAGCGTGGCACCCTGTACTGGGAGGGGAGACAGTGAAGCCGGCGAGGATTGGGCACCCCGTCGGCGACAGCATGGGGGGTGGGGAGAGACAGTGGAGCCGATGGGGATTGGGCACCCCGTCGGCCATTACATCATTTGCCACTCTGGGATGGGCTCCCCAGCATGGCACCTGGATGCTGGAGGCGTGGAGCCGAAGGGGATTGGGCACCCCTCGGCCGTCACAGTGTGGAGGAGGGGAAGGTGCATGAGCACGCAGTGTGTGTACGTGCGCACCTGTGGTTGTGGGGGGGGGGAGCTCTGCTCACTCAAGCGGAGCTCTCCCTTTCAACTGTATGCCACTGCATTTTCCTGCTGTCATAGACAGCTGGAGCAGTGATTGGCGCTCTGCGACTGCGCCTGCAAATACACTGACTGAATTGGAAGAGGCCGACACACCTCTGGAAAACTCGGATAATGGCACTATGTTTCTTGCACATGCGTGCAAGCAAACATAAAAATGGGAAGGGTTCTTCCATAGTGCAGTACATATAGTATTTTTCATTCTGAAGTACTATTTATGGCGTTGCAGATGTGACCTGATGGTTAGGCAGACATTGTTCACCCCACTGGATATTCTGTGGATGGCATCCCATGTCATTTACTGAACTTATGATCATGAATTTAGGTCTCATAATAAACTACGGTTTTAAAAACCTTGCAATAAATGTGATTGGCTCAAGGGATGGGTTGTTTCCAATATACTATCTAATGAAATGTGATGTGTGATGTCTAACATTTCTCACTTGATTTGGTTGTTTTGTGTTCTGATTTGAGTTGGAAACCTGTAATTGCTTCTTTTGTGCTTAGCTTTGATTTTACTTTTATATTTTCTTTCATGTGTTTCTTTCTTCTGACATTTTGTTTTGATACGTGACTGTATATATGTTTTTGCTTTTGTCTTTCTTTAAATTAAACTTCCGCTAATCTTTTCGAGAAGTGCCATGGGATCTTTAACATCCACCTGAACAACCACAGAACAGGCAGGTGGGACCTCGCAGCAGTGCAGCACCCCCTCATGCTGCTTTACAATGTTAGTATTGGGGTTTACCCTCAGTTCCTGATGTGAGGCTAGAACCCACGCCTACTGATCTTCTGCCCTTAGAGGTGAGTTAGCAAACTGCTGATCCACTGACACTGCTACATACAGTACGTATAGGAGACAGTGGGGCATGTTCTCGAGATGGTGTCAACAACAGTGCATCTAGCTGGTACTGGCATCCATACCAAACATTCTACTATACTTGCAAAGAGGCCTAGAAAAAGAGATATCGCTAGCATCACTGCAGATTCAACTGGCGGCCAACAGAGTAACTCGGCTACTACAGTTTGCCCAAGGAGCACGCAAATACTGGCACCATAGGACTTGGAACCTTGTGATAGAAGCATTAACCTCTGCACCCTTCAAACCACTTGAATGTGGTAGACCTAGGGTAGATGAACTTGACTCACTACTCAAGTGTCTCAGTACCCTCAACCTCAATACTGAAATACTACTGTTAGGTGACTTCAATGCAGACTGGCCCTCCCCTGTGGCAACTCCATACAGGGATGCAGTGACATCTGTGCACCTTTCCCAACCTGTCTCCTCACCCACTAGGGTAGACTACAAGACTTGCACATCAACTTTGCTAGACTGAGTCCTATCAAATAAGCTGGAACACATCTCCCTAACCTCTGTCCTACCTGATGCTTTTCAGTGATCACTCACCTGTTCTAGTTTGCTGGTCTAGCACCTACTCCAAACCCCCCACTAGAACTATCACAAACACAGTCCTTAAGCAAGGCCACCTGGACCAATTCAGAGTCAACCTAAGTCAACTAGACTGGTCCCAAGTCTACTCCTCTACTTCTGTGGATACAACCCTGGAGTGCTTCATCAGGTTATTCAATGCAGTCTGTGACACACATGCTCCAATAAAAAAATGGAAAATAAAAGGCCGGAGCAACCCATGATTTTCTCCTGAGCATCTTGAGTGCTTGAAAGCAAGAGATAGCCTTTGGTATAGAGCCCAGGAGACAGGTAAGCAGGCCAACATTCAGCTCTACAAAAAGGCCCACAATGATGCACTAGCGAGATACAGGTGACAAAAAACAAATACTACAAGGATGCGCTTACCCAGTCCTGGAGTGACGGTAGAAAATTTTGGGCTAACCTAAAGGAGATCATGGGGAAAGTTAGCAAGTTAGCCCCTACAATGCTTAACATTGATGGCTTACCTACAACTGACCTATAAACTATTGCTAACTCACTTAAAGCGTTTACCGAGCTCGCTGGAGTGCTACCCCCAGACTTTTTCCACCCCTCTAACTCCTCTGTCACAGCACAAACAATGAACAAGCTGCCTACTAACCCTCATTTTTGGTTCAGATCCATCTCCTTCAATAAAGTCAGGAAATACCTTCTAAAGGTCCTGGGAAAATCCCGACATAGTGGAGATTCCCTTGATTTAAAATGTGTAGCATTATCCTTGGAAGTCATCGTGAAGCCCCTAACCTACATAATCAATGCCTATCTAAGAGTCTCTCAGTTCCCGCAGCAATGGAAAGTGGCATTAGTGACCCCAGTCTTCAAGAGTGGTGATCGATCCATGCTAGGAAACTACAGACCCATTTCAATTCTCCCTCCAATATCCAAGGCACTAGAGAGGATTGTCGCAGACCAATTAGTGGAATATCTGGAAAAATACAACATTCAATGCCCTGAGCAACATGGCTTCTGCAAAGCACATAACACCACCACAGCACTGATTGAGTTCACAGGCTTTATTCACAACTCGCTTAAGCACAGCGAGCTGGTTGGTGCAGCGGTTATCAATTTGTCAAAAGCATTTAACACAATTAATCACGACCACCTCACTGAACAACTAGATGCTATTGGTCAGATGATACTGTAAGATGGTTCAAATCCTACCTCTTGGACCAATCCCAGCAAGCTAGGATAGACAATGTCTACTCTGACAGTAGACCAGTTCCCTCGGGTGTCCCACAGGGCTCCATCTTGGGTCCCCTAATGTTCAGCTTATTTCGGAATCAGCTTCCTACTTCCTATACTAGCAAAATTGTGCTCTACGTAGATGATGCTGTCCTCTTCTCCAAAGGCACATACCCCAGGTCACTGGAGCTCACCCTACAGGACAGCTTCTCCTCAGTGGAAAAGTGGTTCAAGGCATACAAACTTGTCATGAATGATAAAAAAAAAAGTTCTCCAGCACGCAGAATCGACATAGATCGCATCCACTCACCATTACCAGTGATGAAGGTGCATCACTTGAACAGCTACAGCACTTTAAGTACTTTGGGGTTACACTTGACGATAACATGTCGTTTGTCTACCATACAGACAATATAGTAAAATCACTCAATATATGCATCAGCCTCCTACATAGGCATAAGAACAATCTCACCCATGAAGCCCTAAACCTTGTTGTCCACAGCTCAGTCATCTCTCTTGTGGAGTATGGTATTGCAATCTATGGATCTGCAATGGACACAGCCCTCCACCATATCAAAGTTGCCTTAAATAAGGCATGCCGCTTCTCCACTGGTTCAGAACAGCAAACCCACACCTGTGACCTTTATGCCCATGCCAACTGGCTCCAGATCAATAGCAGACTTCAGTACCAGACCTGCCTGCTAGCCAAAAAAGCAAGTCTAGGAATGCTACCGTAGGCGTCCAGAAGCTTCTCACCCCCTATGAAAGCAGCTGTACCACAAGAAGCTCCAGAAGCATGGTCTTCAAGCTTCCAAGAGGTCGCACCTCTCTAGGACAAAGGGCCTTTGCCCACTAGGCACCAAAATGGACTAACAACCTGCCACCAAGCCTCATTGGTATTCCAACACTAGGCCCTTTCAAACATGGGCTACAATCTTACCTGGTTACCAAAACAAGTAGTGATTATTTCCATCAAGGCCTTCAGCCCCCCTGGCTGTTTGTCAACCTAAGTACCGCCAGGCACCGTCTATACTCCTACTTCTTCCCTCCCTAAACTGTACCACCCTCCTCCCCTTCTCATCTACCTCCGCACCACCAGGCACCTCTCCACCCCCTACTTCTTCCCTTCCCAACGGACCCAACATCCTCCCATCCCCTTCTACCCTACATCCCCTCATCCCCTCTTCACCACTCCCCTTCTGCTCCCATTCCCTCTTCTCCTTCTTGTACCAACATCCTGTACTGATCCTGCTCCACCCCCTCACCCAACACGCTCTGTTAACACTTACCCGCTAGTGGCACTGCCAGTATGCTTAGAATAAGCATCCATTTCACCCTTGAAGAGGCCCACCTTCTAGGCTGATTCCTGTATATACACTCTCTCTCTCCAGTTTGTCTTCTCCCTATTACCCCTCTGTTCCTGAGCTATCCTCTCCCCTTGTTCTCTCTCTCCCCCCCCCCTTTTTTTCTCCTCTTTGTGTTGGCAAGTCCCATTGTATATAATGTTTGCTTATTTCAGTCATACATGTAACCTCTTGCCTAATTTGCCTTAATTGTTGTTGTCCTCGTATGGCCTTTCCGTAAGCTGTTGTTTTGTTTGTTACTGTAAGACCCTGATGTGGAACCTATGTAATGAGCCTGTACTCACAGGTTTAATCCGAGATCTTAATAAATAAATAGATAAATTATTTGAAAATATTTCTTCTAGTACCACTCTGCTCAGCTAGGAAAACGTGTGAACTACACACTGTGTCTTGCAAGGAACCATTCATGATATTCCGAGAAGACAGAATCATGTTAAGAACTATTCCATCTTTGACACCTAAAGTGTCATCTGAATTCCACAACAGTCAACCTCAAACTACTGACATACTATCCAGAAACAAAAATACAGGGGAGAAAACCCTGCACACACTGAATCTGAAGAAAGTACTAAAAATATACATACTCAGACCAAAGGACTTTTGCAAATCTGACTATTTGTCATAGCAAAAGACAGCAACCAGGATGAACCAGCCTCCAAATCAACAATCACTAGCCAACTCAAGACAGCAATGCAAGAGGCTTACAAGCCGGTATCAGTGACATTGTCAAAGGATGTGAAAGACCACTCTAGCAGGGCAATAGCCACCTCATAGGCAGAAAGAAACTTGGCATCAGATAACGCGATATGTGCAGCCACTACGTGGGCCTCAATACACACATTTATGAAGCATTACAGATGGGATGCTTACTCGGCACTGAAGGCCAGCTTTGGCAGATCCCTGCTGAATACTGTTTCTCTTACTAATCATGCTCTCAACCAGTCTTCCCCACTCTGAGATTAATTGTGCTGCTTTTTTACACCCAGTCTATAAAGAAATTTGGTGTGCCCCAGAGATTATGACCCACAATAACAGTTTACCCACTTGATAAAGGTGATTGTGGGTATATACCTCTGAGGCACTCCAGGGCCCACCCAGTCAGGGAGACAAGTCGAGACCAAGATACTACATCTTGACAAATAGTAATTATTGGCATGCTGTATGGGCCAAATCCTAATATGTGACTGTAAAGAATGAACTTCCATTTAGCAGTATCCCACTTACAGATTGTTGTGTGTTCATGGTCATGAAGCAAATTTATTATACAGAGGTATGCCTTTTTGGTATGACTTTGCACTAACAAGATTACTTCCGTTTACACAGATGGGTAAAAAGCTTGGGAAGAAATAAAACCGGGCTTCCTGAGACAGGGCAGAGCCCAAGGTGAATCAAATTTCACCTTTGAAGTCATATTTATTTATTTATGAGTTTCACCAGGAGGGCACACTGAGCAGAGTACTGCTCGATTCCAGTTGCATCCTGGGGGAGAGGGGAGGGGAGAACACAATACAGAAAATATATATTGCAATCAGACAGTAAGTGTTAGACGCAGCTAACAGCACTAGAAATAAAATTATAGCTTGAGCAGAGCAAGACAACAGGGTGCTTCATGGTACAGAAGACCAAACAAATACAGTGCAACATAATACAGCCATAATACTCCAACTAGAGGAGGAACAGTGAATTTTAGGTTGGGTACATGTGCAGTTGGACCTACCGGGTCATAATGTTGTACGCTTAATAGCATACAACATTATGGCTAAACCAGTACAGTGCTGTACCAGTGAGCAAATGGTGCAATACCGCGTATACTGCTGTATGCAGTATTGCACCATTCTCACTCTCCCAGGCAGAGAATAAGACCTCTGCTGGGAGTGGGTTCCACTGAGCAGCTACTGTGGCTCACTGGACTGAGACGCAGCAGCAGGAACCAAGGCACTGCATCTGGGACCGGGCTTGATTCCCAGTCCCAGAACCTTTTATTTTTTTGGACTTTGTGCACTCCCCAAGGTAACCCCCCCCCCCCGGAGTTGAGAACCTTTATTGGGGGGGGTTTGGGGAGCACAGCCCCCTGTATGCTAGCCAGGGTCAAGGACTAGGGGACTTCCAAAATAGTGTACACAAACAATGACAACATACTATAGTGTATAGTAGAGTGCTGTTCTATATAGAAACCCATTCCTTTCAAAATGCTGTTGTACCACAGTTCAAAGGTCATGGAATGTGACTGCACCCTTCTGTGGTACAACAGCATTCTGAAACCTCTAGAGACTGCACAAGTCAGTTTCGTTCTGAAAGTGGAAGAACCAACATGTACATTTCACATAATACTATACACTATAAAATGAACAACTTTATGCACAACCACTGTGTTCTGCCACCTCGGGGATCTGATTCCCATGGATCTCTTGAACTTCGCTCTTAAGGTCAGAGAGAATTGGAACCCCTCTGTGGCAGAACACACTAGTTGTGCATAATTGCCCATCCAGTATTCTCTATATACATTGTACAATCTTATTGTTTTTGAGTGATTTAATTTTGCTGCACAACTACATTTAGATCCCATGCTAAGCAAACATAGCTAGCAACTGGTACCACTCCACATGGCTGAATGCTAATTTTGTTTTTTAAACAGAGTTACGACAATGCCTTGAAGATCAGCATGGGAAGAAGGACAATCTGGCTCTCCCAACTTGGACTTTAGCTGATACACTGTCCGCACACAAATGTCCTAGTGCCTTTCCTTTCGGTAAGCAGCAGTCAGAGCTCAAGAATGAATGATAAAGGGATGTTTTTCACAGAGCTCACATACTGATGGTAGGGAACTTTTTTTATTGTTATTTCAGAAGGTTAACAACCCTCTTAGAGCTCCCATGACACTGAGATATCACATCTCATGGGGCTATCTTTTATTTCACTTTATTTTATTAGTTCGGATAATCACCTTTGAGCAAGATAGCTCGTTAACCAAGGTTCCACATCAACAACACAACAATAATGTAACAAATTGGACAGTTGCTTAAAAACATAGTCTAACTATGGTTCATAAGCTATGCAGGTTTACATAACAAATGTACCATGTTGGCTATCTGAATCTCCTATTAAACAAAACATTTTACGTGAGTAAATTAAGAGATGTGTAGAGCAGGGGTGGGGGCTATTCCTGAACAATGACGTTCTTCAGAGAGGTTCTGCCTAGAATACAGCTTTGTGTACTTAAACCCACAATGAACAGCAATTCTGTAAACATTAACTTTGCTAACCATATCAATCAATCAATCAGAATCTTTATTTAAGCAGGTGGACACCTTTGAGCAAAGCTCATTTTCGAGATGGACCTGGGTGGAACAACTACAAAATACAGGATAACACACAACAGTTACAGTACACTAATGTAAACAGCATGGGCATGAACAGCAATAAGAAGAGTAATGCAGGTTGAGTGCAACAATATATACAATCAAGCAGAATGTGCAACAAATTGTGATGCAAGAAAAACAAGATAATACACGACAATTAAAGTACACTAGCATGAACATCAAGGGCGTGAACAGTAATAGAGCAAAGTAATGCAGGTTCAAAAACCGCACTATTGTACAGTCAAACAACATGTGCCAACAAGTAGTGTTGCAGATGAATTCCTCAACTATGATGCATATGTATGGGACAAGAGGCAAGGGTGAGCCATCTGGAACCACAAGGACAGCTCAGAGGATACCCTAGGGGTAGGGGAAGGATGGGGGGACAGGGAGGGGGGTAGGATGAAAGGGGAAGGGACAGTGGTTATGGAATAGGGGTGCACAGTTCCTGTTTCTGTCAGGTTTTCCATATCTAAGTACTTTGCAATCCTTTCTTAGTAACAGTAATTTAAAGTTGGAAGGGACTGTAGGTCCATCGTAGCACTCCCTTCTCCCCTCCCCAAGCAGGGATGAATGATTTTGCTGTGCAGCATGGTACTAATTTATAGGGATTCCACACTTACTTTACTACCCAGGGTGATCTGAGATTCCCTTGCTAAACACTAATTGGTACAGGCTTACCTTGAAGGACTATACTTTATATACATTGTCTCCACTGGCAGGTTCTTCCTTATGTTCATCACTCTCTAGGAGAAAAAGGGTCTCCTGATGCTGCCCCTGAATTTACCACCTCTGAGCTTCAGGGCATGTTCCCAGGTCCAGCTGGAGGACACCAGATCCAAAACCTCTCTTCAGTCTTGTCAATACCCTTGTGCAAGAGACTGAGATCATGTCCCCTCCCAGCTTCCTTGTCTCCAAGATGAACACGTTTAGCATCAGTAGCCTCTCCTCATTGCTTGTGCTCCCCGTACCACTGAAAATCTTGGTGGCCCATTTGTCCACACATCACTAGTTAAGTGCATTGCTGCAGAAGTGGCTTCATGTGACAGTCTGCAGGAAGTGGGTGGGACCTCAGAGAAAACTAGAAAGCAGCTTTTGGTGCATCGGATGACAGCTGTCCCACAAATCACTGACACATCTCTCATCACGCCTGTCCTCTCCCCCCTGCAGTCTCCACTTTGTGCACCAAGCAGCTTATTCTTGGTTAAAGCAGGAGGCTCCATGGGATGGGATGGGATCCACCAGAAGCCTCTGGTGGTTGGAGGCGCTGAAATGAAAGGTCCAAGACCCTGAATCCTGTGTGGCGAACCAGCAGGAGAGGGAGTTAGCAAGGCCTGAAATGTGAGTCATTAGGAAACAAAAAAAGTGACGGTATGGTGGCGCATAATGATGTTGCTACTTCAAGCCGTAATGCAGCAAGTGAACTGAGAATTAAGAATGTCAGGGAATTAAACTATGGCACCAAAACGCTTTCACCAAGATTTCACACATCTAATGAACTCAGAAATGTGTTCCTACAGGGCACGTGGCACAAGCCAGACTCTGGTTTTACACCAACAACACAAACCCTATTTGCATTTCTGGTAGATTTCTTGACTCACTGGTGCACAGCAGCATTTACACTGCTTCTGTCAAATAGTTTATTTTTGAGGAAAGTGGTCAGAAAACAAAATAAAGGAACCTTTTCTGCATAAAGATGCTGTAAACCAACAAATGCTCTTCTGTTACCCAATTCTTCAGCTAAACTTATCCAGAGACTAAGTGGCTCTAGATCACAGACTACAACTTCACATGAACATACCTACCCCTTTCTTGCCTGGAATGGCACATTCCCAGTTCATGAGGTTCAATGTTCCATCTGGATTTTTAGTAGGCACTGCAACAAAACCCTGGAAAGAAAGCAAAACATTAAACAAAGACATAAAATCTGCAGTCATCACCCATTTTAGCATGCACAAAACACATTTCCAGAAAGGGCTTTTTTTGTGTTTGTTTTTTTAAATGTTCAAGCTACATCCGCCCTGCTCTTTATTAGCGATCCACTTTGATCCCTCCTGCCCTCTCTTCTGCTTGTCTGCCACTGGTCTGCTCCACTGCCCTACCTATCCAGATCCCTGGCATCCTAGCACTCAAAGCGCTGCAAGAAAAACCCCTCTGCATTAAGACTGAGGTTGGCCTCACATCTGCAGCCAAAGACAAATCATCTACCAGTGAGTCAGGTGCTGAGTGGGAGGTGTGGGTGAAAGACAGGGTTAGACTTGGGGCAAGAGGCCTAACCATCACTGGTGGCACAGGTAGGCAATTGCTTTCCCCCAGTGTTTTTCCCCACCCATCTCCACTGATGCAGTTACACCCATCTCTCGCTGCTGTGTTGACCTATGGAGGGGGTCTGACGCTGTGTGTGGCCACCTATGACATCAGAGCCATCTTAGACCATAGTGGGTAATGCTGCAGTGGGAGATACCTTCTTCTCCTCCCGAAGCCTTACAGTGCTGTCTCTACAGCACTCCCATTGCTCCAAAGGGAGCACTGCTGCAGTGGGAGACACTGTCCTTCTAGAGCCTGAGAACCCTGTCTCTGCAGCATTCCCAAGGCTGCACAGGGGGCGCTGCTGCAGAAGGAGATATCTCCCTCTCCTCCCTGAGCCTGAAAGCACTGTCTCTGCAGCACTTCCACAGCTCCACGGGGGGGAGGGGGGACTGCAGCAGTTGGAGGTATTTCCTTCCCCTCCACTCCCAGAGCCTGAAAACAGAGTCTGTGCAGTACTCCCAACAGCTTCACAGGGGAAGCTCCTACAGTGGGAGATACCTCCTTCCCAGAACCAGAACCAGAGAGCACCATCTCTGTAGCACTCCAATGGCTCCACAAGAGGCACTGCTGCAAAGGGAGATATCTCCCATCCTACAAGAACCTGAGAGTACTGTCTTGCAGCACTCCCACAGCTCTGCAGGGGGTGCAGCTGCAGTGAAAGCTGTCTCCCTTCCCTCCAGGAACCAGAAAGCACAGTCTCTACAGCCTTCCCACGGCTCCACAGGGGGCACTGCTAAAGTGGGAGATATGTCCCTCCCATCCAGAAACCAGAAAGCACAGTCTCTACAGCCCTCCCACAGCTCCACAGGGGGTGCTACTAAAGAGGGAGATATCTTTCTCCTCTCCAGGAACCAGAAAGCACAGTCTCTACAGCCCTCCCACAGCTCCATGGGGGGTGCTACTAAAGAGGGAGATAGCTTTCTCCTCTCCAGGAACCAGAAAGCACAGTCTCTACAGCCCTCCCACAGCTCCACAGGGGGTGCTGCTGCAGTGAGAGATCTTTTCCTCCCCTCCCGGAGCCTGAGAGCACTGTCTCTGCAGCACTCCCATGACTCCACAGGCCAGGGCAGGCCATACAGGTCTGCACAGTGAACTCGAGTAGCCCACATGGAAACAAAATTCACTCTGGCAGCACCACCAGGTGGGGCTTGGGAAGTACTGTTTAATGTGAGGCTGTATATGTTTGGCTGGCCAGAGGATGGCTGGGATAGCACGGCTGCAATGGTGCCACCTCTTTTGTATTGTTGTGTGATTTCAGATTTATACCTACTGTTGAAGAAATGGGGGATGAGGGTTCTGGTCCTCTTGCTGAGTCCAAAACTAAATAACAGCATACAGCTTGGTGTGGCTAGAGTGCAGAATCAAGTGGAGGTCAGAAGGGTATACTAGCTTGGTACTACATGACCGATACAGGCTGGTAGCCACAGTAGGACAGCGATGGGAACAGAGGAACAAGCCCTGCAGGTGCCTTAGGGGATAAAAGCATGTTCCTTCTGCCCTCCTGATTATTTATTACCCTAAAGAAAACCACATTTTTCTTCCCTGATGCTAGTCCCAAACTGGACACTAAAAGCAGTCAAGTGGCAGTCCTATATGTGGTTATTCCACCTTCACCTGGTCAAATTGGACTCAGGGTTCCTAGTTAAGTATTATGACAGCATCAACAAATAGAAACTTGAGTGTGGCACCTCTTAGCCTTGAGCCTCACCCTCAATGTATCTTTTGTGTGACTTCCAGACAATTAACAGTAGATCAGAGATAAGATGGCTCTCCCAATTATATCTTAATGTGATGTGGTCCATGCCCTACCTACCCAGGAGCCAAGTACAAGATTCTGAGCTCGCAAATGAATCCTAGTCTGAGCCTCTCAGCTACCACCATACCACATGAAGAGGCCATTTAATTTACCAGCAATCAAACTGGCAAAGTTGGAAAATCTGAACTTGAGAAAAAGTTTATTTTAAATGATTTTAGTTTATATTAGTTGAGTATGTAATAAAACATAATACAGTATGGTAATTCCAAGATTCCAGGGCATATAAATTGCCACCACGATCTTACTTTAACTAAGATCAATTCTCCTATTACTCTGCATCACAGATAGTGAAGTAACACTAACAGAAGTAATTTGACAGAATGCAGTATTGTCCACAAAGAGCCCTAAAAATGGCTATCAGCAACAAGATAATATGTACTGACCTAGACAAAGGTCCTGGGCAGATAGGGAACTCTGGGCAGACTAGATGGACCTTAGGTCTTTTTCTGCCATCACTGTCTGTGTTTCTAAGACCATGGACTTTAAATCGATAATGTGTCTGCCCAGTGAGTCCTGAGTAATGCGCACTCTTTGAATTTGAATGCTAGAGGCCTTCAAAAATTCTAGTATTTGATAACGTTATTCGAAAAAATCATGACGTTTTCTAAATTGCTCCTGCTTGAGCAAACTTAGCAATATAAACAAGTAGTATTAGTAGTAGCATGTTTATTTATTAATTAGGCACCCAATCCTGCAGGCTCTGGGCAACTTACATAACAAAAAGTTACAAATAATAACAGCAGTAGACAATACACTAAATTTTGCAACTAGAAAGAACTGATTATAGTAGGATAAGTTCTTATAAACAAATAGTGCTTTAACCCTTGTTTAAAGCTCTCAACTGAGGGGACCTCCCAAAGCTCTCACTGCAGCTGGTTCCAAAAAATTGGAACAGCTGCAGCAAAGGCGTAATCCCCAGACAACTTTAAACGTGATCTAGGGACCTTCAAGAGGCCCACCTCTGAAGAACAGAGAGGGCAGTCAGCAGCATATGGAGAAAGGAGCTCATTTAGGTAGTTATGACCCAGACCATATAGAGTTTTGTATGTTAACAAACCTATCCTGAAGGGGATGCACCATCTCACAGGCAGCCAGTGCAATGTCCGCAAAGCAGGAGAGATAGGCTCGGAGTGACGAAGTCTGGTAATCAACTCTGGCTGCAGTGTTCTGTATCAGCTGCAAGCGGCACATCAAACCTCTAGATAGCCTGACACAAAGAGCATTACGACAGTCCAGCCTAGATGTCATGAAGGCATGCTCTAGGGGCTTCAGGTCATGAGGGCTAAGAAAGGGCTTTATCCAGGCGATGTTTCTGAGATGAAGGAAACAACTATGGACCAAAGCAGACTCATGATATTCCATAGTTAGCTTGTGATCCATAATGATGCCCAGATTCTTCACCCTATCTCTGGCTACAAGTTGAGTAGGCCCAAGATGTAAATGGCCACCGCTCTACACAAGACAGTCACCCATCTGATACCCAAGTCCACCGGTAGCACTTCAGTCTTGATTGGGTTCAACCTGAGCTACCTGGAGACCATCCAGTCATTAACCACAGATAGGCAGTCATTTAGCACGCTCACTGCATTTTTTCTTACCAGGAGCAAATAATTGCTACAGCTGAGTATCATCTGCATAACAATGAAACTGCAGACTGTACCTCCATATCACTTTTCCCAGCAGCAGCATGCACACTGCATATAACATGGGAGACAAAATCGACCCTTGAGGGATTCTACAAGTCAGGGCAGCTGGTTGAGAGAGAAAATTTCCCCATGCAACCTACTGCACCCTCCCGAAAGGTGGATCTCGAAGGACTTCAGCACAACTACATCGAGCCCCACTGAGTCCCTCAGATGACCTGTTAACATCCCATGATCTATAGTGTCAAACACTAATGAAAGGTCAGGAGAACTAGGATGGAACATTTCCCTCTATCTCTAGCCAGAAGTTCTTATCAGACTAACCTGATAGTTTTTTTTGGCTGGGTGACAAAGGAATTAAATAAGGGTCATGCTGTGGATCTGCTTTACTTTGACTTCAGCAAGGCTTTTGACTCGGTACCTCACAAATGATTGCTCAAGAAGATAGAAGACTTGGGTGAAGCTAAACCCATAGTGAACTGGGATGGTAACTGGCTAGAGGGGAGGCAGCAGAGGGTGGTGGTCAATGGAATTAAATCAGAGGAGAGGAAGGTTATGAATGGGGTTCCACAGGGATCGGTCCTGGGTCCGGTCCTCTTCAACATGTTCATTAGTGACAATGGAGAAGGAATCCAGGGCAGGTTGTGTCTCTTCACAGATGACACAAAACTATGTGGGAGGGTGGATAGTGATGAGGGAATAAGGGAAATGCAGAGAGACCTACAAAAGATAGAGGTGTAGTCAAAGGTCTGGCAGTTACCTGTAAAATTCAATGCTAGACAGTGCAAGGTAATGCACCTAGGGAAAAAGGACCCCAAGACACAGTACTGGATGGGAGGAGAGAAACTTATCACTATAGCTCAGGAACGGGATCTGGGAATTATCATTAGCAACTCACTTAAGCAATCAAGTCAGTGCAACAAGGCCTACAGCAAGGCTGACAGGATGTTGGGATGTATCGGGAGGGGTACTGATAGCAGAAGGAAGGTAATACTTCCCCTCTACAGATCCCTGGTGAGGCCTCACCTGGAGTACTGTGTCCAGTTCTGGCGTCCTCACCTCAGAAAAGATAAGGATAAGGATAGCAAGGATGGAGGAACAGTTTGGTTCCAGGGATTATAGGGAACTTGGGCAGACTGGATGGACCTCTGGTCTTTTTCTGCCATCATTGCCTATGTTTCTATGTAAGATCATTCTGCACCCTGACCACTGCAGTCTCCATGCTATGACACCCTCTGAATCCAGACTAAAACATGGCTCATAGATAGAGAAAGCCTCCAGGTGCATCTCTGGCTGTGTCACCACCACCCTTCCAAAGGTTACAGACAGGTCTGTAATTTGCCAAGACATCCAGGTCCAAAGAAGGTTTCTTGAGAAGGGGTCTCACAACAGACATTTTCAAGGCCATCAGAAACACACCCTCCCCAAGGGAAAAACTGAACAGTCGCAGCGATCACCAGACCAACAGACTGCCTGCAGTCCAACAAAAGCCAGGTCGGTCTAGGTTCCAGTGAAAAGAAGGTGGGATGCAGCTTCATGATCACCCGGAGAATCTCCTCAGCCAACACAGGGTGAAACTCCTCCCAGACAGAGAGATCCTCCATTAGTGACAGACTGTAACATGCTGTGCCGTGACAGCCCACCTGAAGAGACCGCAAAAACAAATGGAGGATACTAAATGAAGAAAAACTAACCAAACCCCTCACATCACTCACGTGACAATACTCCTCTAAACTGCAGGCAGGTCAGATGTAACAGTCTGTCCACAGTGTGGAAGAGCTGACCTAGTCTATTAGCCCCTGCAGCAATCATCCGTGACACAAACTCTGCCATTTTTTAGAGTGATTGCCCTCTGATACTCCTTATAATAAGTTCTCAAGGTTAGTTTATCCTCCAGTAAACCTGATCTCCACCAAGAATGCTTCAGTCTCTGCCCTTTGGTCTTCAACTGTCTGAGCTCACCATTAAACTTCGGGGAGCTCTTTCAGGAGACTTTAGGGTGTACATGAGAAGATGCGAGAGAGTCAAGAGCTGTGGTGATTACCGTGTTATAAGCTTCCATAGTCAGAACAGAGGGTGAATCTAATTGGGGGTGTGGCTTAGCAGTACAAAAGCAGCTGTCTCCAGTTATAGCTTCCTGCTGTTTTTGACAGAGAGCTTTGCTTTCACAGCAAATAACAGCAGTCTAGAACTTTACAGCTTTTTTTTCTAATTGCCCTCCTTCCCACCCAAAGCCAGTTCTAGGTTTATAGCCACTGAATTTGACTGACAACAGGAACTTCCTGTTTGGCAGTAGAAAGGAAGGATCACTGGGACACATTAGTTTCAGCAACCTTGAAGGAACCTAAAAAAAAAAAAACTCTTTATCCCCCCGGCTGCTGGAGGTCTGAATCCAAGCACGGAAGAAGGAGACTACTGAAGACTACAGGAAGTTCCTGTCCCAGAACAGGAAGGGCGAGAATTATAAGGGAACATAGGCAGTAGAAAAGTAAGTGTAAAAATACATAGAGGGAGGAGACAGTAAGCATACAAAGCAACAGGAAAGGGGACACAAAATAAGTAAAGATGGGAGTGGTACAGTGCAATGGCTGTGGAGCAGCAGTGTTCCGGGAGACATTCTGGAGGCTGCGATGCTGCCCTGTTTGCAGGCACCTCCCTCGTATGGGGGAGGAGGTTGCCTGTCTCCAGGCTGACCTGGCTAGGATCCGTGAAACCTCTTCCCCCACCCAGGGACCACCAAGGCCACCACAGTTACTTCAGAGGTTGCCAAGAAAGAAGAGCAGTTGGACCAAGGTGGGCTCAGGGAGGAAGAGGGTGGTGGAACAGAGGTGCATCCCTCCAGCTGTACCTCTCCACAATTCATATGCTGTTCTGGCAAAGAGTGGTTCCTCTATGGAGGCACCTGCAGTGGAGACCAAGGAGGATGCTGGGAACCTCCACAAAGGAGACCCACAGGAGGGTGGCACGAGACCCCACAGGGGAAGAAAACAACTCCTGGTGGGGGACTCAATCATTAGTGGGGTAGAAGTGGGGGAGGAAGGGGATAGGGAGGTAAGGTGCCTGCCTGGTGCCACGGCTCGGAGGGACAGGAAGCGAATCCTCAGGATCGCGGGAGCAGCTGCACGAGGGAGGGAGCTGGATGTCATTGTCCACCTAGGGACAAATGACCTGGCTGTGAATGGGATCAGAGCAGTGCAAGAGGAGTTTGTGGAGTTGGGGAGGGGCCTTAGACAAGTAGCATGTGCAGTAACCTTCTCGGAGGTGCTGCCTGTCTATGGCAAGGATGATGCTAGGGTATTCTGCACCATGGGATTCAATGAATGGCTGAAAAACTGGTGTGGAGCTCAGGGCTTTGGCTTCACTGGGGACTGGGGAGCCACCTGGAGGGATGCAGGCTTATACTAGCGTGATGGTCTGCATCTGTCCAGGAGTGGAACCAAGATCCTAGGTGACAGGTTTAAATGCTTCATTTTTTTTTCTTCTTCTCCTTCCTACACCCCCCGGGAATCCTTCAGGAATGCCCACTTGGAGCCCACCCTACTCCCAACCTGAACCCCCCGCATCTCCCCTGATCCCGCTCCCCGCACGACTACAGGCAGACCCCACCCCGGTACCATCTCTGAGGCTGATTCCGCCCTCACCTGGCGGCTTCCCTCCTAAGGGTGAGGAGCCTACCTGCAAGTCATTGGGTCTCCCTGTGAGAGATCCTGGGTGTGTCTGGGCCGGTATTTTGGATGTGGGAGGGTCCACCGGGGCCACCATCATCTCTCGGCTGGTATAGGAGGCTTTTTCCGCTTTTTTTAGTCCCTCCCCTCGTGGTGCACGGTCGTGCAATGACGACCAGCATCCACCAAGCTCCACCCCCCTGCCTCGCTCATCGCATCCTCTCTGGCTATCCCTGCCACCGCCAGGGGTCGCACCGGAGCGAAGCAGTCCCTTCTTCACAGCCGGGCAGGGAGACCTGTCCCTCGGACGCCCTTGCCAGCACTAGCCACCTACCGGTGTATTCAGTGCCATAATACTGTCACCCCCGCTGGATGCCTGATCACCCCCCCAGCATACACACTTGTTCCCCAACACCTCTGAAGTACACTCCTGTTCCTACTGACCCCCGGACCCCACATTTGGAGCCCCCCACCAGTTCCTCACCTTGAAGGGCATTGCTGCAAAGAGGTTTAGACCACCTCCCGGCTGGCCTAATGTGACCCCCTTCCTACTGCCATGACAGGGCTTTTGGAATTGAAATCAGCCGGATGTTGCAGCCCCACCCATGGCTGCAGCCCTACTGTGACCTAGCATGCCAGATGCAGGTCACAAGGGTGATGAAAGTCCCTCAGGTGCAGCGGCATCCCTTACTGGCGCAGACCACATACCGGAATAGGGAATGCCACAAATAATGACTCAAGGTGCAACTTGTGTCATTGCTGTTTGATGCAAGTGCCTTGCAGCAGATGTAACCCTTTCAGAATCGGACCCTACGTGTGTACACAGCAACAGAACCTGGTGGTCTAGTGCATACATATCAACTGTCCCTGATGTTCCGGGACGTCCCTAATCATGCCTCAAAAGTGTACTCTGTCTCTCCCAAACATGGTGTTGCCATGACCAAACAGTGGGGGTTGTAAGCACAAAATAATGTCAAACAGTACAGGTACAGACTTGTACGTCCTTAGAAAATGCAGTTTGCACTAAGCCCCTCAATCTACCAACTTCCAGAGTGGATATCACCATATTTGAAGATGTGTTCCTGATGCTTTAAGACTTGTTCCTGATTTGTGATGCAGGAGGTTGAGAGGTATGAATGGAGACTATAGTCTGTTTTTCATTTATGTGCTGGTGCTGACGCAACCCACTTTCTGGAGGTCCTGTGCTTGTTTCTAACAATATATGGAAATTGTCCATCAAAGAAATGAAGAGGCAGAGTGGTTATGTGGTTTGAGCCCACACTTAGAAAGCAGGAAACCCAGGTTCAAATCCCAGCACAGTCAGCTACTCGCTGTGGCCTTGAGCAAGTAACTTGACCTCCCTGTGCTCTGGCCTCAAGGGATCCTCACTCTACAGTATTACAGTCAGCAGATGAATGTGCCTTCTCTAGTGAAACAGGGTGTTCTGTTACATGTGTAGTCACTTTATCAAAAGGTCCTGTAACCTGTATACAGTTGCTTCACCGGTGCATCTTCTGGCAGCATAAGTGAAGCACATACTTCTGAACCTCTCAGCATTAAATGTCATAGCACTGGCCTATGATATTTCTGGCCAAAATGTGTAGCACTTACTTATTTTAATAAATAATGTGTCTTCAAATAGTCAGCCCCGTATAGTGCGTGTTTAGGAATGTGTCTATCACGGTAGTGGTACGAAGCAATAGTTCCTGTAATAGCTATACTATTGTTAAGCACATCAGTAGACTCTTGCTGAGCAAGCAAACATTTGAGTGTAATTATCATAGCACTGTGCAATATACAAAGCAGCTGAGAGGTATGGTGCAGTGGCCCTTCCCAATCCCCACTCCCCAACACATGTTGACAGTTACAAGTTACATTTATCCTGGTAGTCTAGTGCCCCCTCAAATCCCTGATCCCTGGCACAGTTTGTAATGAATTATGTCTGGTTTCCCTGGTTGTCCAGTGCCACCCCCCATCCCCAGTCCCCGACACAGTTTGCACTGAAATAGGTCCTGTTTCCCGGGTAGTCTAGTGGCCCCCCAACCCCAATCCCCGAATCCCCACACATGTTGTACATAAAATCCTTTGTCTGTCATGGCAGTCTACCCTCACCCCAGCCCCAGCCCCGAACTCCCATAATCAACTTGCAATTATCCCTGGTGGTCCAGTGGACCACTCCAACCCCAAGCCCCTGTAATGTAGGCAGTGCCTACTACTCCACTCCCCCCCCCCTTCCTGTAACTGAGCCGATGACTGGATCAGCCCACTGCTCACCTCCATATCCAGCTGACGACTAAGCTCTGAATAAGTGCGCATTCAGACCTAAGTCGGTGGATAGCCATGGAGGCGAGTGGTGGATTAAGCCAGTCGCCAGCTCAGTTATGGGAAGGAGGGAATGGGGTGGTAGGCACTGGGGGGGTGATTAGATCTTCGGGAATTGCACATTATGGGGGATCGGGGCTGGAGCAGTCCACTGGACCACCAGGGATAATTGCACATTGATTATGGGAGTTCAGGGCTGGGGTGGTGGTAGACTACCATAACAGATGAGGGATTTTACATACAACATATGTCGGGATTTGGGGATTGGGGGGCCACTAGACTACCAGGAATTATGGACATATTTATTACAAACTGCGTCGGGGTTCAGGGACTGGGGATCAGGGGGGGGGCCACTAGACTACCAGGGAATCAGGCATTAAATTACAGTGTGTCCGGGATCGGGGATGGGGGCCACTAGAATACCAGGGACAATTTCAGCTGGTACAATCAGACTGTGTCTGGAATTGGGATTGTGGAGGGCCACTAGACTACCAGGTTCTGTGTCCTGCTACCTTTCTTGTGACTTCGAGGATCGGGGGTGCACCACTTGTCCATGTTTGCATGGAGTTAAGACCACCTTCTCAAAGGTGGCAATTCACGCCGCGCTACATGTGGCACTACAGCCTGTTGCACGATGCTATTCTTCTTAATATAGCTGTGTACCTGTTTGCATGTCCCCTCCCCACCCCTGGTCCCCTGCATACATTATGTTTTTGTACTTGCGCTAACACTTTGCGCCGGCACTATTTGGGCTTTTGAATATAGCAGCCTGCGCAATTCCGGCGCAAACCATCTCAGAGCCGCAAAAAGTAGAACAGAAGAGCAGTACCCCCGACAGTGCTAAACTTAACATGTGCTGTAAATACCACATAGTTCAAATGATGAGCACTGTATTTGCCTCACTGTTTTCAAGTCGTTACATTTGACTCGATATTTTGATGGGATACCACAAGCAATGTATGAATCCTAGTCTTGTTAGAGCACTATCAATGTATTGTTCAGTGGTATTTGTTTATATTTTTTAAAAGTAGTTACAGGGAGGGGGGACCATATTGGGACAGCCACCCTCTCTAGAATATGACTGCTGGAACAAGCATATCAGAGCATGCATTAGCTTTCTTTCCACCCTTAGTGTGCTTCTCTTATCTTCCCACCCCTACTAAGCTGCTCTGAATTCACAATTCCCTTTTATCACGGCAGGTTCGAAACACATCTTGGACCCACTAACCAGACACCACAATACCACCCCCAAACATGAGGGTCTGAAGCCCATCTCAGACCTGCCAATCTGTAGTCATGGAAAGTGAGTATACTGTGGTAGACAACTGTTCTAGAACTTGCACAATGGGACAAACTTGCCAGAACATGGATTAGTGCTCCTCCACACCCACTGTGTTCCTCCTGGATCCCTAATTTGTTTTTCATTATGGCAAGTCCAGAGCTTATCCTGAACCCACCAAACTTTGACCACAATCTACCCCCACCCCCAACCCTCCTATAAACATGACATATCTAGCATCCCTCCTAGATCTGCCACTACAAGTCCATCTTTTTATAAACACAAGTCCAGAGCCCATCTTAGAACCATTAACTTGCTGTCACACCTGCTCTTTTTAATACATTATATTCCACTCTGCATCCTCCCACTCCCACATCCCACCCCAATCCTCAATCCCACATCCCTCCACCAATCCTCACTCACATTCCACACTCAATCTCCACTCCCACCCTCAATCCTCACTCCCACATCCCACCCCCATATCCAACTCCAACCTCATTTCCACATCCCACCCCCAGTCCTCACTCCCACATCCAACTCCAATCCTCATTCCCACACCCCACCCCAATCCTCACTCCCACATCAAACCCCAGTCCTGCTCCCACATCCCGCTCCCAATCCTCACTCCCACAACCCAACCCCACTCAGCACTCCCACATCCAACCCCCAATCCTCACATCAACATGCAACCCCAATCCTCGCTCCCACATCCCACACCCACTACTCACTCCCACATCCCACCCAAATCTTCATTCCCATATAACACCCCAGTCCTCATTCTCACACCCAACCCCAATCATCACTCCCACGTCCCACCCCCAATCTCCACTCCCATGTCCCACCCCAACATCCAACTCCAGTCCTCATTCCTACATCCCACCCCAATCTTCACTCCTACATCCAATCCCAGCCCTCATTCCCACATGCTGCTCCCAGTCCTCACTCCCACAACTCAACCCCACTCGTCACTCCCACATCCAACCTCCAATCCTCACTCCCACATCCAACCCCAATCCTCACACCCACATCCAATCCCAGTCCTTGCTCCCACATCCCACACCCACTCCCACATCCCACCCAAATCTTCATTCCCATACCACACCCCCAGTCCTCACTCCCACATACCACCCCAATCTCCACTCCCACATCCCACCCCAATCCTCACACCCACAAACCACCCCAATCTCCACTCCCACATCCTATCCCCAATCTCATTCCCACATCCCACCCCCAAACTCCACTTCCACATCCCACCCCAATACTCACTCCCATGTCCCACCTCCAGTCTCCACTCGCACATCCTACCTCAATCCTCACTTGCACATCTCACCCCAATCTGCAATCCCACATCCCACCCCCAGTCCCCACTCCCATATCCCACTCCAATCCTCACTCCCAAATTCCTCCTCCAGTCTCCTCTCCCACATCCTACCCCAATCATCACTCCCTCATCCCACTCCAATCCTCACTTCCACATACTACCCCAATTCTCAACCCCATAGCCCAGCCACCCCCTTCCCCACTCCCACATTCCACCCCAATCCCGTTTTCAAGTGTCAAATTCCCCTCCTATGTGGGGGGGGTGGTCATCAAATGACCCAGCAGTTGCCACTGTGCTGCCATGAGGGACAGCAAGGTTTGGGAGTGAGCCAGTGCTTCTTGCAGTTTGGTGGCTGTGGTTGCAGAATGCTTCCAGTTCTAGCATATCCTCAATTGTGTGTGGGGGGGGGTTGCTGTGCTCTGTGACTGCAGTGACACCTGTGGCAGGCCAAGCAGCCTCTCCCTGCCATGAGAGAAGCTCTACACCTAAGAGACTGACAGCATGGCTACATGCAGCACCAGAGAGCGGTGGGATGGAGGAGCAAGACAGAAACCGGAGAGAAAAAGCCTCAGGCCATCTTTTTTGTATTCTGTTTTATTGAAGAATTATAAAGGTACATTAAACTGAACAAACATCAACTGGTGGTCAGCAGGTTTTTGCAATTAAATATAAGATGCAAATACTATCTTACATCAATATGCTACATTTCTGGCATTTTAGATCCGACTCTGCACCTTATGCCATCTTAAAGGATGGACATCGGTACACTTTAGTCCCTGCACCGCACATTAATGAAACTGAGCTAGTGGTGTCAAGTTTGAGAGGTCACAGGTGCACCTAAAGAAGGTGAAGTCAGTGAGGAGGGGACAAAAACCAATATGGAAAAAATCCCTCCTTCCGTGTCCCTGCTGCTGCCACAGCCATCCCCAACCCAGATTACCATCAACTAATAGCAAATCACCCCCTACTGTCACATATAACACTTGAGCCAAATGTTTGTTGCCCGCCCAACTGATGCCCCAGCCAGATCTAGTACCGAGGCTTAAAAGGTAAGAAAAAATTATGTATACAGTGGTGCCAGCTAGAATGCAATGCAGTATCCTGTGACACTGCATGACAAAAGGGATTAACTGTCATTGGACATGCCTTGTGTACTGCAGGAACTCTACTGCAGTATGTTATGTGGCAGTTTTGCATTGCACCCTGGCTGGCGCCACTGTATATGTCTGAGTCGATGGATGGGTGGGTGAGTGTGATTCTCTGTTGCACGTGTGTGTGTGTCCACTGCCAACACAACCACAAAAAATACATTGCCAGCCTTGTTGGTGCCGGATAACTCTTTCTTTGTTTAGAGTTGTTCTTTCCCAAGCACCTTTAACTTCTCCAGCTGAAAATAACATCTTGTCAACAACAAAAAAGAATGAAAACAAAAGCTAAGCTAGTTCTGTCTGCATTTCACTGTTACATATAAAACAAACACATATATGATTTTGCACCCTTGATTTCTTCTTGGCATGACACAATGAATCAAACAGATATAATGGGAAAACTCATCTATGTTCTGCAATGCATGTTACGTATCTTTTGAAACAAATGGCACCCAAGAGTGCTGTATATTGATCACAGTTTTGTTGCTCAGGAACAAGAATTTCAATTTCTGTGGCATGATGACTTCACCTTTGTACCTTCATTTTATAACTATGCTGGTCAGGCCCTACCATACCCAGCTCTTTGTCTAACCATCAGAAACAGAGTTTGGTTGTTTCACCGTACTCACCCTTGTTACTAATATCCACTTTTGTTTTACTGTTTAGTTTGTAACACTAAGGATAATGTATGGTCCGCTATCGGTGACAAGCATGTGTTGCCTTCGAGAGGTTGTCACAGTGACCATTTAAACCTCGAGAGCGAATCTTGAGAAGTTGCAGTCATCTTGGCAACCTTGACGTTTTGTTTTGTTGCTGATAGTGGACCATACATTGTCTTTTATAGTATATGGTCCACAAAAAGAACAAAAAAAGAAAGTTGGGATCCTTACATTTAAGGTTTTTTTAGTCACCACCACACTCTTCCTGGTCCAGCTCTCACCACAGTGGCCGGTTCAGGAAGACCCGAGGTTCGCGTAACACTCATGCATGAATGCATTCCATGCTGTTGTGCCATTGATGTGACATACCCACAATGGTATAACAACATCGTGTTATCACATCAAGGGTACAACAACCCTGTAAAACTACAGCTTTTTAGTGATAACAACGTACTACCATACATTATATACTGTTTCAAAGGTGATATATTATTACTAAAGATTGTGACCTGACCTGACCCGCTATCACTGGGGTGACTTATATGCGCTATCAAAACTTTCAAAATAAAAAGTAGAAGGCTGCCCACAAGGCCAAGCAGCAGCGAATCATGATGCCTTGAAGATGACCTGGGTTCGGTGGTGAACCCAAGGCATAATGTCAGGCGACAGGCCAGGCGGAGACAGCCCCACCCAGCAGTGTGTCTTGGCCATTTGCTGGCAGGTTCTGCCACCACAACTCCCATAGCTGGGCCAGGAAGCTTTTCCCTGCCACAGAAGGAAGCTGTGTGTGCGTGTATGTGCGTACGTGTGTGTGTGTGCGCGTGAGGCTGACAGAATCATCGCAAACCTGGTAGCCATCTATATGACAGCTGTGAACCCCTCTGCCTAATCTGGATATATCACAGCGAACAGAGTATATCCCTGTGGGAACAAGAGCTGCCAACTGAGGGAAAATATATCTGGAAAAATTTAATAAAAAGTAAAACAATTACATTTGTAACATGGCACAAATATGAAGAGTCGAGGGAGGAAAGGTGATAGGTCTAACAGGGTCAGGTGTCCTAAGAGCAACACGACATTATGGCACGATAATGCCGTGTTGGTTTAGAACGCTTAGACTAATAATGCCCTGTTCAGAGTGTGAACGCACTCACGGAAGTAGGGAAGCAGTGAATGTCTTAGAAATATGTCTACCAATAGGTGGCGCGAGTAACACAGCCGGTAAGGGTATTGGCAGGAGAAAAGTGGGACAGCAGAAATCGCTGTGTCGGTGCGGGCACCGTAGAATACGGGAAAGAGGAGACAACTGGGAAGTGTGCAGTGTTGGAGGTAGTGAGCGACTGAGGGCATATAGTAGAAGTCACCGAGGGATGGAAAAGACCACATGAGAGCAGAGGTGAGTAAGACATCACGGTAGCGAGACGCGAAGCTGTGAACAGTTCAGAAAGCGCCACCTGTAGGTCGGACGTATGACGGAGAGGTGAGGGACAATTAGGTGCGTGGGCAAGTGTCTGAAAAGGGAAACAGTGGACAGAGTAATGGATGGGAAAACACAAGCGTAGAAGGAGAAACCGCGCGTCCAGAATGGTGCGAGGCACAGAATGGTAGTGGTAGCAGATGTGATGGCTAACAGAAGGCGTGTGGATAAATGCATGAAGACGGAAATGGAGGAGAACTGCCGTGCTCCTTTGAAAGCGCCACCTGTTGGTGATAATGGACACCTGAACAGAGAAACGGAGAACACAATTGTTAGGTTTGGGAGACTATCAAGGTATGCACAGACATATTGCCCAGCATGCACTACAGCAGGCATGAAGAAAACAAACGAGGGTACACAACTGGAGTAGGCAGCACAAGCACGAAAATCGCAGGTGCAAACAGAGCTGCATGCGAATAGTGAAACACAGATTCGAGTTCAAACAGTAAAAAAAAGTAGTCACCACTATATTACTCGAGGTGTGGTGATCAACGTGCATGCGCATGGAAGCAGCAGCAGAAAGGCAGGAAAAGTAAGAAGCAATATACCATAATTGGAATCGCTACATAAGTGTTTTGGGTGATTACTGTTACACAGCACAGAAAAGACCATCTGAGAAGTAGTGCAGTCGCAGGTGCCATGTTACAAGAGCATTGATCCCCAATGAAGGTGGCATCTAATGGGGATATCGATGGTTACCGCTAGATGCACTGCCCGCCTCGCATGCCAACGGTCCCAACCATGCATTAACTCCCCATTAGATGCCACCTTCATCGGGGATTAATGCTTACATATTTGTGATGCTTGGCCAGTTGGTTATGATTGTTCTATGATATCTGTAATACAGAATGTGGTATGTGAGTGTCTCACATGAGACATTGTGCGCTATGGGTGCCCCCCCCCAGGGTCAGTGAAGTGACAGGTGACCTGAAAACCAGGAGATAATGAAAAGACTAGAGAGACTTAATTAAGGGTCTCCTGTTTTTTCTGTTGTGATTAGAACTGACCCAGCTGCCAGGATATAGGGCTGGTAAACTTTTATGACCTCCTGTTTTTGAAACTGGGAAACTAAAATATACATTTTATGACTTCAGATAAGCTGATTCCTGTAAAGCTATATTGCTCGTAGGTGAGGGATTGCAGGGTTGTAAATCTACAAAGGAACCACACAAGATCAAAGGAAAGGCTTGATTAAATACTGTCATAATTTGGGAAATTAGTTTTTACTGAAGTCACAGTATTTAAAATATCTCCTGACAGGAAGATCATTGTTTGTATATTTTTTATATTCTAAAAGGAGGCGCTAGATGACATCATAGCAGGGGTGTGTGAGAGAGACACACAGTTTAAACTAAGACTTGTGCCAGATCTTTGTGATATTTCTTTTTGGATTCTTAAGAAACAAGATCTAACTATAAGCATTATAGAGGTAATACATCAGCTAGAAAAAGTCTAACTGTATGTTGGTAGGAGTTTGTCTGTAGTTTTCTTTGCTTTTCTTTTAAGTGATTGTATGCTTTGTGATACAGTGTTCTGTGTTTACATTTTACATATTTTTATCCATTTTAGTAAAAATCTTATTTTGAAAGACTGTCTGGGTGTGTCTTCGAAGTTCTTTTTACATGTGGCATATAGAGGGTTAAGACTGACAAAAACTGTTCAGAGCTTGATGGTGTTACTAAACTGGGAAAAGGTAAGAATATACTTAAGGTCTTTTATAGAGTTTTAAGGGTTCATTTTGGATACCTGGTTAGGTGCCCTTAGGCGAAAGATATCTGGCATTCCCCGAAGAGCAGATTATCTGAGCCTGTGCATTTGGGAATGCTAGCATAAGGTTCACAGTTTCAATCCCCCCAGAACTTGAGACCAAAGGTGATTCGGACCCACAAGCAGACAGGAGGGTTACCCTGTCTGTTACCTGTTCACATTACTGCACTCGGAGGTTGGCACTGTGGGAGCAGAAGGCCTGACCTGCTGAGTGTGTTTGTGACAATATTTACTTACTTACCTTTTTGGCCAGGAAAAGCACAGTGAGTTGATGCTCATTTCCATATGCAGTGGAGGAGGGGAGAAGTAGGGGGATAAAATACAATATAGCCCCTCTCTCTAGCATCTTGGGGTATGAGTGGATGTTGCAAATAGGGAGGAGAGCACACACAGTTATTGTTCCACTTACTTGCCCTCTGAGTTTTGGTGACCTCCGGGTACCCAGAAATAGCTTAGATTATCATTTTCTCCACAAGCTTTCTTGACAGATTAAACACTAGTACCCATGGAGACTTATTCCCCACAAAATTTATGTAGCTCCCTCCTCAGGAGGGTGGCTTACCTGGATGATGTTGTTGCCACCCCTAAACTGCCTTACAGTTTTCCGCACTCACTCCAGCCCCAGGACAGAAGCTGGAAAGCGATCCGGAGGAGCAGTCAGCAAAGAGGATTGCCATATTTGCACACCACAGTGCGCACACATCTGAGCAGCAGCCTGCTCGAACATGCAAGCTGTTTGCCAGCTCAGATGTTTCGGTGCTAGAGGCACCCACCAGCCAGTAGTACCCTAAGAGCCACATCAGTGGCCACCACAGCACCTCCCCTAGTGTGCTCTGATCCTAGGGTCATCACTAGGCATCAGGGGGCATAGAGGCACTGGGGTGAGAGGAAGGAGGAGCGAGACATTTGGTGAGCTGCGCCTTTAAAAGTGAGCAACTCCCTGTCACACAGAGTCAGCCAGCCTTGCGGGGGGGGGGGGAGTAGAGAATAGAGCTCCTGACTGGGAGCACACGAGTCATACCCACTCCACACCACCACCAGATAATGGCCCGGGGGTGGGGCTGCAACTAATCCTGGGGGCTAACACACAAAAGGGCAGACTTTATAAAATAAAAAATAAAGACGTTGGAGCACAGGGCTCCATTCATGTGGGAGGGCTGTCATCTTTGTGACCTTTCGCCCTGAAAGCAGCCAGTCAGACAGCAGCCAGGCAAAGTTATGTGTTGTGGGAGGATGATGCATCAGGTTCCTCCCAAATGGACTGGAAGGCTTTTTGAGCCAATCAGAGGGCAGGACAGGACAGAATGACTCACAGACAACCCTGTCTGCCCAATGAGAGAAGAAATGTAGGGGAAGGAGATTGGTGGGCTTTGGAGGAGCAGGAGCAGTCTGGGAGAGATTGAGAAGGGTGCAGACCTCTGAGAGCTCAGCCCTCGACTCTCCCGTCTCCTCTGACCTCCGCCAGAGGCATGCAATGATGTAGTGCATGCAACGTGCGAACATCCGGCACACCTCCCTGCTGCTAAAGAGAGTCAAAGGCCTAGCCAGGCTAATAATTCTTGCAATCCCTCCCCAGGGTTTACATCTCTTGCTGCCTGTGAACTTTCCCTGGGTTTACCAAAGTGACAGACTGTTCCCGAGAGCCTTGTGTGGAAGAAACTGTGGAACATGTGAGCTAGAGCGGCACTGTTGCATCACAAGATTCTAAGCTGCTCTGTGTGGATAGAGATACCTGCACTCCTTCCTAACCTTCTTCAGAGCCAGGTAAAGGGCCAGCTAGCTTTTACCTAGCGGGGTGGATTAGGGAACAGGGAGTCACAGGAACGTGCCTGAGTATGGATGTACTTTCGATCCACTGGGGAGCCAGATCGAGGGGTCACTCCTGTGAACTGGGCTCCTTGGAAACCAGGAAGCCACTGCATAGTGCTCCTGCTTCATGTTGGTAAGCCAGAAAGACTGTTTCCTGAGAAGTGGAGGTGAGAGGGCTGTTACCAGAAGCGTTAACCAGAAGGGCTCAGCTGTTGTCACCTGCTTGAAAGAATCCAAGGTCAGAACACAGGAGAGGGACGGGACTATTTTTCAACAAATAGAGGTAAATATCTCTTCCCTTTCTTCTCTTTTTCCTGTGCTTTGCTTTTTTAGAAATGGGTCCAGCTGGCTTATATGGGAACCCCCCCGTTCATTGAAAAGAAGGACTTGATAGCTGTATAATCTCTGTACTACAATAATGGGGGAGGTTCAATTAATTACCCAAGTATAGCTGACAAAATCTTCGTTTTTCTTTAATTATCATGAGACAAGAGCATTCCTTTACCCAGATAATTATTTGCTGTCTTGTAAAGCTGCTGTATTCATGATGATATGGTATATGTAAACTCCATGTGCCGAATGAAAATACAAATAAAGAGTTTAAAAAAAAAACAAAGAATCCAAGGTCTCTGAATGGCTATCCTGATCCAGTGTGTTGCTCCCTGCATCTTCTGAATGGCTATCCTGATCCAGTGTGTTGCTCCCTGCATCTTCTGAATGGCTATCCTGATCCAGTGTGTTGCTCCCTGCATCTTCTGAATGGCTATCCTGATCCAGTGTGTTGCTCCTGCATCTTCTGAATGGCTATCCTGATCCAGTGTGTTGCTCCCTGCATCTTCTGAATGGCTATCCTGGGCCAGTGTGTTGCTCCCTGCATCTTCTGAATGGCTATCCTGGGCCAGTGTGTTGCTCCCTGCATCTTCTGAATGGCTATCCTGGGCCAGTGTGTTGCTCCCTGCATCTTCTGAATGGCTATCCTGATCCAGTGTGTTGCTCCCTGCATCTTCTGAATGGCTATCCTGGGCCAGTGTGTTGCTCCCTGCATCTTCTGAATGGCTATCCTGATCCAGTGTGTTGCTCCCTGCATCTTCTGAATGGCTATCCTGATCCAGTGTGTTGCTCCCTGCATCTTCTGAATGGCTATCCTGATCCAGTGTGTTGCTCCCTGCATCTTCTGCATGGCTATCCTGGGCCAGTGTGTTGCTCCCTGCATCTTCTGAATGGCTATCCTGATCCAGTGTGTTGCTCCCTGCATCTTCTGAATGGCTATCCTGGGCCAGTGTGTTGCTCCCTGCATCTTCTGAATGGCTATCCTGATCCAGTGTGTTGCTCCCTGCATCTTCTGAATGGCTATCCTGATCCAGTGTGTTGCTCCCTGCATCTTCTGCATGGCTATCCTGGGCCAGTGTGTTGCTCCCTGCATCTTCTGAATGGCTATCCTGATCCAGTGTGTTGCTCCCTGCATCTTCTGAATGGCTATCCTGGGCCAGTGTGTTGCTCCCTGCATCTTCTGAATGGCTATCCTGATCCAGTGTGTTGCTCCCTGCATCTTCTGAATGGCTATCCTGGGCCAGTGTGTTGCTCCCTGCATCTTCTGAATGGCTATCCTGGGCCAGTGTGCTGCTGCTTACATCTTCTGAATTGCTCTCCTGCCCGAGTGCTGATCCCAATGCCAGACATTCTTTGGAATCCATGGGTCACGTGAGTGCTGACATGGCTGGCTGAGTTCTTTCCAATTTTCCCATTGGATTACAATTATTGCCATTTGATGGTTGGTGGTTCCACTTTGATTTCAAATTCTAAATGTTGTGCTAGCACACTGTGGCCTGTTGGTGGTGGTGGCAGAGTGTAAAGTTTAATATTGTACTGGTACTGATAGTTTTATCATTAGCACTGGATAAAAGTTACCACACCCTGTGTAAAATAACCACCTTCTGTGCCCCTTGCTTGGGCGGGTGTGTATATGCTGTGTAGGGTTGAGTGGGTTGTAGTGACCCACAGCACAGTGGGGTTTTAGGGGAATTGCCTGAGGGTGCTTGTGCATACAGGATCTTGTTACTGTCTAACCCCTGCTCTGTCCACAATCTCTGGGTTTGTGTGCCAAAATAAAGCAGTTTCATTTGTTGAATTCTATCACTGTGTGGGTATTCAATTTGTACATCCTGACTGAATTATTGTTTGGTAAAGGTAACAGCTGTTGGTGGTCCCTAGGTGGTGGTCTTGTCCAGTGTAGGGAGATGGGTAGGTACTGCATCCCAGAGGACACTACTGCACACAATGTCTGGCCCACTTATTCTCTCTGGGTGGAGGCACCATGCTATTTACTAATTTGGGACGAACCCCCCCACTACAGGAGAACAAACAAACCCCACCTCCTCGACCAGGTGTGCCACCTTACAGTCACCAGGCAGGGGTGTGAACCCAGTTGCCATGCCAACCAAGAGGGTCACATTTAATTGGCTTGGAAATGCATACACTCCTTGGGGGTCTGCGAGTGCCATTAGTGATGCCTCCCACTCTCCCCCAAGATTTGACCCCAGAGAGTCCAGGTCCACATTAATACTTCTTAAAGGGAAATGTCCATTTGCAAATGCCCTGCACCATGTGCAGCCTCTAATTAGGCTTTCTGGCAAAAATAAAACTGGTACCGTCTGGCATGTTTTAATATTTTAAGTTTATCTGTTTGATTCTGCCATCCCTCCTGCCAGCATTTTGTGACAAGCACCACTCAGGGTGCATCCTAGAACTTCCCATGGCTGGTGTCAGAGCCATGGATCAGTCACAGGAGAGTGTATAGGTTTTATCAATATATGGAGCTATTATTAGATCCGGTTTGGTCACTCACATTCCCCATATCACACCAAAACCAAGCAGACAGTCTATACTTGGTTTTGGTGTGACCCAGGGAATGTGAGTAACCAAACCGGAGCTAATAATAGCTCCATACATTGATAAAACCTATACACTGTCCTGTGGCTGATCCCCAGCTCTGAAGTCGGCCATGGGAGGTCCTGGGATGCACCCTGAGCAGCACTTGTCACAAAATGACAGCAGAAGGGACAGCAGGATCAACCAGATAAACTTAAAATACTCAAACATGCCAGAAGGTACCAGTTTTATTGTAGGCAGAAAGCCTAATCGGGGACTGCCCAACACTACGGTGTGGGACGTTTGCAAGTGGATGTTTCCCTTTAAGGCTTCATCCCCACATGAGGGTATCATAAAGAGGCGGACACTCCCTTGGGGTCTGAGGCAGCCACAGGTGCTGCTTCCCACCCTCTCAAAAGGCTTGTCTCCTATGGACAGAAGGTCCCAGACTAAACTGATGCTACAGGGCATACTTTCAAACCTTTCTGCCTAGTGCAGGGATGGAGGGCACCGCTGGGTGCCCTGTGCAGTCCTGATATTAAACAGCTCTATATCACCTCCATTTCTCTATCTGCACATTGCTGTTTGATCTTCAGAGGTCTCCTCTTCTCTCAGCCTCTGAAACATTAAATTCCTAGGAGATTCTACCCCGCAGCAGTCCTCCATGCCCACAGCATCCACCACGATACCAGCAAGATGGTTCTGGGCCTTCCACACAGAAACAGAAGTTCAGCACAGGAAGTAGGAATACATGCCTGGCAATATACCTCCCCAGACTGAGGGAATTTCCTGCAGGTCTCTCAACTACAGTTAGCCGACTCCTCCCCTCAGAGGGCTGGAGCAGGCCAGCTGGCTCAGCCCACTGAGACACCAGGGGATTAACCATTTAGCAGTTTCTAGCAGATCTAGTAGTCCTACATAAGGAGCAGAGCTCCTTATAGGGGCTACACAATATACTAGAAATAAGACTACAGGAATGGAGCAATAACATTACTAACAAGAAAGTCAAAATATGCCATGTTAAAACAAGCAGTACTGCAGTAGCTGCAAAACACAACTAGGCAGCTAGGGTGGGGCAGAGGTTAGGCAGGGGCATAGAGACAGGTGCAGGACAGCTTAGGGCAGGGGACAAGACCAAGGAACGACAGAAGTGAAGGGCAGGGCTAGGGACAGGAGCAGGAGTGAGCCATGAAGTCACAGAGTATGATGTTTAGGGTGAAAGGATACCAACTTGATTGTGTCCACATTGTTACTTTTGCATTTATATCCTCATAGATGTTTTAAGTACGCCCATGTACACATAAACCTGGTGTTCACTCATGTATTTTGTAGCTTACTATTATTGTGTTTACTCCTGGTTTATTACCTGTTAATTCTCCTCAGTGTCCACCCCCAACCCCGTCGCACCTGGAAACAAGACTACTGGTCTCTGCTCGATTATCTGGTAAAATATGTTTTAAACAAACTAAATGTAAGAGACTCCTGCCTTCAAGATATGATATAAAAAAGATATGACAGAACGGTTTAAGGAGAGGGGATATGGCCAGGGCATCATTCAGAGAGCAAGAGAATCAGTTGATGGCATGCCTAGAGAACAATTATTAACATACAGGAAGAGACAAAATGAGAGATGACACCTTGAATTTTATTATTACTTATGGTCCCTTATCAAAAAAAGTTAGGAAAATCATTACTAAAAACTGGAATATCCTTACAGCTGAATCGTTATTGGACTCAGAAACCAAAGAACCCCCCAGAATGGTCTACAAAAGAAGCAGAAATGTGGGTAACCTCTTGGTACACTCATTACAACCATTGGCTAGCAAGCAGACTACTTGGATGCCCCCTCTGCCAAGGGGTTATTCCTTGTGTGGTAGGTGCAAATTTTACTACAAAAGAACCCCAGAGCAAATGCCCTGAGGCATGGGTTATCCCAAAGGATATTGGCCTCACAGCCAAATTTTAAAGAAAACACTATTGCACATACCCCAATAATGCAAAGCATCATTGGAAACATATGCAAATTCCCATGAAAGACTTTGGACTGACTCAAATCTGAGCAGAATTGCATGGTGCCGCAAGGCCTCACAGTGCAAAGGCTAAGAACAGCAGACACATACATGTGTTTCATTCTCATTTGGACTCATCAGTATGCCATATCTGTGTCTTAGCCCAGGGAGATAGAGCCAGCCACCCTTTAAGGGGGATGTTATTTGTTTGGGTCATGGGGACCCCAAAATAGAGAAGGAAAAGAATTACAAAATAACCCCAGAGCAAATACCCTGAGGCATGGGTTATCCCAGAGGATAGTGACCGTATAGACAAATTTTAAAGAAAACACAATTGCACATACCCCAATAATGCAAAGCATCATGGGAAACATATGCAAATCCCCATGAGAGAATTTGGACTGTCTCAACTTTAAGCAGAATTGCATGGTGCCGGAAGGCCTCATAGTGTAATCATCAAAGGCTAAGAACATCAGACACATACACGTGTTTCGTCCTCATTTGGACTCATAAGTGTGCCAGGCACCCCTTGAGGGGGATGTTATTTGTTTGGGCCAATTTTGGTGCACATTTTGTAGTGTCATTGAGAAAAAGACACAGTTTTCTAGCACTAACAGTGATAGGTTATTTGAAATTAGGGAAACAAGTTGCACTATCACAGGGGTTGTATGCCTCGCTACATGCACATGCCGAGCTTTTTATGTTGGTAAGACATCTTGTAAGCTTAAGGAGAGAGTGGGTAGACACCTTAGTGACCTTCAGTGCAAAGTTGAAAAAAATGCTTTGCATAAACATGTTAGAGATCATCATCATAATGATCATTCTTTCACTTTTCTAGGGACAGAAAAGGTTAGTATTGGTCCAAGAGGGGGTGACTTGGAAAATAAATTGCTCAGAAAGGAATCTTTCTGGATTTACGACTTAGGTGCCCTTGATTATCTAGGCTTTAACGATGCCTTTGAACTATTACCTTTCCTAAAAGGAAAATAACCAAACTGTATTATTGATCTGTTTACCTTTGCTTGTGTAATTGCTACATGTTTATAGTTTAGATGCATTTGAATTTGTATGCCATATTTACTGATATTATATCCTAGGTTCCATCAGAAGACACTTGGGTTTTGTGCCTTGAATGTTTTGCTTTTGTTGTAGCTTTATCTAAGTTGTGGGAGGAATCTTTTTCACGCCTAATGAAATGAATATAGCCAACTGACATTAGCAATCTTTACAATAAAAATAGCATTTGTTCATATTTTTGGCCATTTGATTTGCTTATTAGCTGATTATACAATTATTATAAATTACTTATTTTTGTTAATAAATGTTATTAACAAATTAGCTATAACTAGCAGCGCATTTTTTGGCCATTCTTTTGGATTAATGTCATTTTGCTTTTATTCACTCCTTTTTACTTTGTACTTAAGCACTTGTATTGTGCATTGCACTATAACCTTAGCACTGTCACTTTAAAAATTAAAGTACTTAACAGGGAGTGTAACTTACAAGTAGGACACACCCCTGAGGAGGCGGCACGCACGAAACCGACACTGTTTTTGTTCCTTGTGGTAGTTCTTGTTGATTCTTCCTGGACTTGGTTTTATATAATAACATTTCGTATTTCATTTTGGAATCTTGGTGACGGTGCCATCTTTTTTTGCCTTGCCCTGCCTCCAAGGGAGGGAAGAAAGAGCACTGAGTCTCTGGAGCAGTGCTATGTATGGGGTGGGCAGTGAAGAGTCAAGAGGCAGAAGGAATGATAGGGGGGTCCAGTCAGGAAGGGAGAACACAGAGGCTGTGCTTTAAACCATATCCCCATAATCAAACATCATGAGGATCATGTTAAGAACAATATTCTGAGATCCAGGGAGGGGAATACAAGGCTTTTCTGTATATGGAAATTACAAATCACAGAAGGTGTGGCATCCAATGAGGCCTGCACCAGCAATGTGATTAAAAGGCATGTCTGATACAGGACAGAGAATGAGGTGGATGCAGTCTCAGTGTCACACTGGCATTCAAATGATGACTTTGTTCAGAATCCAGGAAGTAAACAAAGTGTGGAATAAGGGACTGCTCCTTCACAGCCCATATCCCTGCCCTCAAAAAATGGTGGTGGCCAGCAATTAAAGATGTCATTAGCCGAACTGGGCTGGAAATGAATGGCAGGCCATCCTGTTTTAAAAGGGGAATACCATTTCCATTATGCACATCTGTACACTGTTTCACCACTCTGCAGTTTTACTGATTTTTTTACAACTTAGCTTTATTCAAGAAAGAGGTTTGGCAGTTAAATACTAATCCAGCTTGCAATACAAATATCTTATAACCCATACTACAAAGAGACTCAGAGGGTTGTATCAATTTTGCATAAAGATATCTTCAAATGCAGTTTCACTTTTAACAATCATTTTGTGCCATTTCTAGAGGCACATTAAATGCCGAATTTCAGGTAGAATACCAAAGTTAGAGTCTGGGGTTTTCACTTCCCGCACTGTGTTTCTGGTGGAATTTCTATCCCCAAATGTTTACAGGACTGTTTGTTGACCTTAATCTCATTTACAGCAGAAGTGGTCAGAGGTCGTTCCATAATCTTGCACCACTTCTTGTTTTCAACTCAATTTACTATAGTAAAATGCATGGCATCTTAATAACTCCTACCGTGAAACAGATTTTTATCCCTGTTCAGGCGATGAAATGTTTTAATACTATAAGAATGGAACAGGTGCAACCTAAAATATTCTATTTCTGTGTGTTGGCAGTATGATATTCACTGAGGCTCCCCAATGGCTTGTTAATTGGGTCCAGTATAGTCTTCTTTGACCTGCACAGATGTCTGCTGGGACTGGAGCATAGCCTGGCTGACTGAGAGGGTTAGAAAAAAACAGGGACCCCCTTCTGCATAAACAGCATGTTAAAAGCAAGTAATCATCTTGAAATATTTACAAAGATAGCAGCTGCACTGTAGTGCAGTGATTCTTCACCTCCGCCATGCCAGTGACCCATGTTCAGGACTCCAGTCAGAGACATCAGGAACTGACCTGCTGAAGCTGGGAGGGATCACATGGATGCCTCCTGCCTTGGAGGGGGAGGGGGCTTCTTCTACTGTACAGTTACCCCCTGGAGAGAGGCCCTGCGGGAAATATTAAGGCCCCCTCCCCCCCCCAAGGTAGCCTAACCTCAACACGTAACTGCTTATTTGGCACACAACACAGCGGGATCACACACTAAGGACAGGACTGGCAGGGGTGTTTTGTAGGGGGTTCTCCTTGGGTTTTCTGCGGTCCTGATTGGTATAAGGCTGACCCCTTAACAAGGACATCTGACCCTAGTGGGAAGGACTGTGGGAGAACTTTAGGGGAAAGCACCACCCAGTCGTTCATGACAAATGAAACTAAGCTACAGCAGGACCTTGCCAACATGGGGCTCACTCTTTCCCAGCTCTTCCTCATGGACCCACCTGCTAAGTCTCATGTGCTTCCAACTTGGGGAAACCAGGGTCCTACTCATGAGTGGAAGGTTACAGGTTACAGGTGATGGATCCAAAGATATTGAGCAGTGGCTGGCTGTGGAACAGACAGTCAGAGTGTACCTGCATGCGGGATACAGGCTTGGCTAGGTGGAAGGATGACCTGTAAACTGGACAGAGAAAATCAGGAGGAACAATAGAAAGCATATACATGAAAAACAAAGAAATACTTACAAAGGGATGGTCCTTCCTCCACGCTTTCCTCTCTTGTGCCAGTCTACTCAAAGCGATACCGGACATTGCTGAACATCAATGCGGTCCTGCAGAGAAAATACAACACATCTTGTACATTCATGTGAGGCAAACACTGGGTTCTCCAGTCAAGAAAGTTTACAATTTCAAATGCAATGCTTCTAAAATTTGGGGCCGGTTTAAAGTACTGAATCCTTTTTTCCAAGCTTTCCCCAGAGCATTGCAAACTGAGCAACAACCTCAAAGGTCCATTCCTTGTCATCAGCTTTTCAGCACACATAGTCAGGACAAACGCAGCAACGGAGCAAACTAAGCTGACCCACACCACTAGACCCATAGCCAAAACCAACAGGGCATCATTGTCAGGGTTCACTATTCCCTCCGGAAAAAAAGTGTGATGGTGGTGGTGTTAGTAATGAGGAAAGAACCTACACTTGGAACCCCCATGAGGTAGGGGTGTGTGTGTGTATGTGTGTGTATACCTCAATTAAATGACACGGTAATTGTATAAAAAACAGAAATGCTCACATGGGGGGGGTCTATGCACTATCGTGCGGATTGCCTAGGTGCGTAGGCAATCGTAGGTGACAGTGTCACACAGCAGGGGTCCCATGGACTCCTACATGCATGCAGAGAAGGAAGGTGCATCCCTTTTGCACTGGCTCCCCCAGCCAGTCACACAGCTATGTGCACAACTGGTCTGGGGGTGTGTCTGGAAGGGTGCCCACACTCCCTGCCATTTATGAAGGCATGGAGTGCCAAGTGAGGCAGATGCAGGATACACAGGCAGGGACCCTGCCATATCTGTTACATGCCCCCAAGATTTTGACCACTGGCTGTAGTGGACACAATCCCCTTTGCCCATATACATTCAATAAGTTTCAATATGTCCCTCCCATGCCTTCCAACAATCCTCTGCTCATGCGAAGTAAGGGATCCACTCCAGGACCCAGGACGGGTATCCAACTGGATGTCCACCCGAGTCCCTCGATCCGCCCCTGTGCAGCAATACGCAGGGGGAAGGACAGTGAGGCCATGGACAGGCGCCGAGGAGGCAAGAGGTAGTACATACCACGCACGTTGTGCCTGTCTGCTTGTGTGGAGCTACATGGGCTGGTTACATACGATCCATGTGTACCCAGCCACACAATAGTTCATGCACCATTAGCTTGGATAGTACGCTATTCACTAAGTTTTTAATTGCAAGGAGACTCATGTTCTCCAGACATCTTGCTCATTGAGGAACAGTGACATTCTGTGGCCAGACTCCTGATACATGCCCAGTATTCCTTGGAAATGTTTGTCATTCGAGAGGTTTCACTAACTCTCCCTACTGAAACAAGACCATCAGCCAGCATGGTTGGGCCAAGGGGGAGTGGCTTTCTAAAGGTGCGAATAGTAGGAGAAGGGTAGTAGTTATTGGGGACTCACCAGTTACAAGGACGAAAAAGGTGGTTTTCTCCTTTTGACCTGAAGTGAGAACAGTGTACTGCTACCCTGGAGTGACATCAGATAGGATTATTTCCAGGGCAAGGGAGCTTACCGGGGGTACAGGGAAGCCAGATGTGGTCATACACCTAGGGTCCAACGAGCTGGCCTGCTACAGAGTAGACAGGGTCTAGGCCAGTTTCCGTTTGTTGGGTAGAAAGCTAAAGGAAATTGCAGAACCCAAAACATTTTCTGAGGTCCTACTGGTGCCAAGTGATTGTGAAAGCAGACAGTTCAAGATCCACATTTTAACATATGGCTAAACAGAGTGGTACAGGGAGGGGGACTTCAAAGGATAAGGGGCCGTTCATAGAAGATGTTCAAAATCTGAACAGTGGACTAGGCTTTTAAACTCTATAGGGGGAAGGCAGTGATAGGCACACCATGCTGACATACAGAGGTGGTGCTTGGCATTATGCTCTCCATTATGAAATGGTATCTGGGGACCAAAACAGGGATAGACAGAAGAAGTGGGGAGACAGGAGAACAGCAGCATTGGGGGGAAGGAAATCAGAAGACAACTTAAGAAAGAGATTCTGTGTGAACTCCAGGAGCCTAGCCAACAAAATGGAGGAATTGCAGGCATTAGTGGCTGTGTATAATCAAGATATTCTGGCTATTTCCAAGACCTGGGCAAGACACACTGCTGGGATCTTACTATACCAGGCTATGCCCTATTTAGGAGGGACAGAGGGATAGCTAAGAGAGGAGGTGTAGCAGTGTACATAAAGAACTGACTCCATCTAAGAAGTGGAAGACAGAAATAGAGTTGGGAAAGGACATAGAGAACCTCAATGGAGGTAGGCGTGGTGTATGCCTAAGGATTGGAGCAGTCTACAGGCACCCTGTCAGGCAGGAGAGGCTGATCAACTGCTCTTACAGGAGAACAGGAAAGCAACAGAGTCAGGGGCAATGGACATTATGGGAAATTTCAGTGTCACTTACATAGATTGGGCAAGGCAAAGCAAGAAGCATGAAAAGTCAAGGGTTTGTCAAGGTCTTCCAGGACTGCTTTCTTCAACAGTGGGTGCAAGATGCAACAAAGGGGAGTGCTCCCTGGACTTTGTACTGTCCCCCCAGTACATTATAGGTAACCTAACAGTAAAGGACCCCCTGGGAACAGCTGATCACAACACAGTGTGTTTTGTATTACTCTCAGGACCCAACAATCCTCCTTAAGAGTGTCGTTTCCATATTTTAGGAGGCGGACATTCATAGGATTAGTGAAATTCTCCAAGACAGACTGAAAGGGCTGAAACAGGCAGAGAGCGTAACGGGAAATGCTCAGCTAACCTTCAAGAGGGAGGTACTGGGGGTAACTAAAAAATGTGTAAGGGCTGATCCAGTGGAGTGGAGTGGAGTGGAGGACTGAGGCATCACACCTTACCTCCTGCCACATCGGTGACCTATGTTCGATGGTGAATGTGGGTTGCTGGGTGTTGGCCGGAGAGGGAGAGGATCAAGCATCCGGAGGACAGCTCTCTTCTCCTGGGGAGGGTATGTTGGCAGTCCCACCGAATGACTGGCCCAGGTGGAGGTCTTAGGGCAGAACACATAGGGGACACCACTGAAGGGAGGGTGCTGCGGGACTCTGCAGCATGTACACACCTCCACGTGTGAGTGCTGACATACGCGCCCCAGCAACTTGAGGAAAAAAATGAAAATTCGGAGGCTGGCAGGCAACATGAAGTCCTGACCACACTCCCAACCCAAGGCTACCCAGGGAATCTGGATGTGAGTCACCGGGGAGAAGGTGGCCCTTCCCTCCCTGGCCCTGCTATGGGGGGACATCTGTGGGGGACTCACTGGAGATGGGCTTGGCTCAGGAGAGAGCCCACGGTTTGGGGTAGATGGAGCCCTCTCGAAGAGAAAGCCAAAGCCACCTGCCAGCCGACCCGCGAGAGAAAAAGCTTAATAAAAAAAAAATGTGTAAGGCACGTTAACAAGGGCATGTAACACAGAAGGCCAATCTGGTTCACTAAAGAGGTAAAAGGGGGGTTAAACAGAAAAAAAGGTCTTTTAAAAAATGTATGAATGACCAATGGAAGACAGCAGGAAGGAGAAAGTGGATTAGCTTAGAATAGCAACAAAATGAGAGACCAGTGCTAACATGGAACTGAAAATAGCAGATGGGGTAAAGGAGCAAGTATTCTTTAGGTACAAAAGGGAAAAAGGAAGACTAGGGAGAGCATCAAGAGGATGAATAAGGATAGCACAAATGTTGAAGACAATTCAGGGAAGGCTAACATCCTCAACTATTAGTTTAGTGTTCACAAAGGAAAGAAGGGGCCATTGCCTGACATTGGAGTGCAGTTTAAGGGCACCCAGGGCAGAGACTGGAGATCAGACTAGGATCTGCAGCTTATCCGTTAGGTAGGGAAATGGGCAGACTAGGTGGGCCAAGCGGTCCTTATCTGCCATCAGATTCTGTGTTTCTGTCAGGGACATCAGAGATGATTTTGGTACAACTGAAACTGGAATAGGGGAAAAAAGGTGAGGATTGGAGTGGTAATACAGTCAGACTGTCAAACCAGAAGGTGGATGAGGACAGGGCACTGGAGAGGAGATCAAGAAGACATCAGATACAGGGGAAGTGGTGTTGGTGGGAAACCTAAATATGCCAGATGTATCTTGGAAATCCCGGCAGCTAGAACTGCAAAATGTGATACAGGGCTGGTTTTCTGAGCAATGAGTCAGGAAAGTGACTAAAGAGGGGGTCATCCGTTATCATGTTCTGGCAAACACTGATATAGTAAGAGACATAGACAAAAGGGAACCACTGGGGTCCAGAGACCACAATACAGTGTGGTTCAACATAAGCACAGGAACACATCCCTTCAGTTCAAAATCTGTGGTCCTGGACTTCAGAAGGGCGGACTTCGGCAATATGGGGGAAATGCTAAAAAATAAGCTTGTAGAGGACGTGGGCGCAGAAGGGGTAGAAACCAAATGGAATGTCATAAAGAGGGGTGTAACAGAAATGATGACGTCATGCATGCATGCAAAAAAAAAAAAAAAGAAACCACTGTGGTTCACAAGGGAGGTGGGAGAGACTAAGAAGTCGGGCTTCAGAAAATACAGAAACAGCCAGGAGCAGGGAGGAGTATCTAAGCAAGAAGGATGTCAGCAAGGCTATGAGGGGGAAACGTCTGACGTAGAGCTGAGAATAGCAGAGGGATGAAACATTCTTTTGCTCCATATGCAAGAAACACAAAAGAGGGAACTGTCAAGCTGAAGATTGGGAATGGATGGAAGGAGGATAAAGGTAAGGCAGACATACTGAATCAGTTTTTCTGGTCAGTACACACAGTAAAGGATAAAAGGTCATTACCAGACTGCGAAGTCATGGCATGGGGAAGAAGAGGGGGTGTCAGTGATGATTCAATCCAGTGCCAGGGTGCTGGAGAGACTGAATGCACTGATGATGGACAAGTCCAGTGGCTTGGATGGACTGCACCCCCGAGTACTGAAAGAGATGGGAGAGGGGTCCTAGCTGCACCACTGACTGAGCTCTTTTAACAGCTCACTGGACATGGGGGTGGTACTGAAGGACTGGAGGATGGCAAATGAAGTTTCCTTGCACAATACCAGAAGCAGGGATGAACCTGGGAACTACAGGCTAGTCAGTATAATAAATGACTGGGTGGTGGAGTTCCTGGAGGCTAAAGGACTTCTAGTTGTCAGACAGCATAGATTTAAAGGGGGGAGGTTGTGTCAGCCAAACCTGATCGACTTCTTTAATTGGGTGACAAAGGTGGCAGACAAGGGACAGGCAGTGGACACACTGTACCTCAATTTCAGCAAAGCCTTTGATTCTTCCGTCCCACACGGATGGTTGATTAAGAAGCTAGTGGGCCTGAGGGATGGGAAGAAAATCATATGATGGGTTGAAAAATTGGTTACGTGACAGAACCAAAATGGTTGTCATTAATGGGGAATAGTCGGGGGGGGTCACCAGTGGGGTGCTGCAGGGATTGGTTTTGGGATTGCTCCTCTTCAGCTATTTTATTTGTGATATTGGAGTGGGGATCTAAGGGAAGATTTGCCTATTTGCAGGTGGTATAAATGTAACGTTCCCTCCCCAAATTAGGGGGCTTACCTTGAGAGTCTCCCTGAGCTCTAGTAATGCCCACCACCTGACTGACATCCGGAAAGAGAAAGTAAATCCATGTTCAGTGATGTTCTGGTGTTGTCCTGTGTGAGTGTGCAGAGCCATGCTGCCGCATTATCCCGTTACGAGATCCAGTTCTGAGTATAGTGTGCATAGCCTGGGCTGGGTCCGAGTAAATCAAGGCTCGAGATCAGCCAGGCACAACTCTAATAGATTCCCTTTAGCAGTCGCTCAGTAGCACTGAAGGAGTCCTTCAAAGTCTGTAAATGTTTATTTCTAAATCCTTCTGATTGCTGCATAAATGAGTTGTTCACATTGCCTGTCTATTTCTCCACTATGGGAACCACCATGTTTGGTCTTGGACTCCGTATTTGGACCAGTCGGAACCAAGGGGTCCTCAAGGGATCCTAATTACAGTGACTTGTGGGAAAAGCTGTGAACTTTCTGGTTGGCGCCTAAAATGAAACAATGAGGGCCCTCAGACTGTGACTGATAGCGCAGCAGCCAACCAGAATATAGAATTCCTGGTTTTCGTGGGACTGTTTTCAACAGAGTCAGTTGTGTTCAGCTTGAACCATCGAGAAGGAGCTCTTGTGGGGTGAGCCGTGGGAAGTGCAGGGGAAGAGCCTGACTTGCCTTCCTTGCCAGACTTTACAGTATTCCAAACTGCCTAAAAGCAGAAAAGTGGGTTCCTCAAACGTGAATGCTGATCTGGAAAGGTTGTTTTCCACCAGTGGGAAAATACTTGATGCTGAACTATCCCAAAGTGGGACCGACTGCTGTAAGAAACTGCTGCAGGGACTCCTGATTAAAGAGGAGCCTGCTTCTGTGAAAACTGTCTCTTGCCAAGTGCCAGGAGGGAAAGACCACTGTGGGTTTTCCTCAGCAACTGCAATAAAGACTGCAAGTATCCGACAGAGCAAGTTAAGACTGTTCACTACTTTAAGTTTCCAACTTTGGGCCTATGCCATCCTCTGCCCCAAAAGAGTGTTCCTGTTAATCATCCTGGTAAGAGACCAGCCTTGGGGAGTCAGGCCCTGTGGAGAATCAAGTTGCAGGTTCGGCCACCTAGAGGTAAAGCCCGTGAAGCGGAGGTGAGTCATGTCGGCCCGCTCCCCACCAGAATCCTAGAAGGCCAGAAGGTCCATGGTGTCACCAGCCATTCGTCAGTCTGTCTGGGTGCAGTGAATACAACCAGGATAGCCCCCTACAACCATCAAATAAATGTTTTTGCCAACTGATTTGCTTCATAAGTTTGGGTTAAAGTTAACTGTGACTACAGGAGGCCAGCCGACCAGGATTTATAAATGCTCTGAGATTTGCAAGTGTTTTACCTGTTTAATAACCACCTTTCTTCCATCAAGGGCCCCAACCAGCTGCAATGCCAGTCTATCCATGGCAATGCTTCAGGCCTGCTCACAACTCTATACTGGGTACCCAGCAGCTAGGTAAACCTGATAAATTCAGAGGTTAAGTTGAGCAGTAACAACTATTATCTGTTCCAATACAGTTACACAATACTCGTTTGCCTAAATTCTCACCCCCTCCCTTGTTCAAGTCCCCTTAATAAATCTGATTTGCTGTTTAAGGTTAACCTGACCCATAAGCATATTATTTAGTATTGTTTAGGTAGTATCCTAGAAATTAGGATACCAACAGATACCTCCCTTTTGGCCAGATAGTTGCTATGGTAGGATAGCAGTGCTGACCATGGATCCTACCCTCTAGGATCCAGTGCATGGATCCTACAAACACTGTGGATTCTGTGGATCCTAACAACAGATCTAGCTCAGATCCTAACTATATTACCTAGGATCCATGGATATGACCTAGGATCCATCACTATCTGACCCTGGATCCTAACTATCTGACCTAGGATCCCTGGGTTTGACCCTGGATCCCTGGATCCTAACTAGGATCCATCACTATCTGACCCTGGATCCTAACTATCTGACCTAGGATCCATCACTATCTGACCCTGGATCCTAACTATCTGACCTAGGATCCCTGGGTCTGACCCTGGATCCCTGGATCCGAACTAGGATCCATCGCTATCTGACCCTGGATCCTAACTATCTGACCTAGGATCCCTGGGTCTGACCCTGGATCCCTGGATCCTAACTAGGATCCATCGCTATCTGACCCTGGATCCTAACTATCTGACCTAGGATCCATCGCTCTCTGACCCTGGATCCTAACTATCTGACCTAGGATCCATCGCTCTCTGACCCTGGATCCTAACTATCGGACCTAGGATCCATCGCTATCTGACCCTGGATCCTAACTATCTGACCTAGGATCCATCACTCTCTGACCCTGGATCCTAACTATCTGACCTAGGATCCATCGCTCTCTGACCCTGGATCCTAACTATCTGACCTAGGATCCCTGGGTCTGACCCTGGATCCCTGGATCCTAACTAGGATCCATCGCTATCTGACCCTGGATCCTAACTATCTGACCTAGGATCCATCGCTATCTGACCCTGGATCCTACATCTGTCTTTGCTGGAATTTCTAGTAGGATCCTAGGTAGGATACTAGCACTATCTGACAGATAGTGGTAGAATCCATAAAAACACTATACTAATATACTAAGCTACTTAAACCTATCCTAATACACCTTAGAATCTGACTATTAGCCTTTGTTATTGTACTCTCTGTAATATGCCTGTCTGAATTTGTGATCACTGTAATATGTTCGACTTTGAGACGTGGAGCCTTTGCAAATGAGTTTCAGACTCGAAGGTATTTTTCCAAATATGCAAATAAATAAAATAAATAAACTATCTGAGCAGCACTGATATTATTATCTGGTCTGCCTTTACTGAACTACTTAAAAGTAACTGTAAATGTATGGTTATTGCTGAAATTGTTTTATTACAGCAGGAACATGTATATGCTAGGAGACCAGGCCCAACTGGTAAGTGTGGTACACATAAACATATCATTAATGCTCTTGGGCAATTGTGCACTTAAGGTCATAACTGTTATTGTGAAACTTTGCATGAAGAGCCACTAACAAGGGGTGTGGGTAGGTATAGCTTCCCAGATGGCTGCACTAGTTTTACAAATAATCCACTTAAGCACTACTCTGGGTGGAGGCATCATAATTGTAGGTTTTTCTGTTGGAAGGGAACCCACAGTAACCTTTAATCATGAACCCAGGCCCCTCAACCTGCAGTCAGGGAAGCAGGCAGTGGTAGTAGCCCTTGGTTTAATGGTGCCAGGGTTACATAAAGCTCTGTGGAAGAGTAGACAGTGAAGAGGGGGTAACAAGTATGAAGAAGAATCTGGGAAGGCTGGAGATGTGGTCAAGTGTTTGGCAGTTGAAATTTAATGTCAAGAAATTGAAGGGAATGCATATGGGGCAAGAAATCCAAGGATTTAATACAGAATGGGGTAGAGTTACCATGGGGATTACATCAGAGGAGAGGGACCTGAGGGTAATAATATCAGAAAGTTTGTTTTTTAATTAGTATTTTGCCCTCCTTGTACTGCACTGACCACCTCCACTATTAGGCCAGCCCCACCGACTCAGTCACATTGCTTCTCTGGGGCATACCTCACCCCATCATCTGCCACCACAGGGCTTGAGGGGGTGCCTGCAAGAGACATGCTGTCATTCTGTAGTCACAGTGTTTTCCCATTTTCTCCCATGGGCCAACATCATGTTGACTGGTACAATGTGTGAGCAACTCCCTCTCCATGGAGACGCCTCTCCCCCCCCCCGGTGCCTGTGAGTGGGGTCCCTACCCTACATGGTCCTACTGTGCTGCCAGCCAGATACCAATAGGTGACAGGTGAGCTGCAGGCTACATTAACTCCCCCTTCCCGAGGGAGGATAGCTGTCCTTAGGACACTCAATCCTCTCTCCCCCAGAGCAGCCCACAAGCAGCCCTGATCCAGTCCTGAATCAGGGACTCCGGCATAGCAGGAGGTGAGGCAGTCAATGTTCCAGCCCTCCATGCAACTGGACTGGCCTATGTTATTTAATTTGAAGACAAAAGCCCAGTGCAACAGAACAGTTGGGAATATAAATTGGATGCTGGAATGTATACCAAGGGGTATTAGCAGCAGGAAGAGCAAGATTATTCTGCTACTGCACAGATCCCTGGTACATCCTCACTGGGACTACTGTGTGCAATTCCAGAGCCTGTACTTGAAGAAAGACAGGGACCATGTGTGGAAGTGGTGCAGAGGAGGGTAACCAGAAGGATTAAGGTGCAACTGTACAAACCTTCCATGGAAAGGTCGTCAGTTCTCAACATGTGTATGCTGGAGGCAAGAAAGGAGATGGTGGGCATGATAGAGAGGTACACATATCTCCATGGGACTAACAAAGCAGACAATTGATTGTTTACGCTGAGTAGGAACACAGGCACCAAGGGGAGCTCAATGAAGCTGGTGGGGGTGGGGGAAGAGATGCAAGAGGGACATGTAAAACAATTTCTTCAAGGAAAAGATGGTAGACGTAAGTGATAAGACACGAGGGCGTGTGCATTACACACTTCTAATGCATAGTCAGGGGCGTAGTGAGGCACGAGGCTGCAAGCCAAGTGCCTTCAGCCCCTGGCCATGTGATCGAAGTGTCTATTTTATTTACTTATTTATTTAAAAGTTTCACCAGGAAAGACATACTGAACTAACAGGAGCTCATTTCCAGATGCGTCCTGGGGAAAGGGAAAGGAAAGTACACTTGAAAATACGTAGATTCGAAAACAACGCGTTACAACTGTAAACAGCAGAGAAATATGAAAGCAGCTATGTACAGTAAATTGTGTACATGGATGTAACCCATGCAAATGAATAAAGAGATAATCAAACAGTGCGAAAACTCGTAAACCATGCACCACTGCACTGAAAATTACAGCTGCTAAAGCCGAATGTGTGCCAGTAGTAGAACAATACATGTTACAGTTGGGGGAGGGGGGGGCAGGCTTGAGTGGGAACACAGCAACAGAGTTATGGTCAAGGACTAAGAAAGGTGGGTTTGATGTGGGGAGGGAGAGAGATGAGCTGAAGGATTAGGAGTAAGGAAAGAGTTATTAGAGGAGGTGGAGGAGAAAAGGAGAGGGGTGGAGTAGGGAAAGGTGGGCAGAGAGGAGGGGGTAGGGTGAGATAGTAGAGGGAATGGGATAGAGATCTGGATAGGGATTGTGAGGGGAAGGGGAGAAGGAACAGGGAAGAGACGGGGTGACATAGGGAAAGGAAGGAGGGTAAGAGATGGGGGATGAGATAGATTGGATATAGGGGAGAAATTAGATGAGATTACAGTTGCAGGTTTGGGAGGAGAGGCTACGCAGGAGGGAGGATAGAGAGTACAACTGTGCTTATAAAATAGGAACCTCTTTAAAAAAAAACACAGATACAGATTACTTAAATTAATTTAAAAAAATAATTTGAGTATATATTAATGCTCAAAATAAAATTGTTCCTTGAACCATACCAAAGGAAACCATATGACAACAAACTGGTAGACACGCTAAACGTGACCATCCCCAAGATCAGATCGTGGCTCCCATGGATTTGTCTTTGCCACTGCAGGTACCTCCTGATGACATCGTAACCAAGTTCTCAACACCAAACCGATTCGCCTTATTAGCAAAAGCAGACCTGGACGAGACCGCTGTCTTTCCCGACTATCCAGAGGAGGAGATGGTGCAGGAAGCCAGGACTGAGGCCTCTGCTCAAGAACTGAACATGTCTGACAACCCGAGTACAGCCTGCCCTCCGGCCCGCTGGACACTGACCCAAACAGCCCTTACATCCGAGCACAGTACCAATGCATGGACACAGCAAGCCCCCTCAGACGCGGAGTTACTTCAAGCAACTGAACAGCAGGACCCAACCTAGATAAGTGTCCTTGTTTCCTTTCTATTTTTTCTGATATTCATGGCTTGGTTGGGACTGCGGGGGTGGTTCCCAAGTAACACTAATTTAATTCCGGTGGGACTGGGCAAATTATCCCAGTTAGTTTTCTGATGTAATCTGGGATAGCTTCCACACCGGTCCCTGTGCCAGTGCCCTGCATGTTAAGGAAAGAATACGGGGCATTGCTGAGTACTTTATATCATGATCCTCTTTCTTCTAGTAGAGTAAGAAAATGTTTAATGCTTTACTGTGGACGCTGGTCTCTTTAGAGATTTTATGTTGGCTCGTTGTTTTACCTGGGCTAGGTGGGGGCTGGAGGATATGTGATGAGGATGCGACACAGACCTTGGGAAATTAGAGGAACCTGGTCCTGCTGTTCTATGGTGGGATCTGACAGCTAAACGGGTAGCAAAGTCATAGTTGGACTACAGATGCTTTGTGTGATATCCTCCACCCAAATGTATAGCATCCTCTGCGACCATGTGCCATATCTCTGATTTTATGAATAGCACTTTCTCATTCTGTTTCCTCCTCCCTCCATACCCCAGGGGGTGCCCTTATCCTAGCTGCCCACTGTCACAAACACTACGAACATTGGAGGACTATCAGTCGGATAATTGCCCATGCAATTATTTGCTCTTTGCACCATAGTCCCCTCTGGACATTCCCGTTAAAGGTTTAATACTCTTTTTGGGTATACCCGGATCTGCCACGCTGCTTACAGCTATTTATTTCTGTTTCCTCCTGAATTCCCATGGGACAGCGCTGCTCACATAGGGGTAGTCTGTGTGTCTGGGGCTACAGGCTCTCCACCCCCCCCCCGACAAGCTAGGTTGGTAAGGCCTTAGAGGACAGCAAGATCTCAGCCTATGTTACCCACTCATGCCACTGCACAAGGTTGCACACCAATTGTAAACAGTTTGTGTTTTGTGCGTATTGTTATGATACTACTGTTGTTTCTCTTTATGCTAGTACTCTCAATTCAACTTATGCATGGAAGTCTGTTCAACTTTATGGTTTGTTCTTCAACCGATATCCCTAGGAAGCTATGAATTATAAAAATGTATGACTTAATGCAATTCTCTTACCCTGACAAGTTCTCCCCATGGTCAGTTGCTTACATCCCCTTGGTTATCGTGGTCCACTACAGACTTGATAATGAGTGAGACCTCCTTTATAACATGGAATGTCAGGGGTTTAGACTCTCCTTCAGAAAGAAAACAAGTCTTAACACACTTGAAAAGGCTGAAAACCCAGATAGCCTTCCTACAAGAAACCAAATTAACTAAGCAGGATCACACATACCTAGTGAAGGACTGGGTGGGGTCAGAAATCCACACTTGTGCCCCTACGAAAAAAAGAGGTGTCATTATCTTAATACACAAATCTCTCCTGTGGTCAATTTCGAACAGTAAAGCAGACCCCCAAGACAGATGGGTGCTTGCCCTACTGGACACTCCACATGGTCAAATCCTTGCAGCCAATATCTATTCCCCTAATGAGGATGGCCCCTCTTTTTTTCTGGATCTCAGTGCAAAGCTAGGGACAATGGCAACACCTGACACACCTATGCTGGTGTGGGGGGGGATTTCAATCTGACCCTTGTCCCCACCCTAGACAGAAGCGACCAAGGAAAAGACTACCACACACACAGGCCACACTGAGTCGCAGCTCCGAATACCAGCTGGTCGATATCCGGCACCTTGTCCATCCCACAGATCGGAATTATACCTTCCAATCTGGGGTACATGGCTCCTTTAGTAGATTAGATTTTTGGCTGATTTCTCAATCCATTACACAATATGTCCTAGAAACCAATATTCTTCCCATGGTGATATCAGACCATGCCCCAGTGCAGCTGACCCTGCTATGGGGCCCGTCAACCCCCCAGTCCCCTACCTGGAGACTCGACCCTCTCCTTATGCAAGACCTAAAATTCATTGAATGGGCTAAATCTGAAACCAAGTTGTTTCTGCAGGAAAATCCTGTATCAGAGACCACAGCCCAAAGTACTTGGCAAGCGTATAAAGCGATTATGAGAGAGAAATTATTGGATATGCTGCTCACAGGAGAAAGGGCAGACAGATGGAATTGATCCAACTTGAAAGTGAACTGCTCACTGCAGAGCAAGATTTTAAAGCTATGTCCCACCCCTCTCCACATTCTGCGTGTGGACAAAGGGTCCTAAATATAGGAATAAAACTCAATGAGCTAATATCCAGGAAAGCAGACCTAGCTCTCATAAGAATTCGTCATACATACTGGGAAGGTGGGGATAAAAGTGGGAGAGTTCTGGCCTATGAACTTCGAAAACAACAGACACACAGATATATAGCTGGGCTGAAGGACCCAAGCACAGGAACTGTCCAAACTAATCCCCAGGAGGTGAATGACATTATGGCATCATTCTACTCTCGCCTGTATACATCCTCAAGGCCGGAAACCTCCCCGGCAACCCACGCTTTCCTTCAATCCATCAGCCTACCCAAGCTCTCCCCTACTCAAAATGCTATTCTGGAAGCCCCTCTCACACCACAGGAAGTTTCCACAGCCCTGATAGCTCTCAAAAAAGGGAAAGCGCCTGGAGGGGGCGATACCCAGTAGATTATCTCCAGGCAATGTGTCCTATGATCTCTCCCCTACTATGCCAGGTATTTACAGAGGCTGAGATTAAGGGTATTCTACCCCAAACTCTTTGAGAGGCCACTATCACTGTTATTCCCAAAACAGGAAAACCTTCTGAGGAGGTGGCCAGTTATCGCCCTATCTCACTGATTAATTCGGACAGTAAGGTATACGCCAGGGTGTTGGCTAACAGGCTAAATCCGGTGCTCCCATATCTCATACACCCCTCCCAAGTTGGATTTGTGAAAGGCAGATATAGCACAGACCATCTACGAACCCTTCTCAATCTCATCCACTTAGAAAAAATCACTCCAACACCAGCTGCCGCACTGGCAATTGATTCTGAGAAGGCGTTCGGCTCCGGTGAATGGGACTACCTTCAGACCCCATCCTGAAGCACTTTGGGTTTGGGCCTCATTTCAGAGCAGCAGTAACAACTATAAACACCTCCCCCTTGCCAAGGTGCTTACCAATTCTATAATATCAGATCCATTTCAGCTTCACAGAGGCTCAAGGCAGGGCTGCCCTCTCTCCCCCCTTTTGTCTGTCCTAGCAGTCAAACCCATGGCTGCAGCGATTTGACAACATCCCCTCATAAAAGGCACTGGTTTAGACCAGCCACAATCCTCGACTTTGATGTATGCTGATGACTTACTGGTGATCTTAGGAGATGCTCCAGAGTCTATTCCTCCCCTCCTTACTTTACTATAACAATTCTCATATCTCTGGGCTCAAAATCAACCAATCCAAAACAGAGATTCTCCCACTTAACTCTAAATGCCTCCCCCACAGTATGCCCCACTATGGTCTGAAATGGTCTCAGTACACTATTACATATCTGGGCATTAGGGTTGGAGCCAATGTTGGAAAGTGGTGGGATAATAATCTGGGCCCCTTGATAACTAAATGTAAAGCTGAACTAAACCACTGGTCTCATTTGAATCTCACACTAGCTGGCAAAATTGCTGCCTTTAAAATGTCTCTCGCACCCAGATTTTTTCAGCTGCTCTCATACATCCCCTTAATCTCTGCCTTCTTAATGGTGCCACAAAATGGACAAACTAACAGGCTCTTTTCTGTGGGGCACTGCCAGACCTCGATTCAGTACGTACACACTCTGAGCACACTGGAAACAAGGGGGCTGGGGTCTTCCCTGGATGGAAGGCTATAAGCTAGTGTATCAGTGTACCTGGACTATGAAATGGTTCCAACCACACTCTAGGGACTCCCCCCAATGGCTAGGAATTGAACAGGCCTTAAGTGGCTCCCATGTCATGGCCACTCTGCTATGGCCTGGTGCCCCCCATGAGCTTCTGTTACATCCCACTACAGGTCCTTCAATCAGATACTGGCAGATCCTGCATAAAAATCTAAATATCTCTGCTCTCCCCCTTCTCAACACCCCTATATGGAATAACCCCATTATCATAATAGGTGGCATGCCTGTGACGTGGCCTAAGTGGCAAGACAAAGGGATCTTATTTACTAAAGACCTACTGGTCCAGAACTCTCTGCTGGTGGATACTTATCAACAATTGCAGCACAGATGGAACCTACCCAGCTCCAAGTTTTAGAAGTATTTACAAATCAGAGATGCTCTTAAACCCTTGCTTCGCAAGGGAAATAGCTCAACTGAATTATCACCCCCAATACATAATTGGCTCTCACTACATAAAGGGACAGCTGGGACATTATATGCCTCAGTGAGAGATACCCTGCCCACCCCTAATCTGTCCTCTAAAACCAAATGGGAGAAGGCCTTACAAATATAAATTTCCGACCTCCAATGGAAACAATGCTGGTAGGTAGGGCACACTGTACATACACATGCCCGCAGCAGACTCATTCATAATAAAATAATGCACTTATGGTACAGAACTCCCACAATGCTTAAGAAGATGAATGTAATTCCACATGATAACTGTTGGAGGTGTCTCCAACCTGGAGGTGATCTCTATCATGTCCTGTGATCTCACATATTTAGGAGAAAGTATTCCACGAAGCCAGCATGATCCTAAAATGCCCTGTCCCTCCCAATACTGCCCTTATGCTACTTGGCCCAAAATCAGAGGCTCCAAGTCTTAACCCCCGTGAATTTAGATGGCTAATGTTGTTCAACATGCAAGTGAAATGTACAGTCCTCAGGAATTGGAGAAGCCCCACCATGCCCAATATAAGTGAAATACTTTCAGCACTTGCCACAGTGTATGAGTTGGACAGACGCTCCTATTTGATAAAAGGGCAAATAACTCATTTCCAGATGTGCTGGGCCCCTTACATGGCTTATTTGGCCTCCACAGAAGGTATCAGTTGAATCAATATGCTATGGGACTACCGGATTTCTCTCTTACAAATGTATTGCATCAAACTGACTACTTGCATAAGTCTGCTGTGAGTATAGTGACATTACGTTACATTTCAATCAGTTACTGACAGTATTGTACATAGTTGATATTTCTTAGTTTAGTTTTGTTGCTTTTCTGTGTCTGGTTTCCATCTACCTCTTTATGCTATTATTTACTAACGTTATCTTTTTTTATTATATAAAATCTACTATATAATGGTAAGGTATGCAATTTCCACATCTAGGCATGGTTATTCCACTTGGTTACTTTGTGGCACCGTTCCTTTTTTAGGTGCTTCCTCTGAATCGGCCATTGGAAGGTACATCTACCGAAGCACATGAAGCCTTGTCCAGTCAGCAGGAGTACCTCCTTATGGTTTCGGATTCTTGGCAAGGACTAAGGTAGGTGTCTTTAGTATATAATACCGCTTAGAAGCTTCTTCGAGTGCCTCTGGTGTTTTCAGTCCTTTGTGTAGACCCATCTCGTACGGCCTAAGGGTTGCACCCATGAGTTTCTTTGAGTTTTTATATGTCTAACACACCTGTATAGATTTATATGTGAATATCTGGTTACATTACTGCATATGTACTGTATGATGCCATAGTTGTTCTGTTTCATGTTTGAAAACAATAAAACATTTAACTGAAAAAAAAATAAATCAATAAATTGTTCCAAAAACCTTGGGGGGACAACTGTTTTGAGTGGGAGTTAAACAAACAGAAATGTAGTTGTAACACACAGATGCACTTTTTTACAGCACAGCTTCATAAAACAAAAACACAAAAATTGCCAATCCCATTGCTAATGAAGTTGATTGTTCCACTGAAACTGCAGTTTGAGAGATTGAATGGCCCCAGTGCGAAGGACGTGGATTGTTCAGTAGGTGGCAGTGTGATATCAGTTTCTGTATTTTTACAGGCAGCACCTTCTTTACTTTGAGAGGTTTGATGTGTGGTGTTTTCTGGTTTCAGTGCCAAGAGGTTGCTCCATCTTCTTCAGTCATCGCTGGAAGCTCTCCAGTAAGCGCGTAGGCTGGCCTTGCATCTGTGGCCAGTAACAGTCATTATCTCTCTGTTTTCAAGCCCAGCATTTGAACTGCCATCGAACACTGATTCACATAGCGCTGCGATAATCCGGCTTCTTTGCTGATCTTGCTCATCAGTGTGGAGAGAAAATTTACCTCCATGGGCTCCCAAGAGTACCAAGTCTGAATACCATCTAAAAAGTGCTGTGGGAGCCATTTCAAGTGGCAGTACAACAAGGGTATATCTGGAGGTAGCTTGCTGAGGTATTTTTGGAGGCTGGCAATGGGGCACAGAGGAGACCCAGGGAATGAATACAGGAAGCCACAGTAAGCTTCTTTGTTGATTTCAGTGGGGTTGATGTGATTATTTGTGTGTTCATTGAATGCCAGGGTGGCATACTCCAGACTGAATTCATCTGTTTTTATTACTATGATGTCGGATTTCATTTGCCGCAACTCCTCCCTGCTGCATCTGGCCATATACAGCTTTGCAGACAAGTCCAGGTGTGTTATCGAGGAACAGCAAGGATGATGTCTGTAGAATTTCAAGGTATGTTTTAGTAATAGGGGCATGGTGCTTTGAGCGTTCATTTTGGCATTTTCTGTACTGCTTCATTACTGAAACGAAAACATTGTTACTGGATTTAAATGCTGCCTCACTAATAATGTTAATGTTGCACACAACTGCCACAGAATTTAAATGCTAATTTAGTGTGGCACGGAGCCCCGAGAAGCTGCTATGGGCATATTCACTTCCACTCGATGTCCACACTTCAGTGTAGAACAGTCTGAATATTATGTTAAGCTCTTCTGCTGTGGCTGTTTTCCAATCAAAGTCTATGTTTTTACTGACTTTCCAATCATTGAAAACATTAAGCACCCACACTGTGGTCTTGACAGTGTTGACTTTGTTTCTACCATCTTCAATTTGATCAATTTCACTGGCAAAAAAACTACATGTCTGTTACTGTGTTTGTCACGTCAGATAGGGATGCTGGTGGTACGGTTTGTGTCTCTTCTTCATTTTTAAAACTGTTTTCCACTTCTGTACTCATCATTACTTCAACGTTCACTATGAGACAGCTGGACATGGTAAATGGTTGCTGGCAAGTATAAGATGGCCTGCACCCCAGAATGCTTAGGGAACTGGCCAGGGAGTTGGCACCTGTTATAGCTGATATTGGCAATAAATCTGTGAATGAAGGACATGTACCCCTCGACTGGAGAAGGGAGGTGGTGGTCCCAATTTATAAAAAGGGAAGCAACTCTACACCTAGTAATTACAGACCAATAAGCCTCAAGTCACTAAAAATACCACCAACAGTTTAATCTGATTCAAGGTCAGTTGGCATTCATCTGTATCCCCCTCCCCCCGGGCTGTGCCTGAAAATAGGCAGAATTTGTCAAGTGCACTTACCCAGTCAATAAAAATGAAATAAATAAGTCAATGATTGGCAAAATAGTCAAGGGTAGCATAATGGAAGAGATATCCAGAGATCTCATTAACCATTAGAGCACACACAGCATGGCTTTACAAAAAACAGGAGTTGCAATACCAACTTGATCAGTTTCTATGAACTGGATAGCCAAAAAATAGGTCATAATGAATCGATAGATGTCATTTTTTTCGACTTCCAAAAGGCATTTGACACTCTATCGCAGTACGGTATTGTAAATAAACTTCTAACAATGGGGATTAGCCACACATTTGTTAGGAGCATACACAGGTGACTCGCTGGAAGGAAGCAAAAAGTGAGAATTAACGGAATACTATCACCTGATGGTGATGGGAATAGTGGGGTTTCCCAGGGCTAAGTACTGGGTCCACTCTTATTTAATATATTTATCCATGACCTCCAAGTAAAAAGTTGAAACAAATTGATCAAATTTGTGGATGATACCAAATTGGGGGTGGAGTTTAACTGTGATCTTGGTAGAATAAGTATGATCAATGATCTAAAACACATCATCGACTGGGCAGATAATAACAAGATGCAGTTCAGTCTTCACAAATGTGTCATTATGTACTTTGGTAAAAACAACCTGCAACAGGATTACTTTATCCATGGGAGGATACTCCAACCAGTGGCTTCAGCTAAGGATCTGGGGTGGTCAGTAACAATAGAAAAGTAGCAATCACTGTAATTTTGTTGTCAGAAAAGTTTACCACCTAACAAACTTTGTAAGGAGGTCCTTTTTCAACAAATCAGAATATGTACTGCTACCACTGTACAGATCCTATATAAGGTCACATCTCGACTATTGCTCACAATTCTGGAGTCCTGGTCTAACTAAGAAGAAGAGCATCTAGAAAGATCCCAATGCCAGTACACAGAGCTAATCCCAAGAATCAGATCCAAACCATATAAGGATAGACTCGGGGAGCTGGGACTACGATCCCTAAGTCTTAGAAGCGCACTTCTCCTCCAGCTGCTCCTGCTTCAATTAACAATTTTACTATCATGTTGTTATAACCTAAATGTACTGTAAAGTACACTACCCTCCAATTCTTTATACTGTATGTATTCTACCCATCTGTAATTTCTCCCAATTGTTTAAGGTGAACGCCTTTGTTTTTCATTTTGTACTGTCTATGTATTAATTCATGCTATGTATTTGGGTCTCGGCCCCCAGGTCGCATCTGGAATCGAGCATGTTGCTCAGTATGCTTTCCTGGTAAAGCTCGTAAATAAATAAATAAATAAAAGACTCAGAGGTGACTTGTTGCGTCTCCACAAAAGTCTAGGGGATAGCAATTTAATGACTGAGCTGGGGCTAAAATATACGGAATGTCAACATAACTTGAGAGGCCATAATAGGCAACTCACAGACAGTATCCCAAGAACTAACTTACGGAAGTACACATTCCTACCTAGGTCAGTCAGACACCAGTACAAACTACCGGTAGACATTGCACATAAATATAATTGAACGCACTTCAAAAACAGGCTGGATGTCTACTTGCAAGACAGTAACTCTACTAGTTACATCCACTGAGAAGTGGGGACAGTCAACATGGGCACAAGCAGGGGTCAACCATAACTGTTTTTTGTACTAGCTGACCGGGCTAGTGAACCAGAGAATGCACTAGCCCACAGAAGTTTGCAGTAGCCTGCAGTCAGCATGGTTAACAGTAATTTGTCAAACGAAAGACAAATAAAATTGCATTTGTCCTGCCAACAGTCTGGATGCCTACCAACTGATTTTGCACTGTGCCTTTAAATGCAAACCGCACATACACTATCTCAGCTTCTACAACTGAAGAGTCAGTGGTTCTGTCACTGATAACTGAAATGAACTTTGTTCCCATAATTTTTTCTCATAGCACCATGTGTTCAACCTCGGCTACATAGTGGATAAAGTTGCAGGTATATTTGTCATTCTGATATGCTGAACTGATATCTAGCCCTTTCATATCATCAAGGCTGCACATCCACACAAAGTCTGTGAAAGGACGTCCTTTCTTAGCAGTTGCATGCCATGTGTGAAACAGTTTATCCGGAAGGTTAAGCGTTGCCTCATTCATGTTCTTCAGCATTCCCTCTGCATTACTTGTCCCTGGAGTAGCAGCGCTGGCATCCTCCTTTTCCTTTGCCCTAGCATGAGCTTCACTGATATTATGGGACAAGACAGGGTCAAGCCTAAAGTTATCTTTACCAAAACAAAAATTACTGTTATTGCCCCCCTTACCTAACTATACTTCATGTTTGATACACAAAAGGCAGAACATCAGATCTTTTGCACCATCGTACCCCAATCAGTCATATTTTTGTAGCCAACATTGCTGGAACCAATGACTTTGCTTTGCCTTTTCATACTCATGATCTTTTATTTGTTTGTTTTCGTCAGCATGCTTTCTATTAATGTCAGCTGTGTTACTGACTTCTTCAATATATTTTTACATTTTCAGATTTGTAGTTAATAAAGTTGTGTCGTGAAAAGTGTGTGTGTGTCTTTTTCTTCCCTTTTTCCTTCCTTTTCCCACCCTGGCCACAGATCCCAGAAATGCTCGATTGTCCCAGTTCTATTAAAAAATGTTCACCAAAAAAAAAGTAAGGATAAATTCAACAGCATCGACCCATACTGTTATTTATTTTTATTCCTTGGCAACCAGGTAACTCCCAAGACCCATTTACAGGGGTAGCCCAGGAACACAGGGAGGTTAAGGCCCTGTTCACACTGTGGGATGTAGCAACACATTTCAAGCAATCATTTTAAAACATGGATTAATGCTTACCATGTCAGTGCATACGCACTTCTAAAAGTGCATTCTAAACTATGTTGTCTCTTTCACCAGAACAATGCTACTGTGTTCTGATTGTCAACCTAGATCCCGACTTTTCACCATTGCGCTTTCATGGGGCAGCTGGGATTGAGCCCCACTGCATCCTGGAACAAGCTGAGGGAAGTTGCGTCGTCCTGTTTGCACTGCCGGTAAGTTCGATTTAAATCCTGAACCATTCTTAAAACCATTTATTTATTTATTTAGCTTTTGTTGACCGGGTAAGTGCACTAGACAAATCCTGCCTATTTTCAGGCACGACCCGGGGGGAGGGGGATACAGATGAATGGCAACTGACCTTGAACCGGATTAATACTCAAGCCTACCTCGAATCAGGGCTTGAGCACGGTTTCTTAAAATGGTTCAGGAAGCATGTTCAGTACGAACACAAACAGTGCTTGGGGGTACTTAAAACGTTTTATCACAAATAAAATGTTTTAAGTACCCCAGTGTGAACAGGGCCTTAGTGACTTGCTTAGGGTCACAGTATGCAAGTGGAGGCTGTCCATTCACAACCTGTTGCTCTCTCTGTTAAACACTCTCCAGTTTTGTTTTCCTTTCCATGACAGCCATGTATTCTGATGTGCTTTGACCACCTTTATGATTTATTTATTTATTGAATTTTGATGACCGGGTAAACCCACTGGGCCCCGAAGGTCCCTTTTTCAGGGGCGACCCGGGAATAACAGTACAGACAATATGAACTTTTGTACATTTACATATACAGGAAGTCATGGGTATACAGTATTCGGATGTTTACACATAGCAGTGGTTATAAGAGTTATATGTATCATGTTGGTAAATTGTAGTTCATTGCATTCAAACATTTATCCTACATATTAGTGAGACAGTACTGTGGGTTCTTTGGGTGACATAGTTCAAGAGCATTAGGATGGTTCAGAGGGGAGAAAAGTTAACTGAATAACTGAACTATCAGTACTCATGGTATCTTCAATACTACACTGTGTTCCTTTTACCTCATCAGCTACTGCAGTTTCTTTCCAAATGTCTAAGACATCACATTCCGCAATTTCAGACACACCATTACATGCTATTTATTCCAATGTCCCGTAAAGGTGTAGCTAATCTCATGGAATTCTCAGGTTGGTAGTATAAAAATAAGAGCAGCAGCTGCTGAGGATTTAGGAGAGAAATCATCAATATAGTGGCAAAGGCAATAAAATGTGAAAACTAATCTGAAAAAGTGGGTCTAAAACATGAGAATATAGGAAAAACAAAAAGGAACCCATTACAGCATATAAAGGCATAAAACCCATTTCCTGTCATGGCAGTAAATGACCATACTTAAAATTCAGAGTTGAAAAGATTAGGTTGATTTACTGCTAATGGTCTTAATGGCCATTCTTTACACCTCCTAGACAGACTGGTTTTACAAACAAAGGCCTGTGACTAGTGAATCAGAACTTTTGTTGTAACCTGGGCATGCATGCAACAGTGAATGATTTGATACAATCAGTTTTAATACTATCTGAGCACTCATAATCACCCAAAAACTGGACTACATTTGATCAATACCGGATGACCAGATAAGGACCCTGAAAACCAGATTATCCTGTCTACAACTGGACATGTGGCAACCTTAGAACTGTGCTGCTCCTGGACACAGTCACAAATCTGCCTGCCACGAGTACTGAGCTAAACAAGGACAGGAAAAGGAAAAAGGATCTTTACCAGCAAAAAATAAAAGCTGTACTTAGTATAAAATGAAACAGTTTGTAAATGCACTATACACAGACATCTATTTTTTTCATTTCACTAAAGCGAAGGCAGAAGCACATAGTTAAACCTTTTTGAAAAGGACCTGGCTTTAAATTAAATAAGTTATATTAATGTATTTATTTGTTTTTTTTATTTATTTGATACCTGGGTTGAGAATGGAACTGCAGCTTTCCACAGGAGGAACTGCACTAGCCCAGCCGGGCAAGTAACAGAGATTCTGCAATAGTATCCAGGCTAGTAAATTATGTTAAGGTTGACCCCTGGGCACAAGCCTTCTACTGTTCTAAATCTACAGTATAAAGTGCAACAGTTCAGTTGGTAACGCAATGTGAGGGAAAAAATGGGCACTCTTTGAAATGCCAACATTCCAAAAGGGCACAGATACAGAAGGGTCTCAGTGAGGACGGCTGACCAGTACTTGTTTTTACCTGTGCTTTAGATGGATCTAATGCACAGGTATCAACCAATCACAGAAACGTAATTTTCCTTCTGGTTTTATATGGAATAGGCAAGGCCCCTTGAATTCTGCAGTTCTGCGGTTGCGGAATTTGCCGCAGAATTTGCATCATGCCACAGAATATATATAGTGCTGCATAATTCATTGTTTTTGGTGAATTTTCATATAAATATACTGTTTTTCCATAGTGTCGCTTTCTTTCCCACCTCGCTTATCCTGAAGCCCCTCCTCTATGCTCAGCATATGATGTCATCGATGACATCACATCATATTTAGCCAATGACAGGACTGTATTCTGCCAGAGAAATGAATAAATCATGCCGAAGAAATCAGAAAATGCTGCCGAAGAAGTCAAGGAGCCCTGCCGCAGAACACCAGGGTCCCTGGGAATAGGTTAGCAAGGGAAATAGTGTGAAATCAGAAGATTCAAACAGGGGTGGGGAAAGCAAATAGGGCTGGTGTAGACAGTGTCAAAAGGGGGAGGGAGGAATCAGGGAATGATGGGCCACTGAGGCCCTCACAGAAACAACAGTAGGTTCATAGGACTGGGCAAACTCGATGGGCTGCAGGGCCTTGTTCTGCTAACACTGTCTACGTTTCTGCTTCCCTGCTGAGTGACTTATGACTCTGCTCTGAATTAGGGCCCTGAGGATATCTCAGTAGACTATCAATATGTCAGTGAGTTTGTTGAGTTCTAGGATTTCTCTTCCATTTCTAAACGTAGTTATGTGCAAAACTGTTCATCCTGTAGGACCGAAGTGTTCAAGGACCATCTAATCTGAGGTTTTCCCTTTCCATTGGTAAATAGTGTAACAAACACTGCAGGGATTTATTGAACTCTAAAAATTGATTAGTGTTTCGCTCATAAAAGTGCTAAATCTTTGTGAAAATGCATAGCTCTTGCCTTACTGTGTTTAACAAACACAGCACTTCTAGAAAATCTACATAAATATTTTCTGTACAGTTAGCATAGTCCCAAGAAAAAAACTGCTAATCAATTATTTAAAACCCTGCACTGGGACATGGTTTGATATTAATATAGCTCCTACGCCTTCCCTCCCTTTGTCGTTTGCCCATTGTATCCGAATAAGCAGTATGTCTCTTGGTTAAACACCTTGTACTGGGATGAATAAAATGTATAATCTATAGCCAAGAGAAGACTATTCATATTTATATCTATTTCTTGATTTTTTTTTTTTGTAACTGGGTAAACCTTCGGGGAGTAAGTCCTTTTTATAGAGGAAACCCAGGGTCAGACAGTGACACAATTAGCATCAGTACAGATAAAAATATCTCTCAACCACATGATGTATACTGTATATGGTCATATAATACATATAGTATCAACACATATAGTATCAACGAGCAAGTGGGTCATTATTTTGGAGTATACTGGTAATGACAAACATCCGCTAGGCACTAGGTACTGTATATCGCTTAGTCCTAGATCCAGGACCATATTGCTCAGAGCTATGGATGCATGCCACTGGAAGGCTTTTAGAGGTTTGCTACAATCAACTAAGTCATTACGGGCTGCATTCTAGTCCCATCCCAGTATGGTTAGTCCAGCGTCATGTGCACCATGTTTTTGTATGAGGCTGAGAAAGAAACAAGGGTACTGATCTACGGTGTTTTGAAGTAATGAAATTCCATGTTTATGATTTGAAATTCTGGGAATGCACCAGTAATTACTAGTCTTTTCAGATTTCACCGGGATTCTGCTGTCAAACACATAGTATGCGTATAAAGATTCACAATAAAAGACAGCTAAACATGCAACAAAGTAAATTAAGCAAATGAAACTTGTGCCAGAAGGATTTTTTAGAAAAACACGAGTTCTGTAGATTCATTAATCTGGTAAAAAAATGCCAAATTCTGTAAATGTTTTGTTTTTAGCAGTGTGTAGAAAGTTCAGCTTCCTGAATTTGACTGTCTACCAGGGAAAATGAAAATCAGTGGTTTGGAAAGAAATCTGTCCCCATACACACTGGATATTTCCGATTAAGGCTGCCCTGTGCAACATTGTATCTGACTAGACAAATTCAGGAGGGAGAATGGCATTGTGAGTTCCTCTAGTGGTCACAACCTCATAACATAGGCTGTCACCGGGCTGCAATGGCAGCACTCTGCACTCACACCTGGGAGACCAGGGTTCATTTGTGATCCCTGCCGGAGTCCCACATGGAGGTAAACTGAGGCCCAAGCACACTGCATAAGAGAGGTTCTTGGTCCAATGGAGGGAGGGCACAAACTACCCAGCATTCACGTCCAACCTGCTAGTTGATCATAGATCAAAACTGGCATTGGCTGTTAAGGTACTGCAGCTGCTGGCCCATACCCTGGCAAGAGGAAGGGTGCTGCCATGGCAACCTCTTTGATTGGGTGGAGGACAGGGGGGAACCAGGGGACAAAAACATATCACTGAAACAAAATTTAAAAATCTCATATCAGGTCCTGCAGTATGCAGAAAGTCCCTTAGAAACTGTCAGCTGAAGCTACTGGTCCTATAACTCACATTTGTAAACAACTTCAGATCCCAACCTGACCTGAGGCTCCCAGATCAGTCTGACATTTTCCCTGTAACTCCTGTAGATTACATTATTTCCTATGAAAACTAAATTACTCTATTTTGCCATATAGCCAATGGAAGTCTTTGGGATCAGTTTCCCTGTTGACTGCTCCATCTCTCTGTAAAATACAGGAATCCCTGGAGATCTGGGAACCCTGCTGACCAGCAGTGTGCAGGCTGAATTTCACCTGCAACAGTCCTAGGAATGAAGCAAAGAGCACTTACACCATGCAACAATAACTCACCTTCTTATATTCCACAAGTAATCGTTTTATACAACCACATACAGCTATAAGTATTCTATTTGACCTGTTGGTAGAATGTGCAGTTTGATAAAGTGTGCCTGCTGCATATAATATTATCCCACCACCACCACCACCACCCTGAAGAACTCTGTCCCACTAAATGAGAAACTCCCTCCAGTCCCACAAAAGCAGGGCAATTTACAGCAGTGTAGTAGCAGCCAGCAACCACCACCTGCTATGCAAATGTTTTTGCTTGCTTATGAACTTGCACAATGTAGTGTTGCTTGGACAGTATCAAATGGAATCAGATACCATCAGATAGCACCAGTTTTCTAGGACACCTGCTGGTGCTGGCTACTGTTGGTATTCTGGATTCTGTCACCTAGGACCTAACAGGATACCAACTATTCGATGGGACTACCAGGGACACGAGTGATCTAAGGCAGGCACCAAACCTCAGATCCCACTATCTGACCTCGGATCCCCTATCAGACCTTGGATCCAAGGCAGACATCTGACTTCAGTTCCCACTATTCAATTTTGGATCCAAAATCTGCATGGCGTCAGACAACATCTCAGATCTGGAGAATGATAGACAGAGTATCCATCGGATCCCATTAGGCTAGTCAAAAGCACTATCTGAGCATCACTAGTACAAAGCTCACTATTAAACATCCAACCTCCCCCCAGAGACTATGCCACATGTTATTTTTCCTGGTAGTCAGAAACCCTGGATCAACACTATTTTTACAGGTAGTTGATGGTGGTGGAGCAGCCGTACATGATATTCTGTTATAATTAAACACAAAATTAGACATTTTGTCAGGTGATCAAACAAGGGTCTCTGCAAAGCCCCAACACAATAAGTTAAAAAGTTAAATACTAATGCTATATGTTTTTGTTCATTTAAAGGGGACATAAAAGTAAAAACGAGATGAATGGACTTAGTAGTATATGCCAGTATATATTTAGGGCTAGTATGCATCATCGCCATAGCATTCCTGTTTGTCATGTAACAAAACATACAAATTGCAATTTACACTATAATGCCAAAGATGGCCGTTTATGCAGTTTGTGAATTGTGAACATACTTCCTGTCTGTCGTGGACAGGAAGTGCAGTTTGGCTCAGAGTAATGATGTTTCAGTATGTACGTTTGCAGGTTGGTGTGCTGTCCCCCCCCCCACACCCAAAACACCCACACAGACTGGTTACATTGGAAATGATTAGTTGGGGGAACTTTCACACGTAGATTTGCAGATGTGGAACTACTGTCATCCCCAGGTGGTGGAACTCTCCAATAGTATCAATGAATAAAGATTACAGAGGTGCAGGAACTCTCATGCAATGTTTACAAGGAGTGGGGAACTGAGTGTCTGCTCAACTGAACTTCAGCACACAGCATGCTGTTCTGACACCTTCACTTACTAACTGCACGGGATGAGCTAATTAAGACCAGATCAATTAACAATCTGTCTCCCAGGCCTCAACCAAGATAATCTGGTCAGTTTAGCTTTTAAAAAAAACTTAATGTACTCTATACTTCACTACAGGCATCATTTATCAACACATGCCAGTATGTAATTTTGTGTGGGGGTACAGAAAAGAAAAGACAAACCTTATTACCAGTGTTCTCTGAATTGTGCAGTTGTAGCATGGCTGTGAGGGAGATATAATTAACACAGGCAATGTGCAGAACAGGGGGTTGGACGGTGTAGACAAAAATCTTGTATTGACTAAGGGTCTCGGGGTATGATTGGGTGTTACTGGTAGACTGGATGGACCTTTGTATTTTTCTGTTGTCATTGACTATCTTTCTAGGTCTATGTTTCTAACAAAGTCCTTGAGGTCCACCGGCACTCTCACCCCCTTGCCAACATAATCCCTGGTGTCAACTGGCACCCCTCCAGAGGATCACTAATACAGCCCCCCCCCTTTACACCTCGTTAGTTGGTTACCATCTAAACTTTAGCATAACTGTGATTTAATAAACTATTAAATTGTTATTGTGATAAAGTTTAAATGACAGAGGAAATGACAGGAGGGCTGTGCCAGTGAAATTCTTAGAGAGCGTGCCGGACTAGACACCAGGGATTATGTTAGCAAGGGTTGGGGTGAGGGAAGGTGTGCCACTGGACACCATGGACTATGTTGGCATGGGATGGCACTAGGGCTTCAGGGATCATATTGCCATAGGACAGGGTGAAGGAAGGGAAGCCACTGGACATCAGGATCATACTGGGGAGTTAGGAGGGTGCCACTGGATAGGGTGATGGGAGAGGCGAGAGCCAACAGACACCAGGGTCATGTTGGCAAGGGATGGGGTGGGAGAGGTTAGTGCCACAGGGCACAAGGGCCTCTCTTGCCATGGGATAGTGTGAAGTAGAGGTGCCACTGGACACCAGGGATCATGTTGGCATGGGATGGGGTGAAGGAAGGGAAGCCACTGGACATCAGGATCACATTAGCAGTGTCAGTGGCTCAGTAGGTAGCACACTCGCCTCTGAGGCCGGGAGATCAGAGGGCTGTGGGTTCAGTTCCCACATCTGGCACTTGGGTTAATATCCCAGTACTGACACTGTAGTGCAGCATGAGAGGGGTGCTGCACTTCTGAGGTGCCATCTTTCGGATGAGACGTTAAACCGAGGTCCCATCTGCCTGGATTGGTGGTAGTTCAGGTGGATGTTAAAGATCCCATGGCACTTATCGAAAAGAGTAGGGGAATTTCCCCGGTGTCCTGGCCAAATTTCCCTCATTCACTAAAAATACCACCAACAGCTTAATCTGGTTCAAGGTCAGTTGGCATTCATCTGTATCCCCCCCTCCCCCGGGTCGTGCCTGAAAATAGGCAGGATTTGTCTAGTGCACTTACCCGGTCAACAAAAGCTAAATAAATAAAATACATAAATAATAAAAATTGGGGAGTGAGGGGGAGCCACTGGATAGGGTGAAGGGGGGCCGGGGCCAATAGACACCAGGATCATGTTTGCAAGGAATGGGGTGAGTGAGGTTAGTGCCACGGGGAACAAGGGCCTCTCTTGCCATGGGATAGTGTGAGGAAGAGGTGCCACTGGACACCAGGGATAATTTTGGCATGGGATAGGGTGAGGAAAGGGGACACCACAAGATGCCAGGGCCTCTCTTGTCACATGATGTGTTGTGGGAGGGAGAGCCACTGGATATCTGATATGATAGTTTGATGGGCATTCCAGTAGGCAGGTGGCCTTTCTGAAGGATGGGGGGGGGGCCATATTGATGGACAGGTTTGTATTCCAGCAGGTCAAGGGGCCATTCCAGTAGGAGGATCAGGTGACAACAGAAAAAACAGAATCAGTCTTTTCTGGTTCACAGCAGATACAGGTTTTAAATTTATTTAGGCTTTCACCCATCCCTTTAGAACAGAATCCCTATGCTAAAGTAAATCTAGAATGCTAAATGTATGAACAAAGAACCCGACAAGAGAACTCCCAGGGAGGATGACAATCAGCAACAACGGTTTCTTACTGTCACTGACAGTCTGTGATCGGGGAAGGGGGCACAGGACAGTGCAAATGCCTAGTGCCGCCTGTGGGTGTTATTGTTATCAAAGAGTCAGTACTGTTAAAACTAGCAGACAAAAATAATAATAATATTTACAAAATCAGTTGTTTCTTATTTTACTACTATTTTTCTCCCTTGGCTCCTGGTCGTCTATACATCCTATACATCCTGACCGTCCTCCCGGCCTGCACCCCAATATCAGGCCGACTTCCCCTGTATCCCCCAAGGCTTTCCCTCCATGGCAGGGTGGTGAGGAGCCCCCCAAGCTTAACTCACCTTGAACAGATCCAGACTGGAAGAAGTGCCATTCAAGGTCGGCCCGCAGAGGACGGAAGCTAATGCTGTCCAACCAGGAGCCCTTTTTCCTTATTCTTCGTGGTACCCAGAGGTGGAGCGTGCAATGACACCAGCGATGGTGCTGTGCATGCTCCAGTATGCACACCCCATCAGGCATCTGCCCCACCTCTACCCCTGCAAATGTAGCATCAGTGTGCCAGCCCCCAGCCACCACTAGGGGCCAGGCATGCACCGACGTCTGGTGACACCCCCTTCCCGGAAAAGGAGAGCTGTCCCTGGGACACTTGATCCTTCTCCTCCCCTGCCGACCCCTGGCAGCCCAGGCTCACTCTCGAACACGGGTCGCCGGCATTGTGCGAGGTGTGGCGCCCAGCACATCAGCATCACCATGCCGGCGTAAATCAGTTGTTTCTTTTGATTTCAGAAACATTTTTCTTTTTAATTTTCCTGATCAGGTTTTCTACATGACAGTACATGGTGTGAAGTGTAGCTAAGCACTGAGTCATGGTGGCAGCCTTCTCCAGTGGTGTACCCCAGTGTAGGCTGAAGGACTTTTAACACACCTGGTCATGGGAACCATAAGTAAGATGTGGGAAATCATCCCTGAACCGTAAGAGCTTTTCTTTATGTGGCAGCCCACTGCTGGCTCCTCCAAGATGGCCCCAATGGGAATGCCTGTGAGGGATGGAGGGACTTAGCTCCAGTTTGTCTGACAGCGTGTTTGAAAGCTAACAGTCTGGCACAGTGTCTGTAATTGACACAGTGGATCACCCTGACTGGAAAAGGGAGAGTGTATTCTCTGACCAGAAGATGGAAAAGAGCTCACGTGTTACAAATCCAAGTTGTAAATGTAAGCCCCCTTTGAGAGCTCACTAGTTAATTAGTATAGCCACTGTGTTTGGAGCTGGGGCCTGCCTGCTGGCAGGGTGTGACCTCAGGCCGGAGGGGCTAAAAGGGTGATGTTTTGGCTTGAAGGTGTGTCCTGGTAGAAGAGGAAGGGAAGAGGCAGCCTGAGTGTTGGTTCAGCAATGAGGACTGAGGTTTGGGGTCGAGATGGGCTGTTTGCAACCCAGCCCTCCGTCCTAGAATACCGGAGGTAAATGCAGCAGTGCAGGAGTCTGAGTGGGGTGTTTGGCGCTCAAGAAGGGAACCGCTAGCACTACTGGGTGAGCCAGAGCCGGGGAAGCAAGTTAGTGGCCCAGCTCGTGATCTCCAGCACCGAGGTGGGGTGTTGCAGGTGGATCCTGGTATCCTCGTCTGCGTGGCGAGAGCAGTGAAGTTTTGAGGCCAGGCCATTGGAGCAGTATGGTGGTGGCCGGCCGTCCTGTAGGGAGTGCGGTATTGGCAGCCTGCCTCACTTTCCGGTGGCACTGAGGACTGGCTGGGAGGCATTCGAGGAACCTATACAGTCGAAGAGGAGAAAGTGCACTGGGTCTCCGGGATCGCCCATACTCTACAGAGTCTATGTTGCCCTGGGATGCTTGGAGCTGCACTGGCTTCGGATAAAGGGGAGAGCCATTTCTTGAAGGGTCTTTATTTGTAGTACATGCCATCTTTTGTGGAGAGCTCTTGATTCAAACCACCAGCACAGGGAAAGGGACCACTGTATTCACAGCTACTCTAAATCCTGTAGCTGTGTATGTGGTGTTTAGCCAGTGTGCCTGGTAGATTTAAAAGTAGAAAAGTAAATTTGAGCAGAAGGGACATGTGGAGGAAAGATGCGTCTTGTGGCCTTTTTTGGCCCACCAAACTTTGCTGTTGCCAGGATTTGCAGAACCTTTTCAACTCAGAGGGAGCACTGTAGTAACAGTTTTTGGGAAACGAAAATTGCTGCAGACTGTATCGGGCTCTGTGCCCAGAAGGTTACCCACCATTTGATTTGCACCCCATGCTCCATGGAGTGACTTGATCAAATCTGCACAATTAAATGATTTTTTTTCTTCTTTGACTCCTGAGTGGACAATGGACTTTATTACAGCAGTTTGTAATTGAATTAAATAAGCTTGCCCCCACACCTGCTGTTACCCCGCTGCTGAGAAATGCCTGCACCCCCGAAGACCTCTCATCGGAACCCAGGTAACGAGTTTAATTTCTGGGACTTTATTTCTGGCTGCAAGTGCCCCCCCCCCCAAAGCAACACTTGGAATACCCCTAAACATCGGGAGGGGGGACTTACATATATGTCACAGTCTCACAGAGTGTATTTGCTGCAAGAGCAATATCTGTCCAAAATGTGCAGTTTCTTACAAAATGTGTATTCAGTATGGGCACCAGCTGCCTTCAACAGTTTTTCTGTCTGCGTGAAAAAAATGTGCTTTGTAAACCCAAAGTGTTCAAATCCTGTGAGAAAATGCCCTGTCCTGGCTCTGAGCACAGAAGAGGGATGAACAAAGAAATGTTTTCTTGATCCCTAATGCAGGGATCTTCTTGGCCTCTTGCGTACAGTGCAATGAACTGTGCACCCTTTATTTCTGCAATCTGCCAGTCTGCAACGAAACGTTGTTGCTTGTCCACCTTGTGTACAGATTAAACCTACTACTTGACTCTAGCTAAAGAAGAGGACATTCATTTGTAATTACTGTGTTTTACTGGTGCCCAACCATGACTGTGTGTGTCCTCAGTGTCATGGCCCACCCCAGGTCTTGGGTTAAATAGAAATGTTTTGTGTAGCTCCCCCTTGAGAGTCAAGCGCCAAGAGAGCAACCCCTAGCCGGGGGAGGGGGGGAGCTGGCAGCAGCAAGGTAGACTGATACTGAAAGTACTGGTTACATAATGGGGGCTCGTCTAGGATTTGCGGGGGCTCACATTGCCTGGAGAAATGGCCTGGGACTGTGAATCTGGTGGTGTGCTCAGGAAAGTGAAAGTTTTCATGTGGTGCAAGAGGCTTCAAACCACGCATCAGAGAGAAAAAAAAGAAATGGTGCTTCAGTTGCCATTTGAACTGCTCCTCAAGACTTGTGGAATATAATATGATGAATACATAATATGTCCTTGCTCTAATTTGCAAGGCGTAGAGTGATTACTCACACCACTAAGCTCCACCCCTCCTGGACTGTTGCTGTGTGTGGAGGGTTGGCCGAGCTTCTTGGTACAGAGCTCGTGAAGACAGAAGGCACCATTACTGAGAGAAGTCCTGTTTTTAAATTGCCAGTAAAATGGTTTAAAACTGTGTGGAAACTTGTCTGAGACTTCCTCAGTGAGTCAGTGTGCATGCCAACAAAGAGGAAGAGCATTGCGGCGTCTGTACTGTTGTCGGTTCCCACTGCACGGTCAGATCCAGCGGTTGGGCCCACGTATAGTGTTCAAGTCCCCCCGAATGCTTGAGAGTGGCGTCACATGGTCCGATGACCAGCTAACATTGGGAGGAAGATGAAAACTGTGTCAGTGCCCAGAAAAGCAGTGTCTTTCTGTAAGTATACTTCCTTGAAAGCGCAAAACACATTTAATATTGTTGAAGCTAAAAAGAGTGTGTGGGAGCCAGTTGCTCCTAAAATCAGTGCAGGCAAATGGCAACCAAGTCTTGTAAAGGGGTCCTATGGCAGAGGAAGAAGAGGAAAACATGCAGGGTGCAGAAGGGTGCAAAAATATGGAACGTGTTCACACTGAAGTGTGAGAGAGAAGACAAAGCAGGTCCAGGGCAAACAGGTAGATGGGGAACTTGACCCCTACAGGAGAAAAAAGTTGTATTTCAGTGCAAAAGTTCTGGAAAAAAAAGAGACTTCAACAGACTGAGCAGTAAGTGGGGGGAAGAGACACCACCATCTGCATGGGCAGTATGAAGGGGCCTGGTGGTGATGCAGTAACAATCCAGCAGCAGTAGAAGCCAGAACGCTGTCTGTAAGGATTCAGTATTTGCAAGTGTGAGCAATTACAAATAGAGTTAGCAAAAGTGAAGTGATGTGTGAAAACAGAAAAAAATGAAGCATGTTTGGGACTGTTTTTGAACTGTGCGGTGTGGAGGGCAGTAACCTTGCTGCCCCCCCCCCCAAAGTCAGAGTGCAATCTTGAGTGTGAGGCACAAGTGCACAGTAATCAGTTTTCACAAGCACTGTATTTAATTGACAGGTTTTGAGCAATCCAAAAGAACAGCAAGTAGAGGGGTAGTTAAGAAGGCGCTGACCATTCCAGCACATGATATCATCTGGATTTGCCAGAAAAAAGGGGCCCTAGAGAGGCTAGAGAGAGAGACTGTTTGAAAGTGGGGGTGGCAGATACCACTGAGTTAGCTGGATGGCCAGCAATTATGTGTAGCTTTTTTGCCCACCAAGGGAGAGACATTTTCAACATTCGATACTGCAAGGGGTGCCATAAATGTCATGGGCTGATTCAGAGCACCCTGGGAATCTGTGGGGCCACCGGTACATTGCCTGCAGTAGTAGCCCAGGAAGAGGGTGTGCAGCAATATGTCATTGGGCCTACAGCCAGCAGTATGGGCCCAGTGATGCCATGGAGACAGCAACACAAGCAAGAACAATTGGTTTGCATTGGCACGCAGTGAAATCCTAGGAGCAGAGGCACTGAGGATTGACTGGGACACTTTCTCCTTGCTGCCCCCACCAAGCTGCTGGTTAGAGGAGAAAGAACCACGTGGCACAACAGACTGTGCCACATTGACAGAGGACCCCCTGGACTTTGCTCCAGCCAGAGATTTTGACAATTCCAGCAACCTTGTCAAACCTCTGATGCACCTTCCCGTGTTGTGCTGTGGATCGATAATGGATGCCGAAGACCCAAACGTACCCACTACCTTTACGTTGTCCAGTCTCTCTGAAGATGAGGAATCACTGGGAATGTCTTCAGTGATCGTTGAGGAAGAACAGTCTGAGTTTGAATCCCACCCTCCTGCCTGTCATTCAACTGCCCCTGGACTTGCCCAGCCTGAGGAGACTGAACCCTAAAATTGGAAGGTTGTCCAGCACACAGTGGACTGGGGTCAGGACACATCGGACTCACAAATCTGGTCATCTCCAAGAAGGGCACGAAACAGATGCCTCCCTACATCAAGGAAGGAGGAACACATCATCAGAAGGTGGGCCGAGGTTGAATCTGGGGAGAAGTACCCCTACTTGGAAAGGGTTCCGCCAAGCCGTTTCAACAGCAAAGTTGTCAAAATCCATTACCGATAGTCAGCATTGCGCACAACAGAAAAACGCTGTTGTTGTTTTTTTGCCGGGGTTGGAGTTGATGTGGAAAGGGGGCAAAACACCGGGTGAAGCAGCATTGGTGTACAGTGGGACCATTACAGCAACTATGCTGAATTTGTCACTGTAATGTTTTTGATGTTTCAATAGTGTACCCTTGACGTGAACTCATTGAGGTACCTTGGGGTCTATCTCAATAAACACCTTGCTTTCTCAGTTCATGTGGATGCTATTTACAAGAAACTCCTCCCCAAACTAGAAGCCTTATACTGGAATTGTGAATGCATCCCCTTGCTGGCCCACAAAGAAATTCTTCTGAGAATTATAATTCCAACTTTTGACTATGGTGATGTAGTCTACAGTGCTGCCCCCAAAACCACTCTAGCCAGATTGGACACCCTCTTCCACTCCTTCTGCTGCTTTACTCTAAGCTGCCCCCCCCCCCCGCACTCACCATTGCTCCCTTTACCAATTCCTGGCTCTTACCTCCCTCAATGATCACAGATTAGCTCATTGTATCAACTTCCTTGGCAAGGTCTAGTTCGGCTCACTCCCCTCCTACCTATCGGCCTCCCTTGCTCCACCCCTACCCTAGCTCACCCCTCAGAAGTAGTGATGCGCATACCCTTGCCATCCCCTTCAGGGCTACATCAGATGGCCAGGCATCCTTCTCCTGTTGTTTTCCCAAGCTCTGGAACTCGCCGACTGCCTGAGCTCGTAATGCCCCCTCACTCCAATCCCTCTCCTCTCTCATGCGCGCCTGCTCCTACCCCACTTGTACCTGTACCTAACTCACCCCTCACCTCCCTTACTATTGCTCATTCAATTCTGACTCACTCTAGGCTTTCTTACCTTGTTAACCCCCTCACAAGTTTCAAGTCCATGTCTCATTAGTGAGTCAAGCTATGTTTTTATCTCAAACACTTATCCACCATTCCATGCTGAGGTTCCCTCTCCTGTCTCGCACAGGGAGCCTAGCCCAAACCCGACATCTCCAGCACTTATCTCTACTGATGGCTGCATCACAAATGGTACTGTATTCTACTAATCATCTTACCCTGCAGTTTGTCTGCACTAGTATCACCTCTGTACCTACGCCATTGCATTATTGTGTATCATATGACTCGCACTGTATTTATTTCAAGTGTACTCTATTGTGTGTAGTGCTTCTCCTCTGTACCCAGTCTGCATCCCTATTCCCTTGCATCACCACTGTACCTTGTGCCTTTGCATTGTTGTGTATCATACTGTATTTTTCTTCATGCCAGTTGTATGTAGTTGCTCTTGTTACACTACACATATGTACCCCTATTCCCCTACTCCCAAGACACATTTCGAAATGGGTAATTGCTCAGTATGTCTACCTGGTGAAAATCATAAATTTGCATCTACGCAGAGGAAGAGCAATCCATCCACATCCTTGCAACGAGACGTCCTCATGGGACTATTTGTCTACCACCCCAACCCTGACTGGTACTCTTGAACAGACTCCTGGGCATTCCAGTAAGATTCCCCAAAAGGAAACTGGTGTACAAAGTTGCCATGTTGGCATACAAGAAAAGACTGTAAGCTGTGGTCAGTGGGCCACATTTTCTGCAGGACATTGTCCGAAGAGGATGACCACTTGCAGCTGCATCATCCCCCTGACGCAAGAAGGATGTTCCTGACTCCGGCTCCAGATGCAGTTCCTGAGGTCATGCGGGAGATCAGGTCCATGAGGTCTGCAGTCCAGCAGCTCCAGGTGGAAAAGGCACTAGCTGACAGCAGTCATGAGGTCCAGAGGTTCCCCTGTGCTTCAAAACTGGTAGGCCCAAGTTTTTGTTATTTCTTGACCATTACAGATGTTACACCTACACATAGTTACAGTGCCCTTCGGATCCTCCGCCCCCTCAGCTTTTACTATCTTCTGGCATCCTTGTATGGCAGCCCAGTGCTGGCTCCTCCAAGATGGCCCCATTAAGAATGCCTGTGAGGGTTGAAGGGACTAAGCTCCGGTTTGTCTGATAGGATGTTTGGAAGAGAATCCTCCACATCATGCCTCACTGGCACACTCTAGTGGGCAGAGTGGATTACCCCGACTAGAAAAGGGACAGTGTGCTCTCTGACCAGAAGATGGGGAAGGGCTCATATGCCTCAAATTCAAGTTGGACGCATGTCACAGAGTGTATTTGCAGTAAGGGCAATATCTATCTAAAATGTGCAGTTTCTGACAAAAAGTGCATTCAGTATGGGCACCCGCTGCCTTCAACAGTTGTCTGTGTGAAAAAAAAGGTGCTTTGTAAACTCAAAGTGTTCAAATCTTGTGCGAACATGCTCTGTCTGGGCTCCAGTCCCACAAGAGGGATGGACAAATAAACCTTTGCTTGATCCCTAATGTAGGGACCTTTTTAAATGTATGTGTACAGTGCAATGGACTGTGTACCCATTGTACCTTCTGCACCTGCAGCCCCACCACCATCGTGGGCAAAATGTTGTTGTTTTTCCACCTTGTGCACAGAATAAACTTACTGCTCGACCCTAGCTAAAGGAAAGGACATTTGTTTGTGATTACTCTGTTTTACTGGTGCCCCACCATGACTGTGCAGGTCCCCAGTGTCATGGCCTACCCTACTGCCCAGATGAACTAGAAATGTTTTGTCTAACTCCCCCTTGAGAGCCAAGCACTAAGAATGCAACCACTAGTGTGTGTGTGTGTGGGGCAGGTGTCAGCAACAAAACAGGGTGATACTGTAAGCACTTACATGCATCCTATCACATTTCAGCATCAACATTAGAAAAACTTCACTCCCAGTTACCACTGGGGATCTGCCATTTACGTCTCCGTTCTGTACGGAATATTTTTATACATAGTACAGAATGCTGCACAATACAGACATAATAAAGGGGCTTGTAATATTAGTTTTCATGAAAACAATGGCTGTTGAAACCACAGCGAAACTCTGAACATACAAAAATGTTTGCTGGTATTTTATTCATAGCTGGTTACTGTGGATACTTTCACCAAAGTATTCCGATTATAAACAGCCTGGCATCATCGCAGTACACTAACAAACACTAAAATCTCATACACACATCTGTAAAATTCAGCACTAAATATGCCTCACTCACCTTTAACTGTAAAACTTCCTGAATATTAAAGTGAAATATGTGTAGTGTTCAATGCCAAAGACTCCTTTTTCTTGTTTTGTAAATATCGTTTTTTAATTTTCCCTCCACAAAATGGAAACATACACTCCTGCTGCTTTTCTGTTTCACCTGCCTGCCTGGCTTATTTTAGTAGCAATGGCTGCAGTATGGCATCAAAAGGACCTCTACCCTTATATTTCAAGGACCCTCAGGCATTCACAAGGGCAGCCAGGGCACATATGACAGGGAGGAAGCCATCATGAGTGTGGCAGAAGAAAGACTGGAAAATGCCACAGCAAGTAAGGGAGACTCAAACAGTAACTTTGTGAAAAGACACACAAGCATACAAATAATATGCTATGTGGGGATGCTTGCATCATGGCTGGACCTAAAGACAATCAGTGCAGCCAGATCTAATGCATAGACAACATGCTTGGGAACCGAGGGACCGAAGTTCAATTCCCACCACAGCTACTTATTACTAATTTTGAAATTGATAAATCAAGTTATTAAATGTGGCCACTACTAGCAATGAAAAAAAATCTCTTCAACTGAGGCTACTTTTAGACTGTTTAAACTAATTTCATACTGTGGATGTATTAGAATCATGCTACCAGAAGTTTCTGATAAGGAAAAACACACAGTACCACAACAAGTTGTTTAATTTGTTCATAGTAGGCAAACTTCAAAAACGTATATCTCAGTTCAAAAATAAAATATAATAAACACAAAAAGGGTATTTTTTTATAATGTTTCTTTTCTGCATTTTCAACATGAAAATGCATCAAAACATAAATGTATGTATTGAACATCAACGATAAAGCGTACTGCAACAAGCATATTTTGGTTAATCACCATTCATACAAAGAAACATCTGAATTTGTAGACCATAGCTTATGTACAGAACTGAAAGAAAACATCAGAAACTTAGATCCAAAATAAGTCTGTTATACATAAATAAAATAATTACTGTGGCCCAGATATTCAGAAATACGCCAAAGGCCGGCATACGTCCGGCACAGTGCAAATCCGATGCACTGTGGTTCAGCAGGAGCCATATTCAGAGCGTTGTGCCGACTGCACTCATACCGCAACACAGCTGCATATGGCACGGATTGCCGTAGGCAACCAGGCGCGCCATGGCGCGCAAACACAGTTGCACCATGGCGCAGAAAGAGATGCTCCAGTGCAACTGTTGGAGCAGAGCAATAGTGGGGGGGCACAGCATAGAGAAGAGACCCAGGGACACAGCCAGGGACGCACTGTGACAGGTCACAGGAGGCCACCACCAGCAGGGCGCACACAGGCAACAGGCACCCAGACCCCCCCCCAGAACACAACAGTGACACCGATAGTAGGCAACAGGAGGTGCCAATGGCAAACAGTGGGCCACCAAGGAAGCCCTCCCCACAGGCTGCAGGCCGTGCCCCCCACCCAGACCAGAGCAGGCCACACCCAGGACCACGCAACCAAACACACACACACGTCACACAGGCAGCCCACACAGTAGGCACTGAACACGCTGGGAGGCATGTAGTGTGGCAGACCACAAGGGACAGGCCGCACAGCGCCAAGCATGGGCCCCAACACAGCGTGCAGCCAGTACCCGGCCAAAGACCATGGCCGTGTACCACCACCATGCACACACCCGCTACACACCCCTGACAGCCACCCCATGGGTACACCAAGGCACAGCCACCAACTGAGGGAAGGGACACCACCACAGTGGGACACACCACAATACACAGCAGTGAACCACAGAAGCACAACACCACATGCACAGACACTGGGCCATTGCAGCATGGCTCCTCACACCACCTGCAAAGCAGACACTGACACAGGCAAGTAAGTCAAAACATATATTATTCCAAACCAAACTATTTACAATAACAAGGGGGTGGGAAAGCGAGGGAAGGGGACAGGGAACAGGGACTGTACAGTGGGATGGGGGACTGTAGGGGGAGGTACAGCAGGGGAAACAGGGGAATGCTGGGTCCAAACTACCAGCGGCCACAGCCTGCCACCCCCTGGTGTCCATGCTGCCGCCGTTCCTCCAGTAGTAGGCGGATAACCTGCAGGACAGCCTCCATCGTGGTGGATGTTATGAGAATAAGCTGCCGGAGCAGCCTGCAGTAAACAGGCCTCCAACATCTTTGCTGGAGACATATGACAAGGGGCAGGACAAGTGATCAGTGCAATGTCCCAAGGAACCATGCCCACACACAGCGCGCAATGGGCAGTGGGAACACCCCCCCCCGAGGGCCTGTACCAGCCACCCGCAGGGGGATGGGCCACTGCCTGCCAGCAACTGGGCACACCACGACAGTGCGCAGAGGTGGTCCCAACCGCACAATGGCCACCTGACTGTGCAATGACAGTCACATGGCACAGTGCACTGGCAGAACCACAGCAACGTCAGTGGCAGCCAGCCACACATTCACCCCACCAACAGCTGGCACATGTGTCCAATGGATGCGCCACAGCGGCATGCACCACACACAGTGTGACACACAGCTGCCACGGCACATGGCACAGGTGGCCATACCTGCACCCACGCCCCCGCCACCCCCCATGTAAAGTGTGAAGGACCGTGACAGTGCCTACCTGCCCTCCATGGCCCCGCTGGTGCCACTCCTGCTCCACCACCGTGGCCTGCTGTCCTGCTGCTGCCACCTGCAAACGCCAGTGATTCTCAGGCTCTGGGAATTGAACATAGACAGGTACACATCAGAAACCATCCACAGCAGCTGCCCACCACCCCCGCCCCTGTGCACAGGGTGAGCCCCTGCCAGACACGTCCTGCACTGTTGCATCGCAACACAAGAAGCGACTGGCAATGCCACTCTGCGATGCATATGATGACAGTGCACCACTCTGTGGGGCATGCCAGGCAGCCTAGCCAACACCACAGTACAGCACCAGAGCACACATGCAATATGGGCTGACTTACCTGGCTGTGACACAGCCCCGCGCCTGATGCGCACCTCAAGTCTCCTCAGGCACTCTGGGTCCTGCCTCTTGAGGTCACCATACTGGTGGCGGCATTGCTCCCCCATCCTGGCCACCCTGGTCCTTTGCTGCAGTGTGGCAGCAATCCCCTACCGCACCGCGACCCTTGGCCGCTGCAGGAGCACCTGACAAAATAGTTGGGGGAGTGTGGGGGTGGACACAGGCCACCAGGTTGACTAGCTCAACCTGTGTCTGGTTCTGGGCTCTTGGGGCTCGTCTCTGTGCCATGCTGTTCAGCAAACACAGTGCCCAAAATGGTGTCAGTAAGCTTATGTGTCCATGACACACGCCAGATGTGCGATGCGAGGGAACATCCGCTGTGTCTGCCCATCACACAGTCCTAGAGATGTGTGGCATGGACGTGGCTAGGCGGGGTCACCAGGTGTGGGGAGTGACCCAGGAGTCAGGAATCACAGCAGGGATCAGGGGTCGCCCACCTCTGTGCAGTGCGCATGCGTGCAATAGCAGGCCTGGCACATCATGCGCTATGCACCCTCATCACGCTCTCAGCACACAGTGCATGTTTGACACCATGATACTGGTCAGCGTATGCATGCTGTGGGCCTGCACACCGTGCATGTGTGCGCATTGTGCCATGACTTGCTCTGGATTGATCTCATTGTACACAAATAAAAATCGCAATATTCAGATGCCACATGCAAATGAGCTCATCAGCCAATGCGTGGCGCACTGGGTGCATTAGTATGTCATTACCATTGCACCAAACCTCATTTGCATGCGTTACACTATATAACACCACGAAACAGCACAGGCCATGGACCGGTATTGCATCCTTTCGGGGTAAGTTGAGCATGCCGCTGCAGCTCACTGGGAGCAGCCTGCACAGCAGGGTGGGACGGAACAGGGTGATGCTGCCACTGACACACTGCGCCGTCCATGTCCACAGGAAGCGACATGTTGTACCGTGAGGAGGGTGGGCCTGCTCACAAGCACAGGCCCAATTACACATTAGCAGAGACAGAGGCCCTGTTTGATGCATACCTTGACAGGAAGCCCCTGTTGAGTGGTGCCACGGGCACACCACAGGCCAGGGCTGGGGCCTGGGAGGAGGTGGTGGCATATGTCAACCAGCATGGCAGCCACCAGCAGTCGGTGCAGGAGTGCTGGAAGAAGGTGGGCATGAACAAGAGGCGCATCAAGGAGAAGGTGGTGGCCATCCGTGCATCCTGGAATGCCACTGGAGGGGGGCCTGCGGATGCGCCACCACTCACGCCGCAAAAGGAGTTGGTGGCAGCCACCATGCGCCGCAACACGGTGGAGGGTATGCCTGGTGGAGGTTTCCAGATGGGTGGCAGCCCATCACTGCATGGTAAGTATGTCACCCACGTACAACTGCGGGCATGGAGGGTGCATACCCGGGCATGCTGCCGGCATGCATGTCATGTGCATATGTGCGCACCCATGTGCATGCCATACTGCAGGACATATGCAGTGGCAGTGTGGGGGGGCACATGTGGGCAATGCATCACTAACACGCTTCTCTTTTTCTTGCCGCACCAGCACACCTCCATGCAGATGAAGGAGCGCCGGTGGCGACAGCAGCTGTGGATGCTAGAATGGCCCCGGAGGACCAGCATTCCACCTCCACTGGCATTCATGGACCCAACAGGCTGCAGCTCACCACCACTGTGCAGGTGGATGTCCTGGACCTGGGGTAGGACAAGGGCCTGGATGTGTTCTTGCAGGATGCCAGCCTTGGTGTCCTCTGCACAGAGACACAGATCGGGGCGGGGTCCGACACCGATGATAACGTCACGCTTATCCTGGACAGCATGGCCACCATTGTGGGTGAGGCGCCACTGCTGGCCACTGACACAGACAGCATTCCCAGCGCTCTGGCAGCAGCAGAACAGCTGCCCGCCACCACTGCAGGTGCAGAGGTGTGCGCTGCCCTGCAGTGGTGGTGGTGTGGCTGCACAGGTGCTGGGTGCCATGCAGTGGCCGGACGGGCAACAGCCTGAATAAAAAGAACCCCATTAATAACACATTGCTGGACATTATACTAGTGACCAAATCACACCTGTTTTCTCATACATGCACTTTTTTTTCAGCGATGCCAGCAATCACTGTTTCATTGCTGGTGTAAGATCAGTCCACAAACCTCTATCTTCTTCAAAATTCTCTGTTAAAAGATCGAAGTGGAATTTTGACCCAGTTGCCTACATGGATACCCTACAATATTCTATGCAGTGGCAGGATTTTTACCTGGCAAGGACAGTACAGTCTGCTTATGATATCCTCAATTATATAATCTTAGGGGCCTTAAATAAATGTGTCCCCTTAGTAAAAGTCCGTGTAAAGAACAAAACATGCCGATGGTTTTCGTCTGAACTAAAGTCTGCCCTCTTAGAGAGAGGTAATCTTTGGAAAAAAAGCACAAGGATCTAAGACCCCATCGGACTGGCATGCATTTAGAAAGGCCAGAAACCTTTCTGTACCAGGATGACAAGAGATGCAAAAGCTGCTTATTATCGTACTGAACTCGACTCTGCCACTAGACACTCTGCGATATTCTGGAACACTGTCAAGGACCTCTCTGGTCACACACCAGGTAACTTTCTTCCACCTAAGATGATATCTGGCAATAACATCATTACCGACAAAGGGGACATTCTGAACTCCTTTAACAACCATTTTACATCTGCGGGGTTAGCCTTCGATAACTCTCCTGTGAACCTGCTACACTACCAGCTGGATACTCATCATAATGAAGCCCGAGTCATGGATACTACATTTTCTCTACAACCTGCCACCCTGAAACAGGTTGAAGATCTCCTGTGTCAGCTGGACATTAAGAAAAGCGCTGGTGCGGACTCCATGGACCCTTACTTTCTGAAGATTGCTCACCACATACTAGCTGCACCTATAACACACCTATTCAACCTATCATTGACCCAAGGAATCCTCCCATCCATCTGGAAAACAGCGCATGTGATACCTCTGTTTAAATCAGGGAATCCCTGTGACCTCAACGATTATAGGCCAATTTCCCTTCTCCCTGTCCTGTCAAACCTATTGGAAAAAATTGTAAGTACACAACAGAGATCATACTTAGGATCAACGAATCTTCTAAACACTGCCCAATCCGGATTCAGAGCTAAACATAGCACTATCACAGCCCTTGCAAAAGTGACCAACAACTGGCAGCAAGAACTGGACAAAAAAAACTTTATCTGTGCCGTATTCCTGGACTTAAGTAAGGCTTTCGACGCTGTTGACCATAGCCTGCTTCTTTCATCCCTTCAGTCTATAGGTCTGGACTCACTTTCCCTTCGGTGGATCACCAATTATCTCACTAACCGTCTACAGCAAGTCAAGGCCGGAGCGAACTCTCACCTATCAAGCCCCTACTTAAGGGAGTGCCACAGGGATCTATTCTTGGTCCCATACTGTTTGCAATTTACATCAATAACACTGATGACAACATAGCTAAGGCTAACATCCACCTATTCATGGACGACACAGTGTTGTATCTGGGCCACACATCCCCAGAAGCCGCATGTAACGACCTACAAACCAAATTCAACCTACTACAAAAGTAGCTTCTACACAAGAAGCTATTACTTAATGCTAAAAAAACTAAAATGATGCTTCTCTCTCCTTTAATACACGTGGCTAACCCGGTCATTTCAGGATCTGTACCACAGATCTCTACAATCCTAAGGGAAAATCTAGAATTTGTTACAAAGTTTAAGTACCTGGGAATTTGGTTAGATCATAAACTCTCCTTCATCAAGCACTTAGAGGACTTGCTAAAAAGGCTGCGTCAGAGATTCGGACTCTACAATTAGCTACCTTCTTACAAGTGTTGCCAAAACAAGGCCGGTTCAAGCAACATTCCTTTCACAAAATGACTACGCAGACTTCCTATATGGTCAATGTCCTACTTCTCACCTCTCAAAACTGGATATGATCTACCACAGAGCTTTGAGATTTATTACCGACCTTCCTTTCAACATGCACCATTATTCACTATATGCAGCCATAGGTTGGACCTCCCTCCAGTTTAGACGAGAAAAAAATGTCGCCTTATGGCCTACAGAGCTATTTCAAAAAAACTTCCACAATATATTACGGATTGCCTCCCGCTAAACCTATTAGGCATCTGTGCCCTGAGAAGTTACTCCAGATCCTATTGAAAATTCCCAGAGTCCACTCCCATCTGGGCAGAGCATCTATAAGCTTTGCGCTGCCAACATTGTGGAACAATCTGCAGAAAACTTTAAAACTCAGCTCAATTATCAGCATTGCTTCATTCAAGACCCTTTACTCGCGTCTCCTGAAGGAACAATGCAAGTGCTATCTGCACCACTAGTTGGAATCAACTCCCACAGAATCTCCATATTGTCTGCCTACTAACCTGCTCTATTATCCAGCTATTACCATTCCCCTACTGCATTCCCTTCTTGTTATTCACTTCCGTTAATTCACCTACGCTACCGTTATCGGTTTTATCTAGCATCATCTTCAGGATCAAATTTGCTGGTCCTGTTCAGCTGGTGTCCTCTGCCCTCACTGACTGTCCCTGCACCTCTAAGCCCACGTAGTACTACCCCACTATCCTACCCCCCGGAATTCAAATGTTGACCACCTGTTTACTTAAACTGATACCACCGCAATATCATTTTGTACATATATCACATTTGTAAATATTGTCTCTGTATGCCTATCCATGTTATTGTATGTTACCTTGTAAATTTCATGTTATACCTTGTCCAGTTTTATATATATATATATCACAAATAACCTACCCTAACCAGCTCCATCCTGCAAATGAGCTTGGCTCAATGATGTTCACCTGGATAAATAAAGATTTTGATTAATTGATTGATTGAATAGCTGAGGGGCTGACTCCCAGGGAGAATTTTAGAGACCAGAGCTTCCGAACAGAATATTCCTGATCTGGTACCACCCTGCTTGTTTATGTAAAACACTGCAGTGGTGTTGTCTGCTCGAATTTGAACCGCCTGCCCTTCTATGCTGGTAGCAAAAGCTTTGAGAGCTGTGAAGACTGCTCTGAGTTCCAAAAGATTTATGTGCAACTGTGACTCTTTGGGAGTCTAGTTTCTGCAGCCCAAAAGGGAGGCATCTGTGGTGATCACCCTTGTGGGAAGAGGAGCTTGAAAGGGAACCCCTGCCTGCAGATTTGCAGGGGTCTTCCACCACAGTAGGTTTTGAAGGAACTGCTCTGACACAGGTATCAACTTTGAAAATGTGTTGCTTCTCAGAGACAAGCGAGCTCTGAGGTAGGCTTGCAGGAGACGCATCCTGTACCTGACCCCTGGAACTACTGCAGTCATAGATGCCATATGTCTCAGATGTCTGAGATTAAGAAGAAGGACAAAACCTTTTATAGGTACATTAGGGAGCACAGAAAGACTAAGGTTGAATAAAGAAGGTGGTTGGGTAGAAAGCGACAGTGAAAGAGCAGGGATACTGAACGAATACCTCTGTTTAGTATTCACAGTGGAAGAGCTGGAAGAGATCCCTAATCCAGTCAATAGAAGCACTCTGGATGGGGGGGTTGATATTAGTCCTTTCACAGAAGAAAGGGTTCTGAAAGAACTCTTAAAACTGAAGGTGGATAAAGCAATGGGGCCTGATGGGATTCACCCCAGAATTCTAAAAGAACTAAGAGAAGAACTAGTAACATCACTGACTACCCATTTCAATAAATCATGAGAGCATGGTATGGTACCTGAAGACTGGAGGAGGGCAGATGTGAGTCCCATTCACAAAAGTGGGAGCAAGACAGAGGCAGGAAACTACAGACCTGTCAGTTTGACCTCAGTGGTAGGGAAAATGATGGAATCACTTCTGAAGGAAAGAACTGTTGAGTACCTAGAGGCCAGTGGGGCACAGGACCCAATGCAGCATGGATTCACAGCAGGAAGGTCATGTCAGACTAATCTAATTGATTTCTTTGACTGGGTGACCAAAGTAGTAGACCAGGGAGGGGCTGTGGACATGGCCTACCTAGACTTCAGCAAGGCATTTTACACAGTCCCACACAAAAGATTAATAAATAAATTAGCCAGCTTGGGAGTGTGTCCCAGGGTGGTAGCCTGGGTAAAACACTGGCTGAACAACAGGACACAGAGGGTAATAATAAATGGAGTCCACAGTGAAGAAAGGGGGGTTACTAGCGGGATACCGCAGGGTTCAGTACTAGGGCCGGTCCTTTTTAATGTCTTTATAAGTGACATTGCAGAGGGACTGGAAGGAAAAGTATGTCTCTTTGCAGATGACATAAAGATCTGCAACAGGGTTGATACGCAAGGTGGAGTGGAAAGGATGAAAAGGGACTTGGCAAGGTTGGAGGAATGGTCAAATGTACAGCAGCTTAGAGTTAATGCAGAAAAGTGCAAAGTAATGCACCTGAGAAACAAAAACCCAGGGGAAGAGTACACAGTGGGGGATGAGATACTGACAACAACAAAAATGGAAAGGGACCTGGGGGTAGTCATAGCAGACAACCTAAAGGTGGGCCAGCAATGAGGGCTGGGGGCATACTGGGATGCATAATGAGAGGCATCACCAGTAGAAATCAGGAAGTTGTTGGCCCTCTGTACAGACAGTTGGTAAGACCACATCTGGAGTACTGTGTACAGTTCTGGAGACCCCATCTCTGCAAAGACATAGACAGGGTGGAGGCAGTCCAGAGGAGGAGGGCAACCAAAATGGTGCAGGGTCTGCACCAGAAGACATATGAAGAAAGGCTAAAGGAGCTTAAGATGCATAGCCTTGAGGAAAGAAGGGAGAGGGGTGACATGACAGAAACGTTCAAATACCTCAAGGGAATCAACAAAGTCCAAGAGAGTAGCATCTTTCTGAAACAGAGATGTGCAAGAACAAGGGGGCACAATTTGAAGATAGAGGGGAGATGGCTCAGAGGTAATGTGAGGAAGTATTTCTTCACAGAGAGGGTTGTAGAAGCATTGAACAGCCTTCCTGAGGAGATCGTAGAGTCAAAAACAGTGAGGGAATTCAAGAATGCATGGGACAGACATAAGGCAATTCTAGTGGGGGTTAGGAGGAAGTAAGCTGTTTGTTAACTAGGATCTGCAGCTTATCCGTTAGGTAGGGAAATGGGCAGACTAGGTGGGCCAAGCAGGCCTTATCTGCCATCAGATTCTATGTGTCTATGTTTCTTGGGGACAAAGACAGACCAAAGGGAACTGCGGCAAACTGATAGTTACCCAAAGGAAGTTTGAACCTGAGAAACTTCCTGTGAGACCTCCTTATGGGTATGTGGAAGTAGGCGTCCTTTAAGTCTAGGAAGGCTAGCCAGTCTCCCTGCTGTAAGGACTGTATGACCAGTGACAGAGTGACCATTTTGAATTTGTTTTTTTTCAGATGTCTAAATATCTCAGATCTAAGCTAGGTCGCCACTGCCCAGTTTTCTTTTGTGTCAGAAAATATTTGGAGTAGAGACCCTTGCCCTTCTCGTGGGCATGGACCCTCTCCACTGCTCGTACAGCCAGGTTTTGTACCTCCAATTCCAACAGCAGGATCTGTGTTGGGGACAGAGGTCTTGACACCTGGGTATGCTTGAGGTCTGGCATCTGCCTGAACTTTAGTGGCAGACCCTTCTCCACTATCTCCAGCACCCACTTATCCAACGTGATGAGGGACCAGTGCTGAAAATAGTGGGAGAGTCTGCCTCCCACCAGAAGTGGGGAGGAGACCTGGACACTCACACCAGGACTCAGACTAAGTAGCAGATGGCTGGGTAGAGGTGGCTCTTCTTTGGCCCCTTCTGCCCCTGCCTCTGAAAGACCCCCTGTACTGGCCGAAGTCAGACTGGGGATAGGGATTGTAAGGCTTGGGAACAAAACTTCTGCCCCTACCGCCTCTGGGATGGGATCTCTGAGGGGTGGAGGGCTTAGGCTTAGATGAATGGCTCTGCCAGGAGGCCTTGTACGCATCAACTTTTTTCACGTAGTGTAGTGTAATCAAACATTTTGATCACAGGAAAAATCCATGGCCTTATTCTGAGTATCTGTGGTTAGACTGGTTGTTCTAAGCCAGGTGAAGCATCTCAGAGAGATGGCATGGGCCATCGCCCTAGAGACTGCATCATTGTTTTCGTCTGCCATGTGGAATTGGTACATAGTAGCTTCCAGGGCAGTTTCTGATGTATCCACCAGCTCCTGCACCATAGAATCTGATCCGTTGCAGGCAATAACCAGGACAGATTTCCAAAGGGCTTTCTGATATTTGGCTATGAATGCCATGTACAAAGAAAGTTTGAGAAGCAGAGAAACTGTGGCATACATTTTCTTTGCTATAAAGTCAATTCTCTTGGAATCCTTGTCCAGGGGAAGCAGGGGACAAGGAGACACCAGCTTTCTCACAAGCTGCCTGCTGCACTGTACTCTCTTGGCTAGGGTGTGCAGACAGGAACTTGGTACCATTTTCAGACAATTTATATTTTCTCTCAAGCCATTTAACAACCCCTGATACTGAAGTGGGGTGTTGAAGCAGCTTCATGGTATTTTTTCTAAATGCATTATACATAGGGACGACCAGGGTCCTTGGGGTTGAAAGACCTCTAATCTCCCTGTAATCTTCATCGACATCCTGGTTGGACTCCTGCAAAGGGAGGTCCAGGGTGTCCAGCATATTTTGTATAAAAGTAAACATACAGGAGGGATCCTCCCGGTCACCCGGGGGATCCCCAAGATGAAGGTCCGGGGACTCCTAGGGCTCAAGGCCCTCAAAATCCATGTCAGAGACATCATAAAATTGTTCTGCATCATCTGCGTCACCCTCACAGTCTACAGAAGAAAGAACTGTGGAAGAGTGCTTGCTAGCCCCAGTAAACAGAGGACCCATCTTTTGAAGGGTCTGAAACAGCTGCCATGCTTTTTCCATATCTTGCACAGACGGAAGAACCTGTGCAGACTTAGTCTGTAAGTGTTTTTCTTTTTCTGTATGCTTCAAGCTGTTGTCTCACTATTGGCTTTCCCAGGAGCAATTTTGTCTTGACAGAGTTTCTTGTTAGCCACTTCGTCAGAGGCTTGATCAAGCTTCCTTTTTTCATCATTTCTATTATTCTTTATTTTGTGAGGAACTTCATCTCTGGACAGTTCCTCAACACCTGATTTTATTATTAGTACTTTTAGATGGCCCCTCGTCATAAACCTTTGATTTGTCCTCAACCATAATAATCAAAGGTTTGTCTGCTATGTGTTGCCAATTTAAGCAAAGCAAACCAGTCCTGGACCTACGAACTGAGTGCAGGGTTCTGTGAAAATGTCACCGGCCAGTCCTGCCCCAGTTAATGAACTCTATTACTAGTGCCTGGTTTTTGTTTGGTTGTAGAACTGGGATTTATACCAGCGCCAATTTTATTAGAAACCCAGTTGTACTGGTCAATGGCACACAGGTGGCTGCTGGACCCTTACAGACAGTCCTGTGACAAATGATACCAAGGTCCAGTAATATAATAAAAAAGGTTCCTCGTAATTGCCAGAGAACCCCCCAGGCACTGTTTAGATTTGAAATCTACTGCAGGTGCCTCGCAGTAAACCCTGCAAGGTTGGCGGTAAAATACAAGGCAACTGTCTCTAATTCGACGGTTCCCATATAAATTTGCCCAAAAATGAAGGGAACCATCAAAAATAAGCACCTGAAATAAAATTAAGGCTTAAAATGAATAGTCACGGTAAAAATAAAGTCAAAATAGCGCAGTTGAGCTAAAAATAAAAATTTTGCGCAGCGCTAATGAAAAACATAAAACTTTCACTCAGCACATTAATAGAAATAAAATACGAAGAAAACTTTACCCAGATAAGCACTAGGAGGCTGTCAACAAGGCAAGTTGAGAGACACCTCAGGGGCAATTTTGCTCAGTCCAGCGGAGAAAAAATTCTGAAGCCTTCAATAGCTCTCACTCAGCTCATCCCCTTTTCTGACTTCTGATTGGCTTGGCCATAAGCTTATTTAAATATCTCTTAAAGGTATACCTCTGGAGCAGTTGCACCTAGCCAGCTAAGTGCAAATAAGTTACTGATGCTAAAGGACTCCTGGGGTAAGAGGAGAGGTACCGTGGCTTGGTGATAGTTGCATGCCTCCACATGCATGCTTCATGTTGGAGGCAGTAGGGGTGGGAGAAAAGTGCAAAATGGGAGCTGGCATTTCAGTGAAGCCCCACCAGAGGGCACCCCTTGGGCAGGTCCATCAGGGAGGGGCCTCTCCCTGAACAGAGACTGGGGGGGGAAGGGAGTGCCTCAGTTGGCTGCATGGGGTCTGGTGGAGGGTGAACGTCCTCCTGCTCAGCAGATGATATCCCCCAGGGAGGTGTGGCGTGCAGTGACATTGTGGTGTGCAGAGTGCCGGATGTCTGACACGCCTCCCAAAGATCTTGATCACCGACTGTCAGACCTCAAGGTCTCCACCAGAGGTCAGTTAAGTGCCAGATGCTTCCTTATGCCCACCCCCGGAGAGCAGTTGATAGGACGCTCGATCGTCCTGCCCCCTGCCCCAGCCAGCTCTCTGACACCCCTGGTTTGCTTCCGAACCTGGGATGTTGGCGACACAAGTGGAAGCACTACCGCTGTGCTGGTGGTCCAGCAGAGAATTCAATTGTGAAGTGCTCGGCTGTGGTCTTCATTAATTTAACCCAGCAATATGTGACAAAAACAAAATAATAAATGAAGACAAATGACAAATTAATTTTTTGTAGCATTTTAATTTGTAATCCTCACTCACCATATTTTGTTATTTGTATCCATCAAAATGTGGTTTTACTCACCTCTGTTCAAAACTGAGAAGTACAATACTCATTCTGAAAAAAATCTTATCTGGATCCCTGTGTGGCACAGCACAATATCAGCATCGCACATGGCACAGTGCAGTGTCTACATTGCACGTGGCAAAGTGTGGTGTCAGCATCACCATGGCACAGCACAGTGTCAGTATGCTATATGGCAGTGTTGTGTCAGCACTGCATGTGGCACAGTGAAGTGTCTGCTGTGTATGTGGCACAGCTCACTGATGGCACTGCATAGCACAGTGTCTGCAAGTCACGTGGCACAACGTGATGTCTGCACAGCATGTGGTACAGTGACTTGTAGCAGTGCATGTGGCACCGTGTGGTGTTAGCAGTGCACATGGCACTGCAAAGTGTCAGGCCAGCACTGTATGTGGCACACTGTAGTGTCTGCACTGCACATGGCACAGCGCAGTGCTGGCAGAGCACATACCATAGTGCAGAAACACCAATGTGTGTAACACAGCGCAGTGCCAACACAGCTCAACATGTACTGCTGCCACAGTGCAGTACCAAGTGCACAGCAGACACCACAGTGTGCCACGTGGTTTGCCACCACTGTTCTGTAACACATGGCTTGTCATTACTGAGCTGCATCATGGGTACAGCCATCAATACACTATGCCACTTGCACTGCTGTTACTGCGCTGTGCCATGTGCAATGCTATCACTGGACTGTGCCACGTGCACTGCCATCACTGGACTGCGCCACGTGCACTGCCATCACTGGACTGTGCCACGTGCACTGCTATCACTGCACTGTGCACATGCACTGCCACCAGTGAACTGTTTCACAGGTATGGCTGTCACTGCACACCACATGCTGCCAACACTGAACTGTGCCATGTGCAGCACCATTACTACGCTGTGCCACATACTGGTGTCACTACATTGTGCCACATGCACTGCTGTAACTGCACTGTGCCACATGCACTGCAAACATTGCTGCCCAGAAGGCTGGTGCAAGCCCTGCATAGGGAGGTGCAGGCTCCTGTGTCAGGAAAGGGGGTGCGCAGGCCCCCGAGTAAAGAGGTGGGTGCAGGCCCCTGCATATGGAGTGGGGTTGCAGGCTCCTGCTTGGGAAGTGAGGTGCAGTTCCATGAGTGAGGAGGGTTAGAAGGTTGCTGGCCCCTGTGTGAAGAGCCACATGGGATGCCAACACTGTACTCTGCCATGTGCAATGCCAACAGTACACACTGACACACAAACACTGCTCCATGTGAAATGCACTATACTGTTCCATGTGCACTTGACATTGCACTGTGTCATGTGCAGTGCACACCGCATTATGCTGTGTGCACTGCTAACACTGCACAATGTCACATGCAGTGCCAACACTGCACTGAGTCATGTGTACTGACGACAGCGCACTATGCCACAAGCAGTGCTGACACTGCACTGTGCCTCCTACACTGACGACATTGCATAGTGCCATGTGTAGTGCCAACAGTGCACTGACACTACACTATGTCACATGTACTCCCAACACTACTCTGTGTCATGTGCACTGCCAACACTGCTGTACCATGTGCAGTGCCAGCAGTGCACAGTGACACACAGACACTGCTCCACATGAAATGCACCACTACACTGCTGTACCATGTGCAGTTTGGGGCTGGCAGTATATCCTAGAGGTCAGAGTAATGAGCTGTGAATGAGCTTAGTACCTCCAACAGATCTGAGTTTGATGCCAGCAACCTCCACTTGCATACTGTGTGACTCTGAGCAGGTCACTAAACCATCTCAGTGTTCCCAATTTGCCCCTAAAAATAGGCACATGGGTCTTACCCGGTTACAAAACAAAAAAAATGTGCTGTGAAACATGCAATACCAGCAGTGCACTGTGCCACACATACAGTAAGAGTATGAGGCGGAGGGACAAACCAGATGTCAGGGCTGGATGGGGGACTCTGGGTTCTGACAACCAATGCTGAGTGGGATTTGGAATCCAGCTGCAAGTGTTGTGAAAAGGGGATGCTATGGAACCTGCAACCATGGTGTGGTGGAGCACTGAGCATGCTGCCGAGGCAGTGTAGGTCTCAGGAGACTGTAACCAGTGCTGGGAGGGGGAGTTGTCCAGTAGGCTGGAGTGGAAGGTGTCCAGGGGGCCAAGGAGGGAGGTGGTGTCTTCTCATGGAGGGTTGTCCAGTGGGCCAGGGAGGGAGGTTTCTGGTTGACCAGGAAGGAAGTCAAGGGAGAGTGGCGTCTGAGGGTCCATGGCGGGAGAGAGCATGGAGGTGGTTCCAGAACTGTGGAAAAATCGTGGGTCTTAGATGGGACTGTGGAGGGAGTAAAGGTGTTAGGGGGACTGTGGGTAAGGGGGAATGGAGGAAGGAGATGGTGTGGGGGGGGGTTACTATTGCGCTATGGAGGGAGGAGATAGTATCCAGGGTTGTGGATGGAGTTACTGTTGGGGGCTGTGGAAGGAGGGATTACTGTCAGAGGCTGTGGAGGGAGGGTGGCCAGTGTACAGCTCACCACTATACTGTGGATGTTAAGACCCAGAAGCAGCTGACATCCACGTTTCAGATGCTGCGTTTATTCTCTGTGCCATTTTAAAAGTGAATAAATAAAAAAACTGCTATGTTCGTGACTATAAAGTACAGCAACCCACCTGACCAACCTCCCTTAAGCTACACTAGCCCACAACACAACACACCACGCCACTTTACTACCCTTCAAGGCCATGACCAGCCTCTGCCCCATGGCCACCTTGCATGTGGTTTGAAAACCCCACCAACACACTCCCCACCTTAACCTTCCCTGTAGCTGGAACCGTCTCCTTGCCACCTTCCCTGTAGCTGAATCCCCACCCTGCACCTAGACTAACCTTAACCCCCAGAGTGGCCCTGCTGCCCAGGGTTCCCCAGTATAATGTCTCACAGACAAAAAAAATACACCTCTCCTCCCTTCATCTCTTACTTTAAAAAAAAAAATGTAAACATGCCACGGAGACTGGTGAATGTCAAGATCCGGAAGAAGCCCACTGTCACCCACATTTTATGTGATGCACTTGAGACTCCACAGTGTTTTACATTATTAATAAAACTGCCACATTCATGGACATCAAGCACAGCTAGAATTGGGGCGGGGGTGGGGGGTAAGGTGTGCTTTTCTTGTCTGCCAGAACTGTGGGACTCTGGGCAGCATGCCTCTGCTCTGGACGACCAGTGGTGGTGGGGGTCCTGCCTATGGGAGAGGGGTTCCTGCCATGGGGTGGGACAGGATAGAGATGTAGTGCCAAGTCAGCGTCCAGGGCCTCTACATAAAAAAAGGCTTGCCAGGTACCACTGGCAGGGCATGACAGGGTGCTTGGCAGAGGCGGGCAAGCCAGGAAATTTTCACCTAGAACCAAGCCAGAGGTCTTGCTTGGCTACTGCATGCTGTTCTCCACAAAGGTACACTAACCGGTCAGGCTGACAAAAATGCTTCCTTTGACCATAACTGTCTTGGCTTGTCCTTGGCTCTTAATTGCTTACAGATTGAGTCAAGCCATGATCGAGCCTGCTCTGGCTTGCCCACCTTTAGTTCTTGGGGACCCCCGTAGGGCACATTTAGTTACCCCAGGAAAAGAAATGTGTGTAGAAGTCCAATGGTGTCATTAGGGGAAAACGTGTTTATTTCAGTCATTCTGCCCACACCAGTTGCCAGTATGCCTTAGCCGTCCGGGGAGTCCGCACCGGTGCCCAGCAAATATCCCCGCATCCATCGCAGAAACCCCCAGTACAGCCCGTTGCTCCAGTTAGCAACCCTGCGGCCAGTAGCCCCACCGCAAATCCCCTGCAGAATAAACTCCCTCTCCTGCAGCCAGTTCCCCAGCACAGCCCAATCCAGGGCTGATTTAAAACATGGTTCCTAGCCTAAAATTGTACATTAGCCCACTAAAACCAGTGTCGATAAATAATAAAAAGGAGTCCGGTCCACAGAAGACTGCCCAAAAGTAAGCATTTAAAGTTTAGCTAAGCGCTCCAGCAAACAAATACAAATGTCAACAAGACCACTTCCGGGTCTTGACATCCACAATATGACGCGGCACTTTACGCGTCCCGCGATGACGCGCTGCCGTTCTATCTATCCACAACAGAATTTCTGTAGTTTTGTGACCAACTCCAAAGCCACAGCTGCTGTATGACAGACCGGCAGGGGGCGCGCAAATCATCTCGGAACCCAGGCGGCTCTTCTCCACAACTAGAAGCCGGGTCCGGTCCCACCGTGGTATGCCGAGCAACGGTTGCAAACCCCGGTCTCTCGTGCGCTATCGGCACGCCGGCGGTTTTTGTTGAACTCTGTGATCATCTCTCTCAGTCCATTTTTCCGCCACACACATGATGGCTTCTTCCGTAGTACCCACCGCCCAACGCTGTATTTCCTGAGCTCTTTGGTGCCCCTGAGAGTGCCCGAGGGTCCTTAAAAATATAAGGCTCGGGGTTCCTCTCATACCTGACTGTAACTGTACTGAAAATAAACCCGGCCGGGTAAAACAGTGATTTTGTGTTGTTTTTCCGCTTGGTGGAGGGAAAATTAAAAAGCACCTGTTACATAGAATTATACATATTACAATTAAAATGTTCAGGGAGTTTTTGTCAGTTAAAAGCGGGCGATATATTTAGTTTTGAAGTGTATTTTATGTATTACAGTACACAGTATGTGTTTTGGAGATGAGCGTTGTGTTGGTTAGCTGTGTATATTTGTGATAAGACCTATAACTGTGTAGAACCTGAATTGCTCTTATTAGTTTTGCACCGATCTGTACTTGGTGTTGCTATTCTGTTTTAACTGTTAGAATTACTGTATTTAGCAGCGATATGATTTTAATGAATCTAAAGTTACGGATTATTTTGACCACAGATCAAGACAGTGATTTTAAAACTGTTTACACTGTGTAATTTTTCTTTTCATGGATTCTTATCACAGCTCATGGAATTCAGTAGATTGTTATAATTTTTTTTATCTGCTGACTTCTGTTGCATTTTGTATTTTATTTACTCTTTCCAGCTTCACCCAAGAGAAATTAATGTAGTTACTATTTTGTCAACTTGGTGCTTAAGACTTGAGTTGTATACCCAGTTTATATGCGGGTACCAGCGGATACTCAGCAGATAAAAGAGAAGAATGCAAGTACGAGAAACTTTCTGTCCAGCCTTCATTTTTGTCCAACTATGCCACTGTAAAACATTCTTCAGGCAGGAGGCAATGGAAAATTCTGCACCTGATGCAGCGAGATCACCATGGTGTACGTATTAGCATGGTGAACCCGCCCCTTCATGCACCAGCACACTCTGAAGTGTGCTGGCATGGAGGCAGAGTGAGACCCCCCAGCTTAGCTTGAGGGGAGGTTGCAGGCAAGGCTGTGGCACACATCATTGGTGCAACAATTCTGTGCCAGTGCCCTGTGGCTCAGACTCAAACTTTTGCTTCTTAAGTGACTACTGCAATGTACAGGCTACAATAAAACTATGGTGTTATCTGAAACCAACAAACTTACTAACCATCGGACATAAAGAAAGCATTTTAGATCCTTAGCAGTCAGATCTGAAGCAACCAGAAGCATTTCTGTGATAAGAGATTGTGAAGTCACATGTACTGGATTAAGATGTCATTGCATGCACTAGTGGAGAAAATGGTCAATAAGGGAGAAATTGTGTATGTCTGAACATCAATATTTCAGCAGTGACCTAGAATGAGAAGGAAAGAAGAGGGAAAAATCAATGGATTTTGGATTACATACTGTTTTTGAAATTGGTTCTTTAATGTGAAAGGCTCTTTTGTCATCAAACGGAAATCAAGTATTTTCATGAGCAGCTTTTCCTCACTAGACAAATACTACTTTGTTGAAATCGATCAGAGGGTATCCTGTGGAATTGTTACCATAAATCATAAGGAGTGTGCAGCAAGAGGTTGCTGCTATCAACCCAATCCGCCTCATCATCCATGCTATTATGGAAACAGTAACAGTGCACACATGCACTTATAGACAAACACTCACATCCACCAGTGAGAAAATGGAGAGACAAGACTCTCTGCTACCCCTCAGGCTTGCTACAGAATCTTCCAGTGGTGTTAGTGGGAGAGAGGGAGAGCTGATTCCACTTTTAATGCAGCATACATACCAAGAACTTTAAGTAAATCCTGACTTTTACCAACATTGCCACTCCTTCTCCCCCTTTACTTCTACTAACACAGTATACCCCTGCCACATAAAGTATGCAAGGAAGTGTTCAGCATTCACAAATGCTTGTTCTTTATGTACTTTGGTTTTCACTCCTGTGCTGAGTTCTGTGTATAAAACTGCAATAAAAATGTAACCACAATTGGAAAAAAAAGAGATGAGAAAGGGTCACGAGATGCCGTCAGGCTGAAAACAGCAGGAAGTGAGAGCTCCAGTCATCTGTACTCTTTAAAACTCCACAAAATCAAAACATCTTGGAACAATAACAAACTAAAAGCATAGAAATGGTTGTGAAGCTCCACAGAATAATCAAGGGTAAAAATAAGGATGGAAAAAGAAAAGCGGAATGCAGTACAGAGCACACCAATGACAGCAAGAGCCCAAACACAGAAACATGGCAAACCCGACTCATCACCGGATCTGTCACCAGCCGTTGTGCAGCCTAATAATGATAAACATAGAAACATAGAATTTGATGGCAGATAAGGACTGCTTGGCCCACCTAGTCTGCACATTTCCCTACCTAACGAATACGCTGCAGATCCTAGTTAACCAATAGCCTACTTCCTCCTACTCCCTACTAGAATTGCCTTGTCTGTCCCATGCATTCTTGAATTCTCCCACAGTTTTTGACTTTACGACCTCCTCAGGAAGGCAGTTCCATGCATCTACAACCCTCTCTGTGAAGAAATACTTCCTCACATTACCTCTGAGCCATCCCCCCCCCTCTATCTTCAAATTGTACCCCCTTATTCTTGCACATCTCATTTTCTGAAAGCTGCTACCCTCTTGGACTTTGTTGATTCTCTTGAGGTATTTGAAAATTTCTATCATGTCCCCTCTCTCCCTCCTTTCCTCAAGGCTATACATCTTAAGCATCTTTAGCCTTTCTTCATATGTCTTGTGGTGTAGACCCTGCACCATTTTGGTTGCCCTCCTCTGGACAGCCTCCACCCTGTCTATGTCTTTGCGGAGATGGGGTCTCTAGAACTGTACACAGTACTCCACATGTGGTCTTATCAACTGTCTGTACAGAGGGCCAACAACTTCCTGCTTTCTACTGGTGATGCCTCTCCCTATGCATCCCAGTATCCCCCCAGCCCTCCTTACTGCCTTCTCACATTGCTGGCCCACCTTTAGGGTACATGGGGGAATTCACCTTTTATCAAAACTAAGCTCCTGGATCTAGCGAAAGATTTAAAATCATTTAAACCAGTGATAGCAAGTCTCACAATTCGGATGGGGGATGCAGAAGCCCGCATCAGTTCTGTGGAAGACAAAGCTGAAATGGAGGGCAGATAAATCACTAACATGAAAACCTGCAAAAACTGGAAGACAGAATCGAGGATCAAGAGGGATGGAGCAAGCAAAACAACTTGGTAATCATAGGGCTGCCAGGGAGGGAAGAGGGCAAAGACTGCTTAGCATTTGTACAAAAGCTGTGTCAGAAATTAGCTGATTCCTCCCCGAACGGCCCAACGTACGTAATTGAATGGGCTCACCGAGCTTTGCGCTCACCACCCAAGCATGGGGAGATGCCAAGACCAGTAACCTTCAAACTCCTTAATTTCCTCGATAAAATGCACATACAAGTCCAGATCAGGAAACTCCAAACCATTCAGTGGGAAGGTAACAAGCTCCTCATCCTTAGGGACTTAAGCCCACAGACAAGAGCCAAACAAGCCCTATACAAATGTAACCCCTAGGTGGTACTATTCTATTCTAAGGGCTACTACCCCTGCCTGTATGACTATGTGCAGGTTGGGGGGCCTGAGTTCTCTAACAAGCTGCCTCCACCCAGAGAAATGGTATTGGGGTTGTTTATCTGCCCTGGTATAGCCCTCTGGGAAGCTGTAACCACCCACTAACCCTCTTAGTGGCTCAGTACCTAAAACAGTAGTAAATGCACAAACAGTATTAGACAGTAATAATGTGCTCACACCCTTCTCACTTACCACCAGGGATGGGTCATCAGCAATTTCCCTGAAGACCCCCTGTAAAGTAAGGTTAGCAGTACAATTGCACACTGTGAATGCAGTAACCCAATTAATAATATGTACACTAGTCAGGTTAAACGTGAAAAAAGACAATCAGGTTTATTAAGGGGGCGTGAACAAGGAAGGGGCGTGAATCTAGGCCAATGATTTGTATTCCAATTTAAATCAGGCTTTTCTGGCATGCACTCTAAGTCCAAAATATACAGTTCAACAACACTGGGTACCCAGAATGGTAAGCAGGCTAGCCTGAAGCATTGCCCAGCGTGGCCGGCTTTGCAGCTGATGCTGGGGTCCTTGGTGGAAAGAAAAGCAGTTAAACATGCACAACAACCCAGTTATTTGTAATCTGAGCTGGTTGGCTCAGTCCCTTGTAAACCCAAGAACTTGAACAATTAGATGGTACCACAAGTGATTTAACACTCATTGCAGGGAGCTACCCTGATTTGTACTCACGCTACCAGGAATCTGCTGCAAGGCAGGTGATATGAATGGCCTCATGGTGATGAGCAAGGGGCATAGGGAAGCAGGGCCGACATGACACATCTCCTCTTCACGGCCTTTCTTCCAGGTGGCCGCAACTTGCGTGTTGTTGCTGCGCAGGGGCTGGATCCCTGAGCCGGTCTCTCACTGAAACAGTTTCTGGTGCAGGAGTAGCAGCCTAGGCTGAAGTGGCAAAGCCGAGGCAGGTTGAACAGTCTGGCAAAGTTCATGATCTTCTGCTGGTGAAGCCTCCAGCTGATCTAACAGATTCTTCTGTGGGGAACCAAATGTCAACCAACGGAACACATTCAGCACATTTAAAGCAATAACTGCTTCTGATAACTGTTCGGATTCAGTCCAGTTGCAAATCAACAGCTTTACTGCACAAACCTTTTGATCCCAATATGCTTCACATAAGCTGAGCCGATCACTTCAGGAACAAGTCTTTGGCCCAAATCACCAGTTGCAATAACACTTCTTCTTTCTGCCGCATTTCCCAGCTGGAATTGGACAAGTCTGACTTCTGCTAAAGGCAGTTCTCAATACAGAAGACAAGTGGCAGGAGGCAAGGTAGGCCTCTTCCCGCCGATTCTCCTACTCTCCTTCTGGGAGCAGCTACTCGAAGGCTTGAGCTGTTCACACTTCGGCCTCCAACTCTAACTGATCCATTGTCTCTTGTCTTTCTGGGGATTTCCCTCGTCAGTCCAGGTGTTCACTTGGCTGAAGGAGCTGTCAGTCACAGTTTGGGCTCCCCCTCCAGGCCAATTTAGGCGCCAACAGTAAAACTACAAAAACAAGTTTCTCTTCCCACAAAACCCCAGGGGACAGGATCCATTTTAGGTCCCCAGTGGTTCAATTGGTCCAATTACTGGAAGTCCCAGACCTAACATGGTGGCTTCCATCCAAATGAACGATCTGCAAGCAAAACAGGTTAGACAAACATTTCTGTCTCTAATATAATAAAATACAAACAGTGAATAAGCACAGTTCCTAAATAGGCTTCCTCTGCGCAAGTAGCGACTGCAAAATGGAGCAAAACAGATCACCGTCTGGCTGGTCGCAAGCCCTAAATCACTTGGACCCAACACAGACCACTTTCTTAACACAGATTAGCTAGTCTCTTAAAGGGACAGGCGTGGAGGCTCACTAGGGCACTCTCACAGAAATCAACAGAACTACCTAAGACAGGACACCAGCCTGACAGTGGGCATTATGGAGCCCAGGAAGACATTATAGTAAACCTCAAATTGGTAGGGGGTTACACAAGGACATTAAAAATACACTATACATGACAGGGCTCCGCTTCTGAGTCAGCTACCCAGCCAAACTGACTAAATACTGAGGGCTGAGAACATCAATTCCTTACAGCTGCAGAAGCAAAGATGCAGCTTGCCAAGCTCCTGCCAGTTCTATTCAAAGGAATAGGACAGTGTTGAAACCTTCCCATAGATCATATACTGACAATGGCACAAATAGGGGCTCATTAAGAACAACAAACTGTAATCACACAGGCTGATGACTACCGCTGCCACATCATTGAACTACAGTAGTCTGCCAAAAGTAAAATGTGACTTTGCCAGAATGACTTCTCCGACCACAGGTGAGGGGATTGAGTGAAAAAGGGAAAGGAGGAAAGGACTGAAGGCTAAAGGGTTAAAATGAAAGTGCACACCATGGACTATATAAATGAAAATAACATGCATGATGGACTCCCGCTTCACTGCCAACAGAATCCTACAGCAGCTTTGGCACCCATAGCGAAGCCCCGGATTAGAAAAGCAGTTGGAACAAAAGTTACCACTTACTGGAGAGTGGAGTGTGGTGGTTGGCAACATTTCATGGGCCTGGCGGTGCAGAGAGCTTGGAGCAAGAAACAGATGTATGCAGCCAGTGAACATGCTGCACTGAGCTGGACTAAAGTAAACCCCTCCCACCAGCTTCTGTGCAGGGGAATGGTTCAGATGCCTTGTGAAGCAGAATGGGGAAAGGAAGAACTCATGAGCAGTCCCACGAGAGGAGAAAAGTAAGCAATCAAGATAGAGGCCAGAGACACGGCCTACATCACGATCACTCATGGCAGCACAGCAACCAACAAACCAAACACTACTGCAGAATACCCGGGCGGTACGTCATGAACTGTAGGGGGTAAGCAGATGGGGACTAACAGTATCAGAGTCAGCGGCGTGAACCTCGGGTGGTGCAGACAAGGAGACTGAAATCAAGGCATGGACTTACAAGTATAAAATAAAGATCAGCGATCTGGTGGGAGTAATTGGTCAAATTCAAAGTAATAATAGCCCACCAAGGAAAGAACATGGCTGATGGATACCAAGCGCACCTCCTGTGTGCCACTATCTGGGACTTAAAGTGGTTGCAGTGGAAATAAAGGAGAGGGGGTGTGGGTGGGGGAATTCTTGCATAAATATATAAGGACAAAGTCCAAGGACCTATATGAAGAGGAGGGGGAAGAGAATTATGGGGAAATGATTCAAAAGCAGAAGCTAGAAAACCAAAATACCTTGCTAGGAGCGGTGTTGGCGGGGGAGGGGGACCCCTACTCACCTGGGTGGAGAACTATTTCAACTGTGGTTCAGTGTGCGTGTTTGTTCATAGGGCCTCTATGAAGAGGAGGGGGAAGAGAATTAAGGGAAATGATTAAAGCAGAGGTTGAAAAATCGAATGCTTTTGAGGAGCAGTGTTGGTCCGGGGGCATACTAAGTTGTAGAAGTTCCACAGTTGAAAATATAGTGTTTTAATGTGGTTTATTAGGAGTTAAATAAAAGTTACTAGTTCAATAAGGATGAGTTGGGGCTCCAACCGTCCTTACATTATAGATGACTGGTCATCCCACTGCTTCATGAAGAAGGGTAGAAGCAGGCCAGAAAGGAGACCAGAGGAGGAGATTAAAGGAGGTATACTGGGAATAGCTAGGGTTCAGTCACAGCACCCGAACAGAGTGGGAGCTCAGGTGAGTACCTGAAGGCACCACGGATACGGTTAGTGGGCCTTTACTCACCCTGGATCCCTCGAGCACAGTTATACCTAAGTGTACATATAGAATTATTGGTTTGAATCTTTTATGAATTAAGGGGTGAATAGCCCCAACCATCAGCAAAAACAGGTTCTAAAGTATTAAATGTGTTTAAAAAATGTACTATATATGATGTCTTTTGTGATAAAAAAACATGAGTGGGGAAGGGAATGGGGATCAGATGGTAAGGATGAAAGCTGAGAAGATAGACAGGCGAGCTATGTATAACACACTTTTGTGATAAAACATGAGTGGGGAAGGGAATGGGGATCAGATGATAAGGATGAAAGCTGAGAAGATAGACAGGCGAACTATATATAACACACTTTTGAGAAGGCCCAACACAGGCTACAGGAAGTTAGTAATGGACTATGGCTGTAGAAGTTAAATACACCTACACCACTTGGAATATTTAAGGGGCCCAGAATACGCCTAAAAGATATAAAGTGTTGCGTGATCTGAAAGCCTGGGTGTGGGGATAGCGTTCCTGCAAGAGAGGCACTTGCCAGAACAGAGTGAACCTCTTCCATAGACAATTGGTGGGACAAGTGTATGGAGCTGGGAAAGATATGAACAAAAAGAGGGTAATGATACTAATTGCCAAAAATATTAAATTTGTGGTGGAAAAAAGAAATCAAGGATTCTGAGGGTAGGTTCATCTTCCTGCAGGGACTGCTATATAACATGAGGGTAGTACTGGGTAATGTTTATGGACCCAATGCTGACTCTCCACAATTATTTGCAGAATACTAAAAGTCCTTGCTCAACTGGTGGGCCCACCAATGTTAATTGGGGGAGACTGGAACCTAACCATATCAACAAACATAGAATGGGCAGTCCGAGAAAAGGTCTCACCCCAGCATAAAGAGGAATTCATGACCTCATGGACCATTTAGCGCTACACGACGTATGGAGGGTACTGCACCCACAAGATGAGTTCACATTTAAATCTCAGGCACATGGGTTAGAGTCGAGAACTACTTCCTGGAGTCAGGAGATTGGTTACAGGGATGTTGTGAAACAGAGATCCGAGTAATATCAGACCATAGCCCAGTGATTATGTGACACCAATTTGCATTAACATCTAACCTGGACAGAATCTGACACCTAAATAATGGGTTACTAAAGGATAAGGATGTTAAAAAAAACTTAATGGCCCCCATATTCAGACAGGAGAGGATGTGCATCCCTAAAATGATTCACGAGCTATCTGGAGGTCAGATTTCAGATAGTAAGGTGGCGTGGGGCACTCTCTGATCAGCAGCCCATTCAAGATGGAGTCCTGCAAGGCTCCATCTTAGGGCCTCTATCATTCTCATTATTCATAAACAACCTCCCTCTACACACCAGAGGGGCCAATGTCACTCTATACACTGATGATGCAGTGCTCTATAGTACTGCTCTAAACTCAGCCAACCTGAATGAGTAAGACCTCTTGTCACTCGAAAACTGGCTTCACTCCAACAAACTCATTCTTAACTGGAAAAAAAACTGGATGTTTTGAGAATGAGAATCTCGCTCAGACGCTGAAAAACTTGCACTCAGCCTCTGACCAAACAAAGGTTTAATTAATCAACTCTGTTAAGTACCTAGGGGACCACCTTGACCAAGATGGGTCATTTAAGACTCAGATTCGATACCTAACCAAAACTATTAACCAAAAGGTGGGCCTTCTGTACCAACTTAGTCCTTTCCACAGAATCCTGAATTAGAATTGCTCAAAGCACCCTCCTCCCTACCCTACTTCATGGGGCTTCAGTGCTGCACTCGGTCAGGAGTACTGAACTACAGATGCTTAAGACCCTCTATCATAGGATAGCTAGGTCTTCCAGTTCAGCCCAGTCAGATGACAACCAATGCATGATCTTGAGGTCCCTTGGGTGGCCATCAATTGAAGGGAAAACTGAACTACCCCTTCCTATGCCTAGCCTACAAAATAATGCAGAATAGTATCCCCCCCAGCCTCAAAAATCTGCTGCTACTTAAGCAATGTAATAGTTCCTTAAGGTCCTCAGAACACCACCTGCTCCAAGTACCAAGAGTCAGGACCTCCTGTGGAGCCTGGACCTTTTCCACCTCCATCCCTTCCCTGTGAAACATGCTCCCTTCTTGTATCCAGTCCTCTGCTTCTCTAAGAGACTTCAAAAAGGAGCTCAAATCCCACTTACTGGGCTTGAGCCATGATTCTGTTACAAATGATAAAGTTATTTTACTGCTGAGATGAATCTGTCATACTTAAATTGCAATGTATTGTACTTAAACTGCAATGTATATGTAACCCCCTTGCAAATGGGGGTTCCTAAAAGCTTCCCTGGAGCTCATTTTAAATGCTCCACGCCTGGTTGGTGTTTGACGTTTAAGCCATTTCACATGGTAGTCAGTGAGCCGCCTTTGAGGCCTCCGTATACTGTCTCTTTAAGGGCTGCCTTATAATTAGTCTGGGTGGGGTTCGGTGTTACTATGCTCGAGGTCCGCTAGGCTAGAGTAAGTGCTCCCGTCTGCCATCGCTAAGCAGGCAGGGGGAGCTCAGTGGGAGAAGGAAATTGTTGCTGAAAATAACGTAGGGTAATGATGATAATGTGGATTGTTCTAACCTGCTTCCTTTGCAGTAAAAGACTGTCTGACTATCCCCTCCATTTTGGTCCCGAACTGCCGAATTGGACCAATCAGTATCTCAGAGCCCCTTTGAGCCAGCTACCAATGGGAGAACTGCTGGCCATTTGAGAGAGGCATTATGGGTTATGGCGCCTTCTTGCACCACTGAAAAGCAGGAGTGGATGACTGGCAGGTGATGACAGCCAATGGGATCGGGTAGTGCCCGAACTGTAAGAAGGGTCCCATGCTGCTACGGGCAGATTCATTGTGACTGAGAAGGGGAAAGGAGCTCTGAGCTTCTGCGGCGTTGAGTGCTTGCGCGGGAAGCGCGTGAAAGGCCTGAGGCGGCCTTTGGCACAGTCAGTGTTTGAATCAGACTGAATCCGTTGGCAGGTGGGCAGAGGAAGCTGTGCCCAGCACAGCTACCCACCAGACTCAACTGTTTGGAGGAGTGGAGAATCTGCTGAATCGCACTCGATCCTTGGGAAAGTTGAAGCTGCCGTTGCAGCACCTTGGCAGGCTGTGAGTTCGTGTGAGCTTTGGAAGCTGCTGCCTGGTGTGGTACCCCTCTGCAGTTACCATATAAATGTGTGAGGAGTCTGGTAAAGTCAGGCTCAGCCCTGCCAGTGTTGAAGGAATTGTTACTTGCTGGATTCGTGAGTACTGAATCAGGGTAGCTCCCTGCCAAGTTTGCTGACAACGGCCTCAAGTTGTTTGTTATACTGCTGATTTCCTAATTGAACTTTATTCCCCTTCTGACCCGCCAGGATTGTAAAGGCTATCTGTATCAGGGCCCCAACCAGCTGCCACGGTGGACTAGCCATTGGGCTTGGTGCCAGGGACAGTAAATATTAGGTTCCGGCCTGTACACAGAGCCCTAGGTAGATGAGTATAGTATAAGCCAATCAACTTGATTCCCCCTGTCCTTGTTATTCCCCCCTTAAATAAATCAGATAGTTTGTTTGCAACTACGCCCTGGCTAGTTTGTGCATTTCTGGTGAACTACTGCATAGTGACTGTGATATAACTGTACCTTACTTTACAGGGGGTTCCCGGAGTGAGCTGAGAGATACTAGCCTGGGGGTAAGTGTACTGGGGAAAAGTATTGCTGGTACCTCATCTGAGCCATTAGAGGGATGAAAGGGGGGTTGCAGCAACCCAGAGGGCTGTGACCGAGGCACTCTCGACAGTACTAACCCCGACCTCTGGGTGGAGACACCCATCTACGGATCTGGGCCCCTTACCCTGTCTCAGTGGAGATAGGCTGGGGTAGTAGCCCTAAGGGTAGTGCCCCCTTGGGGTTACAAATTTGAGGCACCGCTGGGATCAGCGTCCCCTAGTGGCCAAGTGAGGAAGTACATAAGAAATGGAAAAACTGGAAGGGGATATGTTGGGGAAAATTAAGTTGGGGCCTACTAAGACAATGGTACACCAACTGATGGGATGGGGTGGGGTGAAGCCGAGGAGTTGGACTCCTACAAAATTGCGTTATTGTTAGATGTGCCTTTGGGAACTCCAATGACTGATATTTCCACAGCAGAGTGAGTAAAATGTTTAGGCAAAGTGGAGGTGAAAGGGCATATGGCTGACCTGCTCCATGAGACGTTGCAGGTGCTACTCCTGTGTAGTGTGGCCATCGACCCCGAGAAGGTACCTCTAATGATTTACCCGGAAGGTGCCTCACAGGGATGGAGGCTAATTCATATTCGAAGTGGGTCAGTCACTCCTGTGGGGGTCTCCCCAAATGAATAGTTTTAAAGATAAACTATTTAAATTGCTGGCTGTGGAGGGGAGAACTACCCAGGAACTGCTGCAAGCATTGGATTTGTCTAGTGATGCTACCCCTCAGGGTTCCCCCGGCACCTCCCCCTGTCCCCCCAAGAGTTCTATTTTGGCTTCTCTGCCTCTAGTAGTCCCCCCATACAGCTCGACTCCTACCGTAAGCTAAAACTTTTTTCTGGCACGGTGCCAGTGCCTCCAGGGGAGGATGACCTGGAAGCTTGGATGGACTATGCCACCCCTTTAGTCCAGGAATGGCAATGCTCTGAGGGGGAGAAAAGGAAGAGACTGATGGAGAGCTTGCGGGGTCCCGCTTTAGAAGCCATTAGGTTTTTCCTGGCCACCAGTCTGGAAGCCACCGCTGCAGAGTATCTCTCTGTTTTAGAAGGGGTGTTCGGGAGTACAGAGACTGGTGAAGATTTATTATGGAAATTCAGGTCTGCTAAGCAGTGGAGGAATGAGAAACTGTCTGCTTTCGTCACTAGGGTGGAGCAGGCCTTGCAGAAGGCCTATAGAAAGGGGGGAATCACTGCCACAGCCTTGAATCAGGTCAGGTTAGAACATGTTTTAAAATCTGCCAGATTCTCTAGTGTAATACTGTTGAAACTTAAGTTACATGATCGACGGGCCACCCCGCCTGAATATTGTCAATTAATGAGGGAAATTAGAGAGGTGGAGACTGATGAAGAGGGGTGGGAGCCATGTGTGGGGGCAGTAAACCCTAGTGGGACCCCTGAGCCTAGCACCCCTGAGGAGGTCAGCCTGTCCGGAGGGTCTGAGGAATCCCCAGATTTTCCTGGTGCTGTGGGAATGCGAGTTATTTCCTCCAACCCCCACGTTGAAAGCGAGTTGAAGGCCGAGGTCAGGAATTTATGAGAACTGGTGAGGGACTTAAAGCAATCTACTATGTACCCTGTTAGGTCTGGGGCCCCTGAGACAAACAGAAACCAGACCCCCGGCCCAAGGGAGCCCCCTCACCCCTCTCCAGGCCCCCCACAAATACGGTGTCCACCGCCAAATAGTGATCCCCGGGACCCCAAGTTCTGCTACCATTGTGGAGAAGATGGGCATTTTCAACCTGAGTGTCAGAGGCCGGAGAACTTAAGGAAAGTCAACAGTAGACTGATCACTTGGCATCGCCGGACCCAGTCTCGACCCCCTAGGAAAAGTTTTGTGACTCGGGCCCAGGCTCAACCAACTCTCAATGCTGTGGCCCCTGACTGGTCTGATGTGGTCGGGCCTTCAGTGGAGACCCCGGTGCGAGTAAATGGGATTCCCACTCGAGCTGTATTAGACAGTGGCTCTCAGGTAACCATCATGTTTCAGGACTGGTATCAGGCACATTTACCTGAGGTGCCTCTGCAACCCTTGAAGGGCCTACATGTGTGGGGGATTGAGTGACAAGGCATATCCGTATTTGGGGTATATCCGAGTTTGGTTATCATTCTCTACCTTTGTGGCTGGAATGGATGAGCAGGTGGAAACCTTAGTTTTAGTTTGCCTACCCACTGGACTGTATGATGGGGTGCCTTTGTTGATTGGGACGAATGCTTATATGTTTGGACGATTGGCCCAGTTGTGTTCAGAAAAGCAAGCATTCAAAACTGGGCGAGCCCTAAGAATACCCGCTGTGCTCCAAAAGGCAGTTGCAACTCAGAAGAAGGTTAGCCAGGAGGAACCTGAAGGCCCGGTGTGGGTGGTGTGGAAAAAGGATCCGGCCCCAGTGATACTCGTCCCAAATGCCCAATGTGTCCTGCATGGAGAAGTACGACTAAGGACGGATGTCAAAAATAAGTTGTTGATGTTGGATGCGCCTGGGGAGGGAAGATTGCCTGAGGGACTGTTGGTAAAGCCCAGTATCTTGCCGGCTAGAGCTCATGCTTATGTCAAGAGAGTGATGGTTCAAGTGCATAATGTGTCCGACAAAGAGATTCGAATAAGACGAGGGTGCACCCTGGCAAGTGTCCATTGTGCGGATACCGCAGTACTGCCAAGTAGCAAGGGTCCCGAGACAGACGACCAAGTTACTCCTGATTTGTTTGATTTCAGTGACTCCCCGTTGCCAGCTGAATGGAAAAAGAGGATCAGTGAGAGGCTTGCCAAAAGGGACCAGGTTTTCTCCCTAAAAGAGTGGGATGTGTGCAAGGGGCTGAGCATCACATTCGGCTGCATGACGAAAGGTCTTTCCGAGAGAGATCCCGGCGCCTGGCCCCAGCTGACATAGATGATGTGCAGCGGCATCTGCAAGAGATGTTGGCTGCTGGTGTGATGCAAGAGTCCAGGAGCCCCTATGCCTTCCCCATTGTAGTGGTAAGGAAGAAGAATGGGGCGGTTCGGATGTGTGTAGACTATCACACTTTGAATCGGTGGACCATCCTCGACCAGTATACCATGCCACGCATACAGAACACCTTGGATTGTCTAAATGGCAGTAAGTGGTTCTCTGTGTTGGACCTCCGCAGTGGGTACTACCAGATCCCGATGGCCCCAGGGGACCGAGAGAAGACTGCATTCATTTGCCCCCTAGGTTTCTATGAGTTCATTCGGATGCCTCAGGGAATTTCAGTTGCCCCAGCCAGCTTTCAGCGCCTGATGGAGAGGGCCGTGGTGGATATGAATTTGCTCGAGTGTCTGGTCTATCTAGATGACATCATAGTGTTTGGGCGTTTGTTGGAAGAACACGAGCAGCAATTATTTAAGGTCTTGGATCGGTTGGAAGAGTTCTGCCTCAAGCTGTCTATAGATAAGTGTCAATTCTTCCAGACTTTGTAAAATATGTGGGCCACATAGTGTCTACTGAGGGCATAGAGACTGACCCTAGCAAAGTGGGGACCTTGACTACTTGGCTTTAGCCCAGGAACTTGAAGGAGTTACAATGGTTTCTGGGGTTTTGCAGATATTATAGGCGATTTGTCAAGGACTATTCTCGAGTGATTCATCCCCTCCTCAACCTCACTCAGGGGTACCCTCCTACACACAAAAAGTATAAGAAAGTTGTGCGTTCTGAGACGGAGAAGAGATATTTCCAGCCGAATGAACTGTTTGGGGATTGTTGGACTGTTGAGTGTGAGGACGCTTTCTATGACATCATATATCAACTTACACATGCCCCCATGTTGGCCTATGCTGACCTGGCCAAGCCCTACGTTCTCCATACTGATGCCAGTCTTCAAGGATTGGGGGCTGTGTTATATCAGGAGCACTCGAATGGTTTGAGACCTGTAGCTTTTGCCAGCAGAAGTCTGACTCCTTCAGAAAAAAACTATCCTGTGCATAAGCTAGAGTTCCTGGCTCTGAAGTAGGCCATTGTTGATCAGTTTCATGACTATTTGTACAGTGCCAAGATATTGGTGAAGACTGATAACAATCCTCTGACCTATGTACAAACCTCAGCCAAGTTGGACGCCACTGGCCACAGGTGGCTGTCTGCCTTGGCCACCTACGACTATGCTGTTGAATACAGGACCGGTTTAAACCATATAGATGCGGATGCCTTCTCTCGGAGGCCTATGTCCCAAACTGATTGATGAACCGAACACTTGATTTGGTACGAGCCCGGTTTTACTGGCCTAAAATGAGTACGGATGTAGAGCAGTATGTCAAGACCTGTAGTTGGTGTTTGCAAAGGAAAGCCTTGCCTCAGAGAGCTGCTCCCATGGTCAACATTACCACTAGAGCCCCTATGGAACTAGTCTGCATTGATTTCTTGAGTCTAGAATCAGATCTGAAAAATACCAGTAATATATTGGTGGTTACCAATCATTTCACCCGGTACGCACAGGCGTTCCCTACTAAGGATCAAAAAGCAACCACGGTGGCTAAGATACTTGTTGAAAACTTTTTTGTCCACTACGGGGCCCCCCAGTGGATCCATTCAGACCAGGGAAGGGACTTCGAGAGCTGCTTGATTAAAGAGATGCTGTCTTTGTGGGGGGTGCGAAAGTCAAGGACCACCCCCTACCATCCTCAGTGAGATCCCCAGCCTGAAAGGTTTAACCACATATTGCCTGACATGTTGGGCACATTGCAACCCAAAGACAAACCGAGATGGAGCCAGCAGATTAGCACCCTAGTCCACGCTTATAACTGCACCAAGAGTGATGCCATGGGATTTTCCCCGTACAGACTGATGTTTGGGAGAGAGGCTAGATTGCCTGTGGATGTGTGCTTTGGTGTTTCCCCTGATGGGGTGCAAGCAGAAAATCATCTACAATACGTACAGAAGCTGAAGGCCCAGTTAAGCCATGCTTATCAGTTGGCCCAGACCATGGCTGCTAAAAGAAACTTGGCCAATAAGGAGAGTTATGACAAGAAAGTGAAGACCTTGGAGCTAAGAGAAGGGGATAGAGTGTTGCTGCAGAATCTGGGCTGGACCTGAAAATAATTCCAAAGATGTAAAAACTATTCACCGAAATCATCTGCTGCCAATCGGGCAAATCCTGATTGAATCCAAACCTTCAACTGCCGCCCCCTCCCAGCTTGTGACTAGATCTGCTGCCAAGAAAAGAACCAAACCTGTGGATTCTTCAGCAAGCCAACCCAGAGAGCCTTGTCCACACCCTGCAGAAAGAGATGATCAACAATCGGTGTCGGAAGACAACGAAGATGATGTTGAATACTATCCCTCTTACGAACTGAGCCAGTTGTTTCAGGGCAATCCCCTTGTTAACTAGGGAAATGAGATTGGCCCGTCTGGACTGTTTGAGCCCCATACTTTGTCTACGGAGCCCATACCTCCAGAAGATGAGCTGGGTAGCAGGAAAGTCCAAGGGGTGGGGTCCTTAAGCCTGGCTGAACTGTCTGGCCTGGCTGAATTATCTGACTTCTCGGATGAAGAGAGTGAGGTGGGGAGACGAGCCAGTGATATGCCAGAACCGGAAGAATATTTTGAATGCCTTGATGGTTCCTCACTAGTAGCTACATAGCCCTCAGCTGAGCCCAGTGGAGTGGGTCCTGGGGTAGAGGGTCAGGCCACCAATAATGCTATGAGCACTGGGCCCTGTTCCCCTGTGGAGGTTCCCATCCCTAATGTCAGTGAGGCTGAGTTGGAATCAAGGCCTGTTTCAGGGTTCCCCGAGACCCCTAGACGCTCCAGCCGAGAAGTACGGCCTGTAATAAAGTTGAGTTATGAGTCTCTGGGTCAGCCAGTGGACCTGCCCTTAAATGTGGTCCACAAAGGGGTGTATGTGTCCCCGAGCTCCTTGCCTAAATTAGCTTTGGGGGATAACTCTAGTTTGTTGGTATTACCCTTTGGGTGTGGTGCCCCTACTTTAGGTGACTCGCCAGTAACTGAAATGGAGGGGTTCCCCCAGTCCCGGGGCCATGAGCAGGAAATACTGACCTGATTGGGAAAAAGAGAACCAAAGGGTTATGTGTGTGCAACGTTGTATGACCCATAGTACACTGTGAATATTCATGTATGTAACGCAAAGTGTGATGTAGTGTTAATTAGGCTGTGTGCCTTCAAGTGAATTAAGGGTAATTACTTGGCACGGACGCCAAGTTTTTCTAGGCCAGGGAGGGTGTTCGTTGGAAGAACACGAGCAGCGATTATTTAAGGTCTTGGATCGGTTGGAAGAGTTCTGCCTCAAGCTGTCTATAGATAAGTGTCAATTCTTCCAGACTTTGTAAAATATGTGGGCCACATAGTGTCTACTGAGGGCACAGAGACTGACCCTAGCAAAGTGGAGGCCTTGACTACTTGGCCTCAGCCCAGGAACTTGAAGGAGTTACAACGGTTTCTGGGGTTTTGCAGATATTATAGGCGATTTGTCAAGGACTATTCTCGAGTGATTCGTCCCCTCCTCAACCTCACTCAGGGGTACCCTCCTACACACAAAAAGTATAAGAAAGTTGTGCGTTCCGAGATGGAGAAGAGATATTTCCAGCCGAATGAACTGTTTGGGGATCGTTGGACTGTTGAGTGTGAGGACGCTTTCTATGACATCATATATCAACTTACACATGCCCCCGTGTTGGCCTATGCTGACCTGGCCAAGCCCTACGTTCTCCATACTGATGCCAGTCTTCAAGGATTGGGGGCTGTGTTATATCAGGAGCACTCGAATGGTTTGAAACCTGTAGCTTTTGCCAGCAGAAGTCTGACTCCTTCAGAAAAAAACTATCCTGTGCATAAGCTAGAGTTCCTGGCTCTGAAGTAGGCCATTGTTGATCAGTTTCATGACTGTTTGTACAGTGCCAAGATATTGGTGAAGACTGATAACAATCCTCTGACCTATGTACAAACCTCAGCCAAGTTGGACGCCACTGGCCACAGGTGGCTGTCTGCCTTGGCCACCTACGACTATGCTGTTGAATACAGGACCGGTTTAAACCATATAGATGCGGATGCCCTCTCTTGGAGGCCTATGTCCCAAACTGATTGGATCAGGTTGTCTGAGCCTGACATAAGAGCCCTTTGCCAGAAGTTCGACAAGGAAGAACAGGTGTCCCCGGATGCTGTGAACTGTATGGTGGATTGCTTGGGGTTATCTGAGGACTGCATACCTGCTGCCTACTGCCATTTTTCCACACTGGACACTAGTTCACTGCCCCAGTTTGACAATACTAGTGTTCAACGGGCTCAGTCCTGAGATTCTATGCTAAAACTGGTTGTGGAAGCCTTGCTGGCCGGGCAGGATGTGTCCAAATTGCACTCCACCGACTTAAGAGCCACCTTGTTATACAAAGAAGGGCCCAAATTAAGGCTGATTAGTCAACTACTATACCGAGAGACTGTAAATAAAGAGGACCAGATCGTCAAACAGCAGCTGGTACTGCCTTCAGAATTAAAGGAACTGGTCTTAAGGTCTTTGCATAATCAGATGGGGCATCTTGGCATCGACTGAACACTTGATTTGGTACAAGCCCGGTTTTACTGGCCTAAAATGAGTACGGATGTAGAGTAGTATGTCAAGACCTGTAGTTGGTGTTTGCAAAGGAAAGCCTTGCCTCAGAGAGCTGCTCCCATGGTCAACATTACCACTAGCACCCCTACGGAACTAGTCTGCATTGATTTCTTGAGTCTAGAATCAGATCTGAAAAATATCAGTAATATATTGGTGGTTACCAATCATTTCACCCGGTACGCACAGGCGTTCCCTACTAAGGATCAAAAAGCAACCACGGTGGCTAAGATACTTGTTGAAAACTTTTTTGTCCACTACGGGGCCCCCCAGCGGATCCATTCTGACCAGGGAAGGGACTTCGAGAGCTGCTTGATTAAAGAGATGCTGTCTTTGTGGGGGGTGCGAAAGTCAAGGACCACCCCCTACCATCCTCAGTGAGATCCCCAGCCTGAAAGGTTTAACCACATACTGCCTGACGTTGGGCACATTGCAACCCAAAGACAAACCGAGATGGAGCCAGCAGATTAGCACCCTAGTCCACGCTTATAACTGCACCAAGAGTGATGCCATGGGATTTTCCCCGTACAGACTGATGTTTGGGAGAGAGGCTAGATTGCCTGTGGATGTGTGCTTTGGTGTTTCCCCTGATGGGGTGCAAGCAGAAAATCATCTACAATATGTACAGAAGCTGAAGGCCCAGTTAAACCATGCTTATCAGTTGGCCCAGACCATGGCTGCTAAAAGAAACTTGGTCAATAAGGAGAGTTATGACAAGAAAGTGAAGACCTTGGAGCTAAGAGAAGGGGATAGAGTGTTGCTGCGGAATCTGGGCTGGACCTGAAAATAATTCCAAAGATGTAAAAACTATTCACCGAAATCATCTGCTGCCAATCGGGCAAATCCTGATAGAATCCAAACCTTCAACTGCCGCCCCCTCCCAGCCTGTGACTAGATCTGCTGCCAAGAAAAGAACCAAACCTGTGGATTCTTCAGCAAGCCAACCCAGAGAGCCTTGTCCACACCCTGCAGAAAGAGATGATTAACAATCGGTGTCGGAAGACAATGAAGATGATGTTGAATACTATCCCTCTTACGAACTGAGCCAGTTGTTTCGGGGCAATCCCCTTGTTAACTAGGGAAATGAGATTGGCCCGTCTGGACTGTTTGAGCCCCATACTTTGTCTCCGGAGCCCATACCTCCAGAAGATGAGCTGGGTAGCAGGAAAGCCCAAGGGGTGGGGTCCTTAAGCCTGGCTGAACTGTCTGGCCTGGCTGAATTATCTGACTTCTCAGATGAAGAGAGTGAGGTGGGGAGACGAGCCAGTGATATGCCAGAACCGGAAGAATATTTTGAATGCCTTGATGATTCCTCACTAGTAGCTACACAGCCCTCAGCTGAGCCCAGTGGAGTGGGTTCTGGGGTAGAGGCTCAGGCCACCAATAATGCTATGAGCACTGGGCCCTGTTCCCCTGTGGAGTTTCCCGTCCCTAATGTCAGTGAGGCTGAGTTGGAATCAGGGCCTGTTTCAGGGTTCCCCGAGACCCCTAGATGCTCCAGCCGAGAAGTACAGCCTGTAATAAAGTTGAGTTATGAGTCTCTGGGTCAGCCAGTGGACCTGCCCTTAAATGTGGTCCACAAAGGGGTGTATGTGTCCCCGAGCTCCTTGCCTAAATTAGCTTTGGGGGATAACTCTAGTTTGTTGGTATTACCCTTTGGGTGTGGTGCCCCTACTTTAGGTGACTCGCCAGTAACTGAAATGGAGGGGATCCCCCAGTCCCGGGGCCATGAGCAGGAAATATTGACCTGATTGGGAAAAAGAGGACCAAAGGGTTATGTGTGTGCAACATTGTATAACCCATAGTACACTATGAATATTCATGTATGTAATGCAAAGTGTGATGTAGTGTCAATTAGGCTGTGTGCCTTCAAGTGAATTAAGGGTAATTACTTGGCGCGGATGCCAAGTTTTTCTAGGCCAGGGAGGGTGTAACCTCCTTGCAAATGGGGGTTCCTAAAAACTTTCCTGGAGCTCGTTTTAAATGCTCCACGCCTGGTTGGTGTTCGGCGTTTAAGTTGTTTTACATGGTAGTCAGTGAGCACCTTTGAGGCCTCCGTATACTGTCTCTTTAAGGGCTGCCTTATAATTAGTCTGGGTGGGGGTTCGAGTGTTACTATGCTCGAGTCCCGCTTGAGCTGCAGAGTAAACACTCCCATCTGCCATCGCTAAGCAGGCATGGGGAGCTCAGTGGAAGAAGGAAATTGTTGCTGAAAATAACGTAGGGTAATGATGATAATGTGGATTGTTCTAACATGCTTCCTTTGCAGCAAAAGACTGTCTGACTATCCCCTCCATTTTGGTCCTGAACTGCCAAATTGGACCAATCAGTATCTCGGGGCCCCTTTGAGCCAGCTACCAATGGGAGAACTGCTGGCCATTTGAGAGAGGCATTATGGGTTATGGCACCTTCTTGCACCACTGAAAAGCAGGAGTGGATGACTGGTAGGTGATGACAGCCAATGGGATCGGGTAGGACCCGAACTGTAAGAAGGGTCCCATGCTGCTAGGGCCAGATTCATTGTGACTGAGAAGGGGAAAGGAGCTCTGAGCTTCTGCGGTGTTGAGTGCTCACGCGGGAAGCGCGTGAAAGGCCTGAGGCGGCCGTTGGCACAGTCAGTGTTTGTATCGGACTGAATCCATTGGCAGGTGGGCAGAGGAGACTGTGCCCAGCACAGCTACCCACCAGGCTCAACCGTTTGGAGGACTGGAGAATCTGCTGAATCGCACTCGGTCCTTGGGAAAGTTGAAGCTGCTGTTGCAGCACCTTGGCAGGCTGTGAGTTCGTGTGAGCTTTGGAAGCTGCTGCCTGGTGTGGTACCCCTCTGCAGTTACCACATAAATGCGTGAGGAGTCTGGTAAAGTCATGCTTAGCCCTGCCAGTGTTGAAGGAATCGTTACTTGCTGGATTCGTGAGTACTGAATCAGGGTAGCTCCCTGCCAAGTTTGCCGACAGCGGCCTCAAGTTGTTTGTTATACTGCTGATTTCCTAATTGAACTTTATTCCCCTTCTGACCCGCCAGGATTGTAAAGGCTATCTGTATCAGGGCTCCAACCAGCTGCCATGGTGGACTAGCCATTAGGGCTTGGGTACCCAGGGACAGTAAGTATTAGGTTCAGGCCTGTGCACAGAGCCCCAGGTAGGTGAGTATAATATAAGCCAATCAACTTGATTTCCCCCTGTCCTTGTTATTCCCCCTTAAATAAATCAGATGGTTTGTTTGCAACTACGCCCTGGCTAGTTTGTACATTTCTGGTGAACTACTGCATAGTGACTGTGATATAACTGTACCTTACTTTACAGGAGGTGCCCGGAGTGAGCTGAGATATACTAGCCTGGGGGTAAGTGTACTGAGGAAAAGTATCACTGGTACCTCGTGTGAGCCATTAGAGGGACGAAAGGGGGGTTGCAGCAACCCAGAGGGCTGTAACCGAGGCACTCTCGACAGTACTAACCCCGACCTCTGGGTGGAAGCACCTGTCTACAGATCTGGGCCCCTTACCCTGTCTCAGTGGAGATAGACTGGGGTAGTAGCCCTAAGGGTAGTGCCCCCTTGGGGTTACATATAGCCTGTCTCTGTTACCCTGTTATTGCTGAGACTGAGCTATGTGTTACAGCTGACTAATAATTTATCTATCCCTCTGTAGGACCTGTCTGATGTTCACTGTAATGTGTGTGATGTACTGTACATATGTAATGCTTTCATATTAATGTGTGTGTAACCCCCTTGTTACCCGGGGTTACTAGAATCCCAGTAAAACCTAGTGGTAGGCAGGGAAGGCAGCTTGTGAAACTCCAGTTAAATGGATTTCACACTGTCTCACTCTGTTCTCAGTCTCAGCTGAGACTGAGGGATGACATCACCAATAGAACTTTTGCAGCTGCATGAGCCACATTGGAATCTGCAGCAAAGGGAGTTAGAACGTTGGGAATTTTAAAGAGAGTCTGCAGTTTGTCTTCAGTGAGTGAAGTGAAGTGAAAAGTAGGGCGCTTGCTGTTAAAGCAGCTCAGTGAAGGCTCTAGGAGCCTCAGCCCTGACAGAGGGCTACTTTTCAGTAATAGGGTGTGTGTCTCCACCTTAAAGAGAGACACAGGAAGATTACTGAAGTGGTGGAGACCGCTGTTTTCGGGTCTCAGTGCTCCCTCCCTCTGGGGGGGGATGAGGAGGATTCCCTGCAGATTCCTGGGGCAATGCCCTAGTTTCTGCTTGTGGAGGAAAAGCTGCCTGTTTGTTTCCAGTATTTATTGGGGAGAAAAGATGATTTGTGAGTCACCTGTGGGGCACCTGCAACGTAAGGGTGAGTGTCTGCTCTGGCTATGTTTTTTCACCCTGGGACTTGTGTGACAATGTAGGGATTGAACTACTAAATATTGGGAAGCCTAGAGAAATGAGCCAAGCAAGTAAAAGTAGTTTCAAATTCCAGAGTTTGTTGGGATGCAAATAATATGTAGAGGTGATGTGACAGACGTCTACCCTTAATCTACATTTAAAAGTTCAGTAAAGGAATTGTGCAGTTTCCAGAGAAATGGCCGAGTATGGGCTGTGGGAGCTGGAGGTGGGTGGCCCCCATCTTTGTGACCAGGTCCACCTCTAGAGATTTGTTCTGTGGTTTTCTACTTTGCCTCAGGCACTTGGCCAGTGATGGGGGAAGTACCCAGACGTGGGATTGTAAGGAAAATTCTCTCTAGGAGTCGCAGACTCTAGTTTGGTTTGGGGGGCCACGACAGGATAATTGGTTCATTCCTCCAATGGACCGTGCAATGGGATAATTGGTTCATTCTTCCAATGGACCGCAGATCAAGTGGCCGGCAGGGGAGCTGGGTCAATGAGGAAAACCCAAGTGTGTACAAGTCGGACTGTGTACCCAAAGCTGCATGAAAGTCCGTGCTGAGTGCCTGGTGGGTTTAGAGCCTGAGGGCTGGAAATAGTGATAAAGTGTTCTGTTGTCTCTAATCTGCATTACCAGGAAATGTAGCCCCATGGGGGTCCGTCTATGCTTTGTTTGTTCAGCTAGGATGTAAATAAAAGCCACAGTGAAGAATCCCATTCCTGGTTCTGGACATTACAGTTATTGCTTCCTGTGTTCAGATTTACTTGGGTGCCCCTGTTCAGAGTAGCCAAACCTAGGCTCCCCTGTGCCGAGTAACCTCATCCTCCCCAAACCCAGGTCCCCACCAGGTACTGCTGTCAGCTTCAACAGCATGCCGCCTGTCATTTTGGCAAAAAGGCAGGGGTGAGGGGTTACAAAAATGGAGGCACCGCTTTGGATTTTGTTCAGGGAGGATGGTGCTTGGGCAAGGGGACTAGCGTTTTGGCTATCTGGCAATGGGTAGCCTATAAAGCTGAAGCAATTTCCCTAGTGTGTTGCTGTGTGCTGTGGATCTTGTGCTGCTGTTTAAAAATGCCAACTGTTTACCAAGGAGCAGTAAAGCCAAAGAGTGTGCCCTTGTCCTTCATCAACATTGTTTACAGCATTTTTGCCTGCTTTAAAATGAACTGTTGTGAAGAAAAGTGTGGAAGACTAGGGGTAGCAACAGGAAAATTGTACCCTGGACGTTTGAAATGCTTTTAAAATGAGCAGTTGTAAAGAAAAGTGTGGAAGACTATGGGTAGCAACAGGAAAATTGTGCTCTGGACGTTGGAAATGCTTTCTGAATGAATTGAGAGACTGCAGGTTTAATGGCTATGTTAAATGGCTAAAATGGGCTCCCAACATGGACTCAGTTGGTAAAGAAAAAAAGTTGCATTCTGCAGTTTAAATTTGCCTGCTCGACGATCGCCGTGAGGAGAAGAGCCCTCACGAGGAAGAAGAGGCTCATTTGCATGGCGTTGTGTGGTTGGTCAGGCTGCAATCAGTCCCGGCCCTCAGCCAGCTCTACTGAGACTGCCCCAGCATTCGAGAGGGAGTGTGAGTGGAGTGCATGTACTGGTAGTGGAGGAGCGTCGAGAGTGTTAAAATCGCTGTAAACCTGCAAAAAATTAGACTTTATTGTTTAAAATCAGGCTCAACCCGCTAATCAATCGTCGGAATTGCAAAAGTGGTGGTTAAAGGACGATCGGTAGGACTGCCCGCCCGTTCTGTTCTGAGGCCTCCAAGAACTGGTTGCAGGCTGTTTTTCCCCATCGCAGCAAACTGCTACTGATAACAGTAAGTAACCACCTTAAAACTGCTCAAACAGTGATTTTCTGCCCTATGCCATGTAAATGTGTGCAGCAAGTGTAGTACTTACAAGTACGACTGTGTAAAGTCCTGCCAGCAAGTGCAAGTCTGTTAAGCCATTGACTGTGTGCATAGTAATGAATTTAGCCTCAGTTTAAAGTTTGCAGCCAGAGAGAGACTGTGGGTTGTAGCCAATGTGCAGCACTAGTAATACAGGCAATCCTGTGCTAAAAACCTGAAGCTTTAAGGGACTGTGAATCAAATAAATGTTACCAGTATGTAAAAAGTCCATGGAAAATCCTGTAAATGTGTTTAAAGCAAGAACAGAACAAGTTGTGCAGTTTGAGCAAAAGTTATCAGTAGTTTGTGTAAGTCGGGTGCGCAGTGGCTTGTCCCAGATTCTAAATGTTGATGCACAGGATTGCTGCTGCCGCCATTACAGGGTGGGGTAGTAAAGTAAACACAGCAGCAGAGGAGCCATTTTACAACTAAAGAGTGTGTTCAATAAAGTGGGACTTTCAGTTACAGTGAACTTTTGTCTATTTTTCTGCAGTTATGGCCTCAGGACCAGCTCGTTACCCGGATCATGCCTGGGTTGCAGTAACAGAAGCAGTAAATAGACGGAGGGATATTGAAAAGTGGTGCTATGGAGGGCAACTGCCTCCTCATGTGGCGATTCCTAATTTTCCAGTGCATGTATGTCAAATATGTCGAGAGCTGGAAGGCGTCTTCATGATTCCTCACTGTGCTGGATGCCTGAAAAATATAGCCTGTATAAAGCACCTCCAATTTGTTTGGCTCCCACATGGACAAAGGTTCAGGAATCTGCAGTTGGCAGCACACAGCACCAGGCGGAGCCTGTGGAGAAAAGCCCCTCAGGAGTGTGGCACAAAGTTAGAGGTACAGGTTAGAGTCAGAACCGAAGTTGAAGTTTTGGATGCTGGATCCCAGAAGGAAAGTTCAGATAAAGCATCAATAGATCCCTGGGGGGGGGCCTAGCCCAAGTCTCTTAGACGAAGATGAGATGCGGGAGGCCTTTGAGTGGGAGGTGTCGACCTCCGCACCCAGTGATGAGCGGATAGTCTCAGGACTGAGAACGACTGCTCACTCCTGGGCTCAGATCCTCAGTGAAGAGGAAGATGAGGGGGGACCTATGTGGCCTTTTGAAAAAGGGACGGGTACACAGCCTCAAGATCTTGCCTCGGAGGAATGTATGGAAGAAGGTGGTGATGCCACTGCCCTGGGTTTGCAGGAGGAAGAAGTCAGGGATCCGTTTCTAATTTCTTTAAGGATGCAAATCTGGCAGAACCAGGACTGGGCACCCCCAAGCCAGGCCAGTGGTCTTAGATTGACCAAAGCAAGTAAAGAGGAGAGACTGGTTCGTAGGAAGGCAAATGAGATCTATGGTATGACCTTTCCTACCTTTCCTCGAAAAGTCTGGGAGGAGATTGAGAACTGCAGGAAATCCTGGATCTGGGACGAAGCCATGAAAAGTGTGCATCCTGGGGCCAACAAGCATGTAAAGAATAGACTGTTCCATGAAAAGCATACCCAGTGGAAGAGAGGCAGGACACTGTTTATAGACAAAGTGAGAACAGTGGATGAAGAGGGATGTGAAATCTCCCACTGTGTGAATTATGTGCGCCCAGACAGGGTGATAATTCAAGCTCCTGATCCCCGGTACTATTGGCCTCAGTGCAAGGACCTCTCAGCAAATGTGCCCATGCCTACAAAATGGAGAGCTGAGCAGTGGTAGTCAATACTGCCACACCAGACTGTGAAGTGCCTTATTGATCCACCAATATAGACATCCAGGACTCAGGTACCCCACATTCATCAGTCTACAGTGTACTGGCCTTTCCAGAAACTATCGACTGGCCCACCAGATGACTTCAGATCCAGAGAGGACACCAGCCCAGCTGTATCCTGTTCATCACCTGGTAATCGGATGAAGTCGGACCAGCTGTTTTCTTTTTGTTCCTGTTCTAAGGTTCCATCTCCAGAGATGACATCAGCCCAGCTGTTCCCAGATGTGCCCCTCCTGTGGTTCCTGGAAGATGTCCGCCCAACTGTATCGGAAGAAATGCTGCCAGGGAGAGTCTTTGTCAGAGGTGCAGGTCGGTTAAGAATTTCGTACTACAAGTGGCTGGTAAGTCCGAACTTTTCTATCTTTATGACATTGCAGTACACACCCTACACTAGCAGACTTCAAAATGTGTGAACTGTCCTCAAAGACTCTCCCCTTTGGGACTTTGGCCTGTTAGAACCATTAGCGGCTCTAGCCACAAATGGTTACCAGGGCACAGCTAGGGCACAACAGATGGCAGCCAGGGCACTGATATATGGTTACTATGGGGAAGCTCTGCACCATATGGGGCACCAACTGGGGCACAGCATTTTTTTACCAGGGCACGTGCCCTGACGGGCCCTGGTGTAGAGCTGCCACTGGTTAGAAATGTGCTTCACTGGGCTCCAGCCCAGGAGAGACTCTTTATTGGACTAGCCTTTGGGCATTGTGGTCACTAGTTGGGACTTTTAGGGCACTCCACCCCACCCCAAATGTGTATTGTAAATAATGTCGTTGTTATCTAATGTAAATACTGTTTTTCTAACCTTTTTCTAAAAAATCTTTTTGGGATTCTTTAGTGTTTTGATGGTAGGGGTTTAGGTAGACTGTGTATACAGATTAGGAGAGTGTGTGTTGTCTTTCTTTTTCTTACAGGTGTTCCTGGGAAGACAGAAGGGAAGACAAGAAGAGGAGGAGGAGGGGCTCATCAGAGTTCCTCATTAGTGCTTTAGCGTGTTTAGAAATTTAAAGTACTGTGGTGTTATGGTTGTTATTGCTGTATTAACCCTTTCTTTCCACAGGTGTGGTTGTGGGGGTAGGGAGGAGACAGTAATGTAGTATTTTAATGGTGTGTGGTTGCAGGTTGCCCAAGGTCGGGGAGGTTGCCGGGTTGTTTTTGTTTTGGGGGTGTTAGGTTAGAGGCAGATAGGTTTTCTCTAGAGGGTTAGGGGGGATAGACAGGCTGTGGTCCTGAGTGGCCATTGGGACCGCAGTGCTGATCTATCAGGGCTATGCTCTGGATAGTTCTACCAGAGCCACTGGGTGTCCATAGTAAGTGGATAGTGTAGAGGCTGATATGTCAGCTAAAGGCCCCTAGGCCCTTAGTGTTGCCTGCCTGTGCTTGCACATGGTAGGAGGGGGCCTGATTACCCCCCTCCGCAGGTAGCACATAGGGTGGGATGGCCTAAGGCCAGGTAAATAATGACTGCGGACAGTCATTTTCCTGGTCAAGGGTGAGTGTAACCCTCTTGTTACCCGGGGTTACTAGAATCCCAGTAAGACCTAGTGGTAGGCAGGGAAGGAAGCTTGTGAAACTCCAGTTAAATGGATTTCACACTGTCTCACTCTGTTCTCAGTCTTAGCTGAGACTGAGGGATGACATCACCAATAGAACTTTCGCAGCTGCATGAGCCACATTGGAATCTGCAGCAAAGGGAGTTAGATAGAATGCTGGGAATTTTAAAGAGAGTCTGCGGTTTGTCTTCAGTGAGTGAAGTGAGAAGTAGGGAGCTTGCTGTTAAAGCAGCTCAGTGAAGGCTCTAGGAGCCTCAGCCCTGACAGAGGGCTACTTTTCAGTAATAGGGTGTGTGTCTCCACCTTAAAGAGAGACACAGGAAGATTACTGAAGTGGTGGAGACCGCTGTTTTCGGGTCTCAGTGCCCTCTCCCTCCGGGGAGGGGATGAGGAGGATTCCCTGCAGATTCCTGGGGCAACCCCCCTAGTTTTTGCTTGTGGAGGAAAAGCTGCCTGTTTGTTTCCAGTGTTTATTTGGGAGAAAAGAAGATTGTGAGTCGCCTGTGGGGCACCTGCAACGTAAGGGTGAGTGTCTGCTCTGGCTAAAAGGGCATATGTTTTTTCACCCTGGGACTTGTGTGACAATGTAGGGGTTGAACTACTAAATATTGGGAAGCCTAGAGAAATGGGCCAAGCAAGTAAAAGTAGTTTCAAGTTCCAGAGTTTGTTGGGATGCAAATAATATGTAGAGGTAATGTGACAGACGTCAACCCTTAATCTACATTTAAAAGTTCAGTAAAGGAACTGTGCAGTTTCCAGAGAAATGGCCGGGTATGGGCTGTGGGAGCTGGAGGTGGGTGCCCCCCTAGTCTTTAGTGACCAGGTCCACCTCTACGTATTTCTTCTGTGGTTTTCTACTTTGCCTCAGGCACTTGGCCAGTGATGGGGGAAGTACCCAGATGTGGGATTGTAAGGAAAATTCTCTCTAGGAGTCGCAGACTCTAGTGTGGTTTGGGGAGCCATGACAGGATAATTGGTTCATTCCTTCAATGGACCGTGCAATGGGATAATTGGTTCATTCTTCCAATGGACCGCAGATCAAGTGGCCGGCGGGGGAGCCGGGCCAATGGGGATAACCCAAGTGTGTACAAGTCAGGCTGTGTACCCAAAGCTGCGTGCACATCCAGGCTGTGTGCCTGGTAGGTTTAGAGCCTGAGGGCTGGAAAAAGTGATAAAGTGTTCTGTTGTCTCTAATCTGCATTACCAGGAAATGTAGCCCCATGGGGGTCCGTCTATGCTTTGTTTGTTCAGCTAGGATGTGAATAAAAGCCACACTGAAGAATCCCATTCCTGGTTCTGGACATTACAGTTATTGCTTCCTGTGTTCGGATTTACTTGGGTGCCCCTGTTCAGAGTAGCCAAACCTAGGCTTCCCTGTGCTGAGTAACCTCATCCTCCCCAAACCCAGGTCCCCACCAGGTACTGCTGTCAACTTCAACAGCATGCCACCTGTCGTTTTGACAAAAAGGCAGGGGTGAGGGGTTACATGTGTAATGTAAATATGCAATGCTTTATGTTACCTGTAAGTAACTCCAGGCCGCCCTGAAAAAGGGACATCTGGTTTCAGTGGGCCTACCCAGTTACCAAAATTAAATAAATGATACGAATTAACCAATACAAATACATTAAGATAGAGACCCTAAGGCTGATGCAGTTTAAGATCATACATAATCTATATTATACCCCTGAGAAGCTTTTTAAAATGGGCAAAATAGATGACGATCTATGTACCAAATGTAATGCAGCCCAGGACATGCTGTACCATATTTTATGGGACTGCCCCAAGGCTAGGCCACTGTGGGATAGGGTCAAGGTTGAACTGGACCCACTGCTCAGCTTGGAGAATGCTTTCTCCCCAGAAATTTGTATAGTGGGACATTATGATAAACAGCTGCTCACCTCCCAGAAATATCACATTGCATTAATAGTGGCCACAGTTAAGAAAGTAATACTTAGTCACTGGCTAGATGATATACTACTGTCTTATGTGGAATGGCATAACGAGATTCTAGCAATGCTACAAATAGAAAAGATTGTCGCCTGTATCAATGACAGGTATAAAAGTTACTGGAGGAAATGGGAAAAACTACATGTATTATTGACTCTGGACTCAGTGGTGGCCTGAAAGGCAGATACAGAGGGTTGTTAACAATATACAGAAGCTTAAAATGTTTAACTTGTTTGAAGAACAGCTTGGACCTTTCACTACAAGTCAGTCTGACAAACTATGAAACATAACTCGTCTGATAAAGTAAGTCGCAGAGGATTAACTATCATCCGGGGGTGGGTGTGAAATGGTAAATATTGTAACTGTATTAATGTATGTAGTGTTAATTCAGTGTTTTAAATGGTGTTTGTATGTTGACTGTTGAAAATACTCAATAAAATACACTTCCTTCTAGAAGAGAGGTGTGGGGGTCAGTCCACAGATAAACCTGTTTACTCTCTGGGAAAACCAAAAGCTCTTCCATTTTACTACAGATCCACAGTCCCAGAAGATGTACTCAGCCTGTCCTGGAAGAATCAATTCCTTTATGCTTCTTCCACTTCCTCTGATTCAGAAGGTACTTCTAAAATTGAAGTGGGAACAAGCCAGTATGATCACTATAGCACTAGACTAGCCCAGGCAGCAATAGTATTCTAAGATGCTGTGTTTGAGCTGGAAAAACTCAGTTAGCCTACCAATGAGTCATTACCTTCTGGCCAACTCCTAGGACAATATATGCCATTTTAGCCAAGTGACCCTTTACTTCAAAGTGTGATACCCGAAGAGCTACAATTTGCTGACCTGAAATGATCTCATTACATACTAGAGATGTTAAAGAAGGCAGGAAAACAATGTGCCAGAAAGAAACATATTTTCAAGTGGAAGACATTCTCTGCTTGGTGTACAATTTCACAAATGCAGACAAAGCTGACTGCTTTAATTTTGGAATACCTCCTAGACTTGAAATCTAAGGGCCTCAGACCACCTCTACCTTAAAGTTTCATTTGTCTGCATTTTCAGCGTTCATATCACATACTAGTTTGAGCTCATTTGTTTCGTACCCAGTGTTTAAAAGATTCTTTAAAGAGTGTCTAACAAAATAAAAAAGCATAAAACTGTTATAGTATCATCTTTTTATTGGATTGTCAGATAAAAAAAACACTACCACAAACAGGGTCAGTACAACAATCAAACACAAGACAGTCACAGTCAAACAGTGATAAGTCCATTCTGAATATTGGTTGGGTTGCAGGTGAAAGAGTCAGACATATATAATACATTGATGTAGCCAAGAAAAGGAGAGAAGACACACTTCATAATGTTATGACACAATAATAAGTAAGTGGACATTCCATGGGAGCAAGGTACCATCCATGCAACACTAAATAGGTGGGAGAGATATCTAGGGGAGAGAATGAGTTCCAAAATCCTGAAATCCACTACCCTCCTCCTGAACATGGAAGGAGGATTAAGCCATCCTCTCCCTTAAGACCTGGGTTTCAGCTGGTGCCAGTGAGGACAAGAAGGGCTCCCATGTTTTAACAAAATGGTCCTCCCTCTCCTTCAAGATGAAGGACAGATTCTTCATCACCAGGGCCTGCATTGTCAGATTCTTCAAGGCCTGGACCGACGACACCAGGCATGAAACCCATGTGTTCAATATGCAGTGTATCGCCCCGCCCTCCTCCCCACAATCCTCCATGCCAAACAGCATGGTGACTGGTCTCACGGCCAAGGTGCATCCTGCCATAGCTGAAATTCCATCAGCGATAGCTGTCAAGAAGGCCTGCAGCACTGGGCACACCCAAAAGTAGTGCAAATACATGCTCACGTCAGCCCTACATCTACCACAAAGGGAGAATATCACTGGATGATGTTTATGGACAACCTGGGGGGGACAGTAGAGATGATGTATAAACTTAAACTGCGACTCTTTGTATTTGTTGCAGATCAAGATACCCATATGGGATTGTAGCAGTATCCCCCAATCCTTATCCCGAATAGCGATACTTAAGTCCTGCTCCCAAAGTGTCTTACTCTTTGATGTAAGTTCTGGCATATATTGTCTGTCCTGCTTAACTGCTTTCCATGTAAGTTCTCTGGGATCTCTCAAAGTGGCATAGATCAGTTGTTCAACTGGGGCCAATGCAGACACCTCGTTCGGATCACTATGCAGTCCCCTCCAGTAGGCCCTATCCTGTAAGTAACAAAAAAAGTGTGCAAGTGACAGGCCCGTATCCATCTGCAGGTTCACAAAGGAGCACAATCCCTCCCGACTATGAAGATTATGCAGACATCCAACTCCCTAAGTCTCCCACTTCCTCTACCATCCATCGGAGAGACTAGGAAGAAATTAAGGATTCCCCACCACCAGGACCAGGAGTATTTCATCTTCAAGGATGCCCTATTGGTGTCTGAGACAAGTCCAGGCCTCCAGAACCCATACCATAAGTGGACTGAGGGCAGTCAGCCGTATATATGCTTGGTGACCCTTCTGAGCAAGATATGCCAACTACTAGCCCTGGGCTCCTAACTCCTCCAGATCTAACCATCCAGCCACTGCAGGTCAGTTTACCCAGTCAGAGATATATATGTGCTGGATCACTACATATTAACTCTTTAAATTAGGGAAATTTAACCCCCCCATTGGAGACACCGGCCCTGAGGTGATGAAGGCTCATCCGGGGGTACTTCCCCTACCACAAGAATAACGAAAAAGTCCCATCCAGCATTTTAAGTCCACATTTGTAAGCCCCATTGGGAGCATCTGCATCATGTACAGCATTCTCAGGAGGATATTCATTTTTAATAAACTTGATGCACCCTAACCGAGAAATAGGCAGCGCCGTCCTTCTCCCCAAGTCCTCCAATATTGTATTCACCAGAGGGGCATAATTCAGGTGATAGAGAGAGCTCATGTCTTTCCCAACCTGGATTCCTAAACACTTAAAGGATGCAGAAACCTCCTGGATCCCCCATGTGTTGCCCCCCCATGACCCCAGCCCAGGGATAGCAATTCTGACTTTGCCAGATTCAATTTATAACCAGAGAAGGCAGCAAACTCTGAGATAACCTCGAGCAGCACAGACATGGACCTCTGAGATTCCATAATATATAGGAGGAGGTCATCAGCATATAAAGTGACCTTGTGCACCCTCCCTGACTTACCCTGCACACCCCTTATCTCCAGCATGCTGTAGAAGCATTTCACCAAAGGCTTTATGGCCAGGGTGAAAAGAAGAGGGGACAGGGCACCCCTGACATGTTCCCCTAAAAAGAGGGAATCTATCAGCAGCAGACCCATTAACTAGTACTCAGGCTTCTGGCGCCTTATACAATGCCTTAACCATTCCCACAAAGGCATCCCCCAACCCAAACCAAGCCAAAACAGTAAATAAATAGCCCCACTCGATACGGTCAAAGGCCTTCTCAGCATCCTTGGACAGCACATTTGTTTGGCCAGGATGCCAAGAGGCCCACCACAACACATTAAAAAGTTTTTGTGTGTTATGATTTAACAGGCAACCCTGCACAAAGACGGCCTGGTCTGGGTGGACCAAAATGGGAAGCAGTTGATCTAAATGATTAGTCAACATCTTAGCTGTAATTTTCACATCACAATTTAAAAGGGACGTGGGTCGATATGAAGCACAGTCCGAAGGGTCTTTGCTTGGCTTAAAGGTGAATGGAAATGGCGTGATGTGCACAATTCATGTATATGCAGTCATCATACATGCCCAAATTAGCATAATCGCAATGTTAGCAACTGTTTTTTACTCACATGCTTCTTAAATTTTTATTTTTATTTCTGCTCTGTAACCGCATCTTGTTCCTCCCCTTTTCTCGGCCGCTGGCCACATCACTGCACATGTCAGGAGAGTTCCTTGCTGTGACGTAAATAACGAACTCCCCTGGCCGACTGGAGTGACATTTTGTTCTTATCTGTGGTGTAGTACACAGTCCAGTGTACAGCTTTCCATACAGGGGTGTTAACGCTGCTCATTATAAGCCCTGTGTATGTGAATATCACCAAAAAAAGTTATATCATAACAAACATCTTGCCAAGGGATGTTGTTATCCCAATCTTGATATTTTCAGTGTGCAGTGACAGCGAACAACAAAGTGCCATAAATTCACATCCCTGACACCCCCAACTCACAGATACCAACTACAGTATGGTTTAATCTCTTCACTGAAATCCCGCTTCTGCTTGTACTGACCAATTAATGCTGTCATGTAGTTCTATGACCTGCCGCCCTTTTTCAGTTCTACAGCCATGTTATTGGCTATTACAGCTATGTTGATACATTTTATGTCAATAATAAACATGTATTTTCCCCTGTTTTTGGTCTCATTCCATTGTTTGTGGTGCCCTGTGTCTTAAGTGCTCAGATTGATTCACTGTAAACTGTTATTTGCTTTAATATTTCTAATTAGTGTGTGTAGGCATGCTGTACTGCGTAGCTCCACTATGCAAAAATTCTTCCAAAAGTGGGAAATCATTCTTTATGTGCCCTAAGTCAAAGAAGTTTAGGGCTGCCTGGGTTCATGCTTGCAGACGCGAGCTTCACTGGGACCCTGCACAACGTGGTGTGTTGTGCGAGGATCATTTTGAGCCTATGGATTTTACTATGCTACCTGAAACAGCACATCAGTGTGGCTTCAAGCATCTCAATTTGAAGAAGGGAGTGATACCTAGATGGATTGCTGTTCCATCCTTGCCTGCACCCATGAAGAAGCGTACATCGAAGTTGGCCACCATGCAGCGAATTAATGAGGTATTATATAGTACTGTACTCTGCCCACTTCTGTTCTCATCACTTACATTCTTCTTTTGCTGAATGTTTACTTCAATTGAGTGTTTATGCACACACTGTGGTAAGGTATGACACCCGCAGAGACATCATTGTGGTCAGTATGTGCTTCCAATTGTACTATGACACACCCTGCTGTTGCCATCTCATTCTTACATGCAGCCTGTGTTGTGTTTTGCATCACTGATTTCAACTGACAATGTTATTTTTTTTTTTGGACCAGTGTTGTACCTTCTCTGTACGTGTCAGCAGTTACTATCTCACCAGATGTGTGCATCTGTAACCACCCGTACCCTCCTCCCTTAGTCACTTACAGCAGGATGTTATAAATTTCAATTCAGGTGGATGCAACCATTGTTTGCAGAACCCTCCTCCCTCCCAGAATTGTACGGACCAGTATGGATAACCTGCAGCATGTGTTGACACAAGCAACAGTGACTGTGAGTGTAGAACAACACTGCTTTGTGTTGTATGTTGAGACCTGTGTCAAGACATGCTGCACAATATACATACTAGATCTGTACATGTATTAGTCACCGAGTTTTCAATATGTACAACCCATCACCCACCACCCTCTACACACACACACATATATATATATATACTGTACACACACACAGTTGATTAGAACATTGCTGTTGAAATTGCTGTTTATGTGAATGTAACCAATGTTAGGGAAAGTCTCCACCAACCTCCCATTGGTGCAACCATTGAGTATGCTTTGCAAATTGATACTGGCAGTGATAGACTATGTCCGTGGACCCCTTGATCAACACAAATTGTGCACAGCATACATACTTGAACACCCTCATGTAGTTTATCGTGATGCAGCAGCATGCAAATGCTGACACTGTTTACATATAACCCCCCCACACACAGACACAGTTGCTTACATTATGTATCTCAAATTTACAGTTTAGTTGGATGCTACCATTGGTTGCACATCTATACTAGCTACCATTGAAATCACATACTACTAGGATGTGTGTCCAGCATCATGTGTCGACCCAGGCATGAAGGGCTTATATTCTGGACATGCAGCGGTAGGCCATGAACATGGGCAGATGAGAGTGGGATGTGAAGAAGCTCAACAGAGGCAGATGGGAGTGTGATGTCAACAGGCTCAGCAGGTGGAGGATGAGAAGAAGGAGGAGGTTGTAGACGGCAAAGTGTTTCTGTGACTGCAAGATAGCAGAGAACTTGTACAACTGGTACTGTGGAGTTCAGGATGGAGGACTGAATGCCTTGGTAATGGATGTTGAAGGCAAGGAAAGGGGGAGCTTCAAGTATGTAGACCCATGGGAGGTGGTGGATGTGTAGTACTTACTAGGTAACTGTTGTGTATTACGAGGTGGTGTTGTTTAGCAGTTAAGTAGCAGAGCATATGGTAACATGGAGAAAGGGGAGGTGTGTAAAATAGGAACCCCGGTACCAATGCAGCGGGGGTTGCACATATGACTTGAGGTGGAACTGTTGGGTGACTACATGATTACGTTGATCCGGGGGGGGGGTAATTTCACATGCCATTTCTTGTTGTGTCAAGAGCAGGAGTGCATGACTGTGGAGGTCTGTAAGAAGGCACTAAAGACACAGCTATGGCACCAAGCTTACACGTATTGATGTTAGGTGTCAACGTATTTATCTGAATTGTGATCTTACTGTGTCAGTGGTACAGTAAGGGTGGAGACAAGGATTAACTACTTCTCCGACAGTGTTGTTGAGCCCTGGGTTGTGTTGCCTCTGGAAGTGGTGTCTGTTGTAACTGTGGATGAGTTCATAAGAGGCTGGGAGAGCTATAGGTGTAGGTTGTTGCCTATAGCCTCAGGGTGGGGGGTGAGGGAGAGGAAGTAGTGTGGGGTGTTGTCTATTACTGTGCCATTATACAGCGGTGATCCAGAAGTGTACTTGATGACTGGACATATGGGTCACCCCATACTTCGCCACCCCACCACACAAACATACAGTTGATCCTAGTATAGTTGTCAATGGTATCATGTCGATCAATGAAATGCAGGTATGCTGCACCCTGCTGTCATACCCACTGCTGCTAGTAGCATACATTTTCCACACTATGTGTTGTGCGATTCCACAGCTGCAACCAAATCACATTGTTTTTGTAGCTGACCCCTGAAAGTTTGTTTTCTATCTTTTTATATTTCTCTGTAATATTCTTATTCAGTTAAAGTACATATGAGTAGCAACATGTTTATGTTACACATTTCTAGATTCTGGGCTAGTGTACTCCTAATATTGCCGATGAATTTGTAGATGAACCGATGGCATCCAGCTCCATGATGTGTGAATTGATTCAGTGTGACATTAATGGGGAATCTGATGTCACCATCACACCATCTGAACCAATGGAAGGGTGCTCCATGTCAACTGATTATGAAATGGATATCAGCAAGTCAAGCGACCATGAAGCTGATTGCATTCTGTCTGCATCATTTGAGTCCTTCAGTGATGTGTCATCCGTAATTCATACACGGACTATTGCAACTCAGATTCGTGTTGAGGTAAATCCAGTTTGTCACATGCATGTCATTATCTTTGGTGATACACATAATATCCCTTACTCCAAAACTGACTACCGAGATGAGTCATTTAAGCAATTTATCCCTCTAGGGTGTGGGTATAGTGGAGGATTTGCCACGACTGGTGTGGTTTGGTCACGAGGCGCAGCCAACTAACCAAACCACACCAGTTGTGTTAAGTCCTCCAGTATATCCACACCCTGGAGGGATATATTGCTATTATACAATGTCAAATGTTGTTCATTTAATGTTTTTTTAAATATTTTCTAATTCAGTGAGGTTGTACAGTTCAAAAGAGGATGTCAATTTTTTTAAATTTACTGTGGCGTCTTAGCGAAGCGGCGACAGGAAAAAGCCGGTGGTTTCGATAGCTTTCTCTTCACCTCAGGCACATCTGGGTGTCTCCTTATTCTTGCTTTCCCCTCCTGCAGCCTCCCTGCCCACCCCTGCTCCCTTGGCCTCCCTCCCCTCATGTCAATCGTAGGAAAACCTCTCACCATCTCCCAGCCAGGGTGTTAGTCATGCTACTACTCCTGTCAGGGAACATTCATCAAACCCTGGCCCGGTTCCCAGGAGCTCCCCAACTCGCACACAAGGCCTATGCATGGTCTCCATGAATATCTGTAGCCTCCTAAAAAGTTTGACTCACTACAATGCCTGGTCACATCAATTAACCCTGATGTCATCACCCTGGTTGAGACAGTAGTAGAATCCTCTCCTGACCCTAGTCTCCCTTCCTGGTTTCACCCTCTTCCGGTCCGACCGTGTTGGGAAGCAGGCTGCACTATTATGTCAAGGAATCTCCCGTGCTAGCCTTCCGCTCCATCCTTGACTCTAGGAATGAGCACTTCGCTGAAACTAACCCCTGACCCTTTAAAGGGACCCCTTTATCTGACTACTGCATAACGTGCCCGGGACCAAGCGCGCAGGCCATCCTCTCTTACAGAATACCTTACCTCTCTACCTCCTTCCGCTGATCAAATTCTGGTGGGTGACTTAAATAGTCAACTGGCTCAGCCCCTCCTCCTCCTCTACCGAGACTCCTTTTCTGCAATAGAACCTAAGCAACTAGTTGCCCACCCTACCAGGACTAACCCCAAGAGGCTCCAGTACCCTGCTTGATGTGGTACTCACCTACGCCCTAATCGGATCCCCAATGTACAAGTCCTCCCAGACTCTCTCAGCGATCACTCCCCATTCTATTCCACTGGTCAACCTCAGTCCCCAAACCCATAGCACAGTCCACATGCGGAGCGTCTAATACCTGGTGGACTGATAAAACTTCAAGACTTCTGTCCCAAATTGACTGGTCTCTATACTGGCAACTCCTGACATCGACACAGCTCTCTCCTTCTTTACCCAAACTTTTAATAATGCCTGTGATATCTTTGCCCCAGTGTTGACCCGCCATTCTAAAAGGAAGAATGCCCTAGGTTACCCCAGCTTTGATCCACCAGCTCAAACATAGGGACAACCTGGCACCGTGCCATTGAGACTGGCCAGCCCAATGACAGGCGGTTATATGCTGCTGCCCAAAACAAGTCACTCGGGCCATCAGAAGGCCAAGTCTGAGCACTATTGGTCCACTCACTGCCTCATGGGGGAATCAAGAGAACCTTCTGGGATAACATTAAACAGTTAAATGGGAGTACACTCAGATCAACATTAATGGGTGTGATCTCAGACCCAGCCCTCATAATAACCACCTCAACACCCTCATTCACTGACCTTAGCCTATCCTCCTACAAATTTTTTGACCCTCCTGCCCCAGCACCTGCCGTAAATCTTTCTCGCCTTATTTTCTCCCTCCATGATGTTTCTGCCCAAGAACTTGGGCCGCACCTTATCACTGCCTCAAGGTAATAGTACGAGCAGTGACACCCTAGATCTGTGTATCCTATGGCTGGTCTTAGACACAGTCCTTACCCGATCACATGCCTCATCAACCACTCTCTTTGCCTGGGGAAGGTTCTAACTGCCTGGAAAGTCACCACTGTCACCCCTATCTTTAAAGATGGTGATAGGACTGTGGCTGAAACTATCGACCGATCTCCATTCTCTCTCCTCTCTCAAGGCCTTGGAAAAGTGATAGCCTCTCAAATCTCTGACTACTCTCCCCTACAATGTCCTTTGTCCTGAGCAGCATGGCTTCGGCGGGCCACAGTACCAACACAGCCCTCTACAGTTCTCAACTTTCTCCACTCCTCCTTAGACACTGGTTCTCTGGCTGGTGCTGTCTTCATTGACCTCTAAAGCTTTAGACACTGTCTCCCCACCTCCTTCTTGATGCCCTTAGTCTCTCTGGTTTGCTGCTGGGCTATCTCCTGGTGCACCAGTTATCTGTCTGACCGCTCACAGCATGTAAAAATTAATGGGACCTACTCAGACATCTGTCCCATCTTTTCTGGGGTTCCCCAGGGCTCCATTCTGGGCCCTACTATTCTCCTTACCTTAACACCTTCCACGCTCTTGCTCGGGAAACATTCTATTGTACGCTGATGATGCAGTCATCTTGCCTCAAGTCATAACCCTATTGCCCTCCAGGACTCGCAGCAGAAGTCCTTCACTGAAGCCGAGGGCTGGTTCAAGGAACATAGATTGGTGATAAATCTTAAAAAACAAAACCATGTTCTTCTCTCATCCCCAAAACAAGTCCTGCAACTTCAAACTCCTCATTCCTCTGGGTCCTCATTCCCTCTGAACAAGTTTGCTCCTATAAATACAAAGGGATCCATTTGACCCCCTCCCTCTCCTTCCATGGACACATCGCTGCCCTACCCACCACTAATATCCGATTGGGCATCTTACATGGTATAAACACTGCCTCCCGGAGGCTCTTGACCATGCATCACCTCCTCCTATCCTGTCCCTAGTGGACTATGGACTGCCGGTGTATGGTGCTGCTGATCGAACCGCACTCCATAAATTCACTTTTCTCATTAAGATGCAGGTTAATTACTGGAGCACCGGAGGATGACACACCTGTCTCACTGTATGCTAGCGCTGGTACCTGATCTTGACTGGCGCCTCAAATATCTTACCTGTACCCTTACAAAAGACCCTCCTTGGGCTTTCCCCACCAGGATTGACCACCACCATCGCTGCTCTGTCCCACTAGTTCATACTGGGACCTCTGGGAAAACCTCTCTTGTTATCCTAGAGCTAGGACCTCTCACGGCCAAAGAGCCTCCAGCTTTAGGGCCCCCTCCTGATTCAACACACTGCCCCCCTCCATCTCCGAGCTCCAACTATATCATGCTTCAAAACTTCATACATCCGTAACCACCTTTAACACCGATGCTGTAACTGCAGCTGAGTCAAGCCGTACTCAATACTTATGACAAAAGCTTATTACTAAGCTGCTAAGGACAACATAACTCTGGTATTGTTGCATCCATCCTACCTGTACCAGCTTGTTTGTATCTATGTCTTAATTTACTGTTATACTTATGTGTTGTACTGCTATACTGTGTATTTTGGTTTGTCTTACTGTGACAAGGTACCTTTGTAAATGAGCCTATGGCTCAAAGGTTTTCCAAACTGCTGTTTAAATAAAATAAAATAAATAAAAAAAATAAAAAAAAAGTGAAAGCGTCGTATTGATGCATTGATTGGCATGAGACACAGTTGGTTGATACCTTTTCCAGTGGCTACACTGGAGGATTTACAATGCTGGGGAAGGTACCAGCCAAACCAATCAGGTTTCAGGATTTGACTGATTGAATTTACCCCATTGTATAATTACAATTATACAACAGAGTAAATCGAATGTGCCGAATCTGCATCCTGATTGGTTGGCTAACCTGCCTCAAGTGATAAATCTCCAGTGTACTCATGGGAAAAAGTGCCAATAACGTATTTTAATAGCAGTCCGGTTGCTTTCACTGTATCAAAACTGGCACCATTTTCTTGTTACACCGCGCACAAAACACAGCATTAAATATCACAACTGACATCCTCCTTCCAACCATACAGACCTCAGTTAGTTGCAAAATATATAAAAAAATAAACAACATTTGCCACTGCATAATATAAATTTACTCCTCGGGGTGTGGGTATACTGCGACTGAACACGACTGGTGTGGTTTGGTCATGGCTGCGCCTGCTGGCCGAACCACCAGCTAGTGATAAATCCTCCAGTATGCTCACATCATGGAGGGATAAATTGCTTAAATATTTAAGAGGCATTTTATCATACCAATAATACACTCGATGGTGTGGTAGATCATGGCATATTGTTACTTCTCTGGTGCATGAGACACTTGGCCTGCAGCCTCATGCATCACAATTCATATGAGGCGTGACGAAATGTCATGATATACCATACCCTGTCATGTATTATTGTTTAATTATATCCCACTTCTGTGGCATTTATTTATTTCTTTAGTAATATGATACAGTATCAAGTTTTATACTGTCACTCACTTTAACATTGGTTTTGGTCAAGGTGACACTGGGATGCAACTCATACTACATGAATCCCATAGGCATTGAGTAACAGACTGTTACTATAACCTTGTGTCATGCTGTCATTTATTGTAATATGACAGTTCATTACCTGCTTGTAAAGAAAGGTATTTTAAGTTCCGGAACTGCTAATTTATTTGTTTTGGTGCGTCCTTCACAGTCTTTCTCTTCGTAATCATTAACTGTTTTATCTAGGTTCATGGCAAAGCAACACAAACAAAACTGAATACAATGTCCAAAGGAACACAAGTGAAACTAAAGATGTGTTCAGTTGGAGTGCAGTGCCTTCCGTTAGTCATGATAGATGCCGGTACACAGTATCAAGGCCCTTTTCAACCTGCATTATGTCCTACAGCCGATGAGAAAATGTCAGATCAGGAGTCAAGCAATGGTGAAGATGTAAATGATGACAATGATGATCCTGATTGGACAATGATGGATGCAGATATTGATTCTGACTCTGATGTTGATACTGCGGATCAGCCTGACAGGTGACTTCAGTTCCTACATAACAACTTGGTATTTTCATAGTCCAATTAAAACAGCTACTTAGTATCCCTTTTCATTTCTGATCTCAGCTTCGACACCTTGGAAAGGAATCCCTCTGCTCGACCACAAAGAAAGTTCCTTGTGTTCGAATCATGTTTAGCAAGCTTGCTTGCATTTTGTTCTCTGTGCCTGTCACATTGCACTGTGAAAATAAAGTGTATAGGTTCGTTGATTTGTGTGGAACGGGTTTGCAGCATGGGACATAGAACTATATGGGAAAGTCAACCTCGGCATGGACTGTTACCAATGGGAAACTTAGAGGTCACTGCTGGGATTTTTTTCTATGGCTTGCTACCACAACAAGCACTATGTCTATTCCATGCCATAAAAATTCCAATGATTTGTAGGCAGACGTTTACCAACATCCAAAGATCCTATTTGATCTCAACGGTGCACCGTATCTGGCAACAGAGACAAAATACAACACTTGCTAGCTTGCGTGAAGCACTAACCCTTGGCGGTGATGCCCGCTGTTGCAGCCCGGGACATAGTGCCAAGTATGGCAGCTATAGCCTTATGGATTTGTCAACAAACAAGGTCTTACATGTTGAGCTTGTGCAGGTACACACTTACTTTCCTTACAGTGAACACTGTATTTAGTTTTAGCTCTGCTAGTTTTATGTCGATATTGTTGTATTGTATAATAGAGTAATGAGGTCCACAATTCAAATGCAATGGAATTGGAGGGACTGAAGCGCTGCCTCGAGTATCTTGAAGGGAACTCCGTTCAGATTTCAACTCTGATCACGGTCCACCACCCATCTGTGAAGAAGTACATAAGAGAGCATGGACAGCAGTACAAACACCTTTTTGATGTGTGGCATGTTGCCAAAGGTAATAGGTGGTGTTTGACTTACTACTGCCATATTAGTCATTGACTGTTACTGTAAAACAACAAAATCTGATGGTAAGCTTTCACAGGTGTGGCAAAGGAGTTAGAGGCCAAGTCGAAGTTATGGACATGTGCAGAATTGACACCATGGATACACGGGATTACCAATCACCTGTATTAGTGCGCTGCATCGAGCGGTGGTCATGGTGAAATGGCTGTCCAGAAATGGCTACGTGTTCTAAATCACATCTCCAACATCCATGAAGGTCACAGTGAACTGTTTGAATGCTGTGAACATGGCATTCTTGAAGAACGTGACTGGATTGATCAAGGTAAATCCATTCACTGCTCTTGTGATTAGTGGTTGGGTAAGCAGTAAGACATGTCTGCTTGTCTGTATTACTGATAGACCTGCAAACCGAAATGCATAGTTATGCATGAGACTGCAGACAGGGTGCCTGTGGTTGCTGGGATTGCAAATATCTCAGTACTATCAGCACCCAGCCATGTCATGTTGCTTACTTATACTATGCACCTTTCAGAACAACGAATCAAAACAGCAGGCTGGCACCTTACCACTGTCATAAAATGTATCATTACCAATGTAAAAGGTGACAGCCAGACTCATCTTAGCAAAAAAAAATTCCAACGGCGAAATCAAGGAACTTCCACCGCCATGTTGTTTCACTGCTAAGCGGAGACTATAAAACAGCTGCTCCGCGCATCAGTTTGAAAAAAGAAAAAGGGTGCTGCACTACTCACTGACTTATTTCAGCAGTATACCAAGTACTGTTCTTATGCTAAAAAAAAAAACAGTACTTGGTATAATCGCAGTAAGCCACTTGGGGGATGTGGGTTCTCTTGGGATTGACCACGGCTGTGCCTCATGGGCAAACCACTCTAGCCATGGTAAATCCCCCAGGAACCCACACTCCATCATGGCTTATTGGTTACATTTACAATGGTGGTAAACTGCCACTCTGACAATTTCATTGACTGTTCATTTATGTCCATGGTATAACGGATGATTTACCCACGTCTTATGTGGTTCAGTAACTCGGCTGTGCCACATGACACACCGCACAAGGTGTGGGTAAACCCCAAATAACCCATACCCTGTTGTGATTTACTGCTTAAAAAGGTCACTTTGTAAAACAGGACTGTTCCCCAAGTTTTCAAAGCAACAAGAAAGAAACTGAAATATTGGTACATGATGTACTGTACAGTAGCACAGCATGCTGTATTACATTGTTTACTTGCGTCACCTGTTGTTTATTTTATTTTATTTGACTCTTTGGTAACCAGGTGAGGCCCACTAGGCACAAGTGTCTGTTTTCAGGGGCAACCTGGGAGCACTGGGCGGTTAAGTGACTTACTCAGAGTCACACAGTATGCAAGTGGAGGTTGTGAGAATCAAACTCAGGTCTGGTCTGCTGGATGTATCAAGCTTGTTCACACCTCGTTGCTTTAACCTCTAGGCTATCCTGCCACCACTGTTGTATACTTAAGCAATATACCATGACAGGGAGTGGGTATATTGGTGGATTTACTACGCCTGGTGTGGTTCGGTCATGAGGTGCAGCCGAGTTCAACAGTTTCTTTTTTTTTGTGTAACATGGTATTTACACTTTGCTGTGAAGGGCCATAACATTACAGTGTTGCTCTGCGCAACACAAACTCAGTCATTGATGAATTCACTGTATAGAGAATAGTAGATAGGCAAGGGTGTAGCATGTATTGTTTTGAACACACAATGTGTTTTATGACCCATAGCCTTACAGAACAAAGATGAACATGTTTATGTGGTTATCAGACACAGATGGTGTTTAAAAAAAACGACATATATAGTGTACACATTTGCCTACTAATTGTTCCTAATTGCTGTTGTGTACATTTCAGTAAGTGTCAGTTTCCTGGACTTCCCACTCATAATGTAGCAAGTCCAAGCGGTTCAGTATTGTAAAAAAATGTGGACAACTTGTACACAAACAGAACAGAATACCTTGACATGTTTCTTTGAGCAAATACTGCTGGTTTATATGATATTTGTACAATTTTGTTTATAATACTGAATTGCATGGTCATTCTACCGTCTTCGTTGACACTGTTTTGAAATGACGTAATACAGGGACCTCTGGTTATTACATCTATTGGTAGCATAAAAACCCAAAGTCTCGTTATTACATCATTTTAAAAGAACAATAATCCGGTTACTATTTGATCTAACAAGTATATATTTACAGATCTTCACTGTCATGCCAATATACCATGGAATGTGTATCGTGTGGGTGTTCAACACTACATTTCCTTTCTTTGTTTCACAGCATACCAACAAGAACTAATGGAAGCAACTTATGATCTGCAGGATCAGTATCCCAGCTATGCCGCAGCAAAGACACTAATTACAAATTATCAACTTGGCAAGCCTAATGCAGTAACCAGTACTTTCACAAAAAACAAAATGTGTGTGTTAGTACAACGTCACACAAGTCGACTTGCAAAGAGGAAGTAACTGTTGTTGTTCACTGCCATATTACAATATGAAGATATTATTACAAAGACAGATATTGATGATATCTTCATTTATTCATGTACGTGGATTGAACCATCTGTTGTACTGATTTCTGCTGCCTTACTATAACATGTATACCTACAGATCAATATTATTGATTTACTATGTACAGTAATAAGGCAAGACACATCGTTTTCTGCAGGTTCATCAACATGCAATTTTATTGTACGTGAAAAACTATTGAGCTGAAAAAAACTGCAAACTCTGTATGTTACCCCATCACAAGCAAGCACATTTCTGCATTTGGAAATGTCATTCAATGTTTACTCAATATTTGACGTACAAGGAGTTCACAGGGTTGCATGGTACATAATCGATAAATTTGAACTTAGAAATGTCTCCCTTATATACATATCCATTCATGTAGCCATGGTTTAGAAGACATTGCATGTTACATTCAGTTGTCTCCATTAGCAGCATATTAGATATATATTGGATTTTGTGCTGAACTATTGCAAAGTTTGAGTCTTAAACTGAATTTACAACATTGTTACAATAAGGTATTGGTCTTCATAGGCCGATACCTTGTATCATCCTGAGCACCACCCTGCAAAGATTTCCATGTGAAACTTCATATTTTTAGCAGTGGAAAGCAATCGTAAGTGACGCAGAACCCTTGACCAGCTGATCCCTTCCAGGTTTCTGGTACCCCCACTCCTCCATAACTCTGGCCCCACGCTGTGTGAAACTGTGATGTGTGGCCAGGGAGAGCGCATTGGCGAGCTACATACAAGTCAATGGGGACTATTTGTAACGCTGTATTTCATCAATTTTTACCAGTGAAACACCAAAATTCAAGCATTACGTTAAATAGTGGAGTTGGGGAGGAGCGGGAACACCAGGAGGCTGGAAGTGATTAGCTGAGCGATGGTTCTGCGCCAGTTACGATCCCTTCCACTGCTAATGTTATGAAGTTTAACATTAAAATCTTCGCAGTTGTGAGCTCCCGATGATATAGGTATTGGGCTATGAAATACCTATACCTATATCAAAACTTCATTTAAACAGCCTTGATTAAATGTTGTACAGACAACACTTACTATGTAACAAATACTCTACATAAGTAATGAGTACTACGAGTATATGGATTTGAGACATATACAATGTCGAGTTCAACTGTTTGACACTATCAGTTGTAAGCAGCCTTGTTACATGTTGTACAGATAAAAGCTGATCTTTAAAACAGAAAACTTCAATTGATAACTACTATGTATAATCTTTTTTAGATACGTGTTGAATGTCGTGTTGAACTGTTTCAGATTATGAGTTTTAAACAGCCTTGTTAAATGTTGTACAGACAACAGTTGCTCTGTAAAACATACTGCAAATGTAAAGTAAGTCAGCACGGTGCGCGGTTACTGTTGATTCATCAACACAACAGGTGCATTGTGAGTCACACGGCTACATGCCAAGTGTAGTCACATCGCCACATGTGTCAATTAATGCACAATAACATCACACCTGGGAATGACTTATTGCAGTTATAAAATGGGATGTCAACAGATGTGCAAAACACAGTATAAAACAATCAGCAAATGAGAATTGACTGATGCGTGTCAAAACATTGAGGAAAGACAGGGAATTGCAGCATCCAGTATGTCTATCGCCCTAAACCCGCCTGCTTTAAGTTGTTTTGAGCACTTTGTGACCATGAAAGACAGCATGACAGAGCCACAGCAACAGTCCTTGAGCTCAGTCTGTAATCACCAGCAATCTGAAAATGGGAGAGAGAGAGAGACAGAGACACATCGGCAGCAACTGTCAATCTGTGTCTTGACATCCGGTTTCTTTTTGACACTGCCACGGACATGTGAAGGTGCAGAGAGGCAGACACAGCCATGCCAGCTGTTTTTCTCTGCTGCTGAAGTAGCGCTGTTGCAGAACAGAAGCTGGATGAGAAGTGACAGACTACAATGGTGTTGCTGTCTATGTGTCTCAGTCTCTTTCCCGCTCTCAAACTGCTGGCGATTTCAGTCTGGGAACATGAACTGTTGCTGCTGCCCTGTCATGTTCACTCCCCCAGGTCGCGTCTTTGTGCATGTAGAATATGTTGGGACTGAACATATATGCAAATGAGCTCATGAATATTTACAGTATGTCTGTAGAAGGACTTTGTGCCTGTTATCATTTAAATAAATATAGGATCCCATTTTATAACCACAATAAGACACTCCAGGTATGTGCATGGTACATATTTTAAGGCATGCCATGGGCTAAAGGCACTTGGACAAGGCCTTCTTCCTTATTATGACCCTTGCTGTGCAGTAAAACATGCTGTATGCACACCCTGTTGTGTATTATTTCTTATTTACAAAATTGCTTTTTATTTCCTGGCATCTGATTGGCTAGTAGCCTTGCCTGGAGGGTACATTACCTTACAATAGATGCCCAGGAAATAAAAAGTGCCACCCAATTGTCCCTTCCCAGACACAGATGTCATTGTGACCACGATGCTTGATCACTGGCCAAAAGCACCACACTATATCCAAAATAGCAGTCATTTTTTTTTGGTCCTTTAGCTACAGATACTGTCCCCCAACACTCCCTACTTCAGTGCTAGCTGTCAAACCACACATAATCTGCCACTCCACTGTAAACATTTATAAGTTTTTTTCTTTATTCATTTGACGCATGACAAACTCCATGCCTTTTTGTAACTTAATATTTCACTTGTATTCTTTTGACCTATGTGACATCCCATGGTAGCAGTGCAATACGATACTCCCGGGTGTTAACACAATCCAGGGTGTGCGTTTCTTGTGGATTAATAAACACCCCATGTGCTGTGAGGACATTCTGCCAGCAGCATCATGGCTCACAATGAACCTGAGCTGTTGGTTAATCCATGAGAGACGCACACCCTGGATTGGGTTATTGCTGCTTACAAATAACATTCACAAAACATTAAGATTTCAGTACAAAATTATTACCTGTATGACCAATGTCATAACATGAACAGCTACCACTTGTAATAAAGACATGTTATATACTGTTGTTACAGTAGGTCATTTACAGTCAGCCGTGGATACTTAAATCCACAATACTGTTCAGAAGGAATGCAGAATGTATTTTGTTGACAACATACAATGGGAGGACTTTACGAATGTTTCTTCCAAGCTTCCAAAATATCCATCTGACAAATCGATGGTAAGACACATATCGGTACTGTCTTTGAAAGGAAAAAAAAGAAAAAGAGAAATGTGAATTTAAGAAATTCGATACAGAACAGCACTGAAGTATACACTATACATGACTATCTATGTAATGATTACAGATATACAGGTAATCAGACTGATGCGGTTTCACATAATAATAGTAGATTTGCATGCTAGGTCTATCAACAGATAGAACCCATCTGTGGTGGGAGACTATATAACATCTGGATAACAGCAATCTTATACTATGAAGGCTGGCTGCTTATCTGAGGCTAGAGTGTGCCTGCCACCTATCAGTGCATTGTTGTTGTAATACCTGTCCCCACAGATCTGGTCATGGCACTGTATGACATTGTGTTCAGACAGCCACTGTTGTCATTGGATGCTCTGTCGTGAGCACAGACACGTACAAATGTAGTACAGGGTGGAGTACCTCAATGGATGTCACACACCACACATGATGTACAGAGCTCATCATTACTGCTTCAGACAGTTCTGGTGTGTGCCTTCCAATGGATCAGAACAACCACGTCATGGTGTGTAATCCATGGTGATAGCAAGGTGATTGTCCAAATGTGTACTACCTGCAGAGGATAAATGACTGCTGCAACAAGAGACTCGATCTTGCGCAACTCTGTACAATATAGCAAGAAATACAATAAAAGAAATAAAGAATAAAATGACCATAACTACAGAAACAAATACAGAAGCCAGTAGTATGCACACCTTGTGTAGCGTACAGAAGAATGCAGGCATTGTGGCAAGATAGTGTGACTCAGAGCACACCAACCAGTGGTCTAGTCAGGAATTTTATACTTGTACTCCACATTCATGCACTGATGAACTGTTGCCACCCATGTAAACATAAAACAAAATATGCTGTGCCACAACATGCCACTGCCCTATCCCCCCTCTAGCCATGACTGAGTTCCAGTAATCAGCTTCATCCTTTAATCAGCATTTCTTTGTGTTTGTGACTGCCTGGTAATTTGTTCATGTGTGTATTTTGCTGGTGGCATCAGGGCCCCATTGTAACCATCCAAAGAATAATGGTCAGCGTGACACAAAATCCATGTGACTGACATTATGTCCCAATGAAACTTCAAGAGCAGGTGCGCACTGACATTTTCCCAGCCAGTCACAAACATCTATGATGGCTGACCTGCTCCAGTGTTGATGGGTATTGAAAATACAATGTGCTTCAGTCCAGTAATACAAAATTAAAGGACATTAATATGTACCCCTGGAAAAACATGGCCGATCACTGAACCTGGTGACACAACCACAGAATGAGGGGTGCATGTGTGTGTGTGTGACTGTGTGTGTGTGTGTGTGTTCCAGTGACAGCATGGCAGCCTGTCAGCAGGTTGAGGAAGCAGCTATGTTTCTACTGTGATACATATTAGGGGTACGGTAACATTTTACCTGGAATGAAGTGCATGCTATTTTTAATAGCCCTGAAGACTAGAGACGGTCAAGTACCATAAATGTTTGTGAGCGGCTGTATAAATTGCAGTGCGCACCTGCTCTTACTCCTGTGACACCAGAAACCTGTGTTCAGAAGCAGACTCAGGTTGCCATGGGTACGGCCAGGGGGATCACAATGCAGCGTCCAACGATGGCTTGCTTGCCCCAGGGGGAGGGCTGGGAAGCAGATCGGTGTCTGCAGATCCCTGGTGGAGGCTGTTGGCTTAGCACCCTGTCAAGCATCTCAGTGTGCAATTCATCCCAAGTGAAGGTCTGGGGCTTAGCAAGCTCGCAAGGCAGCTAGGAGGTGCACATCGCAGACTTTGGCGCTTACGCCTAAACGTCAGGGCACATGCACCATCTTCGAGAGAAAACAAATGCACAACATCTCCGGCAACACAGAGCACTGCAGCTTACCCTCAATGTGCCATCACCCACCTGTCCGCATTGGACCAACAAAAGTTGACGTATTGGTGTGTCGGGGCTCCACCTCGTCCCTACCCAGGTGGAAAAGCCACGGCTACATGGGGAACCAGGGTCAAACAAGGTAAAGTAATTGTCAGAGGGATGACTCCTAGGCACTAACGATGACTTTGGAATGGTGGTACATAGGGGGAAAAATATAAACTTACAAAAAAAATAAATTACTTACTCATGGATAGTGAAGTCATCACTTTGAGGACCATCCTCATAGATGAACTCATAGTATGAAGTTTCCAAGGAATTACGTTCCAGGCAAGTGCTGTAGAAACCAATTGGCAGGGTAATACAGTTGTGCTCTGTTCCATCTAGTCTTCTCATAATTTGTGGGTAGTAATGACAACAGATGTTCTCCACCCTGGTTGGCATCGGTTCACAAGTGGAGCAGGAACACCTGTAAAATATATTGAAGAAAGAAACTTATCGGTATGTACTATCATTACTATCAATATATACAGTATCTGATGAAATGTCAGGGTAACTGCAGATGACAATGTTGCATATTGTACCACAATGCCAGGAAGGTTATAAGGCACAAGGCAAGTGGCACAATTAGTTCAGCAGAAAACCATGTGGTTCATATGACAGTGTAATATAGTGATAATAACAATACGTACAAATACAATACACTGTACAACCACCTATGCATGGGTGGAGGGAGGGAGGGAGGACAATATTTGGTGTAAACTTGCACCCGATAACAAACAAGAATGTTTGGTCAGTGATATGCACAGTAATGACCCAAACAGTACACTGTGTTAGCATTTATGCAGGACGCTGTTTAGACGGGTGGGGTGTGAAAGGTCAGTGACGTTATTTGTCAGCTGCAGCCCACATTCAGTGAAATGGCACCCTTGATGAGCACCTTAACATGGGGTGTGAAGATACACCATTGTGAACAAGCTTTTGAATGTTGTTATACTATTTACTTTATTGATTTTACTATTATTTATTATGTTAAGAGCTTTTTTTTATCATCTGTCTGCGCTCTGTACAGTGACAAGAATTTCAAGGAATAGGGTGCTTCATAAATGAAACATTGCCGGCTGTGCCAGGCAACCATAGTAGCCTCTTACAAAGCACAGTAAGTGCAAGGAGCGATCATGGAAGCTGATGTGCATAGGCTAGGTGGTGCAGCAGAGAGCCTGACGTGGACTAACACAGTATGTGGCAGTCATTGCATGCAACACAGAGCCTGACGTGGACTAACACAGTATGTGGCAGTCATTGCATGCAACACAGAGCCTGACGTGGACTAACACAGTATGTGGCAGTCATTGTATGCAACACAAACCATGGGGCAAGGGAGAAAATGAAGGAGGCAAAAGGTTGAAAAACCATGCCAGTGTGATAACACCAGCCAGCCCACTGCAGACCATGCAACACAAACCAAGCCCTGATTCAATCTCAGGAGTGTGGCACTGCGTGTAGGAGGGAGGTCTGTCCACCAGCCCTGCTGTGGGTGAGGGGGGGTAGAGGCAATCCATGGGGGAACATAACAGCCAGGTAAGCCCTGGAGCTGGTGGTTGGCATGGTTGGATGGACTGGAGGGGTGGGCACAAAGATTGCCATGCGATGAATAACATTCAATGTGAAAGCAACTGTTGTAAAGCACAATTACTAGTAAAGCATTGTTATGCATTTATTTATTAGCCATTGTAGTACAGCTCAGTATTGAGAGCAGCAATTGCTTCCTTCCAGTTACAAACGTCATCATGCATCGCACACGCTTACTTCCTGAAACACCGAAAAAAAAAAAACACAGGCCGCGATTACACATGCGCGGCATAGCGAGATATAAAACTTTAATTTTTGGCAAAACCAATGATTGGGGAAACACATTTTGATAACACAGATGCACAGTGGAGTGTGCAGCATCATGGCAAATGAAACTTGGCATCACAGAAGGGTAAGTGTTTCCATTCACCTATAAGTAGAACACAAATGGCTGCTTCATAGCAAGAAGATAGAAGGGTCCCCCTCCTCGTACACTTTCCACAGCAGCTCCCATAAGGGTTCAACTAAGACATTACTTAGTGCTTTATAATACTCAGCAGTAAAGCCATCAGGGCCACTAACCTTCCCTTTCTGGAGCCCAGCAATAGCCCGGTTGATTTCCTCCTGGGTGATCTTGGAGTCCAACCCCTCCTTCTGCACCACCGATAATTGGGTTATCTTTAACTTATCTAGAAATTTGGTTATCAACTCCCCCGTCCCCCTACATTCCACAATATACAGCCATTGATAAAAATCCCAAAACACCTCCTGAATCCCTTTCCTGTCCCGCACCATGTGCCCTCGCTTATCCTCAATGACCGGTATATGTGACGGTCCACCCCTCCCCTGAATCTGATTAACCAAAAGAGGTACCAGCTTATTTACCCATTCAAAAAGATTCCTCCTGGCAAAGAACCAGGATACCTCCCCCACCAGCAATAGATTGAGTGCCTCTCGTACAGCATTGAGCTCCTGGTGGGGCCCCTGCTGTGACCCAGCACTCAAGTACTTTTAACTGTTTTTCTAGAGCAAGTCATTTAATCTGCTTGTCTTTCTTATACTTGGAGACAAAGTTAATGATGGCCCCCCCGCATGTATGCTTTGCCTGCATCCCAGTAAACCCTGTGTTTCCCCACTGAGCCATAGTTTTCCTCTTTGTACAAATGCCACTGCTCCTGCAAGTAGTCCCAGAAAGCCTGCCGTGGCAGTAAATATGCGGGAAATTTCCACTGAGGTGGGCCCACCCACTCCTCCTTTCTTGCCAGCTTAGGACCCACCATAGCATGGTTGGACAGATGGATGGGGCTCTGCCAAACCTTGAGCACCCTATGATACTGCACACAAGGCATGTAGATATAGTCTAGATGGGACCAAGTCTTGTGGGGGTTGGAATAAAAAGTATATTCCCGGGACCCCGGATTCGCCATGTACCAACCGCCCAAAAGATCTAGATCGCATATGCCAAGCTGCCACTGCTTTATGGCATTGGAATGCCTATCCCTCCTCTCCGAATGATCCAGGTCAGGGCACATAGCTACATTGAAGCCCCTCCCCCCCGTATCAACCCCAGAAACTGTTCCTTTACAATGATATCCAATAATGAATGGTAAAAAGAGGTGTCAAATACTGCTGGGGCATATATACTGGCATAGGTGACCCTTTGCCCCGAGAGATCTCCCTCCACAAATATGTAATGTCCCTCCCCAGGGTCAGCTACCACCCAGCATACCTGCAGAGGGAATCTTTAGTGGATAAGCACTGCCACACCCCTTTTGTGGGAATTATAGGAAGCTGCGTAGCAAGATCCCACGCAGCCCCACACCAGCTTGGCATGTTTCTTGTTCGAAGGATGTGTTTCCTGCAATAAAGCTACCATTGCATTTTGCCTCTTGAAGGCCATTAGAATATTAGTTCTCTTAACGGAGGAGAACCCGCTCACATTCCATGAGATAATAGTATGGTCACCCTTCATCACCATCAGTATATGTGACAACATCCCTTGTTAGTATGCCCCTCCCCCACTCAGCTTACCCACCAGAGCACCCTCATCCCCCACACCCCATCCATCCATAGCATATTGAATGGACCAGAGATTGTGGCCATATAACCAACATTAAAACAAACAGACAAGTAAACATGTAAGAAACCCTCCCCCCCAACAACTCCCTCCCAATTAAACATTCTGCAATATCATTCCCACCACCCTTCCCCCTTGGAACATGATCATAAGAGTATAGAGCATGCACCCCCCCAGATAAAAATACCCACTACTATAAACCAAACCACGCAATGAGTATTGCATACAATATTCCCAGATAGCAAAATGAGCTCTCCCTCCCCCATCCCCCAGAACCAACATTGCAAACAAACCTTAATCATCCAGAGTACATTATAGAGAAGAAACAAGTTTAAGCGGCAACCATAACAGTACACAAACATTTTCCCTGCCCCCAGAGAAGTAGAAAGTGGGTTACAAGCAACAAGCACCTCACGCACTCTCGTAACAAAGCATGACATGCCTTCAAAATCTCTAGACTCCACTCTGATTGGAACACCTACCGCCAGCTAAGCAATATGTGTAAATCTAAGATAGGCAAAGTCAAAAGGGAGCATCTCTTATCACTACAGGAACAACACCGCTCCAACCCCAAATGTTTCTGGGAGGAAATCAATGTGCTCCAAAAGGGTAATGAAAGGATCTTCCCCCTATCAATGACAACAAAAGGCTCCACACTATCCTCACCCATGGAGATAGCGGCAGGGCTGAACCACTTTTTTACGGACCTTGATGCCTACAAAACCGACCTTCCTGTTAATTGTCCTGTGCCACCAGCTAGCTGCCCGGAATTTCCACACCCACTCTTCCACTTAAAAACTACCTTGTGAAAAGAGGTCTTTAAATTGCTAAGGGGACTTAACCCTGACAGCTCACCAGGGTTTGACTCCCTACCACCCAGATTTCTTAAAATAGGCACACCTGCACTTGCCTACCTGATCTCCTGCCTAATCAATAGATCCTTCCTCACACAAACCATCCCAGACAAATGCAAACTACAGTTGCTGTCCCAGTACATAAAAGTGGTCTGACCAACCTTATCAAAAACCATAGACCCATATCTATCTTGTGTCCAATTGCTAAAATCCAAGAAAGAATACTTTATTATCAACTATCATCCTACCTTGAACAGACCAATGCCTTCATTAGTAACCAGCATGGCTTTCAGAAATCGCATGGGACAGAAACTTCTCTCCTGAGGGTCACCACTGATATATTCCAGGCTATGGACCAGGGCAAATCCATTGCTGCAGTCTTTGTTGACCTAACAAAGGTATTCAACCTAGTCAACCACTCACTTCTCATCTGTAAGCTTCGCAACCTCGGTCTTGACAAAAACTCTCTCTCTTTCTCTCTCTCGTGGGTCTCTAACTACTTAGAGAATAGGTTTCAATGTGTCAAATGGGCTGGTACCATCACAGCCTTATCTCCTATCACCACCGGGGTTCCCCCGGGATCAATCCTAGGGCCACTCCTATTCTCAATATTCATTAATGACCTTCCTCTGAATTGTGGAGAGGCATCGGTACAGCTATATGTGGATGATGCCATCTTATATCGATCCTCCTGTGACATCTCAAGTATTAACTCTGACCTAACAAATGACTTTCAGATTCTAGAAACGTGGTTTAAAAATAATCTACTAGTTGTGAACACAAAAAAGACCAAATCCATGTTGTTCCACCATATCTGCTTTGACACAACCTCACAGCCCCCCTAGTTATCAAAACATCCACTAACATTCAACTCGAAAATGTTACCTCCTTTAAATACCTGGGTGTAGTACTCGACAAGCATTTATCCTTCAATGAGCACATAACTTGTGTCACTAAGGCTACTAATCAGAAGCTAGGCCTTCTATATCCTAACCCTCAAATAGTGCAAGAAGCACTATTGCCTCTGCCACCCTTCTCCTGGGCCTGTTCTACGGTGCCTCTATAATCCACTCCTCTAAGACTACACTTTTGAACAAACTCAAAATGGCCAATCACAGAACTGCCGACTTGCTATTAAGGCCTCTGCTTGCACCCTTCACTGTGACGTGCTGAATAATTTGGGCTGGCCATCTTTCATGGCCAGACTTAACCTCCCAGTATATTGTGCCACCTTCAAGCTAATACACCTCACACCTCCTGTGAGTATATCTAACCTACTAACCCTGAAACCCCTCCCACGAACACTCAGGTCCTCACACCTCCCAATGCTGGGTCTGCCTAAGACTCACCTAGCTGTTGGAAGAAGGTCCTTCTCCTTCACAGCACCTCAAAAGTGGAATGACCTCCCCCACTTACTAGTCTCATGCAAGACCATTACTCTCTTCAAAAGACAATATAGGGAAATATTTTACAAGCCTCCTGTCTGTATTGGGAACTGTATCTAATCTTCTCTAAACTTCTCCACCTGCTACCTATACTCTCCTGGTGTGTATGATCAATGTCTAGGGCTATGAGTCTGCACACAGCTGATTGTCTATACTCTGGACTTATGTACTAATTTACTCTACTATGATTATATTGTATGTTTGTATCAACCTTACTGTTTGTTCACCTATGTTGCAATTGACATCTGTACTTTGTACAGTCTCCCAATGAATGGGATGGCTAATTTAGTCCATGAATGTATGCAACTTTCCAATGATATTTGTGCGTAATTATCTGTGTCTGTACTATTTTCTTATGCTTGGAACATTTGGTTCCCTGGGTAGCTCCTGAAAAAGGGACTTGACTGTCTCAGAGGGCCCACCCGGTCATCAAAATTTAAAGGAATAAATTAGCTAGCAGACTTCAACGGACAGACCCCACTAAATGTAGAGCCATAATCAGAGTATGTCTACTGCATAGAAGTCCAAAACCTCCTTAGACTCCTGATCTAATCCTCATTCCCCCAACCCCAGAGGGGTAGGGCTGAACCTGCCGCACAGAAGTGCCCAAGCTGAATGACCCCCAACCCCAGTCCCCACATGGACCAATATTGGTATTAGCTTTCACCAAACTATGTCATAGCCTGCCCAAAAGGGAGCTGACTGATCTCCCCATCACATCTCATACATTCCCAGCACGAGGACCCCCAGAGCCCACACACATCTGACATAGCTGTTTCTTCAGTGGAAACTTGCAGGATATAAACAGTATTTCCCAGCAGTCCAACACAAATGGGAGACTCACCCAAGACCTGGGCAGGAGAGCGGGAAGAGGCTGCACACTGTTAGCAGCACTCCATCCCACCCCTTCCCCACCAAACATACCTAGATTTTTCAGTCCATTTGTAGCAAACATTCGCTTCCTTTGGTCAAAAAGATGAATGGAACTGCCAAGTCTTGGTATGAGGTATCTGAAAGGACTGCAGCACCACGGACAAAAACACAGTCACTCTGTCTTCCTTGTGATGTCCCACTGAATCAGAACACTCCCCCACCTTAGGAGGGAGAGCCATCAGGCGTGCTCAAGCTTCCAGGATCCATCCTGCAACCAGTTAATGGACAGTCCAATCTGTGGCGAATCAGAGTTAGATGCATCCAGCCAGTGAACAAGGGTCACACCCCCCGGGCCCCAAAGCAGCAAGATAGGGAAGAGTCAAAGAAAGCAGATCACCTCACATGTCCATTCAGATCGCACAATCATTTAGCCAGTTTGCTCCGCAGCTCCTGAATGAAGGTATGCACTTTGTGTTCCTCCTAGAAAGTAAAAGTGGCACCTTCATGTTTGATTTTAAAGAGAGCCAGGTAGGAGAAGAAAAAATCCATCTGCAGTTTTCGCAACTTGTCCATGATGGGATAAAAGGGTTTCTGCTTTTTTAGCAGTCTCTGTGAGAAATCTTGGGAAATGAACAGATGATGCCCCTTGTAAACCAGCTCCTTGGCTCCTCGATAGGCATCGAGAACCATCTGCCAATCTTTGTAGTTGTGAAACCGCATTATTATTTGATGGGGAGGCTGTCCAGCCACTGGCCAAGGCATAACTGCTTTATGTGGAGATTGCTGCTGCAAGGAACAGACTGGCTCAGCTCTTCCTTATGGTGGATGGGCTATTGCATCCTGCCTGCCTCTGTGTGGGAGGAGCAGGTTCAAGCACTAGGTGTGAGAAGTTTGCTCTGTTCTTTGCCAAAAGTGTCCTTGATCAGAGCTGAGATCTCCTCCAACATCACTCAAAGGGATTGCGGGGCTCACCCTGAGATGTGCAGGATCACTCCTCCTCCTGTGTGGATTGAATTCGACCCAGTTGGGGTGGAGGTTTTCTCGAGACTGAGGCCAACACATTGTGATCTGGACCCAGGTCCGACACAACTTTTGGTCAGATGTATGGACCTGATTGGACCTGTTGTGGCCAAGATCGTCCAGAGTTCCTTGAGGAGTGGAGTCTTCCCATCGGCTCTGAAAGAGACCCTGGTTAGACTACTATTGAAGAAACCCTCATTGGACCCAGACTGTCTTGGCAACTGCATCCCGGTCTCTAACCACTCATTTTTAGGCAAGGTTATAGAAAAAGTGGTGGCAAGTCAGCTAGATGACCGACTCAACTCATCCTCGACTTATGAGGTTTTCCAGTCTGAGTTTAGGGCTGGGCATAGTATGGAGACCACCCTGGTGAAGGTGCTTAATGATCTCCTAATAGTGAGAGACAGGAGAGATCATACCATCTTGGTCCTCCTGGATCTCTCGGCAGCATTTGACACTGTGGACCTCAAGGTGCTGCTTGACCGACTGCATTACTGGTGTGGCCTGTCCGGTAAAGTCATCAAATGGTTCAGGTCATACCTGACAGGCAGAGTGCAGAGGGTGGTGATGGGGTTAGCCTCATCGCGCCTGAAGCCTCTGATCTCTGGTGTTCTGCAGGGGTTGGTTTTGTCACCCTTGTTGTTCATGGTGTATACATTGCTGTTGGGAGACATTATCAGGTGGTATAGGCTGGGTTTTCACTGCTATGCAGATGATACCCAGGTATACCTGTCCTGTGCACCAAGTAACCAGATGGCGGACTCCATATTTAACAATTTTCTGCCTGAGATCCAGACTTGGATGACTCATAAATGGTTGAGACTCAATCCAGACAAGACTGAGGTGCTATTGGTGGATCTGGGTCATCATGGGGGGAGTTTGTGGGAACCCTCTGGTCTTGTACTAGGGGTGTACCACTGATCCCGTCCAAACGGGTGAAGAATCTGGGTGTGATCCTCGACAGTGGTTTGACATTTGATGCTCAGGTGTTGGCCATTATTAACAGCGGATTCTATCATCTGAGGAACATTGCCCAGATTTGGAACCTGTTGTCCTCCGAGCACCTAGCCTCACTAGTACATGCTTTTGCAACATCCAGGCTGGATTACTGCAATGCCCTGTCCCTAGGGCTATCTGGGGGTAACCTCCGCCGACTGGAGCTGGTGCAAAACGCGGCAGCAACATTACTGACAGGCACTCATATATGTGATCAGTTTATGCCTGTCCTCCACGAACTGCACTGGCTGCCAGTTAGGTGGAAGATTGCCTTCAGGGTGGGATTACTGACCTATGAACCCTACACAAGAGGGGACCAGTCTACCTGCAAGATCTCCTTGTGCCCCACCATCCATTCTGGGCTCTCTGTTCCACCAAGAGTTTCCTCCTTAGTGTTCCTAGGGTTAAGTTCTGTCACTCTGGTGATGGAGCATTTTCAGTGGCTGCACCTATCCTGTGGAACTCTTTACCCAAACAGCTGCAGGAGTCACCCTCGGTTAAAACCTTTAAAAAAGGACTAAAAACCTTTTTATTTAGCCTGGCTTTAGGTAATTTGAACTGGATTTTATTATATGGATATATAGTTTTATGTATATTGCTGCATGCTTATTGCTGCCTGCTCCAACTTTGTATTTTAATGAATGTTTTAAAGTTGTACTGTGTTTTAATTGTGAAGTGCTCCGAGTCCCTGGAAAGGGGCACTATAGAAATAAAGTACCTATCTGTGTGCCCACTCCAGTTTGTAACTGCCTCCCTTCGGAGCTAAACCCAGCTTGCCTGGAAGAGTCGAGGCAAAAAACTCATCCACACAGGAACCCTCCATGCCCTCTGGGGGACTCCGGAGATGGAGATTCAGTTGGCGGTGGTAGTTCTCCTGATAATCAAAAAGGTCCTTGAACTCCTCAAAGTCTTTTTCCAGCTGAGCCATCTTAGTAGGGAGAGGGTCAGTGTTGTCCTTCAAGGTAGATGTCCTGGTCTCAGCCTCCATGAGTCATGCTGCATGTGAGGCACCCTGCTCCACAATCTCTTTTAGTTTGGCCTCAAAGCTGTCAAGTCAGGGGTTCAACACCACAAGGACCTGCTCCATAACTGTTCTCCCCAATGCGGACATCTCAGAGGCTGACAGGGAAATTGGGTCCATGCTTTCAGTTGGAGCGGGCGGCTACTGTTGCTTTTTATTATTTTTATTAGCTGAATGCTGCAATTTTCCTGGCGGTGGTACCAAGTAATCACCCATGGTTACTTAAACTAGTAAACACATGGACTAGTTCCAAGTAAAAACTCTGGAAGTTATAAATTTATAATCTTCTGATTCTGGCTGGACGGTGCTCAGGCTGGGCATGTCCTCACTGTAGCCTGCTCATGAGCACCCCCAACTGTTAGAGTTAAAACAATTATGTATACCTTTATTGTTTTTAATGCTTTCCCCCATTATTGGTCCAATAAATATGTTGGATAACACAGTGCATAATTTAGTCTGGGGGCCCAAATGGAAAACCAAACCTAAATTTGAAATTGGTAGCACCCCCCATAGAAAAGATTTAACACTTTTTTATGAAGGGATAAACCCCTAAGAGTGATTTTAGGGTGGTGGATATGGTATTATGCAGTGGTAACTTTGAGAAATATAGATTATTTTCTAATTCATGTCAAATTGCGAATTTCTTGAAAAAGTCAAAATAATGAGTCTCCTTTAATGTGTATAATTTTACAGTGTTTTTATCCTATATTGATTTCATTGACAAATTTACTTTAAATATGTTCTCTGCTCGTTGTTTTGTCTATATGTGTAATTTATGAACCACTTACACTATATAATTTTTAAAAAAAAGTAGTTTATTTCAACATCCTGTTTTACAGCTATGAAACATGGACAAAGGGTGTTTTCTTTCTATAATTTTACAAGATGAATAATGTACTAATGAAAATATTTCTAATACCATTTCTCTTTTTTTTCCAGGTAGTAACAACAACTGAGAGGCAGCAGAATGGCTGAAAACCATGCTGAGGCTTTGACCCTCCTCACCAAAAACCCCACCTGACTAGTGACTGGTCCAAGTGTATCATCTGCCAAATAACAACACAGGAATACCTGAGGACTGAAACCCCTGGAAGACTAAAGATGTTTTATAATGCATGTCTTGTTAGAAAAGTCCATGGGCCAGATATTCAAAAATTTGCCCCAGGGTTAAATTAGTACTGCCCGGCATGCTAAATTAGCCCAGACTCAATAGACCGCTATATTCAAAAGGGATAGCCCCGGTGCTAAACCTGATAAATATAGCATGCTAAGGAAGCTGGGCAAACTGGACTGGTAGTGCAGTGCAAAACTATCCCGGGAATAAGACAGCTCTGACTATAGCAACCAGGAAGTGCAAACTACAACAGCATTCCCATTCACAGCAACATGAAGGAAGGTAGAGGTAAACTATGTGGCCAATGTGTGTGCTAGCAAAGGAGTGAAGTCAGTAAAGCTGCAAGCAGCAGCGCATGTGAAATTACATTTTGCAAAAATGGACAATATTTCTGAAACATTTGCGTGGCGCAAATATATTTGCACAGGTTTAGCACAGAGCTAAGATATTTGACTGGTGCAATCACATCTGCCCGGGGCAAAACTTTACTATGTTCAAAAGTGACATGCAAAGGAGCCTACTTAGGTAGTCTGTGGGCAAACATCCAGATTAGCATCCCATTATGAACTGATTTGCATGCAGTTTGCCCAGCGTTATTGCAGGGTCCCACAGCTCCACCTGTAGGTCAGTCTGGAAGTACAGGGGCTGGCTGAGTCTGCCCACAGCTCCACCTGTAAGTCAGTCTGGCAGTGCATGGTGGTAGCTGCAGACTACATATGTACAGTACAGCATAGAATATTGTGCCTCAGGGGACTACACAGCACAGGCACAGGTGGTGGTGCTGCATGCAATTGTCAACCTGTAGTTAATGCTGCAGTGCACAGCAGACATTACAGTAGCAAGGGGGCCAGTAGTGTGAGGGACATATTAATGCCTATGGTGTGTAAGGCAGTGATGACCACTGCACTGTACACAGTGACAGGCCCAACTTGCAGGTGTTTACCGACAGTGGACATTACTGTTATGCTGTTGTGTAACCTACAGATGCTGCATCACTGGCATGGGATGCTCACAGTGACATATACATGGCTGGCTGTGTGTGCTGTGGTGTCTGTACAGATGTGAAGTATGTGGCTGGGGGGTACATACCAGCAGACAGGCACACTGGTGGTGGGGTATTCCCAACACTGGTCCATGTGCACTGCGTGGCTTATCCAAGTCTTGTAGCCACACCCAGTCTGTGGTGCAGCCTAACCACTTATACACCCTTCCCTCAACACCCTCCATGCCCACAGTGCTGCATGTGTGTGCTAGTGTCTGTTGGTGTCCGCCCAAGGGTGGTCTGCAGGTGTGTGCTATATGGCCGCACTGCTATGGTGTCTACTGGGAGCCTGGTCACAACTTACTGCCAGGTATGGCTGGGACTGGTGGTAGATGATGGCATCATAGGGATGCCATCAGTGAGCAGCATGCGTTCTCTATGTCTGGCTTATTTCTATGTGTCATATGTACTGGTCAGGGTCGTGCAACATCATGCAAATGTGCAAAGCCACAAAGTCAGACAAACTGGTTTGCCCAGAGTTAAGACTACCTTTTCTTGGGTGATAATTTGCACTGCACAAAAGTGTTGCACTGAATCACGTAAAAACACTTTGCACAGCGTTATTTGCTGAATATAGCATTGCGTCTGCTTTCATGTACACGCCCCCTCAGTTTTCCCCTTGCATACATTATAATTTTGCCTGGTGCTAATGCAGTTTGAGCGTGTAATTTGACCTTCTGAATACAGCAGACCCGTGCTAACCCAGCACAAACGGTTTACACCAAGTGCAAAGTTTTGAATATCTGGCGCCATGTTTATCAGCGATTGCAGCCTTTAGACATTGACGCATTATTTTAGCTTTGCCTGCAATACATGATCATGCATGATGCCATCAGTCCGACACCAGCAAAACAAACCTGAAGCATTTTGAAAGTCGAGGAAGAAGCTCAAGTCCTGGCTCTTCTACTGATACTGGTCAGTGTTCAGGTTCACAGAGTAGGTGATCAACTCGCCAGCCTGTTAACTGGAATTTGTGTGTAATATCCCAGAAGGTGTATCACAAAAAAGACAAAAATCTATCACAGATTGTAACCTTCAGAGGGCAAGAAACTGTGCTTGATGTGGCTAAAACCAGAGAGGACGACAGTCTTAAAGCGAATAGCTGGACTGGACTTAATTGTATTTGAAGCAAAGTACCACAAAGACTGTCATAGTACTTTCACCAGCAATAGAAACATACAGACAAAATCTTCACTATCCAGTGACAAGGAAGATGAGTCTGTGTATAAAACATGTTTCAGTGAACTCATTTCTGAAATTGAGAATGATCTCATTATCAGCAGAAAAGCCTTGTCCATGTCTTACCTGTTACAGAGATACCAGGATATTCTGAAAGGCAAAGTTCCTGATAGCTAAGTTGGCCACTGCTGTAATATAGCATACAAATTTTTGTTAGAAATATAGAAATTGTCGGCAGATAAGGAACACCAGAACCATCCAGTCTGCCCATAGGCCCTATACATTGTATGTGGCCACTGACCATATGTGATTAATGGCTTTTCATCACTCCCTCCTTTTTCAAGGTTCCCTAGCGCCTGTCCCAGGCATGCTTACATCCCTCCACTGTGCTTGCCCCCACTACCTCCTGTGGCAGACTATTCCAAGCGTCAACTACTCTTTCTGTGTAGAAAAACTTCCTCTCATTACCTCTTAATCTACCCCCTCCAATTTCATATCATGCCCCCTTGTTCTAGTACTTTTTCTACACTGGAAAAGGTCCCCTACCTGCACCTTGTTTATGCCCTTAAGGTACTTGAAAGTTTCAACCATGTCCGCCTGTGCTCTCCTCTCTTCTGGTGAGTATATATTAAGGTCCCTTAGTCTCTCCTCATGTTTTGTGGTGCAAGCCTTGCACCATCTTTGTTGCCCTTCTCTGTATATTCTCCACCTTGTTTATGTTCATGTGCAGGTGCGGCCTCCAGATCTGCACACAGTACTCCAGGTGAGGCCTTATCAATGTTTTATACAATGGCATCACCACCTCACACCTCCTGCTAGTGATACCCCTTCCTATGCACCCCAGCATGACATTAGCCCTCCTCGCTGCCTTTGCGCATTGCTTTGATACCTTAAGGTCATCAGCGATGATAACTCCTAGATCCCTTTCTTCTTTGGTGACAGTTAGCTCCTCCCCCAACCTATAGCTCTCCCCAGTTTTCACTCTACCCAGGTGCATTATTTTGCATTGAACCTTAGTTGCCACATCTCCGACCATCTTTCAAGCTTTTCCAGGTCCCTCTTCATTTTTTGCACCCCTTCTGGAGTATTCAGCCTGTTGCAGTTCTTGGTATCATCTGCAAACAAACAGACCTTTCCTTCCAGCCCCTCTGCAATGTCTCTAATGAAGACACTGAACAGAACTAGTCCCAGTACTGATCCCTGTGGTACCCCGCTGGTCACCCCCTCTCCCCAGATTGTACCCCATCTACCACGACCCTTTGTCTCCTGTCTGTTAACCAGTTTCTAACCCAGTTCACCACCTTGTCTCCCATGCCCAGACTACTCATCTTGTTAACTAGCCTTCTTTGTGGGATGGTGTCGAAGGCTTTGCTGAAATCTAGGTAGGCAACATCTACCTGCCCCTCCCTGATTTACTTCTCTAGTCACCCAATCAAAAAAATCTATCAGATTCATTTGACATGACCTTCCTGCTGTGAATCTGTATTGCCTTAGATCCTGGGCACCCCTAAATTCCAGGAGCGCCACTATGCTTTCTTTCAGCAGTCCCCATGATCTTTCCCACTACTGAGGTGAGGCTAACTGGCCAGTAGTTCTCCACCTCCTCCCTCTTATACATTTCTGTGATTTTTTGTTTATGTTTAATTCTCCAAAACAGACCAGGGTGGGGTTTGACAGGAAGATGTCCATATTTTTTTATTATTATTATTAAAAGGGTTACATGCAGAGGATGTGTATTCTGTGGTCTGGGAAAGGCTTACTTAACAGGAAACTGAAATTACATTTCAAAAGGATGGAAGTTCCTTGTAAGCTGATCACAGAGAAACAGGTGTCAAACTTTCAGGAGATGGAAGAAACTATCGCTGTAATAAACGTTACACTTCAAAAGAAAAAATACTTTAAGTTAGGCAGTCAGGGGTCTCTCTTGCTCTTGCACTATACTGCCTCTTGGAGGCAGTATAACGCAGTGGTTTAAGGCTCTGAGCTGCAAATCTCGTGATATCCAGCAGACCTGACCTGAGTTTGAATCCCACAGCTTCCACTTGCATACTGTGTGACCCTGATCAAGTCACTTAACTTTCCTGTGCTCCCAGGTCACACCTGTAAAAAAGCTTTCAGCTTAGTGTGCTACTCCTGGTAAAACAACAAAATAAAAACATAAAAATTAAAAGTTCCAGGAACTGTCATGGTATATTTACATTTTATTAGGTGGCAGGAAGGACAGGGATATCAAAGGTCTGGAAGTCTACTGTGAATTTACTTCAAGTGTTATATTCATCTTCACTTAAAAGTGGCAAAAAGGAGACTTTTTTTGGGTGATTCACTTAAAATCTGGTAAAGAGCAAGAGAAACCCCTGCTGGCCTAAAATGATAAGGCCACCAGCTAACCAGAGACTGCAGGACCAGGGCTATACAAAGCCCTCAAAAGTGAAATTCTGAGCATTTTGGCACACTCTTTCAAGAGACACTCTTCTGACACAACACAAGACAACCAGACTGCAATAAGAAGGCTCTACAATGCTGGTTCAACAACAATTTAATCGATTGGCATTACAGTGATGGAATTTATGTCAACCACAAGTTGCAGTTGACATAAATCCCAATGGACTTCCGGTCTCAGTTTTCTATTGGGGGCTTTGCCCCCTGAACCACTACACCTCCCATTCTAAATATAATCAACTCTGAGTCAGAGTTGATTCAGGGAGGGCGTGCAGAACCGGAAGACAGTGTGCCTGGGTCTCTGGCACACCACTACAGCGAATAGTCAACATTGTTGACATCGACGAAGTTCACTGTATTGGTGTCGCTGTCGGGGGGTATATCTGATAAGAACTGGGAATTGGAAAACTGTTGCAGAAACTTTATTTTCTGGACTTCTGATTACTCACAAACAAGGTAGAAACTAGACAGTTAAATTTCACAGTACGTTTTTGTATTTATATTTTTCCAACTTTGTTTTGTTGTCTTGTAACCACATTTCTGAATTATTTGTAAGTCTTGCATGAAAATTATTTAGTCATTAGTAAAAGAATTTGCTTTTAAAACTGCACATGAGTGATTTGTGTGTGTGTGAAAAGGTGGGAAGGTTTATTCGAATCTGAGACCAGCCTGTTTAATGCAAGGTGTCTCCATCGCTACCAAAAACTAGGATCTTGGAAGGGAAATCTGGGTGCCTTAAGTAGGGAAAATACATAGGTCTTGGGGGTGGTCTGTAAGGGAGAACTAGGTAACTGTACCACCCATTGGAGAAGACACAAACGGTTACAAGAGACAGCCCTGAAGAGCTCATAATGTCTGAGTCTTCCCCCCAGTACAGCAACCAAGGAGGGTTCTCACCTGGCTACAGACTTGAGACTGTATTTGACCTTTATTGAGATTAGAGAGGAAGCCCTGGGACCTCATGGCGAGTGTTCAGTTGTGAACTCAGCAAGCACTCTAGGAGAACATGAGGAGGGTATTCCTGTTCCCCCCATCACAGATTGCACTTAGGTGTGGGTGCTGTGAGCTCAGTGGACAAAGCCCCCAGGAGTGGGTTCGTGACACCTAGCAGTGAGAGTTACCAAAGTGAGAAGCTAAAGAAGAGACTAACAAAATATTTTAGTCACCAAATTTGTTTTCAAATGCAGTATGACCCAAGTAAACCAGAACTTGTGTCTAGCAGTGCTATGTCTTTTGAAGATGTCACCAACATAGCTTCCCGGTTGTATTCAAAGCAACAGTATGAAGACAGAAAAGGTTTTTGTACAGAGAAGCTGTGACAAAAGTGAGATTAGCACTTAAACTCAATAAAGGGATCTCTGAGAACTAGCAAGTTTCAAACATACATCAACTTTACTAACACAACTATAAAAAGTGACAATAAAACACAGGCTGAAAACCCTGCAACCCAAATACAGTGCAAGAAAGTAATATGGGAACCAGCTACAGATGTAAATAGGCTGCGAAGGCAAACATAATGCTTTACTTTACCAACAGTATGAAGAGGAAAACCCTCTCCCTACTTCTGAAAATAAAGATAAATATTCAACTGCATCTACGCTGTTTCATGTGGCACAGGTTCTCTGTAAAGAACTCAAAATGTGTGAGGGACTGGACATCGATCCAACAGATAATTCCACCATCAATTTGGAACAAGCATTAGACAGGATTCCTGACAATGTGTATAGGTTTCTGAAATGGGTATTCCAAGGAGATGTTGGTGATGAACCTGCTGAAGATGGCAGTCCTTTAGTAATAGCCACTAACAACACCCTCCACAGACAGACAGATATTATCGGTTGGTCAGGACTTCATATAGTATCCAGAGGTGCAAAGTGTACACCTAAACATGCTGGGCTTGCAATGTCTATATGCCATATGACAGGCTCTAAGCAAGTAGTAACAATGGTGCACAAGCTAGCACACTGTGTCAGTTATGAAGCCCTAGAGAGAAGTGACACAGTTATTGTAATGGATCAGCATGAAAAAGCTGCCAGGGACAATATCATAATTCCATCAAACATACATCATGGGGAGTTTGTTCAGTTTGTTGCTGACAATAATGATATAAATGAGGAAACGTTAGATGGAAAACACACAACCCATGCCACAACTATGGTAGCATATCAGCGTCAGACTCCTACAATTCCAGAAGACAGCTTTGTAACAGTGGCAGCTCAGGCTCAAACAAAGAAAACAGCGTCATGAACATGATCACTTGAAACTCCTGCAATGTGCCAAGCCATTCTGGAGTACAATCCTCATGGCAAACACCCTACACCAAATCCTGTGGGAAAAGTAAAAAGTAACTGGTATACTGATGTTGAGGCTTGTTGACAAGCTGCCAACCTTGATCTGCAATCTCTAACTTTAAGATGCTGCCTCAGCCAAGCTATCTGAGGTTGAGTTTGAAAAGGTGAATGCTCAGCAAGTATCAGGATGAACAGCTTTTAATGTGATGATTTCATCTACCATACCAACAGTAACATCTGTTGGGTACTGCCCAATGCTGCCAGCACCTACTGAATGGAGTACAGTTTTAACTGTAATTAAGAATGTCTGCAAGTGTCTTGACATTTGACGAGGCTATATATTGTAAGACCGAAGAGATTCAGTGGAGGTGCCCAGAGGAATTTCAGAAAACAGTCTTGAAAATGGGTGGTTTGTACATAGCACAGACATTTATGGCTGTAATTGGAAAGAAGTATGAAGAAAGTGGTCTGTAGCAACACAGCAAGCAATCTACTCAAGGGCAAATCATACAACCGTGGAGTGAGGGCCCACAAGCTTGTAATGAGGCTCTGTCCAGACTTCGGTGGCAGGCATTTCATAACTGGGTATGAGACAATAAGATTGATTGTGATGTAGACTTCATCAACAGCAAGCTCAGGGAATGTCAAAATGTGGTATCAAACAATGATGCAACAAGTCTAGCAGCAACACTTTCCCAGCTCAGTGATGCCCTCAACAATGTACAGAATGCTGGCCTGGTGGCACTGAGGGTTGAGGCGCTGGATACCACACCTCGCACCATACCGGTGACTCAGGTTCAGGAATGAGCTCTGGCTGCCTGGGGTTGGCAGGGGAGGGAGAGGATTGAGCATCCCATGACAGCTTTTCTCTCCTGGGGAAGGGTGGTTTGTCATCCCACTCCTTGGCTTCCCCTGGGGAAGGATAGAGGGCAGTTCTGGACAATGGAAGATGCAGGAACATGGCATCGGGGCACGCGTGCCTCCATGCATGCATGCATGTTCCTGGCCTCAGGGGAAGGGGCACAGAAAAAGGAAAAATTGACTGCCAGCTTAATGAAGCCCTACAGTGCTCCAGCTCCGTGACCTCACAGTGCTATCGGGCCTGCTCCAGATGCTCCTCCCTCCTTCCGCCCCACCACGGGGGGTAATCCATGGGGGATAAAGGGTCTGGAGTGCTGGGGTGGCATAGCGGCTGGAGAACTGGTAGAAGGCTAAGACATGCTGCCAGGTCAAGGAGGGAAAAACACCTTTATACAAAAAAAAATGTATAGCATGCATCGCACAGATTCCGCAATTTTGAAAAAGTAACTTCCCAAACATTTGCATTCTGGAATGATTACATCAAAATGGTTAACATCCTAATGCAGAATGTGAAAGCAACTGGGACCTGCATGTTGTGGCAGTTGTAGAGATGCTACCACTATTTTTTGCCTTTGACTGTAGCAGCTATGCCCGCTGGGTATCTATGTACATCAGTGATATGAAGCTTCTGCCAGCTTGTGCCCTCAAAGTTCATTAGCAGTTTGTACAAGAAAATCATGCTGTAGCTCGGTCTAGAAATAAATTCAGCAAAGTCTGGACAGACATGGCACTTGAATAAACAGTAAACTGTGATAGTAAAGTAAAAGGGGGTATACTGGGTTTCACTTTGAAACCGGGAGCCTTGGCTGGATGGTTCATCGCTGCACATGAGCGCTCAGCTATCACAACTTCTATGAAGGTAATGTGTGACATGGTAGAGTTGGATGTTTCACAAGGAAAACACAAGGAGGCTGCACCGCATCGCATCCAATGAGATGAAAGAGATGTAAATAAGATTGTTAACACAATCACTGACTCCATGACAACCCCATTTGATTTGAATGCTGATTTGATAGCACTAACCAACATTGCAACTGGCATTGTTGCACCCACAGTGGTTGCCACCAAGCTTGTTACTGTGAATGATACAGGAATCAAAGCAATGAAACAGTTCATGGAAGACAGACTAAATTCAAAGACCACTGGATTCTTTGAACCACTGCATAAGCTCAACATCAAGACATCTGCATCTCTAAGCAAGAAGATCAAATTGAAAGTTAGTGATAAGACAGTGGCTATCAATGTAGACAGGGAGTTGTTTAGCCATCTTGCAGTAGCTGGACAAACAAGAGAGAGTTTGAGCTGAAGGAAGTTTTCACACATGAACTTTCCACAGTTCCGTATGCTCAATCACTCTCTGATGGTACCCTGAACAAAACTGTAAAGAGTAAGATATTGCCTGAATTAGAAAAAGAAGCAAAGTCAGTGTATCAACTTCCAGCATCCAACATGCCCACAGCTTGGACAGTGGATGGCATGGCTGTTATACAAAGGGTCAAGCAAGAAGGTGCAACTAGCTATGGAGAAGTTGCTGAATTGGTCTTCAGAATAGTATTCCAGCATCTACAGAGTTATGAGAGCTGCAAAAGAGTTGATATCATCTTTGATAGATACGACGTCAAAGATTCAGTTAAAGCTTTTGAGAGTGCACGAAGGCAATCCTCACAAAGCAATGAAGTCAAAATCCATGGTCCCAAAATACTCATCCCGATGTAGTAGAGTAAGTTTGTTAGAAATCCCAAGAATAAAGAACATCTGGTAAAATTCCTGACAGAATCATGATGTGATATGGCAGAAACTTTGCTTGGCCCAGGTCAGAAAATGGTTATTGCAGGTGGATTCAAGGATGGCCTCATTGCCTGTATGGTCATTTCAGATGGAGCTGTAGACCAAGACTATCTATTCTTATCACACAAAGAAGCAGATATTTGACTTCTACTTCATGTTGCACATGCTTCACAAGAATACCCTCATGTAGTGGTGTGGTCTCCAGACACTGACGTTGCAGTTCTCCGTGTACATTTTATTCACTTGTTTGAAGCAACTAAGGACCTTTGGTTTTGTACTGGTGTGAAGGATTATGCCAGGTTTATACCAACCAAAACCATAGCAGCTAAACTTGGCCAACAATTATGCAGAATGTCGCTAGCAGTACACACACTGACTGGGTGTGATTCAACCAGCAGTCTTGTAAGGGCTGGCAGACTAAAGTCATGGAAGCTTGTCAGGACAAATCCATACAAATGTAGAAGTCTTATCAAGTTTGACACTATGGTGGATATACCTGCTGCACAGTTGAAATCAGTAGAACTTCTAATAACCCTTCTCTGTGACCCAATGGCTGACTCAGTGGATACAAATGGTGTGCAATATAAGTTTTTCTGTCACAAATGGGCCTGAAACAAAGCCCTCCCCTGAACTTCTGATAGTCTTCTGCAACATACTGTACTAAGCACGCAAATTACCAAACCCTTATCTGGAATCATGCCTTGGAGGCTCAGCTGGACATCCCCATCCCAAACGGAAATGGCTGGCATCATGACAAGGATAGACACATTTCTTCAACACTAATGACACAGATACCTGCGCCTGAAGTACTTATTTATTGAATTGATTCACCAGGAAAGGCACACTGAACATAACAATGCTCATCTCCCGGTGCGACTGGGGGAAGGGTACAAGGGGAGGATAACACGCAGGTACTCCTGGAACTCATTACATGTGGGTGTAAAAAAGCCAAGTGTGAGCGCAACTGCAGTTGTTCCAGGCAAAGCATGGTGTGCACACAGGCTTGCTTGTGTACTGGTGGTGAGGAGTGTTACAATCCTCATAAAGTTGCCAGTGTGGATCCATATGAGTCTGATACTACAGATGATTCAGACTTAGACATGTAGTATGTGACAAATATATTTAAAAAGGCCAGACACACACATATATACTGGCATATTGCCCATCGCTGAGAGGGGTCCATTGGATAGTAGTGTTTTACTAGCACCATGGTGTGCAATAGTATACCTGGTTTCTATTACAATGAATACGGTATTTGAAACTTTTGTGTCAATGAATAATCTGTGCATTTACCAATACAAACCACAAGGCCTACATTCTTTAAGTAATAAGCCTTATTAATAATTTGTGTGAAAGAAACCTTTTGTATGACTAAAATTTGTGTTTGTCTTTCAAAATAAATTAGTAATAATCTGTGTCAAAGAAAACTTTTGCATGACTAAAATGTGTTTTTGTCTTTTAAAATAAATTGTTTAAATCCCATTTATTGGTCATTTTTACTTTCAAACTTGTCTTGACAACTTTAGTACATATATGTGGCCTTTCACTTGCGCAAAATGTTGTTTTGACATGGGTACAAAAATCTTGCACTGGAATACCTTGTTATCACTTTACAAGACTACATCCACCCTAGGTAAGTACCTAAGGGACATTTCTATCAAAATAACATAGTTGTTGCTTTCTGTACAGGAAGTGCTGTGTCTCCAAATATTTCAGGCCTGGGCCCTCAGAATAATTCACAGAGTGTTTCCAAATGCATCTGACTGTCCCCAACTAACCTCACAACTGCTGTGTTTGTCATCACAGTCTGCTGTAATGGTGAGCACACTGGTGTCCATAACAAGATGCACACTGAAGTCAGTTAGGGACAAGTACTCTAAAGGTTTTTATACAGGCTTTTGGAGTGAATTCAAGATGTGTCATAAACTCTTGTAAGGATAACTGAAAATTAAAATAATGCATCTCTGGTGACTTGTAACAAGTAAAACATCATCAAGTATATGAACATACAGGCTGATGTGCAGAGTTACTCTTTAAAAGGACTAGCTTAAACTGGCCCACTAGTTTGGTGGGCCAAGACACTGAGTGCCTCGTTACTCGCCACACTGGTGATACTGGTTTAGGAATGGACCAGTATCGCTGGCTTCAGTCAGGAAAGCAGGACTGAGTGTCTGTAGTCAGCTTTCCTTCAGGGAAGGGGAATACAGCGAGCCACTGCTTATCTGCCACCCAGCGGAGTCCGAGTGGCACACCAGCAGATGCTTCCTTGAGGGCAGGAGAGGGGCAGGTGCTTCAGTACATACATATGAACATATGACTATTTGCCAGCAGAAACAGGCCACAATGGTCTAGCTAGTCTGCTCGAGTGTGCAGCCCAATCTATTTTACTGGAGCTGCCCCCTGCCTCCCCTTATTATCCTCATCCCCACTTCCCCTACCCATCCTCCCTCCCGTTGCAACCATCTTTTTTCACCCTGTCCCACCCCATTTTAAAACTTCCCATTGTATTCAAGGATATCACCTCCTCCAGTAGCACATTCCATTTTGAAACTACCCTCTCTATGAAAAAGAGCTTCCTCATTTTCCTTTTAAATTTACCCCAAGTTTCAGATTGTGCCCCCTTGTGTTCCCCTTCCTTTATAAATTGAAAATGCTTTCCACTCCAACCTTGTTTATACCTTTAAGGTACTTGTAGGTTTCTATCATATCACCCGGTCTCCCTGCTGTCCTCCAGAGAGTACATATTAAGCTTCCTCAACCTCTCCTCATATGGTTTGTCCCCTATGTCCTTGATCATTTTGGTTGCCGTTCGCTGGACTCCCTTCAGCAGTTGGATGTCCTTCTTCAAATAAGGGTGCCAGTACTGCATACAGTATTCCAGATGCGACCTCACCAATAACCTGTACAAGGGCAAAATGACTTCTTCCTTCCTGGAGGTGATTCCTGTGGTGACGCATTCCAGTGTTTTATGTGCTTTGGCTGCCACTTTCTGGTACTGCGCAGAGTATTTCTTGTTACCCCAGACTATTACCCCCGGATCCTTTTCCTCCTCCATGCTGGACACTTGCTCCACCTTCAGATAGTAGCTTGCCCTTAGGTTCCTAGCCCCCAGGTGCAGGACCCTGCATTTATTGGCATTGAACCCCAACTGCTAGATGCCAGACCACCTCTCTAGGCTGGCCAGGTCCTCCCTGAGCTCCTGTCTCCCCTCCTCCATGTCCACTCTCCCACAGATCTTAGTATCATCTGCAAATAGGCAGATTTTGCTACTGATCCCCTTTGCAATGTCCCCAGTAAAAATGTTGAATAGCACTGGTCCAAGTACTGAGCCCTGTAGGACCCCACTTATCACAGGCCTAGGCTTGAATAATCCCCCCCCCATCACCACCACCACCATCACCATCTGATTTCTGTCATGCAACCAGCTTCTTACCCACCTCCACAGCTTGTCCCTGACTCCCAGGTTACCCAGCTTGCTGAGCAACCTTCCATGTGGCACAGAATCAAAGGCTTTACTGAAGTCTAAGTATAGGACATCTGCCACCTGATCTTTGTCCACTGACCTAGTGACCCAGTCGAAGACATCTATCATGTTCGTCTGACAGGATCTCCCTGAGACAAACCCATGCTGCCTAGTGTCTTAGAGACCATTACCCTCCAGAGAGTTCACCAGCCTTTCTTTTAGAATGGTCTCCATTAACTTGCCTATGATGGAGGTTATGTTGATTGGTCTGTAGTTCCCAGGTTCATCTCTGGGCCCACTCTTGTGGAGTGGCACCACATGTGCCATTTTCCAGTCTGGAGGCATGCACCCTGTCTCCAGTGAGGTGTTAAACAGGTCCGCTGGGGGGGCCACCAGTTCCCTTAGGACTCTCGGGTGTATGCCATCCAGACCAGGTGCCTTGTCCACTCTAAGGGCCTAGAGACCTTCTAAGACTCTGTCCTCATTGATTACCTTATCTGTTTCCTCTACCCCATGTTTATCCCAATCTTCCCCTGCAGCATTGGTCCATCCTTTTCCCTAGTGAAGACAGAGCTGAAGTACTCATTCTCACCCTTTTGTCACTGAAATGAGGGACATGGGCACACAAAATGTGGGACAATGAGGGTATGGTGTCTTCATGTCATTTGGCCATGCTATGGCACACATTCTGAACCTCGGGAACAGGGTGATCTGAAGAAGAAAAGCCCCCCGGGTGCCAGGATGATGGCCGGTGACTCTGCAGGCTCTGCTCCATTGCCCGTAGCACCCACTCACCCATAGAGGTCATCAAGCAGTTGGGGCAAGGCCAAGGATGGTGGGAGACAGGGCTGGGGGTTGCTGTCAGAAGGGGGGCACTCAGGGAGAAGGGGGATAAACTAACAATGGTGAAACAAGGACTAACCTTTCTGTATCTCCATATTAGAAAGCCACCCTTCCTACAACCTTAATTTGGTTCTAACTAATGAATCTCTCTGCACTGCAGAACTAAAATATTTAACGTGGAAAACTTTATTGCTGGTGGCCATTACTTCAGCAAGAAGAATCAGTAAGTTGCAGGCTCTCAGTACTACCCTGCATATTTGGTTTTCCATAAAGAGACAATAGCTCTTAGACAACTATAGAATCTTGCCTAAAATGGTGTCAGAATTTCATCTGAATGAAACAGTTACTCTTCCTGTTTATTTTCCCAGGCCTCATTCCAATAAAGAGGAAGAGAAGTTACATTCACTGGATGTAAGGTGGTGTCTTAGCTTTTTTTTTTTTGTTACAGCAGAACCAAACTGGTAAGCATTGAAAACAAATATTTGTTACTTGTGGTGAGACACCAAAAGGGCATCCTGCAACCAAAAAATTAGTATTCCAATGGAATGCAGATGGTATTGAATTCTGTTACAAGAAGGACCTTCTTCAGGTTGCACATGTGAGACAGGTGCATGGGTGGCAGCAGTGAGAAATGTCCCACTGATGGCTGTATAAACCTGCTACCTGGTCTTCAGTTCACACTTCACATCACACTACTGCCTGGATATACAGTAAGGAGGTATGCAAAGTTTGAGATATAGAAACATAGAAGGTGATGGCAGATAAGGACCGTGTGGTCGACCTAGTCTGCCCCTTTTCCCTACCTAATGCAATACTGCCAACTCTAATTGATCTGAAGCTTACCCTCTCTTCCCTATTGTGAGAGTACTCTTACATCGATCCCATGCATCCTTGAATTCTCCTACCATTTTTGGTCTCACCACCTCTGCAGGGAGACTGTTCCAAGCAAAAAGTACTTCCTCACATTGCCCCTGAGCCCGGCCCCTCTATCCTCATATCATTGCCCCTTGTTCTTGTGCACCTTCTTTTCTGAAAGATGCTACCCTTCTGTACCTTGTTTATACCCCTGAGGTACTTGAATGTCTATATCATACCCCCCCCCCGATATCTGTACTTAGTACCTGTTTCCAAAATAGATATCCTAATACCCTCCTCCACAGGTACTGCTCTGAGCCTACAGCTTGTTGTGTGACATTTGTGTTGATAGACTCACCGTAGTGTATTATAGTAACTGGTTTTCTAATGGATGTTATGGATGTACCATACAAACCCTTCCTTTTCTACCCTCCCTCCCACCCGTGCTAAGATATCTAGAGGTTTTTTCAATCTGTTGTAGTAGTACCACCAAGTCGAAGCAACAACAATGTTGTCGAAGGACTTTACATCGACACTTCTGTGCTGAAGGTTATCACATCGCCACGGCACAGTGTTGACAGACCGCCACAGCGTGACTGACTTCTTTACTGTTTGCCCCCGCACCCCCGAACTTACGGACACCAACTCTGGGAGAGGTTCAGATCATGGTGGAGAGCGGCCAACATGGGGAGTTGCCATATCAGTACAGTGCCTTGACAACCTGTTCAACACTGTGGGTGTCGAACGGGTTGTTTTCATTGTACTGGATTCGCTGTCGGGGGCTCGCTGTTCTAACAGTATACGGTTGTAGTATGCCTGAGCATCTGAGGTAATGTTTCTCTTTTTTTTAAAGTTTGTTAGTACACTTTTAACTTTTAGCAAATTTTATAATTGTATGATATTTATATCTGGTCATTACTTCAAGACTCTTCAGCAAAAATATCTGATGTTGTAGCCCTTGGAGCCCTGTCAACTGGAGTGCAGAGGTCATCTCTAAAAAAAAAGAAACAACTAAGTTTTCGAGTATCAAGCACAATTAGGATTGTTGATGAGGCAACTTGTTAGAAACATAGAATTTGATGGCAGATAAGGATCTCTTGGCCCATCCAAACTGCCCATTTTTTTCCCCTGCCTATATTGTCACTGCAGACAGCAATTGATCTCCAGTGCCCTCCACCCTTGCTTCTCACATACCTATTCCATACATGCTTGAAGCCCACCACTGTTTTCACCCCACCACTTCCACTGGAAGAGTGTACAGGCATCCATCCTTCTTTCAGTGAAGAACTACTTCCATACATCTCTCTTGAATTTACTCCCTAAGTTCCAGCTTCATTGCATGCCCCTTATTCTTGTGCATCTTTTTCTCTGAAAAAAGCTCTCCTCCTGTACCTTAATTATTCCTGTGAGGTATTTATAGGTCTCTATCATATCCCACTTCACTCTTCTCTCTTCCAGGGTGTACATATTGAGGTCCATCAGTCTCTTCTTGTAGGACACAGCAAAAAATGAAGCAGCACCAAGTGTGTTTCTGCAAAATCTCTTTTTACTAGCAAATTTAAGAATACAAGCAGAAATGAACACACAGCAGTAATACAAACAGCAAATAGATGTCTGGGCATCTATTTACTGTTTGTATTACTGCTGTGTGTTCATTTCTGCTTGTATTCTTAAATTTTGCTAGTAAAGAATTTTGCAAAACACTGCCGCTGCTTCATTTTTTGCTATGGTATGTGTTTGGCTGGTTGCCCTTTTGTAGCTAGCACCAGACCCTTTTGAGCTGTGTCTCTCTTAAAACTTTTTTTGAAGTTCTTCTTGTAGGACTTCTGATGTAGACCCTGCACCATTTTAGTTTCCCTCCTCCGAACTGTTTCCACTGTCCAGGTCCTTCCAGAGATATGGTATCCAGAACTGGACACAGTACTCCAGGTGGGGTCTCACCAGCGATCTACACAGTGCCAACACCACCTCCCTCCTTCTGCTGGTGATACTGCTCCCTGTACACCCCAACATCCCACTGGCCCTACCCACTGCCTTGTCACACTGCCTCACCACCTTGGGATCATTAGATATGATTACTCCCAGGTCCCTTTCCTGTTTACCAACCATCAATACCTCTTCTCCAATATTGTACTCTGCCTCTGGGTTTCTGATTTTGCACATTTTCACACTGAAACCCAGCTGCCATGCCCTTGATCACTCCTTGAGATTTTGCAGGTCTCTGCACATTCTTTCCACCCTCTCTGGAGTGTCATGCCTATAGCAGATTTTGGTGTCATCTGCAAAGAGGCAGACATTCCCTTCCAGTTAATCTGCAGTGATACTTATAGATACTAACGAGAACTGGTCCTGGTACTGAACCCTGTGGCACCCCGCTGTTCACCCTTCCTTCTGTAGAGTGAACTCCATTTACCATCACTCTCTGTCACCTATAACTTAACCAATTGGCTACCCAGTTTACCATCTTTAGACCAAGCCCTGAGCTGCCCAGTTTCGGTGTTGAAAATCTTATTGAAATCCAAGTAGATTACATCCACTGCTCCACCCTGACCTGTTTCTGTGTTCAGCCAGTCAAAGAAATGTGTCATATTTGCTTGACATAAACTCTTTCCATGAATCCATGTTGCCTCGGGTCTTGTAACCTGCTAGATACAAGATATTTTACAGCACTTTCCTTTAGATGCGACTCCATTAGCTTCCCCAGCACTGATGTAAGGTTGACAGGCCTGCAATTGCCAGCCTTCTCCCTGCAACCTCTTTTGAAATGCCAGACTACATCTGCCCTCCTCCATGCCTCTGGAACCACTCCTGTTTTCAGAGAGTTGTTAAAAAAGACTAACAGAGGTGCAACCAGTATCTCCATGAGCTCCCTCTGTACCCTTGGGTGTTCTCCATCTGGCCCCATAGGTTTGTCCACTTTTAAATCTGTGAGTCCCTTCAGGACTCTCTCCTCTGCAAAGGGACTTGTGTCTGCCTCCCCCTCTCCAGTGACCCTGTTTTTGTGGCCTGTCCCCTTCCACTGTGAAGACTGAATCAAAGTATTTGATCAATATGGGCCCTATGCACGAATGGGGTGGAGTGGCTACATATGCATATCTGGAGCTTGTAGCCACTCCGCACCCACTGCGCCACCTGAGCCACATTCAACACTCGTGGTGCATAGACCTTTGGCATCCGATCCCCTGGCCATGCAGACAGCAACACGCTGGGGCAGGTGGTGGGCATGTTGGGGGTGTGCCCGCACTCTGCACCATTCACAGAGTGCAGAGTGCTGGGCGCGGGGGGTGCACCTTACTCTGGGTAACACCCAGCTGTAAGGGATACACCCCCCCAGGATGCCTCTGCCAGCTGCGGCGCAGATGTGGGGGCACTGCAGACCCCCTTCATGCTGCCCTAGCCCATGGATCAGCATGGAGAGCTGGGACAGTGGACTGGGCACCCTCCCAACCCAAGCTTGCAGTATACATCGCGCTCTCCATTGTTTTCCGTGCTCCATGGGTGCAAGTGATCCATTCGTGGACCGGGTCCGAGCATCTCATTGGATGTGCGCCCAGTCCGCGGACATGTCCTCTGTGTGTTTGCATGATGGGGGGGGCGGGGTCATGGACAGGTGGCATCTGGTAATGACTACTGGTCGGGGCGCACTTGTCCGCAGGTGCGGAATTCCACGGGTGAGTAACGCATCTCTGGTGTGTATTACCTGCTCATATGTGCATAGGGCCCATGTGTATTTTTCTGATCCTCCTCTGCACAGTCCCCACCTGCCCTTCTTAACCTCACAGCCCCTTCCAGTCTTCCTGTTTTAACTTCTGTTCCTAAAAAATGACTTGTCACCTTTAGTTACCCATTGGGCTGTTCTTTGCTCAGTTTGCGTCTTTCAGCTCCAGCTGTCAGGGATCATGCTGCATGGCAGTGGGGGCTGTTACCATTTTTTTTGGTTTTAGGTTGCTTTGTCCTGAAATCCCGTCCCTGAGGATGCCATCACAAAGGGTATAAGTCCACGCTGTAGATGTGCTGGTGCACATCTCAGCCAAGCATCTAATGGGGTCCTCCCCTTCCCAGAACATGAGTCCCATGCTGCTGCCAGTGCAGTCACAGGTGGCGGTAGTGGGGCGATGTGACAGCCCTCCCCCCCAGAGGAAGAAGCATCCTGTGGGACACTCAGATCTCCTTTCCCCAAGCTAGCCTCCAGTGATCCAGGCTCATTCCTGAAACCAGGTTGCAAGTGTCACAGGCGGTAACGTTACTGCTGCACCAATGGGCTGACCCCAATAATTCAACTTTCTGATGATAAATTTGGCTGTCATAAAACAGACTAAGAAAACCTGGTAGTTCAGCCCTGATTGCTGTGAGAGTCTGGCACGCATTCTGTAACACTCACTGGGCCATATGCACGATCCACGTAAAGTGGCTACACATGTGCAACCGGGGTGTGCAACCACTCTGCACCCTATGCGCCCCTCGCACGGTATGCACATAGGGGGCGTGCAGCATAGACACACCTGATCACCCGGTGGCATGAGGAGCAACGTGCCAAGGGTGGGAGAAGTGCAGGCTGGCACCCAACGCCATGCACTACAGCATGAAGTGCTGGCTGCAGGGGTGCATAGGGGGCACAGGGTATACCAGAGAGGACCATGCCATACACTCCCTATGTGCCCCACGCATGCCCTGCTGGACAGGGTGGACAGCCCACTCACCCCACTGGGTCGCAGGAATGGGATGCCGGATGCCAGATGCCACCCACCTGCCCCAGCACACAGCAGTGCATTTGTCGAACCCCCCCCCCACAGCACACTCACCTCCCACACTGGGTCAAGGGCACAGGGTTGCCACACCCCCAGCTGCACCCCACGGAACCCCCCCCCACAGTGGAGCTGATCACCCCAACCCTGCCATTTCCAGGTGGCATGCCCCCATCCATCCCACGGCACCAATCAGTGCTGATGGAGGGCCAGTGGCATCGCCCTCCCTCACCTGCCACTACCGCCAGCCATTGGTTTTCTGCAGGGTGCAATGCCAATGTGTGCCCCACCGTGCAAGGGATCCAGTGTGGGTCCCGGTCTGGTTATCCGATTGGGTGCCTGGCCGGACCCGCAACCCTGCCCCTGGATGCCCTGCAGAGTCCTGCACGCTCAAGGATGGGGCCATGGACAGGTGACCAGTAGTCGTGAATACCACTGGTGCACACCTGTCTGCGGGTGCACAGCAATGCGGATGGGCTATGCACATTTTGGGAGTAGCTTGTGCCCCTTTGTGCATAGGGGCCATGTTTGTACTATAGTTGTCTTCCATTTTTGTGTTCTGTTGGCAGATTCCATTGGAAGGTGGGCTATATAAACTCAAAATGCTCTTCAAGGATGACTGTCCTTCCACAGTACCAAAATGTAAGTACAAGGGGTGCAGAACGTTCATTAGCTCTTGCACAGTGAGGATCAGTGTGACAGTTTCCTCCTGATTCTGGGGGATCTGCTGAGAGATTCTGGGTGTCTGAGACATGCTGAATATCTCAATGCTGAATATGTAGGCACAGACCTTCTAATGCACAAGGTCAGTTCTGATTTGAAATTATGCTTATTTGTCCATGCTTCAGAATCCTTTAACACTGGGTTAGAGGGACAGTGTAATTTCTCTCTCTGGGCTGGGAAGAGCTCATTTTGTTTGCATTGAATGCATCATCTTGTCATGAGGTATTACTTAACAAATAAAAGCCCTTTTTTTGATGCTGTTTCACATTTTGTCAAAGGTGAGACTTTAAAAAACAGCCAGCACCTCCAGGACTTTGAAAAACATAATATTTAGACACAGGTCAGCTTATATTTCACATTAGTTCTGTATTTCTCAGGGGTGTAGCCAGGCATTTCAGATTTGTACACCAACCTGCTACACTGCTACCCCCTCCTCCACTGTTGTTCATGCCTGCTCCCCTCCACGACTCGAGTCTGAGGTTCCTGGCTCCAATCAGATGATTCCCACACTAGACCTGCTGTCTGTCTGTCTGCGCTACTAGTGTGGTGCTCACTGCCCGCTGGTAAACGTCACTGACTGCACCATGAGTCCAAGACCACGGCAGAAATTTCTTCTCTCCTCTGCAGGAAGGCAGATTTATTTCACTTGCCACTCCACATGAAGTCTTCATTTTTTTAGCTGGCTCTGAGTCTGTTCTTCCGTCTGCTGCTCCTCAGTTATTTTATTGCTTATCTCACTCCCAGTACAATTGAACTAATAATATGGCTTCTAACTTTGCTGGGGCATTTAAACTCACCACCTAAGACTTGAAACACCCCATACCAGATGCCATAGCCAATCACTATGCAGGCGGACCATATGGACCTAATTGAGATCTTCAGTCCACTCTGCCACCCCAAAACAAAGCTGAAAGAGAAAAGAAAAAGCCTGCAAAGCCAAACAAAGGAATTTAAACATGATGGACTAGAGAGGGCAGAGCAATGCTGGCCAGTTTGTTTGCGACCCCCTGCTACTAAACTTTGTATGCCATGGCTTACTTGGAGTATCAGTAGCTACACCCTTGGTATTTCTTCTCCCTAGTATTTATTACTGAGGTCATTAACATGAAAACATGATGTTTATTTCTTAAGAATCCCTCCGTTCCTATTGCTTATTCCTCATCTGTGGTCATAACACTCAGCTTGCGACATCCCAGTCATTCCCATGGCATCAGGTTCAGACTGATGCCACAACAGAGAAATATGACTTGAAGTGGAGACTAAGCTGCAAAGGTAGATGAACTCTAAGAGATAAAGATAACGATCCTGTTTTTGTGCAGATTGTCTCAGTATTAATCTGAAGGAAATACCTGTAGAAGATGCATAAAATACCAGCTGAATTATGTCTAAATATTACGTTTTTCAAAGTTTTCCCAGTAGCAATCAATTCTGGGACCAGTCCTGTTCAATGTCTTCATAAGTGACATTGCGGAGGGGCTGGAAGGAAAGGTATGTCTCTTTGCAGATGACACCAAGATCTGCAACAGGGTAGACACCCCAGGAGGGGTGAAAAATTAGGAGGGACCTAGATAAACTAGAGGAATGGTCAAGAGTCTGGCAGCTAAGATTCAATGAAAAGAAGTGCAAAATAATGCATTTAGGGCTCAAGAACCCAGGGGAGGCTTTCTTGATGGGGGAGCTACTGACAGCCACCAAACAGGAAAGGGATCTGGGGGTAATCATGTCAGATGACCTAAAGGTGGCCAAACAATGTGCCAAGGCTGTGGAGAGAGCCAGTGGGGTATTGGGTTGCATAAGGAGAGGTATCACCAGCAGAAGAAAGGAGATGGTAATGTCTTTGTACAAATCATTGGTTAGACCTCATCTGGAGTACTGTGTCCAGTTCCAGGGGCCGCATTTCTGAAGGGATATAGACAGGGTAGAGGCAGTTCAGAGAAGGGCAACAAAAATAGTGCACGACCTGTACCTAAAGTCATATGAGGAGAGACTGGGGGACCTCAATATATGTATACCCTGGAGGAGAGGAGAGGAGAGAGATGCAGGATATGACAAAGACCTTCAGATATCTCAAGAGCATAAATAAGGTACAAGAGGGTAGCATCTTTCAGAAAAATAGATTTTCTAGAACAAGGGGTCATGACATGAGGCTGGAAGGGAGTTGACTAAGGGGTAATGTGAGGAAGTATTTCTTCACAGAAAGGGTGGTGGATGCATGGAACAGCCTCCCAGCAGAGGCAGTGGGTGCACATTCAGTAGGGGAATTAAAAATGTATGGGATAGGCATGGGGAACCCAAGCGGTAAGAAAGAGAACAAAGCCGGAGAACAAGTAAGGTCTGTGGTTTTTGCAGGAGGTAGAGAAAATGGGCAGACTGGGTAGGCGTAGTGCTCCTTATGTGCCATCAGTTTCTATGTTTTTATGCCTCTCTCCTGAAACCATTAAGCTGGGTTCACCCCTTACTGGGGGAGTATAGTTTAAACTTTCACTATTTGGGAAGTTAGCTGACTTAAAATCTGACTAACTTACAGTATATGACCTCCACATTATATGCATCCTCCGCTCCACTGAATAAGATATTTGCAGGTTTTGATTAATGGGAGATTCTACCTCTCACCTTAGTGGGGTAGGTAAATATTATTAACATGAATATTCTGTTATGATTATTTTTGTTTTATTTCTATCCCTACCCGTTAAAGCTTGAGTGACAGGTTTTCTGTAATTTAGAAAAACATATAAGCAGATTCTTATGGGAACACAAAAAGAAATACCGTAAACAGACATTGATATACTACATCATCCATTGGACAAAGCTGTCAGAACCCTATCAAATCATTTATTATAGTAGTGCGGTAGCACCACTATAGTTAGGGTTGAGCAGGGGGCTCTGTGTTAAACCTTAAAATTTGCAATTTGATATCAGGGTTCTTTATTTTTATGCTAATACAAATGTAAATTATTCAAATGTGTTAGTAAAACTGAATTGTTGTTCTGTAACTGGTTGTATTGTTGGATGTACCTACTCTCATGTTATATTCATTCATTTTGTATATGTTCCTTTTTACCCAAATGTCCCCTGGGTCACACCTGGAATCGAGCCTTGGCTCAGTGTGCCTTTCCTGGTTACCAAAGTTTAAATAAATAAAAAAAATCTTCACAACAGAGTTGCATGAAATTTTGCTTCTGCTGTCTCAGGGAGGTAGATCTCTTGACTTGCCAAGTTGTATTCTGGACAGATGTGCAGATTCCAAGATGCAGATAGTTAAAAAAGTTAAACTATCTGTGTTTTTTGTCATTGCCTAGCACCCAGGTGGTTTGGAATTTTGGTCTGAAATGTTCAGGGTAGAAAAGCCTTGTCCCTCAAATTTGCCTTTTACTGGTTTGGTGAAAAAATATTAATCCACTCCAAAATTTTTACATTTCGGTGCTGAGCATGCTCAGTATGGTCTTTTGGATAGTTGCTTGGAACAAAAAAAGAATCTGGTCCATATGAAAAGCATCCTTTTTCATATGGGGACCATCTTTTTTCATGAGGTAAAAATCCTTTTTCATGTGGTTGCCATCTTGTTTCTGTTTTTTTTTTATTTCAAAACCCACAAAAATGACATCCTGGACAAACACCAACACATGTATCTAGGTCATCGAGATTCTGTTAAGTGGATTCTGCAGTTAACTGTTGGAAAAATGACCCCCAAATGTGTTTCTTTTTTAATTTTAAAAATCCTTTTTCATGACTTGCTTTCATTTTTCGTGACTTGCTTTCATTTTTTTGGATGGCCATATGAAAAAGGATCCCTTCATATGAAAAAAAATCTGGAAAAACACTAAGTCCAAATTCTTTTTTTGTATGAGGGCATCCTTTTTCATATGAATGAAATAAGCATATGAAAAAGGATTCCTTAAACCTAAATCTCAATTATTTTTTCATATGAAAGGATCCTTTTTCGTGAGGTTTCAACTTCAATAAGCCATAACTTCCTCAATATTTTAACTCAAGGGGCAATCTATATATCAAAACAAAGGTCTTAATTAGTACTACTAGAACAGCACATACCCCCCCCCCCAGAAATTTAGGGGTAATATTAAAAAAACATAAATAAAAAATGCAAATTCCCATAGGATAACATTGGAATTTCAACAAGCCATAACTCCTTCAATATTTGGACTTAAGTTAAATCTACAGGATATATCGAAACATAGGTCCTAATGAGTACTACAAGAATAACACACATTCCCACCTAAACATTTGGGGCAATATAAAAAAACATTAAAAAAATGCAAATTCCCATATGATAGCATTGGAATTTCAACAAGGTATAACTCATAGAAACACAGAAGGTGTCAGGAGATAAGTGTGTCATGGCCCACCTAATCTGCCCTTTTTTCTCTTTTGTCCTAATGTGACCCTATAGACCTTACTCTGCCTCTGGTTCCTCCCCCCCTTCTTTTTACTTCCAAGATCCCTCTGTCCCTATCCCATGCTTTCTTGAATCCTGTAACTGTGTCTGACCCCACCACCTCCTCTGCCAGTTGGCTTTTCCACTTATCTACCACTCTCTCTCGGTGAAGAAGTGCTTCCTCACATTTCCTCTGAATCTCCCCCCCTTCTAATTTCATAGTGTGACCCGTCGTCATGGAGCATCTTTTCCTTTGAAAAATGCTGCCTTTCTCTACCTTGTTTTTCTCCATGAGGTATTTGTACATTTCTATCATATCCCCCCTCTTCCTCCTAGCCTCCAGGAAGTACATGTTTAATTCCTTAAGCCTTCCTCATAGGTCTTCCAATGCATTCCCTGTACCATTTTGGTTAACCTTCTCTGAATTGCCTCCACCCTAACTATGTTCTTCTGAAGACAGGACCTCCAGAACCAGACACAGTTATCAAGGTGTGGTCTCACCAGTGATCTGTACAGGGGTATTATTACCTCCCTCCTTCTGCTGGTGATGCCTCTGCCCATGCATCCTAGCATCTTGCTAGCCTTTTCCCACTGCCTTATCACACTGTTTTGCAACCTTTAGGTCATCTGTAATGATCACTCCCAGGTCCCTTTCCTAATCTGTGTCTATCAGTGCCTCACTCCCCAGTTTGTATGTTTTTCTTGGGTTTTTGTGCCTCATGTACTATTTTGCACTTTTTTGTGTTGAAACCCAGTTGCCAATTTCTTGACCATTCTTCCAGCTTTTTTAGATCCCCTTCATTCTGTCCACCCCCACCCTGATTGTCCACTCTGTTACAGAGTTTCATGTCATCTGTAAAGAGGCATACCTTTTCCTCCAGTCCTTCAGTAATGTCACTAATAAAGACATTGAAGAGGACCAGGCCTAGTACTGACCCCTGTGGCACCTCACTGGTCACTTTGCCTACCCCAGAGTGGGTCCCATTCACCACCACTCTCTGAGTCCTATTGCTCAGCCAACTCTCTACCCATTTAACAACCTTAGTACCCACTCCTACTCTCCCCAACTTGTTTATCAATCTTTTATGTGGAACAGTGTCAAAAGCCTGGCTGAAATCTAGGTAAGACATGTCCACTGACCCTCCCTAATCCACTTCCCCGATTACCCAGTCAAAAAACTGTATCAGGTTAGTCTGGCATGACCTCCCCCCTGTGAAGCCATGTTGCCTCAGACTGTGAAGCCCACTGGTGACAAGGTATTCACTAATCCTTTCATTTAACATCAATTTCTTTACCTTACCCACCACTGATGTCAAGCTGACAGGTCTGTAGTTTCCTGCCTCCTGCCTGTTCTCACTATTGTATAGAGAGGCCACATCTGCCCTTCTCCAGTTCCCCGGCACCACCCCCATTTCAAATGACAGGTTGAATAGGGATGTCAGAGGTGCTGCCAGCTCCTCTCTGAGTTCCCCCAGTATCTCGGGGTGCACCCAATCTAGCTCCATTGCCTTGTCCACCTTTAGCATCATTAGTCCCCTAAGGACCCTTTCCACTGTAAAGAGACTTGTGTCCACCTCACTACTCCAATGCCCCTGCCCATTAACCTTGACCCATTCCCTTTCTCCTTCTCTGTGAACACTGAACAGAAGTATTTGTTCAATATGTTCCCCTTTTAGTGGTCCTCCTCTACACTACCCCCTCCTTCAGCCTTACTATCCCTCCCTTTGTCTTTTCTCTTTTCACGATACCAAAAATGTTTTATCCTTTCTTTTCACTGGTTTGGTGATCTTTTTCTCTGTTTGTCCCTTTGCACTCCTAACTGCCTTCCCTGCTTCCCTTTGCTTCTCCCTCAATATGTGGACATAGGACAATCTATATATCAAAACAAAGGTCTTAATGAGTACTACAAGAATAGCACATACTCCCCCCCCAAAAAAAAAAACCCACTTGGGGCAATATAAAAAGCAAAACAAATAAAAACTGCAAATTCCCATGGGATAACATTGGAACTCTAACAAGCCATGAAACAAAGAAGAGAATTTGCCATTTTGGAAGAAATGGAAGCACCGGGCCTAGGGAGTCTTGCACTTCCACAGCACATAGAGGTATGCATCTATGGAGGGATGGAATCATAGAAACATAGAAATTGATGGCAGATAAGGACTGCTTGGCCCACCTAGTCTGCCAATTTCCCTACCTAATGGATAAGCTGCAGAACCTAGTTAACCAACAGCCTACTTTCTCCTACCCACCACTAGAATTGCCTTATGCCTGTCCCATGCATTCTTGAATTCCTCCACTGTTTGTGACTCTATGACCTCTTCAGAAAGGCCATTCCATGCATCTACAACCCTCTCTGTGAAGAAATACTTCCTCACATTATCTCTGAGCCGTCCCCCCTCTATCTTCAAATTATTCCCCTTGTTCTTGCACATCTCTTTTTCTGAAAGATGCTACCCTCTTGGACTTTGTTGATTCCCTTGAGGTATTTGAAAGTTTCTATCATGTCCCCCCCTCCCTCCTTTCCTCAAGGCTATACATCTTAAGCTCCTTTAGTCTTTCTTCATATATCTTCTGGTGCAGACCCTGTACCATTTTGGTTGCCCTCCTCTGGACAGCCTCCATCCTGTCTATGTCTTTGCGGAGATGGGGTCTCCAAAACTGTACACAGTACTCCAGATGTGGTCTTACCAACTGTCTGTACAGAGGGCTAACAACTTCCTGTTTCTTACTAGTGGTGCCTCTCTCTGTGCATCCCAGTATCCCTCATCCCCCCCTTACTGCCTTCTCACATTTCTGGCCCATCTTTAGGTCATCTGATATGACTACCCCCAGGTCCCTTTCCATTTTTGTTGTTGTCAGTATCTCACCCTCCATTGTGTACTCTTCCCCTGGTTTTTTGTTTCCCAGGTGCATTACTTTCCACTTCTTTGCATTGAAGTTAAGCTGCCATACATTTGACCATTCCTCCAACCTTGCCAAGTCCCTTTTCATCCTTTCTACCCCACCTTGCGTTTCAACCCTGTTGCAGATCTTTGTGTCATCTGCAAAGAGACATACTTTCCCTTCCAGTTCCTCTGCAATGTCACTTATAAAGACTTTAAAAAGGACTGGCCCCAGTACTGAACCCTGTGGTACCCCACTAGTAACCCCTCTTTCTTCACTGTGGACTCATTTTACTATTCAAACAACATAAAGTCTTGCTGTATTCTGACTATATGCAGTTAGCCCCAGCACTTGAACTGCCCCAGAGAGTAAGGAGTTAACTCTATGCAAAGGCATAGAATGTTGAGCTGGAGCTCAGTTTTCAAACCTATCTGTGGTACTCTGAAGTGTAACCATCAGATTTCTTATTCCGCCTAACTGTGAAGTCGTTCAGGAGATCCCTCCTGCACTTTGGTTCGGTAAAAGTTCGAATCGGTCGGGTCTTTCAACCCGCTTCATTTGAATATCAGTATTCTTGCCTCTGTCTCGGTACCAGTAAGTGGTAGTTTTAGTTAGTGGTAATTTTTCATAAAGAAATTGTTTTATTTTTCGGTTCTTTGCCAGTCGGTCCGGTTTGGAACCGAAACCTATTCTGTTTATATATTTTGTGATTAACTGTGTGTTTTTTTCTGGTACTTATTGGTTCCTAAAAAAATCCTGTTTAGGATTTTTTTAACCGACCCGTGACACGGTTGGAACCAATAAGTTTGCAGTCACCTGGCTTAACCACTGTTTTGGGTGACTTTATATTGGAAGGCGTGTCTGAGAAACCCAAAAAGAAAACCGGACCCACTGGATTTCAGCACTGTACCGACTGTAAGGAGGCCTTTGCTAAGGCCGACCCTCACCTCGTATGTGTGTATTGTCTGGGGTTTGACCACCTCAAGAAAGACTGCCAAATATGGAAGAACTTGCCCAAAGCCACTCTGGAAAAATGTTTGAGTAGGCTAAGGGAGAGGGAGGCCAAGAAGTCCACTCACCCAGATGGCCAGCCCGGTTCGGTTGTGGCCGAACCTGAGGAGGTGCCCACTGACCTGGGTGATACCTCTTCGGGCAAATGGAGAGCCAATTCTGCGGAATCGGTTCTGAGTAAAAGAAAAAGGAAATCAGCTGGTTCGGATTCGGCATTCCATGGTCCTACCGGTGATGAGATAGCAAAAGTGATTTCAATTGTTCAGTTGCTTTGCCCGGTTCCAACCAAACCGGTCTCGATTCAGAGCCGATCGGTTCGGTCGGAGGTTCTTGCTTCAAAATTGGATCCTGAGGCATACTATGAGGGTGATTGGGAGGAGGATGAAGATTATGAAGAGGAATAATGTGAAGGCCTAGATGAGCCAGTAGAGCCTGACATCTCCCCAGACAGGCCTTCTCAGGCTTCTCCTCCCAGGCTTTCTGAGTCCTCTTTCTATTTCTTGTTTTACAAGAAAGTGGCTGAGACTCTTCAACTTCCTATGGAAGAGGTTGAACAGGATCAGGAAGAACCTGACTATCTGGAAATGATGGATGTCCCAGAGTCTAAGAGGGTGTCTATCCCTTTACACAAATCCTTGGGCAGAGGGGGTTCTTTAGGGGAAGAGGTAGACGTGGGGTGACCAGGACCCCATCAGCTGCTCAGTCCAAGCCCCTTGCCAAGCAGACACCATGTGGTGTCAGTCAGAGTCACCTCCCTAATCCCAGTAGGGGGCAGGCTGGCTCACTACTCCCAGGCCTGGGAGTCTATTACTTCAGACAAATGGGTCCTGGAAGTAGTGAGCCAGGGACTTGCTCTCAGTTTCAAAAGGTTCCCAAAAGTGAGAGCAAAGTCTTTCAGTCCTCCCTCTCCCTTGGAGATAAAGGCCCTAGAGGCAGAAGTCTCCTCTCTTCTGCTTCTGCAAGCAGTAGAGACAGTACCTCTTTGTCACAGGGGAAAAGGACTGTATTCAAGATACTTCCTTACCCCCAAAAAGAAAGGGAGTGGTGACCCATATTGGATTTAAGGTACCTGAACAAACATTTGACAAAACCAAAGTTCAAAATGGTGACTCTGGGAGTGATTCTTCCCTCTTTGAGACCAGGAGACTGGCTAGCTTCCCTGGATCTCAAAGATGCCTACTTCCACATTCCTATCAGACATTCCCACAGAAAGTACCTCAGGTTCGAGTTGCCCTCAGGCCATTACCAATTCAGGGCCATGCCCTTCAGCCTAACATCTGTTCCAAGGGTGTTCACCAAGTGTCTCACAGTGGTGATGGCATTTCTCAGGAGGCAGGGCATCCTTCTGTTACCATATCTGGATGACTGGCTTCTAGTGGGCCAGTCCTCAGACTAAGTCAAGTCAGCTTTAGAGGTTACCCAAAGACTTCTAGAATCCTTGGGCTTCATTCTGAACTTAGAGAAGTCTGTTCTAGAGCCAGTCCAGCTTCTCACCTTCATAGGAGTGGAAATAGATATGGTTCAAGCAAAAGCATTTATTCCTCTCTCAAGTGTTCAGTCTCTGGTCACTCTGGCCTCCTCTTTTCATCCTCTGGTGTCTCATCCAGCCAGACACTTTCTTCAGCTGCTGGGACACATGGCAGCTTCCACAGCAGTAGTTCAGGGAGCAAGATTTCAAATGAGGAATATTCAATTTCATCTCAGATCTTTCTGGTCTCAGAAAAAAGGACCTTCTCTCCAAATTGGTTCCAGTCTCCAAGTCTCTGGTCCAGGCCCTTCAGTGGTGGTTGGACAAGGACTATCTTCAACAAGGGGTCCCCTTCATAAGTCAGGTCCCTTCTGTGATTCTCACTACAGATGCCTCTCTCTTGGGGGGGCATCTAGATTATCTCACAGCTCAGGGAACTTGGTCACACCAGGAGTCCCTTCTGCGTATACATCTTCTCAAGTTAAGAGCTGCCTTTCTGGCACTTCAGACATTCTCAGCAGTTGTCCAAGGGAAAGTGGTGCAGATCAGAACAGACAATACCACAACCATGTGGTACATCAACAAACAGCGAGGCACTTGGTCCTCGGCCTTGTGCACAGAGGTCATAAAAATTTGGTCTCTAGCTTATTCCCTGCACTCATCCTTGATGGCTGTGCACCTCCCAGGGAAGGACAACATTCTAGCAAATGCTCTTAGCAGGGTTTCTCAGGGTCACCATGAATGGGTCCTGAATCCTGTCATTCTTCAAGCCATTTTCAGGAAATGGGGCACCCCAGAGATAGATCTCTTTGCAGCCCCAGACAATCATCAACTCCCTCTGTATTGCTGCAGACCACCTCTACTGGGTTTGGTTCCTCAGGATGCTCTTCTATTAGATTGGACGAACAAGTTTCTGTATGCATTTCCTCCTTTTCCTCTGATATTCAGGGTCCTGTTGAAGATCAGGTCCCAGCCTTGCAAGGTGCTTCTGGTGGCTCCAGACTGGGCCAGACAGCCTTGGTATCCTCTTCTGTTGTCACTGTCAGTAACACTGCCCTTGTGTCTTCCCAGGTAGTACAATCTCCTCACCTCCTCTCAGGGGAGGATTCTGTACCCCAACCTTCAGACTCTCAGGCTCAAGGCCTGGCACTTGAAGAATTTGAATATGCAAGTTTGCATCTGTCCCAATCAGTCTTGGATATTTTAAAAGTTAGCAGAATACCTGCCACTTAGGAAGACGTATAACTCCAAATCGAGGAGGCTTGGTTTCTGGTGTTCCAGTAGGTATATTAAGCCAGAGCTGGCTGACATTGCCACTGTTCTGGACTATTTGGTGCATCTTAACAGTTTAGATCTCCAGCCTACTACTCTTAAAGTACACTTGGCAGCTGTGTCTGCTTTTCTTTCAGCTAGTAAGGCATCTTCCCTAGTTTCTCATCCAGTGTTCAAGAGGTTCTTCAAAGGTTTGGCCCATGTCAATCCTCCCTTCAGGGAGCCCACTCCTTCTTGGGATCTGAACATCTGTATTGCACAGCTTATGCAGCCCACTTTTGAATCTTTATGTTCAGCTGAGCTGAAATATTTGACTTGGAAAACTGTATTTCTGGTAGCCATTACCTCAGCCAGGAGGATCAGTGAACTACAGGGCTTATCAGTGGAACCTGATTTCATTTCCTTTCATAGGGATAAGGTGGTCCTTCATACCAATAGAAAGTTCCGTCCCAAGGTGGTGTCAGACTTTCATCTGAACCAGTCTATGTCTCTGCCTGTCTTTTTCACTGATCATTCTTCCCCTGGAGAGAGGAGTCTACACATTCTAGATGTGGAAAGGGCTCTCAGTTACTATATTGAGCATACTAAAGCCCATAGGAAGGATTGTTCTCAATTATTTCTCATTTATGGTGAGGTGGGAAAGGGCAAGCCTGCTACCAAGAGGTCTATTGCCAGGTGGATTATCTCTTGCATTCAATTCTGTTGTTCCAAACTTGGGAAGGAGCCTCCCTCATGCCTGAGGGCTGTCTCTACCAGAGGTACAGCTGCTTCTATCGCAACAGCTAGAGATATACCATTAGAGGAGATATGTAAAGCAGCTAACTGGAAATCTGTTCACACCTTTACCAAGCATTACTCTTTGGACATTCTGTCATGAAGTGATACTAGGTTTGGCATGGCTGTGCTGCAGAGCCTGTTCCCAAAATAGGTTCTCTAACTCCCTCCTCCAAGGGGGGTATTGCTTGGTAAATCAAATCAAACTTTATTTTTATAGTGCCTTTCCAAACCAAGGCGCTTCACGTAAAACCAAATGCAGTCAATATAAATAAATTAAAACAGTAAATCAGTTTATCCATATTCTGGAAAGGCTAGATTAAATAGATATGTTTTTAGTTCAGTTTTGAACCTATCAACGGTCAGGCATTCTCTCAACCGACAAGGTACAGAATTCCACAGGGTAGGTGCCGAGAAAGAAAAAGCTTGAGAACCAGATGTCTTCAGTCAAACCCTGGGAATCTCTAGCAATCCCTTGTCGGCAGAACGGAGGTGGCGGATGGGGCAGTAGGGTATCAGGAGATCTTGCAGGTAGCTGGGTCCCTGATCATGTATGGCTTTAAAAGATAGCAAGCCAACCTTAAAGGTGATCCGCCACTGAACAGGCAGCCAGTGCAGTTCGCAGAGCACAGGTGTAATATGACTGGTCCTAGAAGTCCCAGTCAAAAGCCTGGCAGCCGCGTTCTGCACCAGCTGCAAGTGGTGGATATCAACCCCTGGTAGCCCTAGGTAGAGGGAATTGCAGTAATCAAGACGGGTAGTGACAAAAGCATGGACCAATATTGGAAAGTCTGCATATAGTCAAAATACAGCAAGACTTCATTGTTGTTTGAAGAAAAAAATGACTCACCATAGTAATGTTGTTTCTTCTAATTGAGTCCTGCTGTATTCTGACCTCCCTCTCTGCCTCTCCTCCTGGAACCTAGTAGTTTTGAGATGTGGTGGGGCAGGCATGGTGCTGCACCCCAGAGGTGCACTGGTCATGCCTCCATCTCTTTGGGGGTTTTTGTTTGTTTGTTTGTTATTAAGTTTTTGGTAAACCACTACCTGTTGTGTTCTTTTTGGGTATTCTTGACTTGAGTCTTCTGACCCCAAAGCTTTGTTTTGCCATTTGGCAAAATAATTTTGATAACAATTTCTTCCTTTGCGTTAGTTTAGTGCTCGTAAGAATCTGATGGTTACACTTCAGAGTACCACAGACAGAGGTTTGAAAACTGAGCTCGAGCTCAACATTCTATGCCTTTACATAGAGTTAACTCCTTATTCTGTGGGGCAGTTTAAGTGCTGGGGCTAACTGCATATAGTCAGACTACAGCAAGACTCCATTAGAAGAAACAACATTACTATGGTGAGTAATTTTTTCTTACCCACTGTGTCCTGTTGTCCGGCCAGTGTTTTACGCAGTCTACCACCCTGGGACCCACTCCCAGGCTGGCTAATTTGTTTATTAATTTTTTGTGTGGGACTGTGTCAAATGCTTTGCTAAAGTCTAGGTAGGCCATGTCCACAGCCCCTCCCTGGTCTACTACTTTGGTCACCCAGTCAAAGAAATCAATTAGATTTGTCTAACATGACCTTTCTGCTGTGAATCCATTCTGCCTTGGGTCCTGTGCCCCACTGGTCTCTAGGTACTCAACAGTTCTTTCCTTCCGAAGTGATTCCATCATTTCCCTACCACTGAGGTCAAACTGACAGGTCTGTAGTTTCCTGCCTCTGTCTTGCTCCCACTTCTGTGAAGGGGAATCACATCTGCCCTCCTCCAGTCCTCAGGTTCCACACCATCCTCCCATGATTTATTAAAAAGGGTAGTCAGTGGTGTTACTAGCTCTTCCCTTAGTTCTTTTAGAATTCTGGGGTGAATCCCATCAGGCCCCATTGCTTTATCCATCTTCAGTTTTAAGAGTTCTTTCAGAACCCTTTCTTCTGTGAAAGGACTAAAGGACTAATATCAGCCTCCCTATCCAGAGTGCTTCTGCTGACTGGATTAGGTATCTCCCCCTGCTTTTCCATTGTGAATGCTGAGCAGAAGTATTCATTCAGTAACCCTGCTTTTTCACTGTCACACTCTGCCCAACCACCTTCCTCTTTATTCAGCCTCAGTATCCCTGCCTTAGTGTTTCTTTGCTCCCTAATGTACCTATAAAATGTTTTATCCCCCTTCTTTACCGAGTTGGCTATCTTTTCATCCGTTTGGGCCTTTGCTATTCTGTCTTCCCCACTTCCTTCTGCTTTAACTGGTACAGTTCTCTATCCTGCTACTTCTGTGTTTCCTTATACTTCCTGAATGCTATCTTTTTCTCCCTTACCTTCCCCGCCACTTCTTTTGAGAACACAAGTGTTTTTTTCTTTCATTTTGATTTGTTTATTTGCTTCACACAAAGGCTTGTTGCCTCTGTGATGGTGGTTTTGATGTTTCCCCATTGTTGCTCCACCCTACCTTCTTGCCTGTTTGCTAGTGCTTTTCTGAGGCACTCTGCCATTTTGACAAAATCAGCCCTCCTGAAATCCAGTACCTTCACTTTTGTATGGCTTGACTCTACAACTAAGTTTATCGTGAACCACACTGTTTGGTGGTCACTTGTTCCCAGTGAGATGGCAACTCTCTTCAAGGTCGGAGAGCCTCTCTCCATCCCCATTTGAGAGTACCAGGTTTAAGACTGCTCCCTCCCAAGTGGGTTCCAAAACTAGCTGTCTGAGGCATGTCCCCTGTAGGGCATTGAGAATGGCCCTGCTCTTGGATGTGGCTGCAGCAAAGATGCTCCGGTTAACATCTGGCATATTCAGGTCCACCATCAGTAATATCTCCCCTTTTTCTGCCATCCCAAGGATGCCTTCTATCATTTCCTTGTCCATTTCCTCCCCCTGAGACAGAGGTCTGTATCCAACCCCTGTGCGGATTATGGTGTCATTTCCAGTCTCCAGAGTGACCCACAGTGCCTCGTCTCCTCCCTGTTTACTCTTTAGTTATGTTGCTTTGATCCCTTCACTTACATAAAGAGCTCCTCCTCCTCCTCCTCTTCTTCCCTCCCTGTCCCTCCTGTAGATTGTGTTCCCTGGTATGTTGACATCCCAGTCATGGTTCTCTGTGTACCATGTTTCTGTGACTGCCATGATATCCAGGCATCCCTCTTCCATCAAGGCCACCATTTTGGGGAGCTTTTTACCTAGACTATGGGCAATTGTACCCATTACCCTCCATTTTTATGGCTTTATTTCTTTTTGCCCCATCCCTGTCCTCTCTGCCTTTGTCTTTTTCTCCATTTACCCCTGCCTTTCTCCCTATCGACTGCTCTATCTTGGTGTTTACCTAACTAACTACCCTGATTTTTTGGGGGAGGCTAGTATTTCCCTTCTCCTGTTCAGTGCCTCCCACCTTGGCTAGTTTAAATGCTTGCCAATGAAGCACTTAAACCTATCACCTAGGATCCTGGTTCCACTCCTGGATAGATGCAGACCATCGCGCCTGTATAGGCGTGCATCCCTCCAGGTGAAGCCCCAGTCCCCAATGAAGCCAAATCCCTGAGCTCTGCACCAGTTTTTCAACCAGTCATTGAATCCCATGGTGTGGAGTACCCTAGCCTCATCCATGCCATAGACAGGAATCATGGGGCACAGAGGACCCTGCTTTCCCACAGGTAAATGAGGATATGATTTTACTATCTCAAAAAGTAAGGAAATTCATTGTAAAAAAAACTTTGTTAATACACTAGTTAGGATTAAAGCAACAAAAGTAGGGAAATGTAGTGTTAGTGTTCCCAGTCTTAACACCCCAACCCCAAGCTGTGGGCAGCAACAAGGAAAAACATTATGGTTTCACCTGTCCTACATCTTCACAAATCAGGCATGGGGTGTGTGTTGGGGTCCTAACGCTCACCCCATCCTCATATACTGCACATGTCTCAGCTTATTTACTGATGGAATGGGGTGAGCATTAGGGATGACAACCTCAGGATGCACACCACACCTGATTTGCGAAGATGAAGGACAGGTGAAACCATAATGGTTTTTCCCTGTTCCTGCCTGCAGGGTGGGGTGGGGTGTTAAGGCTGGTTACTGTAACACCACATTTCCTTAATTTTGTCACTTTAATCCTAACTAGTGCATTAACAAAGTTTTTTTGCAATGAATAATAATATAATTATTATTATTACTAATAATATTATTGGCTTCATCCAGAAGGGAACATACCCCTCTGGACTGAACTTGAAAGAGAAAGTGCCCCCTGAGTTAACCTGCATAGCAATTAGCAATATAACAACTATTCCGCTTTTTTTAGTCAATACAGTAAGCATTTTGCATGAAACACATGTAATACTAAAATATAATATTAAAATGTCCAGCATATACCATCAAGTGGCCACGGGACTTAGGGTGAAGGAATGTTGGTGAATCAGTTAGAGTGAACACCATCTGAGTGGTTGGGAGTTCAACATGATGGTGATTGTGGGTGGACAGGATCATGGGGTCCTAAATGAGGTCCACCCCCTTCCCTCTTGTGTGCAGGCTTTGGGATGTTTATATTTATTTAAGGGGATGAGGGGGGTGAAGCCTCCCCCCCACAATGGGGCTAAAATGTGACTCGACTAGCAAGGTGCACGGCGCAGTTGCCAGTCATGCATCTTGCTGTCACCGAATTGGGTATGTCCAGGAAAGAATCTTTATTAGACTGTCACTAGATAATTTAAATATTATTTCTCTTTTACCCTTAGAGCTATTATTCAAAATCACAAGTTCAAGGCAAACAGTGATTAGCACAGTATATAATTTGATTATCTGTAGCTTAATAGTTCTTCTGCTGAAACTAATGAAGGCATGGTAAAAAGATACAACATTCATTTAGGTGATGATCAATGGCCCCATATATATATAATCGCTACAGAAAATTAGTAAATGCAACATATGTGGGCAGATACAGTATAATATATTACACAGAGTATATTACATACCAACTAAACTGCACACATTTTCACCAAAAATATAAGATAAATGTCAGAGATGCCTTAATTCTAAAGGGACATTCATTCATAGGACTGTTACATGTCTAGTTATAGAAGAATACTGGAGTTCAGTTCAAGTTTATTTGTTTGACAAAAGATGCCTTTACAAAACTTCTAAACAGTATATAAGAGTGGAAACAACAAAATAGCCATCCAGATGACCTGGGTTCATGCCCCGTGTCTGGGACGTCTAGTGCCGACTGGTGAGGCAGCATTGGGCATCCCTTGAATGCCTCCTGCCTCAGGGAGAGAGGGAGGGCACTTACTTCCATAGCATGACCACCCCCTGGTGATCTGGGGGAGGGGGGTGTTGTGCAGGAAGGAATAAGTAGTTCCTCTGGGTTGACCTCAAGTTGGCACACACCGACTCACCTGGTAGGTGACACAGAGGTGTCAACTGTCCAGAGTGGAGCCAGCAGGGGAGAACTGAAGGTAGGGAGGGGATTACCTACCCTTCTGATGGCTCTATAGGTGAATCACCGTGTCACCTTTCAGGATCATGCCCTGGGGTGAGATAAGTCTAGCAGGGGACAAAACTACCCCCGGCAGCGCCGGGCAGATGAAGCCATCCTGCCCTCCCATGCCACAGCAGGGTCATTTTGACTCCTCCCAGGCCTTGCCAGCTCCTCCTCATGGGCCCTGACCATCAAGTGAAGCATCCTCCTCCTGGCTTGGGGAAAGCCATGGGTCATGAGTGAAGTATCCAGGGAGGCTGTCTAGCAAAAGGCTAGTGGTGGAGAGGACCACCAAAAGGACTCCTGCGGTAAGTATAAGGGCTTGGGGTAGGTGGAAGAATGCCCAGGTAGCTGGTGGCAAAAATGGGTGACAAAAATAGAAAGTAAAAAAGAAAAGGAAATTAAAAAATAAACACACACAACCACATTTCAGTCTAGTTATTCATAATTAATGCAGTCTAACTTATAGTAGTACAGTAGTATCAAATATTTAAGGCAGTGTGCAGACAGTAAAAAATAATCAGTAGGACATGGAGGTAAAAAAATATTAGCTAATGCCTATGTCTGGAGGCATATAAATTGATCATAATCAAAGTTTTGGATCTGGCTACCTACATCCTAGTGATTTTATTTTCAGGATCAATCCCATCAATACCAAATGCAGATGCTCCAGGAGCCAAAGATGTCTCAGCCTTCAGTTCTTACTAAATTATTCACCAATCACACTTCCAGTTACTATTTTAGAATATATTGTATAATCCTGTGGGAGGCAGTTGAGAGTTACAGACATCCATAATTATAAACTGAATTTTACATTGTACTTTTTTGTATCTTACAGCAGATTCTTATAAACCCCGTTAGCCCAATATTCAAAAACAGGGCAAGCACAGCGCAATCGTTTGTATTGCTCTTGGCCCTGCACTCCACCCGGCTCCTACAATATTCAGATGGATAGCACTCACTAACGGAGCAGCGCTATTGGACTGTGTATCAGTCCATACTGGCACAGCGCTAAGTGAATTTATGCTGCCCCCATCACAGACCAGGGCTGTATATGGCCCACAGGGAATAGCTATGCCCAAAATGGGATAGCACTAAGTCCCATGTGGGTCATATTCAGCCTAAGCATGCAGATAATTAGCACTGCTTCCTCCACGAAAGGACAGCCATAGTGTCCAGTGGTTCCCCCACTCCCCTTCTCCACCTCTATTTTTCATTACAGCACTCTTGATGTCCAGTGGTTCCCCTCTGTTCCCCCAGTATATTTTAGTGCAGCACTTCCTGGTGGTCTAGTGGTCCCCCCGAACAGCCCCCCACCTGACCCGCTTGCTCAGATCCCACCTCCCTTACCTTGGTGTCCAGTGCTTATCACAACTACGTACAGTGACCGGCACAGGCTTCCTCTCACCTCTGCGGCTGGCCACCATATGAGCTGCCAGTGAGCATGTGTACTGTAGAAACAGTTGTTTCTACAGTACACACACTCACTGACAACTGGTATAAGCTCCTGGCCATGGAGGTGAGAGGAGGACTTTATCAGATGCTATACATAGCTGTGATGAGTGTCGGACACTGAGGTAAGGGGGAAGGGAATATGGGAAGGTGAGCTGTGAGTGATCAGATTAGGTAGGGGCTGTTCGGTGGGGACCACTGGGCCATCAGGGAGTCCTTTACTAAAATATACTGGGGGATCGGGGGGGAACCACTGGACACCAGGAAGTACTGTCATACAATATACTGGGAGATGGGGGAGCACCTCAGCACAGGAACAGGCTGCTACAGTACAGCTGCTCTGCCTTTGGGGGCATGAGCCTAGTGCCTAGTTAAGAGGAGGTTTTCGGTGGTAATAAGCAGCACTACTTGGGGAACTATTTAGCACCACAGCAAACCTTTGAATATGCAGATGCACTGGTATGTATGAAGGGACACCCTCATTGATGTAGGCACAGTGGTATTTCAGTGTCATGGCTAACCACATCAGTGCGGGTGCTAACCTTTGAATGTGGGCCCTAAGACTCTTTTTTAGGCTTCTTCTGACTGAATTCATAGGTCTGTTAAGTAATATTTCAGGTGGTCCATATGATTTTGTTAAAACTTCTGCCAAAAAATTATTTTACTATGTGTTCTACAGGGCATATAAGCAAGACATCCAGTATATTATCAACTGACTGTAATCCACATTGACAGTAGGGTAAAACCTCTGCCACCTTAATAAATCTAGCTTTGGGAAACTGTTATCATAAATCTAAAAAGCAGCACATTGTCATCAATCTTTCATATGGGGAATATGGTAGGTAAAGGTACAATTCTAACTCTGCAATCTTTTCTGTTTAAGGCCACCCATTTAGATAACACAATTTTTATCAGTTCTGTTTTAGTCTGGTCACTAATTCTTCAATGAATTTTGATTAGGCTCCAGTTAATGATCTCCGAAGTCATGAGCAATGCAAGATAACCTACACCTAGCCCATTCAGCAATTCCACAGAGTTTCAGTGCCAGTGTTCCATAAAGTTTTTCCCTCTGAAGTATACTGCACGTATGTACTAGCTGACCAATGACTATGCCAAAGTCTACATTTAAGCAAAGTAAGTGATTTGATAACTTTCATTGGACCAACAAGAATTGTTTCAGAAAAAGGCATCAAATCATTTACTTTGTTCATCTGTTACTATGCTGACCAATAACGCTTAAAACTATTCTGTGGAAAGTCAATATTTAATCATTCTTTGATCTATCTATGCTATCAGTTGTGTTTGACTTAACTCTGCTCTACATAACACATTAGGTTTAGATCTTGGTACTTCTAAGTAAATGATTATATATGCAATTCACAGGATGTGCAGTGGCTCAGCCCTTCCCTTTCCCATAATTCACTAGCATAAAGAATTTTAGATTTTAACTTAGTATTGATTAGACTTAGGGCACCTTTTTACTATTTTCCCAACATATTTATAAACAGGGCTGTTTTTGCCTTAGTCTGAGCATATACAATCCATTGTTTCATTTAGATTGGAACCAACTCATAAGACCAAATAGTTAAAATACCTCATCTGCACCAGTTTTACTCCCCTAATAAACCCTGCATGTGCAGTCATTTTTTTTCTTACCCCCACTGTCATTGTGTGAGACATTATATTGATTTTCAATTTCAGGTCTTCACAACTCTGCTCTAGACATGCTAGTTTCCTTTGCAGGCTGATTTGCGATATTGCAATCAATACCACATCATCAGTGTATGCTAAGCCTTTGCAGTCAGTATTATGAATCTTTGGATTGTGAAAGTATGGATTATTTAAGTCCTGTCACAATTTGTTTATGTAAATATTAAAGGAATAATGCACAACAGGGTGTGTGTTGTGCTGGGATAACACCACACCTGGGGTGGTTGGGCACAAGGCCATAGGCCGAGTGTGTCCAATGTCCCAGGTGTGGGTTTATCCCAGCATTACACACACCTGGAGTGCATTATTCCTATTATACAATGGCTTGTTGTTATATACAGAATAAAAATAATTTGAAAGATGTTTTTTGTTAGTGTGGAAAAATATTTTTGTTTCTTAAGAGAAGATGAAAACAAGTGGCTATACTGGCAAACAATCATCAACAGGTTCACAGTTTGGAGACTAGACATGTGGTGTTATGCTGGAATAACGCCATTGGTCCAGTTCCAGACTGACCAGTCACAGTCCAAGATTCTTTCTTGCCATTGTATAATAAATAACAAAGAGGGTGCCAAAAGGTGCCCTTGTTTCATACTCTTGTTGGTAGAAAATTCTTCAGCGGTATCTCCAGCTATGCAGTAGTGAACCTTGGCCAAGGTATCTGAATATAGGGGGTATAATTTTTGATAAGAGATGATGCGGAGTTCCTATTCTCACCATCACCTGCCATAATCTCAGTCTACTAACAGTATCAAAGGCCTGCAGGAAATCTATGAAGGCCAAATAGAGGTTCCCTTTTTTATTACTGAAACCATTTTTTCCCATTAAGCGGTAAGTGTGTTTTTCCCTGTCTGACGGATGGTTAGATGTTTTAATTTTCCTGAAATAAAGCCTTTTTGTACTGCAACTGAGTGGTGCCAGTGTTTGTTTGTGCTTCATAATTTTCACTGACAGTATCAGATAAATGTTAGAAGTGCCTGAGCTCTAACAGAAAAATGACTCATGATTGTTATGTGTTCAGTTGTAGAAGAATTATAGAAGTTATATAAGAATACTGAAGCAAGATCTGGTTTACAACTGAGCATGTGCTGTGAGTGAACTTCCCATTAACCCAGGGATCATAAACAAAAGCACTGTGCAATTAGCTGCGGAGGGGCAAAAGCTTATCATACGGACTTTTTGGACAGTGTGCTGAGATCTGCTGTAAACCATGGACAGGAACATTGAAAATTAAAAAAGTATTCTCTAGCAAATTGTTGCAACTGAAACATCATTCATTAAAGTACATGCTGTAGTGCAGAGTTGCTCTTTAAAGACGTTCCCTGGTGTTCAAATTCTCATTTTTCTGATGCTCTCAAAAATGTTTTCAAGGTAGTTTTCTGGTGCAAGTACATTCTTAAATATATGGAAGCGTTATTAGAATAATAATTTATCCTATTATGTCACGTCCAGCTAAGAATATATACAGGATGGCAGCAAGGAAATTAGTTCACAATTACAGTAGTTGGTATCATTCAATGCGCTTTACCTAAATATTTGGTCTGTCTTTGGTTACACTGTTTAGTTTATGTTGAAGTACTTGCCATTCTGCATGTACTTTTGAATTGTTTGAACAGCATTCCTGCAAGTTTTATTTTTATTTGGATGTTTCAATTATTTTTGTCCTGAGCTGACCACCTCTGAATCTGCAGCTTTGAAAGCAGATATTATATAACCAAAAGAAGTATAGCAACCCCTATAGTTCTTTTCCTGTTCTGACTATTTATATTGCTTGTCCCTGACTTCTTTATTTTTTACTTATTTATTGAATATTTATTTATTTATTACTGTCGTTTTAATTACTGATATTTATTGATGTGTTTTCTTTGTTGGTTTGTTTTTTATGTACTGTGCCCAGAGCCTCTGGGATTGGGCATCTTTTAAATAAAATTTGCCTTGCCTTCTTTCTGTTTCTGTATTCATAGCCACATTCTACATCTATCAAAAGCATTTTATAAGAACGTAAGAAAGTGCTGGCAGAAGGGGACCTTGTGATCCATCTAGTCTGCCTGTGAAAGCTACCCCCTCCCAGTTTCTTTACTGCCTTAGGTTTCCACAGTGTCTATCCCATGCTAGCTTGAACACCCCCACTGTCTTCACTGCCACAACCTCTGGGGGCAGACTGTTCAGGGCTCCACCACACTTTCCGTGAAGAAAAACCTGCTGCTGTTTGTTTTGAAACTACTTCCCTTAAGGGGGCATGCTGTGCCCCCTTGTCCATGTATTCATATTTTCCCTGACTAGATCCTGTGTTTGTACTGAGTTGATACCTTTGAGGTATTTAAATGTCTCTATATCTCCCCTGTCCCTGCTCCTCTCCAGTGAGTACATCCTAATATGGTTTAATCCCGATTCATACAGTTCTTCATGTAGCCTGTGTATCATCTTTGTAGCTCTCCTCTGCATGGTTTCCAGGAGATCCTTATCCTTCTTGAGGTGAGAGCTCCAGAACTGGATGCAATACTCCAGGTGAGGCCTCACCAAGGACCTATACAGCGGGGCTATCACTTCACTTTTCCTGCTTGTGATGCCCCTTCCTATGCATCTGAGAATGGCGGCTAACTTTTTGCGCCACCTTTTCGCACTGCCTGGTTGTCCTTAAATCATCAGATATGAGTAACCCCAGATCCCTCTCAACCTTAGTTTCAGTCAGTTGTTCCCCCCGGTATATTTCTCAGCCTAGGTTCTTTTTCCCCAGGTGCATAACTTTGCACTTCTTGGTGTTGAATTTCAACTGCCACTGTTTTGACCATTACTCCATTTTTTTTAGATCAGCGATCATTTCTGTGACCCCCCCTCTTGTGTGTCCACTCTGTTGCAGAGCTTGGTGTTATCTGCAAACAGGTATACCTTTCCTTGCAAACCCTCCACTATGTCACTGCATTATATGTTAAATAGAATTGACCCAGGCGCCAATCCCTGCGGGACTCCGCTGGTCACCACTCCTTCCTCCAACAGAGTGCTGTTTATTAACACTGTCTGGGTTCTTCCTTGGAGCTAGTTTCTAATCCAGCCTATTTTATGTCCCACTCCTATGTGTTCCAACTTATTTATCAGCCTCCTTTGTGGAATGGAGTCGAAGGCCTTACTGAAGTCCAGATATACTATGTCTACTGCTCCTCCTTGATCCACCATTCTGGTCACCCAATCGAATAAATCAATCATGTTTGTCTGACATGACCTCCCCACTGCGAAGCCATGCTGCTTTAGGTCTATTTGGCTAATTGCTTCTAGATGCTGTACAATTCTTTTTTTCAATAATGTTTTCATGATTTTCCCCACCACTGAGGTGAGGCTATCTGGATGGTAGTTTCCAGCGTCTTCCTTGCTGCCACTTTTCTGCAGCGGTACCACCGTGGCTATTTTCCAGTCGTCCAATACTATGCCACTCTACAGGGACTTGTTGAAGAGGTCTGCTAATGGGGTGGCAAGTTCTTCTCTGAGTTTAGTATTGTCGGATAGATACCGTCAAGTCCCATAGCTTTGTCGGTTTTAAATTTTGCTAGTTCTTTAAGGACTCTTTCAGTTGTGAAGGGGTTTGTGTTGGCTTCACTGGTGCAGTATTCTTCATTCTTTAGTACTGATCCACTTCCCTGATCCTCCTTGGTGAAAACTGAGCAGAAGTATTCGTTTAGAACCTCTGCCTTCTGTCCATCAGTTTCTACACTCTGACCCTTCCTAGTTCTCAACTTTACGATACCTCCCTTACTTTTTCTTTTCTCCCTTATATATCTGTAGAAGGTCTTATCCCCTTTTTAACCCCTTTTGCTAATCTTTCTTCTGTTCGAGCTTTGGCTAACCTAACTGCCTTCCCTGCTTCCTTGAGTCTTGCTCTGTATTCCTCCATGTCACTTTCTTTCCTAGTTTCTTTGTATTTCTTGAAAGCTTTTTTTTTTCCCTTTTACTGGAAGCTACTTATTTAGTAAACCAAAGAGTTTTTTTCTTCCTTTTAGATTTACTTATCTGTTTCGTGCATTCTTCTGTTGCCAGGTTGATTGAGCTCTTTATGGCTTTCCAGGTTTCCTCTACATCTCCCCCAGCTATATATTTGAGATTGTTCCTAATGCATGTTTTCATTTTGTTAAAGTCAGCCTTCCTGAAGTCTAGGCTCTTCAGTTTTGTGTGACTTGTGTCCTCGGATCTTTTGGCTGTGAGCCAAACTGACCTATGGTCACTTGACCCTAAATTGATTCTTACCTTGATGTCCTTGATCCTGGTAGTGTTTGATAGTACAAGATCCAGGACGGCATTTTCTCTGCTGGGTAACTGCAACAGCTGTTTTAGTCCTCCCTGTTTCAGAGCCATGAGGAATTCATTGCTTCTGTCTGATAATGCTGTGAAGGAGGAACAAACTATGTCAGGCAGATTGAAGTCTCCAACAAGCAACAAGTCACCTGTATTGGCCATCAGTAGGATGATTTCCAGCATCTCCTTGTCTCTATCTGCTGAGATGAGGGGTCTATAGATTACCCCCACTTGGATGGGAGACTTTTCCCCAATTCCGGGGGTGACCCATAGGGCTTCAGACTCAGAGTGTATCGTCTGTACCTCTGTGGCTTTACTTTCTTCCTTCGCATAGATGGCAACACCCCCTCCCTTCTTCCCTTTGCGATCACTCCCGAACAGATTGTACCCAGGGATAGCAACATCCCAGGAATGGTTCTCAGTGAACCAAGTCTCTGTTACAGCAACCCAGCCCAGGTTTGCCTCTGCCATTAAGGAAGTGAGGTCTGATATCTTAATAAAGCAAAAGGAGTCAGGCTACACAGCTTACTTAAAGACTGACCACCTTAGGGAGGATATGCTGTGTGCCCTTTTTATCTGTATTTAATAAACTATGGTATTTTTTATCTGCACCTATCGTGTGAGGTGGTCAGCCTTTAAGTAAGCTGTGTAGCCTGACTCCTTTTGCTTTACTAATTTAGATTTTTATATTGTGGCTCCAGCATTTCCTCAGCTAGCCACCTGTTTGGATTGTGTAGGTCTGGTATCTTATTTACCAGGCTACTGGCATTGAGATAGAGTGCCCGCCAGCTTTTGTTTTCCCCACTCACTGTGTCCCCACTTTGATGACACCATCTGATATGATTGGCCTAGGCTGTACCAGCTTTGTCCTTGCTTGCGCCTGTTGCAGTGTGACCTGTTACAGAACCAGTAGGTGATGATGGAGAGGCAACTGCTACCTTTCGTGCTGCAGTGGGTGCTGTTGCCCTCTCCCCTTCCTCTAGTTTAAATGACTGATAAATATGTCGAACTTCTAGCTAAGTGTGCGGGTCCTCTCCTTTGTGAGGTGTAGGCCATTGAACTTGAAAAAGCCCCACTCCCAGAAATTCCTCCAGTCACCCACAAAGTGATGGCCCTTTTCCTTACACCAGTCCTTTAGCCCTGTGTTCAAGACCGTGATCTCCTTTTCTCTGACTTTCTGCCTGCTACATCCTGCCCCCCAGACAGGCAGAATTTTAGAGATGGAGACAGTGGATGAATAGAAGACACTTTATTGGTGAGGTTTGTCAGCCACATTTTCGTTTCATCAACCATTTGACTAACTAAGTCATTTGTCCCTATATGTATTAAGACGTGTGCGTCCTTAGCCATGTTGTGAACTATTTTTTTCATGAAAATGACATGGGTTTGAAATAGTTTTATGTATAAAAACATACAAAAAGTTCCCCCTTTTGGGGGGAATATCAGTTCAAGAGGGTGTCATAGCATTGGTAATTTACTGTTTATTTTTGCGTTTGTGGAAAAAAAAATGAAGCAAGCATTATGACAAATGATGTGTCTTTGTTTCACATTTTCTTTCACACTAATGTTGACATTTCAAATATTGATGTTATAACCACATAAACAATCTGACCCCTTCCAGATTTTTTCCATAAAGTGATGTTAAGTCTCACCAATGTAACTTAAACACAAGCATGGCAACCCATGTTTTTTGTTGTGCATTTTAAATGTTTAGATGACCATCATGTATTGGGCAAAAAATTATAACTTTGACATGGGGATGCTGAAACACTAGGGAATGTCCTTAACAAGGAGGGGTAATGTCTGCTTATTTTTATTTGTATTTTTTTTACCTTAAAACTAAAAGCTGTCAGATGTCTTCCATTTGTTTGATCCTCAATATTACACAGATTCTTAAAGCAGCAGTGCAGTTTGAACTGTTTTTACAAAAAGCTAGTTTCAGCTATAATTAATAAGAATGCTAGCATGCCTGTCAAATGTACTATTCTTTGTACCTCCCATACTGTGTAACATGAGTTTTTTGGTTTTCAGTCCTAACCCTTACCATGTCTACAGTACTATTTCTAAGACAAATGTAGTGGTCATCATCTTTTCTTGAGAAAAAAATCATTAAAATATTTGTAAAATAATGAAATTATGGTGAACCTAGAAAAGTGTACCACCAAATAAAACTGGAAGATACCTGGACTTTTTTAAAGTGAAAAAAGTATGGTCAAACTTTTGCTGAATTTCATTGCACTGTTGATTTAAATAGTTTTTAAATGATTTTATTGTATCGCAACCAGGATACAGATTTTTTATTTATAGCAGTCATAGTTTTGATCCAGAAAGATCTGAAGAAAAAAAGGAAAAATGCTTCTCCTGGCTAGTCCATAAAAATAGACACAGAGTCACAAATATCAAAGTTTAGACTGTTATGTTACTTAGAAACATAGAAGTTGATGGCAGAAGGAGACCACTAGGTCCATCTAGTCTGCCCATTTACTCGATTAGTTACTTAATTAAATGCCAATCTATTAACTTTGTAAATTTTTGAAGACTGTGCAAAATTAACTACTACAATAAGTGAGTTTTTTAGTTGTGCCACTTATATTTTGGTGCAAGGTGTATTCTTAGAATACCAGTATATGCCAATAGGTATTATATTGCATAAATAATGACTATATTAATACAAGAAAGTGCTATTAATGTACTTAATATTCTGTCTTCAAACACCAAGCTACATAGAATATAGCTAATATATAAATTACCAGTGTACCAATATATAAATTAGTATATAAACTGGCAAATTTTACCAAATCTTGCTATAATTTAATAGTGAAATATTGATATTTTATAAGTGGTGAAGTGACAAGTGCAAATTCAATTTCTGTTTCAGATAAACCAGATTAAGTACATAGATTCCAACTTGCGTCTATAAATATCTATGTGCTACAATGGGAAAATAGAACACTAGTCATGCTTTCAACTAGTGACTGTCATAAATGCTTAACCACTAGCAAAAAGGAGTTTGTTATACTAATTCAAATAGTGAATGAATTAGGATCAGGTTCAAAGACAGATTCAGATTCAGACAACAGAATACAATTAGTTCCTGGTTTCTCTATCTGTGTGTGTTAACCTGAAAAGTTCAGCAGCAATCGGTAACTTGTCTTAGTGATAAAGTTTATCAGAGTCAATGAATTACCAGACCAGTGGTCCCGTGTTCCTTCATTTTCTGATCCAGGACTTCTGGAAGTTCATGGTCTCTACTCTCTATTCCTCGGATTCCAACCCTGTCCCTTTAAATTGGTATGTCAAGTAGGTCAGAAGAAACAGATTTCTGGACTGCCCAAAATTTCGGAATTGCAGGGCAAAAAGCCAATAGTTCTTCTTTGTATTGCTCAAGTTGCTCGGGTTATTCAGACTATTCAGGTTATTCTGGCTACTTAGTCTATTTCAACTCTACGAGACAGTCAATTCCATTTTCCTTTTCTTCCATACTGGTCCCTTTAATATAGTACAGCTACAGTATAGACACAGCTAATATAGTATTCTGTGCTAAAACATAATAACAACACAATAAGAGCTTGACCTACCATCAATTTCTTTAGCAAAATGGTGATCACAAGAAGTGGGAAAAATGCTTCAACTGATGAAAATAAAGGGGAAAGAGTACAGTTTAGTCCAGAAAAGAAAAAGGATAAGTCATTAAAAAGTTAAAAACAGTTCAAAACAACAAGGGAGGCCATAAGCTCAGGGGAAAAACAATTAAAATTAACTGAGATAAGGAGGGAGCAAAGAAGTACTCCATTCTATTTATCTACCGCACTTCAAACTGAATATAAAGAAAGTAGGGAGATTCAAGGTAAGATCCGAGTATTGGACTCCAGCCCCTTTATTGAGGAAATGTTAACTTCCCCAATTGATGACATAGAAGGAATCTCATTGGTTACTTATGATTGGGATACAATGGAATCCAATTCAAGCAATTCAAATGAGTCTGGTGAGACCCCATCCAGTGGTCCATCAGCTGCCTTTTCACCTTATACCCTCTTGGATTTAGAAGGTTCACCAAATATATCTTTCTCTGTAATCCAATATAATTTATCACTTGCTAGGAACAATCTAGGGGAAGATAAGAAACAGAGGGATCAATACATAGAAAATTAAAACAAACTGGAATCCATAATCCAGGAACTCAGTACAATTTTTGAGGGACTGAAGAAATTAGGCCCCGTTTATGATAATGAATCCAGAGGGAACTGAAGAACAAATGGATTCACTAGGGAACCCAGTCCTAGTGAGGTAAATATTAAACCTTATAATAGAACTTGTTCTGAAACTTCAATTAGATATGATAAAAATTATTTTACAGATGAAGGAGACTTTACATCCTGCTCAATCATTTCTAAATAAATGTTAGAAATCATTCAAAATCCATAGTATGCAAACATTGTGATACTTGAAAACATAGCGGATCTAAAGGAAGAATTATCAATCTTAAGCCCTGTGTTTTCTGTAATAAAATGCAGTTGGATAAATTGGAAAAGAACAATGCAAATTTAAACACTTCCTCTATTACACAAAATGAAGTAGACCTGGGAATTAAGATCAAAGAAAATAAAGTGATTCAAACAAATCTACCCTCACCATATGATAAAGACAATATATGTGAATGTTATATCAAATGGACTACTAAGGAAAAAAGATGAGATAAACCTTTTAAAGGAAAGCAGCAAAAACAAAATATTGTAAGTTCTTTAAAAGGTGAGGCAAACAAGATACAGGAAAAGTGGGTGAGATTATAGACAAACTGAAGTGCACTGATAGGCCCAAGGATAAACAAATTACAATAGATGATACAATGGAAGAGGCAGTAAATGCTCAGAGTCCAAAACCTTTGAATGCGAATGATAATGACATAGGGGGAAAAGATAGGTCAAGAACCAAGGGAGGGGGAAACCGAGACCACCAGCTGTGCCCCAATATCTGAATCATGTGGATACTAGAGAACTAAAGGGTACTGAAAAAATAATAAATAAACAAAATGTGTCATGGACTTCATTTAGGAAATCTACCCACCAAACTTAGTGGAAACAGAATATCTGATTGAAATATATGGTGTTCCAAGATTGGAGAAAGAGACTCCAGACTCTCTGACTAGGTGGCTAATGCACACTCTATACTTAGCAGAGGTCACTGAAATTTTTTTTTATAATGAGACCTCCTAATATAAATTATCAAGACTGTGTACTGTTGTATTGTCAGTCAGAAATGCTTGCAGGTACTATATGGAGTATGGAGTCAATACTTAAACTAAATGGAATAATGCTTTACCACCACAGAGAGTTCCCACAGCAGATGACCAAAGTTATGTTAAATTAAAAACAACCATACCACATGTCAAGGAAAAATGAAATCAAGGGATAAGAAAAGAGAAGAAAATAACAGAAATAATAAAAACAACTTTTAATTATGAGAGGAACCAACAGGAACAATGGGAGTACAACACAGTGCCAGTCTTTGGCTGGGAAACAGCTAGGGAAGACACAGTGGGCACTATAACGAATGAGATTTTGTCATTTTTTTGCGTAATCTCTTCATGTAAATATTGCCAGGAATTCCATTGATTCACTAAAAATTCATAAACATTACTGTGACTCTTCACAAATAGATATTACATTTAAAACTTTACAAATAACTACTACACTATTGGAAGCAGCTGTTAAAACATACAGCTTAGGCATTTTCATAGTGGCTCCTCAAATGTTAAGCCAGTCAAATCAAAATAAAGAAGATCTAGTAGTAACAATAACAACAAATCAACAAAATGGAGGGAGAGTTCAAACAATCCATGGACAGAGAAGTTATTCTTAAAAGAGATGGTTTTCTATTATTGAGACATCCTGAACAAGACTGACATAAGGAGATACATAACCAAAGGACGGTCATTAACATGAGCAATAGTTACAATAATACAGAAGCTACATTAGAAATGGCTAATATTGTTTCCCAGAATATTGAAAGTATAAATACAAAGTTGGCAGACTTAGAAGTTAAGAGAGTTTCTAATGTCATATGATATCATTTATATACAGGAAACTTGGCATTCTAATTGTGTATTACCCTTAATACCAGTCTGCTCTAATTACTTAATACCAGTCACAAAAGAAAAGAAACATAAGGGAGGGTTGGCAATATATATATATATATATATAAAACATTATTGGATTACAGTATTTACAAATTAAATCAAGCACTTAGGTTGGTAAGCAGGCACTCCAATATAATAATTGTAAATGTTTATTTTCTGCCTAGTAAGGAGAATCTAGGGGACACACTTATCCATCTAGAATGGCTGCTGGAGAGTCTATCAGAAAATGAAGGAAACATGGTCACCATTATTTTAGGGGACTCCAATGCTAGACTTCCTGTAAAATCAAATCTTGAGGAAGGTCATGATGAATTAGCCAATATTTGTCACTAATCAATCCAAAGGTTTAAATATCATAGGAAATCATGGGTTCCACGTCAATACAATGACAACGTTGTTGTCCACACCCCCAACATCGACGGGAACAATGCCGACTGTTGGTAGTGTTCCCATCGGGAAGACATTGTTTATTTTGCGGGGGGCTTCACCCACTTCACCCCCCCATGCAGGGGGCTGTACCCCCACACCTACCCCATCTCTAAATAACTAACTCCAAGTTGGAATTGGTTCTGGGTGGGGGTGCAACACTGGGAATTGCTGCGTCTGCAGACAGTGGACTACCACAGCAACCAATCTCAATCTGGAGAGATTCGTCACTGTGGTGGTGTTCGATGATTAAATGCCGTTGTGGTAGCGTGCTACTGAAATCATGTGATGCAAAGTTCAATGTCAGAGGGAAAGAATTAGACAAACTTATGACAGAATTTGACTATAGTTTTAATGAATGGTCGACTCCCTGGCGATTCAGAAGGTAAATACACTTATATGAGACCACAAGGGTCTTCAGTAATAAACCTAGTATGGACTAATTAAGAAGCTACAAAATTAATAAAAGATCTTCAAATATTAGAACACTTTGAATTAGCCCATAGTCTGCTGAAAATTACAATTAAAATGGTGCAAACATATACTGTAAGATAAATGCCCAAGAACAAGTAGATAAGGGACTAAAAATCATAAACCAAAGGAGAATAAAATGGCATACTAACACCATTAATCAATTTAATGAACTATTTAAAAGATGTAAAACAGAACGGTTAAATGGTATAAGAACACAACTAACAGAGGGTGCCAATGAAAATAGATAATTAGGCTGTGGCAAGAAATAATGTTTTAAATAAAACCTTAATGTACAGTTAATACATTAAAACAAACAAGTATAACTAATAAAACATGGTTTAATCAAACATATCGGAAAGCAAAACAAAAATTTAATTCAATTTTAGGAAAAAAAACAACTAAAGACAAATAAGAAAAAACACAATAAAAGCATAAACAAAGCTAGGAAGGAATAAAAAAAAACTTTAGAGACAGAAAGACAAAAGCATAATTGCTATCTTTGGGAAAATTTAAGGAAAGCAGTATTGAGCAGAAATAATAACACCTTCTGGAAATTAATAAGTCAAGGATACAGTAACTGTTCTTCTCATCCTGACGCTTACATTCCACCAAACACAGAAAAGGGTGGGAGGGCAGCAAAGGGTGGTGGTGGGATGGGAACTCTCCTCACCGGGGGATGTGATGAGCGGGGTGCCGCAGGGATCTGTATTGGGACTGGTGCTGTTCAGGATGTTTACAGCTGATCTCTCCTACAGGATCTGGAGTAAGATCATTCTCTTCACAGATGACACAAAGATGGGAGCGGTGGTAGATGACAGTGAATGGTAGAGGGGGCTACAGGAGGATCTGACCAAACTACAGGAGTGGTCGGATGCATGGCAGTTGGGGTTTAATCTTTCCTGGGTCACCCCTGAAAAAGGGACCTTCAGGGCTCAGTGGGCCTACCCGGTCACCAAATTTTAAATAAATAAATAAAATAAATAAATAATGCCAAAAAGTGCAAGGTATTGCACTTCCGGGCTAATAACCAGGGGAGGAGCTACCAGTTGGGGGGGTACAGCTCAAATGCACAGAGGAGGAGAAGGATCATGGGGTGCTTATAATGGGGAGTATGAACAACTCAGCGCAGTGCAGGAAGGTGGCAGCAAAAGCCAAAAGGATGCTGGGGTGTATAGTGAGGGGAATCTCCTCCAGAAGTAAGGAGGTGATCCTGCTCCAATACAGGTCACTGGTCAGCCTGCACCTGGAATACTGTGTGCAGTACTGGTGCCCATTCCTGAAGAAGGACATCAGATTGTTGGAGGGTGTAAAGTGGAGGGCAACAAAGATGATCCATGGATTAGAGGGATACTCCTATGAGGAGAGGCAGTGTGAGCTGAACATGTATTCCATGGAGGAGAGGAGGGATGGGGGGACATGATCAAAACCTTCAAACACTTAAAGGGGATGAACAAGACTAGTACAGAAGGGATTTTCCAGATTAGAAGGGGGAGGGTCACAAGGGGTCATCAGCAGAGATTGGGGGGGAGATTCAGGAGGGAAGTCAGGAGACATTTTTTCACAGAGAAGGTGGTGGATAACTGGAATACTCTGCCTGAGAAAGTAGTAGCCTGTAGCTTGGTAGATGATTTTAAGAGGGGTTGGGACAGATTGAGGGGGGCATTTATGAAAAGGGGTGGGTGGGGAAGCTGCAAACTGAAGGGCCAGCTGCACAACTGAGCAGACTTGAGAGACTGTGATGCCTGCTTCTGCTGGCATTTTCATATGTTCATAAGCACATGGATGGAATACTTCTCTGGTTTATATTTTTCTGGTAAGGAAGAACTTAGAATCACTTGAGTTAATAGCAACAATGAGGTTAGGATATTTTCACTCCATATATATATATATATATATATTCAAGAAGAGGAAATATACTATGCCTTGCAGTCTTTAGCATCTAATAAAGCACCAGGACAAGACCTGATTATATGTAACATATACAAAACATTTATTGATTGGTGGCTCCCCATTTCCCAATTTTTAAAATACTGTTTAATACTTTTGTACAAGGTTATGGTGTCCCAAAAAGTTGGGGTGGTAGTGTAATATTCCCCTCTGTTTAAAAAGGGGGATCCTCTGGATCCAAAAATATACAGGCCATGTAGCCGAATAGATGTATCCCAAAAATGTTTTCTAAGATCATATTAAATAGACTAACAAACTGGCTGAATGAACAATCCATAATTAACGAACTTCAGAATGGTTTCAGATATGACAGATCAACAATTCAACATTGTTACGTGCTCATGCATTTTGATATGGAAACGTGTCATTTAAACGAAGCAAGTTCTACTGTTGTTTTGTAGACTTTTCCTCAGCCTTTGATAATATAAGCCATATCATACTGTGGGGCAAACTACAGGAATATGGTCTGGATACAGAACTCCTAAATATAGCAATAAGACTTCATGAAAATACATGGTCTAATGTAAAATATAATCAAGAAGGGCACACTACAGCAGATTTCAAAACAAACCTCGGCATACGTCATGGATAGATCTTGGTGCCAACTCCGTTTAACATATATTTAACTAAAATTATACAAGTCTTGATGATGCAGATTTTCATTCACCAAAAATAACAAATAAAAGGATTCCGTGCCTGGCATATGCTGATGATTTAGTTCTATTATCAGCATCGGTTCTAGGTTTTCAAAGAAAGCTAAACTGCTTCTCTGAACTGTGCAATTATCATAAGCTTAAAATTAATATGGGAAAAAACAAGATAATATTTGGTAACAAAAGCAAATTACTTCACAAAATATGGCCTAATAATAACAAAATAGAGTTAAATTCTACGATTACTTAAGAGTTAGATTTTAGTATAACAACTCAAGGAAAGAGCATATTTTATAAACCCAAAATAAATTGAACTCAGCTTTCAATGTAGTTAAGATTTTTAATGCCAAATTAGCAAAAAGTACAATTGTAGGGGTACTGAAAGTATTAAATGCAAAGGTGAAAACTAGTGCCCTATATACTAAGGTTCATATTAAGACAGACATAGGAACCAGTGGGCCAAAGCCCAATTACGTTCCATCCATCAAATGTAATACCTTAAATTGGTACCACTCAGGATATACTTACATACTAACATACTAAAATGCCAGCAGAATAGGCCTAACGGTCTTTCGCGTTTGCTCGTTTGGTCAGCCCCAACCCTGGGAGCTGACCTTGCTGCCCCCCACGCCTTCTCTGGCTTCTCCCTTCCCAGTTCCGGATATTCTCGCTGCATTGGATTTTGCTACCAGAATCCTTCCCCTGTACCTGTCCCACCCCCTCTTGAACCCCTCCACCATCTCTGCCACCACCAGCCCCCTAGGCAGCGCATTCCATAGCTCCACCACCCTCTCAGTGAAGTAGCACCTCCTCCTTTCCTCCCCTGAATCTTCCCCCCTCCAGCTTCCACCCATGCTCCCTAATGGCACCCTCCTCCTTCCTTCAAGCACCTTGACTGTTCCTCCCTATTTACCCTTTTCATGTACCTGAAGACCTCTATCAGGTCCCTTCTCTTCAATGTGTACATATTTAGCTCTTGAGCCTCTCTCCTCATAAGTCCTGTCCCCAAGCCCCAAATAATTTTGGTTGCCCTCCTCTGGACCCTCTCCAGGAGTTTAATGTCCCTCTTTAAGTGTGGCCTCAAAAACTGCACGCAGTACTCGAGGTGCAGCCTCACCAAGCAGTTATACAGAGGGAGCATCACTTCCCTCCTTCTGGAGGTGATCCCCGTAGCAACGCATCCCAGCATCCTGTTGGCCTTGGCTGCTGCCCTCCTACTAGGGCAAGCCGCCTACTTGTCCAAGCATGCTTTAAATGTTTGTTTATCATCTGCCATGATTATATTTAATGGCAAGGAATTCCAAAGATTTATGACTCTGACAGTATATGTATATTTCATTTTATTAGTTTTTGAATCGCTTCCCCCCTTCAGTTGTAATGGATGTCCCCTAGTTTCTATATTACTACCTTATACTCAATATTATATGCCTCCCAGATATGGGGTGGCACTAACCTAAAGGAACTAGAAGTTTCACTAAACAAATTATACAGATTATATACTGATGGTTCCTCAATCAATCCCCCCCCCCCAAGAAATTCTAGGAATGGAGTTAGGTCAGTAAGCCATAACTACCTTAGTTATGGAAAGATGAAGTTTGTTTGTACTTAAACGTTTCATAATGCAGGAAGATAGACTCCCATGTTGGTGCTTGGAAAGAGGAAATTCAATATTCTAAACCAGGTTTCAACTCATCTAACTTATAATTAATCAAGAAGGCTATATTCTCTAGTGGAATTGGACATCTATTATAGGACATATACTTACGACCTTGAAAAGAGACACTTTACAGGTAAAGACCAGATTAAGAGACATAGAAATCTTAAACAACAACAGTCGTTTATCAGAACTAAAGCTATATCGTTGGTACAAACATATAAAAATTATTCACAAATTAGAACCATATTTGCTATACATAACTGACTTTAAATTACAAAAAATTAATAACTAGATTTAGAAACAAATTGTTTAGTAGCCGTATTGGTCTTAGTAAGAACAGATATCTGTTCCAGCTAGGTTTAGGTTAGAAATCTATACAGCCCAATATATTCACTCTAAGCAAAAGAGACTGGGAATTGATTCCCCTTTATGTAAATGTGGGAATAAGGTGGAAGATGAGTCAAGGCACATTGTCCTTTTATGTCCCTTATATAATAAGGGCAGAAAAGAGTGGCTGGGGGAAACCCTGGGTGGGCTCAGTCTCCCTCTTGATCAAATCGCGTCCCATTTTTTCAATTCAAGTGATGTAAAAATTTAGTATAAACTTGCTGGATTTTTTGAAATCTGTACGATTATAATGTAATGATGTGAGAAAGCATATGTAATGAATGTCTCAATAACTTATTTATTTGAATGTATCTAATGAATATTTATTATGATGTGATCATGTTCTACAAAGAACTGTGATGATGTTTTAAGATTTTATGCTTTCAATGATCGTGCTGATTGTAATGGCTTATTGCAGAACAATAGACATAACTTTGAACTTTGAATTGATTTTAGAGAAACTAATAGGGCTGCTCCCTGCCTAGTTCATCTTCTGAGTGTTGTGATATTCTGAGCTGGCTGACACCGTCTCTGCAGAGTCCAGGGTAAAGAAAAGGAACAGGGGTCAGAAACTATACAAAATACTGTATATTGTGTAGCGTGGGAAGCATCAAGAAAAGCAAACTCAACAGGTATAAATATTTGTAACTGGAAAACGTTTGTTTAACAAAAAAGCAAGATGCTGCTTTAACTTTCAGGATATAGTTTGATTTTTTTAACTCAGTCTAGCATAAAACTTCTTTTAATGGCTTTATGACAGCAGATAGTTATAAAATGTCAATACTGGGACTGCACATGGACATTGAACTATAACACAGTCAGGCAGCCCTACCCAGTAAATTATGTGCAATAACACTGGGAGGAGGGATGTCCCTTCATCACTGAAGGCATATCATTAAGAGTTTACCTGACAACAACATGATTTATGGAATTTTCCATGAAAAAAATCTTTGTTTTGGGCATTTTCCCATGATACTGTCTTCTTTTTTCTTAGAAAACATAATTTTTTTTTGCAGGTTTGTCTGCACAGCAGCAGGGTTGCTACTCAAGTTGCCGGCGACCCGTGTTCAGGAAGGATCCTGGGACACAGGGGCCAGCTGGAGGGAGGAGGATTGAGTTTTCCAGTGGATGTCCTCTTCCTCCTCTGGGGAAGGAGGGCTGCATTGCCCTGCTCTGTCATTGCCATCTGTAGGAATACACGTGGTTACACAGCAGGAGAGGGCAATGGGGAGGGAAGACACTGTGTAGCACATGGCAGGGCACATGTTTGCAGGTGCTTCCATTGGCTGTCCTGATACCGGCATCCCCCCAGGGAGGGACTAGCCGTAGGGGGCAGTGAAGGGGTAAATCCCATTGTCTGGATGTATGATAACTATTATGGCCAGAAAGGCTGTACATCTGCCCTGCTGAATGAATGAGAAAACAGAGAATTAAAAAAAAATGATATTTTGAAATATTCTAAAAAGAAAGCTCATACTTAAACAAAAGACAAGACCACCACAGTTTACTCAGCATCTTTAGCAATTTCAGCTCACATCAGGGTTTCCTGGGTCCTTAGGAATCCAATGAATAAGGCTCCCATGTGGCCGTGCGTTTGTCAAAGGCATCCAGTTAATGGGAGCTATTGATCCTTAGGTTTTGGCCAATTTTACAATACAGAAATATGGACATAAAAACCCCAAATCCTAGCAACCAGTTCTGTCTGCTAATTTGCAAATAACTAAGCTGAAAAATTTTATGATTTCTGCTGGGCTTCTAGTTTTTCTTCTTCTAGAGATTTCCTGGAGGATAAGTGATAAAAAAGTCTAGCAATATCAGCTGTTTCAGAACAATATGAGCTATTTTTAATATAGATTTTTATATGCCCCCAGCAGCAACCTACATTGTAGAAATATAGCCTGTATCAGACCAAAGCCATCATTCCAATGACAGCCGGGAGTTTCTCCTAGCTTTTTTCCTGACTCTCCATGCAGCTTTGTGGTATGGGCAGCAGCCATTTCAGCACCCTGCAGCCACAGTGCATTGCGGTGGGAGCAAGTTCCCTGGCCCTTCTGCAGGTGTAGCAGTTCCACTAGTTCCTACCACCAACCCTTCCCAGGTAGAGCACTCTGCCACATGGCAGCTTCTCCCTATAATGGCTCCCTGAATTTGTTCCCAAACCCGAGTCACCATTGGTGGGCCCTATTAATAGCAACTTAACCAGCTAAAACATTTCAGTTTTTCCTGTTGTGCTTGTATAGAAAATATCAAACTAGAGGTACAGTAGGGAGCCACCTAATGATGCACTGCCACTGGGGTCCAAGGCTCTCTAACAGACTCAGAAGCTGGCCAGGAAGCTGGAGGTTGAGGGTTGGAAGGCACTGCTACACAGCAGCACTTCCAGCAGGGGAGGATTGATGCCAGGCTCTTCTGCTGCAGAGACCTCTGTAGTGGGGCTGGGAGTATTGCTTCTCCACAGAGAGATGCTGTGTGTCTATGTGGTCTCCTGGAGCTGCTGCCTGGCACTGTGTGAATGGGTAGAAGCCAAAGCAAGGTAATTTCATTTATATAGTGCCCTATCCCAGGGGCTTAGGATGCTTAACAATCATCATAAAATACAAATCATAAAATCCAGTATGCAGCGGTACTAATCCAAGTTATTAAACATCTGGCCATATACTGACTAAAAAAGATGACTTTTCAGACCCCGGTTAAATACCTCCACCAAGGAGGAATTCCTCAGATGGTATGGCAAGGAGTTCCAAAATGCTGGTGCCATCACCAAGAAAGCCCTGTCACTGCATTGTATCAAATGGGATCTTGGGATGGCTGGCAATAATTCCTCGATAGAGTGGAGCGAGGGGCTGGGAGCATACCAAGCCAAGAGGTCTTTAAGACAGGTAGGGAGCAAACCATGCAAGGCTTTGCATGTTAAATCAGTCCTGAAGTGGTGCACCACCTAACTTGAAGCCAGTGCAATTGCCACAGCACAGGTGTGATATGATCTTTATATGACAACCCACCACCAACCTGGCCACGGCATTCTCCATCAGCTGGAGGTGATGCACCACACCTCAGATAGTCCTAGGTATAGAACATTACAGCAAGCGAGTCTCAAGGTCACAAAAGCATGTGCTAGGGTCACCAGCTCCTCTTGCACTAGACAGGAGCAACTCTGGGAGATATTCCTTAACTGGAAAAATCCACTGCAGGCCACTGCTGACTCCTGTTGTTCTACTGTCAGCTGTGAGTCCATAATGACTCCCAGATTCTTCACCATATCTACAGCTGTCAGAAATGTGCCATTCAGAGATGGAATTCTGGCAGCATCATATCTTTTGGCTGATCCTCGAGGGCCTGGTTTCACCAGCATCAACTCCATCATTGTCAGATTGAGACTCAGCCAGCTGGAGGCCATCTAGTCAGCTATTTGCTTTATGCAGCGCTCCACCACAGCAACTACCTCTTACCCATTCAATGTAAAAGACATGTAAATTTGACTATCATCTGCATAGCAGTGAAAACTCACCCTGCACCATCTGATAACCTGCCCAGTGGCAGTATATACACCACAAACAACATGCAGGACAAAATCGAACCCCATAGAACACTATAGCAGACCGCAACCAGCTGTGATGAGAAGGTTCCCATCACAACCCACTGCAATCTGCCAGACAGGAAAGACTCAAACCACTTGTCCCAGCATGTCCCTGTATTCCTCAAGGTGCTCTATAAAAACCTCATGGTCCACAGTGTCAAATGCTGATGAGAGATCCAGGAGAATGGCAATTTAGCACTTCCTGTATCTCTCACTAGCGGCAGATCATCTAACACCTTGATAAGCACATTCTCCGTAGTATGCCTGAAACCCAATTGGAGTAGTTCATAGAATTCAAAACTCTCAAGGCTGGCCTCCAGCAGTGCTGCCACCACCTTCTCAATACCCTTCTCTAGAAAAGGAAGGTTTGAGACTGGCCTGTAGTTTGCCAAAGAAGGTTTCTTTAGGGGTGGTCTCACCATGGCTCTTTTTAAAGCTAGTAGAAAACAACCTACCATTAAGGAATCCTGAACCATGCTGGCAAAAAGTGGACCCAGGGCCACCTAGCAGTCAACAACAGCTGGGTAGGTCCTGGATTAGATATGCAGTAGGTGAGGGGCAGCACCATCATCACCCTGAGCATCTCCACCATAATAACTGGCTGGAAATCAATCCAGACCTATGGAGTGCTCTCACACCTCTCCCCTGGACCATTGTCAAACCATGTCTAGGATGGTACTGGATCATCTCCACAGGGGAAAAGGTATTTGGGGGAACCACTGCATGAAAACTAACTGCATGATGCTCTAACCACCCTACTGGATCCATCCTGACATCGGAGATGTTCAGCCCCAGGAAAAATGCAAGTTTCAGCATGGTGCCATGGCCATGTCTATGGGTGGCAGAGGAAACAATTTGTGTGAGGCCCATTGATTCCACCAACTAGAGAAATTGACAAACAAATTGTGAGGTTTCATCGTCAACGCACACATTGAAATCCCCAGCACAATAAGGTTGGGGGTGTTCAAGGACAGGTCAACGATAAAATCCACAAGTTCCCATGGGTATTTCTGTTCCTGACCTGGAGGGCAGTAAACCAGGAGAATCCTACACTTTACACACAGCACCATTCATAGACATACATTCAAATGACTCCACCTTCTTCAATGAGTATATTAACTTCAAGCAAGATTTAAACAGATGGCCTTGCTGCCACCCCTGTGCTCCTGCCTTGGGCGGTGTACCATCAAGAACCCAGCTTAGACTGCCACCTCTAGGACTGGCCAAGAGTTATCACCAAGCCAGGTCTCACTGAAACACTCCAGGTCCCCAGAAGAATCCATGATGAAATATGATACCACAGTCATTTTATTTCTCAGGGACCTGGCATTGCGCAACATGCCATGAAGGGGAGGAGCTGCAGCAGTCAGCCCTTCTACTATCTTCCCCCATTCCTAGGGGGCTCTGGGAATTGGGACATGGCAAGGAGGTCCCTGCTTAATTACCTTCTTGAACCTAGGGTGCCTGCCCAACCTGACACTTCCAGTCCTCTCCATCCACTCTTGTATCACATCCCCAGCTAGTGCTCCACCTTCTCAGGATCCCCAGCCTCAGGCAGCAATCCAAGACTCCCTTTGGAGGAGCTGGGGGATGAAAAGGATGGAGCTGGTGAAGCAGGTCCGAGAAGCAGGAGTGCCCCAGGGCCATCAGCCCTAAACACATACTTGAACCTCCCAAAAAGGCTAAAATACAGTTTTGACTAAACTAAAAATAACAACAAACCACCCAAAAACAAAAATATTAACCTACCACTATAACCCCAATCATCCCACACTCACTCAATAAATACAAAGATTCCTAATCACTCTCCGACTCCACCCCTCCAACACAAAACGATATTAATACAGCACAAGAAATAATAAAATAAGCAACAGTGATCAGCTGAAAGTGATCCTTAAAACAGGTTTTTTTTTTTAATTTTTTATTTACGACTTTGGTAAGTGCTCTGATCCCAGGGACCATTTTCAGGCACGCCCCGGGCCATGTCACATGGCACAGGATGGCAGAGAATACAAGGTGAGCAACTAATTACACATGTAGGTTTAAACACACATGGTAGTTTGGGTCCACAAGTCCATAGCATTTCCAGTCTTTTATGTCAAATTTAAATCCCCCTTAAGAGGTTCATAGTGAAAGTGTGCCATTTCAAGGAAACATAGCCAGACACAAGAACAGTTGGAACTGAAAACAAAAGGAGGCCAATTAACTTGGTCACTTGAGTTCAGTTATCGGCACAGTTCCAAGTGGGAAAGACTCAGCTGAGTTCAGCATGTTCTACCATGGCACTCTTTTCCAGCGGCCCACCAGCACCAGTAAGATGGATTAGTGCCCACCTGGAATGGCCCCAAACCTCAGTGGTTATACTGTCATCTCCTCAACCAGCTGCCACTTTCCAAGGTCAGAGAAATACTCAGGCAAGCATATAGCATAGCCAAACAGGTTCTGGGCAGACATTCCAGGCCCTCCACTACCCACAGTACACAATAGTAAGCTGAAACACTGGGCCCCACCACCCATTACTCACAGTTTTAGTGAGTTTGAAAAACAGTCATGGAAGCACATACAGGTCCATCCCTCTTGCCATCTCCTGATAAGCAGCTTGCTTAAGTCCTCCCCAAATAACCAAACCCCCGATGCAGACAAACAGGATGGTTTGAATCACCCCTAACTCCACCTCCAGCACAGGGAGGACTGTGGGGCAGAAAGGCGAAATAGGTAGGCTCTGGGGTCTTTGAGTGGCAGTTATAAATTATGATGTCACTGTTGTGGCTTTGAATCATCTGCAGTTCCATTAATCCAATTTATGAAGAAAAAGATATGCAGCCTGGCAGAAACGAATGCTGGAATGCCAACTATGGAGTTGTGACTCAGGATACCTTACACTAAAAATAATAAAGATCTCACTAAACGCTGCCTTCCTCACACAAACATATGAATATTGCCAACAGAAGAAGGCCCAGCAGTCTACAAGTCTTCTGGTGTTGCAGAGTCCTTAGTGGCTACTGAGGACTCCACCACACCCAACTGCTACCTCCCCTTTGACCCTGACCTTCCCCACCCTTTTCTGAACCTGTCTACCCTCTCAAGGGAGACCACCTCCTCCAGGAGTTTGTTCCACCCTGCAAGCACTCTGCATAAAGAAATGCCTCCTGATCTCTTTCCTGAATCTTCCACCTGCCAGTTCAAGGCAGTGTCTCCTCAAGGTTTTGTTTCCACTAAGACTGAACAGGCCCTCATTATTCACCTTGCTGATGCCCTTCAGGTACTTAAATGTCTCTATCATGTCCTCCCTTTCCCTCCTCTCCTCCAGGGAGTACATGTTGAGGTCCTCCAGACTCTCTTCATATGTCCTGCTTGCTGATCCCTGACCTCTTTTGCCACCCACCTCTGGGCAGCCCATAACAGGTTAGTGTCCTTTTTCAAGTAGGATCACCAGTACTGAACACTGTACTCCACGGACAGTCACACCAGTGATCTGCATAACTACAATATGACCTCCTACCACCTGCTAGTGATTTCCTTACCAATGCAGCCCAGCATTTTATTGGCTTTTGTTGTCAGCTGCCTGCAGTGTGAGGAGTGTTTCAGAAGTCACTAGTGATCGTCACCCCCAAATCTTTTTCTTTCCTCAGATTTTGTTACCAGGACACGCACACACCCACCCCGGTTGTATCCCATCCATGGGCTTCTAGCACCTGTGTGTATGACCTTGCACTTCTTTGCATTGGACCCAAGTTACCATATTCCCAACCACCTCTCTAGCTTGGCCAGATCTTTAAGATCCTGTATCCCTTCCACTGTATCCATCCTCCCACAGGGCTTGGTGTAGTCTGCAAACAGGCAGATCTTGCCCTTTACGGCACCGCCAGTGTCATTAATGAATGCTTTAAACAACATTGGCCAAGCACAGAGACCCGTGGGACCCCACAGGTGACTTCCCAGAGCCTGAGAGCTCCCCCCAACCACCTTCTGGGTCCTAACCTTCAGCCAGTTTGGCACCCATCCAGTGAGTTTCTCCCCAAACCCCAGATCCTCCAGTTTTCTGATCAGCCTCCTGTGGGGCATTAAGTCAAAGGCCTTGCTGAATTCCAAGTAAAGGATGTCAGCCCCTTGGCCCTTGTCTACTGTTCTTGACACCTAGTCAAAGAAATTGATCAGTTTTGTTTGGCAGGATCTCCCAGCCATGAACCCATACTGCCTCCCATCCTGCAGATCATTTTCCTTTAGAAAACCTGTGAACCTTTCCTCAAGGATTGCTTCTTATGAGCTTGCCCGAAACTGAAGTCAATATGACTGATCTGTATTTGCTTAGGTCATCTCTGGGTCCACGCTTCTGGAGCAGCACCATGTGTGCTGTTCTCTTTTCCAGTGGTACTACCCCAAACTCTAGTGAACTATTAAGCAGTTCAACCAGGAGGCCTGCTAGTCACACCACTAGTTCCCTTAGTCCCCTTGGATGGATACCATTCGGGCCTGGAGATTTATCAACCTTAAGGGTTAATAGTCCTTTCCTTACTCAGTCCTCACTGATTTTTTCATCTGTGTTTCTCCCTCCACCCTTGTGATACTGGGCTATTCCTCTCCTTTGTAAAGATAGAGCAGAAGTATTCATTCAGTATCTCTGCCTTGTCTCAAATATCTTCCACTCACCCACCCCTCCCCTCTTCTTAGCATTACAGTACCATCCTTCTTGTCTTTTTAATTACTGATGTAGTGAAAAGTCTTTTTCCTCTTTTTGATCCCTTCTGCTAATTGCAGTTCCTTCCTGGCCTTGGCTAGCCAGGCTGCTTTCTCCACCTTTTTGCCTTTCTATGGTATTCCTCCCTGTCTTCCTCCTTCTGGGTTCTCCTGAACTTCCTGTAGGTTCTGTTATCTCTGACTGGCTGGGCTACCTCTCTGCTAAACCAATTGGGTGTTTTGGCCTTAGATTTTTCCAATTCAGCCTGATGCACTCATTTGGGGACATAGCTATTATCTCTTCTTTGATGATGGACAACTTCTGATCCACCCCACCCCCTCACCGGAGCTAGCCAGGTAGCCCCTTAGCAGATCACGCAATTTTTTTTTAAATCTGCCCTTTTGAAGTCCAGTATGTTGTTCTTGGTGTATACCTTCTCCCTCCCCATGTCTAACCTGAACCATACCATATGGTGGTCACCTCCTAACAAGGGCTCCTCAACCTGTATGTCCTGAACATGGTCCCTGTTTGTTAATACCAGATCCATGATGGCTCCCTCCCTCCCTCCCTTGTGGGCTTTGTGACACCAAGGGTCAGGAACCCATTTTGTGCCACTTCCCGGACTGACTTCTGGCACAGGTTGTGGCAGGAATCTTCAAATCCACGTTGGGCAGATTGAAATCACCCACAGTCACCACCTCATCCTTGCCAGCAATTGCCCTGATTTTGGACCCCAGTTCCTTATCCCTTTCCTCCTCCTCCTCCTCCTCCCAGTTGGGTGGTCTGTATACCACCCCCAACCTTACCTTTCTTCCCCTAGCGGATTGCAACTGCACCCGCAGTACCTCTGTCTTTCCCTGCTCTGCCTCCTCCCTCATGCAAGTTATTCCCTTCCTTACATATAATACTACCTTCCCTTTCATACACCCCTATTCCTTCTATACAACTTGTACCCAGGGACAGCGAGGTCCCAGTCATGGTTTGGTTAAGCCCAAGTTTCTGAGAATGCCACAATGTCCACCTCCCTCTGTGCCAACATCACCTGCAGGTCATCCATTTTGTTTCCAAGGCTTCTTGCATTTAGGGACAATGCCCACCCCCATGACCCCATTACTCTCCCTCCCTTAACCTGGTTGTCCTCCCCTTGTCCACTGCTGCCTGCTCTCTCCCCTTCACCTCCCCAATTCTCCCTCAATTCCTGTAATTACTTTACCTCTGTATGCCTCTGTGTCATGTATCCAAACCTGCTCCCCTGAAGACCCAGTCCCTCTGCTCCCTGTTGATTTCTGCCCCCCTCTCCTTCCCATAATCTATTCCTAACTCAACCTTTTCAGTTTGGGAGATTGGGGTTATGGCTCCCCTCCCAGAGACACTGGGTGCAATGACCCGGTCTACCCCCATCAAGTTAAATTAAGGCTCTTGGCCATGTACTCTCCCAGCTTTGTCCCTAAGCACCCTGGAACCCCTTATGCTAAAATGCAGCCTATCTGGTACACATGGGGTTTTGTCCTTCCAGGTCCCCTCCCAGCTTCCTATACAAATAAAACCTTCCCCTATACCATTCTCACAGCCATCAGTGAAAATCCTCAGTCCTCTTTTTCCTTGCTGTGCTGGTTCTAGTCACTGGTAGCACTTCAGAGAAGGCTACTGATCTAGTCACCCCCCACATATCCTCCCCACTACCCTATACCTCTCCTGCAGTGCCTCTGCCTCAGTTCCAACTAAGTCATTCATTCCTAGATGAATTATTACATGAGTTTTTTCCTCTGCCCCCTGCATGAGGTGACCTTTCATTGGGCACACAAGCTCTGACATTATCCCTAGCACACACATCACCTTCCTTCCTCTCTGAGCGTCCCCTTTCCCCTCCCAATGTACTCCCTTCACTGTTGAGTCACCCCGATTACAACTGCTGCTTTCCATCTCTATTCCCCGCTTCCACACTGCCCGCCTCCCAGGTTCTCCCTCTATCTGACTGCTCCCCCCAGTCTTACTCTCTTACCTTCCCTCCTGCCCCTCCTACCAGTCTTATTGACCCCTCTGTCCCCCAAAGCCACCGCACCTTTCTTTCCACCCAGCTCCACCTTGTCCTCCTGTACCCCCTACTGTCCCCACATCATTCCCCCCCTTCCTATCCCCAGTCCAATCCTGGCACTTCTGCCATTCTCTCCTTCACCCTGCTCCACCTGTCTAACCTCCCTCAATCCCCCTTCCTGAACTGGTCCCTTGTCCACACATTGGTCCTTCTCCTACCTATTCCAACTCAGTTGGAGGAATCTGTTCCACAGTGGTACCACAGTTGGTGCTCCCACTCTTTCCACCCCCCTCCTGACTTCTCTCCTTCCACCCACCACTCTCCTATTGTAACAGTCATGGAATGCCTGATCCACAAGTACTTAAAATGGGAACCTTAATGAAGAATAGTTCACCTGGGAGTAGGGTCGAGACTAGGTTCTGCCAGTAGAGAGAGAGGGTGGATGCTGTAGGAATAAAAAGCAAAAAAGAATAGCCATGCGCATACTTTTTTAGTGGTAAAGGTATATAGTTTGCTAAAAGGGGTGGAAAGTAAGCAATTGCCCATCTAATTTGCACACAAATACATGCGTACATTTATTTTAATGGTAATGCACCTAGGGCTGGTAATTGGTTGCCCTGGCTAGTATGTATCAGCCTTGGTGGCCCAATGGTAAAATGGGACCAGCCTGATCAAATCAGCAAAATGAGTTTTATTATAAAAAAAAAATTGTAGTATCATGCCAATGTTTACAGTAATGGACAGACTGCTGCTAGAAGTGTATATGCAGAGTGGCAGCTGCGCAGCGCCGAGGTGCCAAGCTTGGAGCTACGTGAGTGTGAGATAGCTGAGTGTCAGCTCCACAGTGAAGTGCTAGCGTGCTTGGAGGGGAATCCTTCACAGCAGCCCACAGCAGTTGAGTGAATCTACGACAGCAGTCACGGAACAGGCTAAGGCCTGCCGAAGTGAGGTTTCAATGAGAGAGTGAGATGCGGTAGAACGCTCCTCTCACTGGCAAGGAGGCCAGATAGTTTGCTAAAAAAAACATATTAGTTGGTAGGTGGCAAGTGCCAGGATTATTTATTAGGGACTGGCTGCAACTGATTTCAAATATTTAAATATAAGGGCACACAGAAGGCAAATGGGAGAGTCCCATATTGACAAAGCAAGAGCAAGCCAGACACCATTTTAGAGCGGCGGGGGAGCTGCTCTGGAAGTCAAAAGAACCACACAGAAACACTTGTTGAATATACATACATATATTAATAAAATTCATAATAAAAAGCCACAGGGAGCTAGTAAATAGTCCAAGGACCACAGCTATGTATATTCTGTGTTACGGTAATGCAGTGTTTTAAAAACAGAGCAAAATAAAACCAGCTAGTGTGGAGAAATGGAGTAGCCACTTTAAACTGAAAAAACGTGCAAACTTTTTTACTAAGGGGTGCTGCCAAGCCATTTTATGTTGGATTTTCACCAAACTTGACAGGAACATACATTATTAAGATGTGTTCAAAATGGGAAAAAATGTGCATAAAAAAGTCAGGAAAAGGGGATCACTAACCTGGGAAGGTGGAGAGCCTGAAATTCAGGACTCATGCTGCAGGGAGGCAGGGTGGAGGAGGAGCCAGGAGAGGGTGTATGGTTTATTTCAGATGCCTATAAGACAGCCCTAAGGAGGAGTTTTTGTTACAAAAATTGAATATTAAAACAGACCGGGCTCCAGACTTGTACACAGAAACCATGGCTCATTGTAATAGTTATTTAGTTCTTGACAGTGGGGGAAAGTCACTGCAAGCTGTTTGTTTTTTAATGGTAGGTGAACTTCAAGCCTTAGTGACTCTGGGTTCCCATGACTGAATTTCTGTGGGGAAAAAAAATCAGGAGAAAGTGAGCTTTCTCATGAGATACATGTAAAAATGCTTAGACTTTGTGCTATTAGGATGTATTTACAGTATGTGAAAAGTTATGAATGCAATATATTTAGTTCAGTCTGACAGGAAAAGGCAGCCTTGGAATTTTCAGAGAAAGAAGTTGGACTTCAAAAGTCAGGATTCCATTGTGGCTTATGCTGCTGCAAAATTCCACATGGGAATCTAATTTGCTTGTCGCTGAGTAGGGATAGGCGGATAGGTCCGACAAAAATCAGAACCCTTTCCCATATCTTACAATATCTGTTAGACTTGAGTAGATCAGAACTCTGTCTAGTAGTGTACTGGGCCCACCTCACAATGATTTGCAATGCAAAAAAATTTGTTTTCCATTTATTGAAAAATGAACACAATCTCTCTCCCATCTGCCAAACACCCTTCTGGATCCCACAACAACAAAAACACAATTTAGTTACATTTTCTCCTGCCTTTTGCTTATGATTGTTGCATGCTTTCTCATGTAGGGATTCAAGTACAAGTGCACATGTTTGTAGCATGAGAGTGTGAGCAAGGGAGCAGTCAGCATTGAAAGGAGGGATGTTTGAGCTCTGTACATGTAACGGCACAGCAGCAGCATGGACGCAGTGACAGTGAATGTATGTCCTTAATCAAGTATTGTTCTGGCTGGTGTTTCTTATGTTGTCATACAGTATGTGTTTCTCAAGGCAGCATGGAGGTAGCGCCAGCAAGGAGGATGGCAACAGCACAGCAGGCATCATCCGGAGTGCGTGGCAGGGTGCGTAGCATATGGGAGGGAGAGAAGAGGACTGTGTTAGTGGGTATTATTCATTTTTTTTCTGAGACTCTGGGTGGATATTAACAAATGGGAGGGAGGGGGTATTATTTCTGGGACTTGGTTGGGTATTCATTTTTTTCTAAGACTGTGTGGGTGGATATCAGCAAATGGGAGAAAGGGATGGGGTATTCATTTATTTTTGGGACTGTATGGGTGGGTATCAGCAGATGGGAGGGGGTATTCTATTACTTCTGGACTGTGTTGTGGGTATCCGAAGATGGAAAGGGATCAAGGGGAGAGGTATTCATTTTATTGTTCTGGGACAAGGTGGATGGGAACCAAGAGGTGGAAGGGGTATTTATTTTTTTCTGGGATGGGGTCAGTGGGTATTAGTAGATGGGAAGAGGGAATATGGTGTTTATTCTGGTAGAAGATGGGCATCATCAGGTGAAAGGTTGAGGTGGATAATGGATTCTGGAACAGGGTGGGTAGGGCATCATAGGAAGGAGGTGGGGCAGTGGTAACAATATTGGTATAGGGTAGGTATCACCAGATGGAGGGAAACAGCTGGGGTATATGATACTGGGACGGGGAGGGAGCAGATGTATCCATTATGAGGCAGAGTGGTCAAGTATTCAGTCTGTAGCATCATAGATGTTAACAGATGGGAGGACAGGTAGGAGCATTCATTGGGGCTGGGTGGGTAGCAGCAGATGAAGCAGTAGGGATTTGCATACTGGGGCAGGGTGGTTAGTGGCAGATGGAGAGGCAGGATGTACATACTGGGGAAGTGTGGGTATCGTTATATAGAAGGGGGAATTAAGAGTGCACTGCATATTGGGGGGGTGTCATCAGATAGGACAGGCTGGGGATATGCATAATTACTGGGTCAGAATCAAGGAGTGATACCATGTCCTGGCCCACACAGAGGGTAAGAAACACAATGGATAACCTATTGGCAGAAGATGGCGGCACAGAATGGAGTCAGAAAGAAGCCAACACACTCTGATAGGAACAACTAGTATATTTTCAATTTTTTAGTGCTGTTGTGATTGTTCTCAAGTATTACCATTAATTTTCTTAAGGTTCTGATTTGAATCAGGATAAATCTGAACTTATCAGGACTCTGAAATAGATCCGGATCCTGAAAATAAGGGTCAGGACCTTTTCAGGTCCACCCATCCTTAGTGCTGAGAGTCGGAACAGGGCTGTGCGCACTCAGAGACCAGTATTTTGGTAAAATGGAATGGTCAGATGGTATAAAAGGAGCTGCACAGCTCATTTGAAGGGAGTTTGAAGAAGGAGAGCAGCCTGAAGGGACCAGACCAGAGGGAGTCCAGCCTACAGAGGCCTGCCAGTTTGATTTTTTTTATGTTATGCTTTGGTAACCAGGTAAGGCCCACTAGGCACAGGTGCCTGTTTTCAGAGGCGACCTGGGAGCACTGGGAGGTTAAGTGACATGCTCAGAGTCACACAGTATGCTAGTGGAGGTTGTGGGAATCAAACCCAGGTCTGTCTGCTGGATGTACCAAGCTCCTTCACAGCTCATTACTCTAACCTCTAGGCTATACTAATGCCTGGGAGTCTAGCCTTCAGTTTAAAGTGAAAGATATAGGGGGTTACCTGTATCCCAGTGCTAGGGATGGTAGGGCAGTAAGTGAGAGCAGGGCCAATGTTTAAATTAGCCTGCTGCTTTAAGTACCTGTTTTTTACCATAAGTGTTTTCAGCTTCACCCAAGAAAATTGCAGCTGCTTCAGTTACAAAGTGTTTCCATGATTGCCATCATCGAATTGACTACCAAGAATAAACAGGTCCAGGACATTGTTTTCTTCAAGCAAAATGGATGTGGTAGAATACAATTTATTTGTCATGTTGCAACTAGTTCAAGAGGGATACTGTTCTGTGTTTTGAGTTGGAACCCTTCTATCTACAAGGACTACTGTCCGGCTACTGAAGGACTGTGTTTTAAAAGACTATGGGGGAAAATATATTCTGTAATGTTGATGTGTAGTGCTATGTGATGCAGGTAACAGTGAATGTGATTTATAGAGTTTAAGTGAATACCATATTTAAATGTGTAAAAGTATAAGTTACAGTAATAAATACCAGGGAAGAGTATCTGGGTTGTAGGGGGTGAGTGGGCTTACTGAGGTGGGTATAGGCCTAATAGCCAGTACACACCCTTAAAGGAGAACTGTAGCAAACAATTCACTCCTTACCCTGTAAAGCTTACCCTCTGGTTTAGCATTAGCCCATAAAAGCGACATTTTTAATGCACCGCAAGGGAGTTCAGTTTATTTTGTAAAAGTCTGTTAACCGGAAGTATGGCTGGTGCTACCATTATGCAATAGTGCGTGCTGCCCGCTCGCTTCAATACGAGTGAGCGGAGCAGCCAAGACTATTACACTTTAATGAAGCCCTCAGCACCAGCCATACTCCGTTAACGGATTTACACAGTAATTGAACTCCTTGGCAAGAAGAAAATTCCACTTTTGTGGGCTAAAGCTAAACTGGAGGGTAAGCTTTACGGAGTAAGGAGTGAATCGCTTGCTACAGTTCTCCTTTAAGGCAAGTGAATGTGAAATGTGCAGTGACTGAGGTCCGAGGTGTGGCCTAGTGCTGGGTATTGCTATTGTTTACCAGGAGGGCTGGTGGGTGGTAAATAGCCTACAGTCTCCTGGGGTTAGCAGGTGCAGACCTGTGGGAAAAATAAGACAATAAGTGAATGTGTTACAGTTTATGCAAAATACAGTTATTATAAAAAGAGTGATGCTGATATTGTTAAATGCTGTTTTTCATTAGAAAAACTGTCTCTGTACATTATAGAGCAGTTTAATAAAATGTACCTTCATTTTCACTTTAAAACTGTGTCAGTCATGCTTTAGGTTGTCCGAGTCTTATTTCCTGCAGTCTCCAAAGTCAATCCAGTGCAGCCCCCTCTCTCTCTCTCTCTCTCTCACACACAGGTTCTACAGCTACTTGATTGGGGAGGTAATTCCAAAAGTTCCTGTGTGTACCCAATTCAATGGTTGTAGGAGGGAAAAGAGGCAAAGAACCTACTGGTGCTGCAACCCTGTTAATCTCTATAAAGGTGCTGCATCTGCCTAGAGTATAACTGCCGGCATCACTACTTCTCGTGGCGGAGGTATGACCCTGGTGTGTGTGTGTGTGTGTGTGTGTGAGATACTGCCCCCTCCCTTGGTTTTCTCACTCTGAGGTAGAAGAGCTTTAGGAAACTGGGTCTGCCCCTCCTCAACCTTCCCTTGCCTGCCTGCTTCTCTCTCCCTGAACAGTCCCCCAACCTTGCCTTCTACCTGTCCCAACCTCCGTTCCTCCCCCTATAGATTCCCCAACTCCCACGTGAGCTGCCTCACCTCCACCAACATGCAGTTGAAACTGCTGCACACTGGGCAACCACTGTCTCCCACAGTATACCCAGGAACACCACAGCCCCACACCCCCTACAACACATCACCCTGCTCCTGCCCTCTATGCAGGTTCCCTTCCCACAACATATTTCTTAAGCCAGCCCTTGACATGCCTTTGCACTAATACGGCAATGACTCATCACCGTTACCTGTCAGTCAGCCCCTCCACACACTCTGTGGTCCTGCCCTAGATAGGGAATACTGTAGACTCCACTAGTACCCACTTGCGTGTGGTTACCCTGGATAGGGTGCAGCTGCAACTCACTTAAACCCTGACTAAACTTAAAATAACAGAGTACTAAGTAAACCTACTCTAAAAGACTAAAGAAGTGCTAAAATGGCACTGTTTAACATTCTGTCTCAGAGGTTTTCTCCAAGCAGAATTCAGAGCTTGGCTGATGGACCACCAAGAGTGGTGACCAAAGTTCACTGCCAATGCCAAAAACAGTGACAAAAGAACTAGGGGAAAAACTGGAGAAAACCAGGAAGAAACCTCTTTCCTGCAAATCATCAGAAGGATGGCTGCTGGCACTCTTGGGCTTCACTCCATCTGGATCGTTTGTCAGGACAGTTGGAGAAGTGACAGTGTTTAGGGGATTGCTGACATAAGACCTGACTAGCAGGAGAAGGTTAGCATTTCAAGAATAAACAGCTCAATAAGCAAAATGTAAGAAAATAGAGGTACAGTAGTTTAACACAAATTGGTACGTAATAGGAAACAGAATAAAATGTGTGAAACTTAAGAAAAACACCTCTCATTTTTTTATTCAAATACATCAGCCCCATATTCAAAAGCTTATTGCAGCACTAGCAGCAATAGCATAGAAACATACACACTGTCAGCAAAAAAAGACCACTGGTGCATCCAGTCTGCCCCATTTTGTTACCCTGTCATACCCCATGACCTCTTGTCTAGATGGGGTTTTCACCTTTGTCCCCCCTCCCCCCATTTCCCACCATGCTGCTGCACCCCACTGTAACTATCAGACTCCTTGCTATCACCTCAGCAGGTTGGCTGTTCATAGCTCAACCACTCTCTCCATGGAGTAATATTTTCTCCCATTTCAGTAGGCAAGAATGAGCATATGCAGAGTGTGCACACAACCTCTTGAATGTCCCCTTCCCCTGCCAGCTTCCATTCTTGCCCCTTGTTACTGACCCACGATTTCTGCTGGATAGCTCCTTACAGTTTACCTTGTTTATTCCTTTCAGGAACGTGAAGGTATCTATCTTGCCGCCCCCTCCCTTCTGGCCCCCAGCAATTACATGTTCAGTGCCTTTAGCCATTCCTCATGCCCGTTAGCCCATAATCATCCTGGTTGCCCTTTGCTGCACTGTCTCTATTTGGTCTCTGTCTTTCTTCAGGTGGGGACTCCTGAACTGGATACAGTATTCCAGGTGGGGCCTCACCAGAGATCTACACAGAGGCATTACTACCTCTTTCCACCTACTACCCAAAACACTGCCAATACACCCTGTTATTATGGTTGCCTTGCTGTAGGCCTTCCTGCATTGGTTGTTTTTTTTTGAGGAACTTGCTTATGAAAACTCCTTGGTCCCTTTCCTCTTAAGTAGTGGCCAATCTTACCCCTCCAATCCGACACTCCGTCCCAGTATTCCTGCTCCCTATGTGCCTCACCTTGCACTTTTTAGTGTTGAATTGCAACTGCTAAACCTTGGACCATCTTCCTAACCTTTTCAGGTCCCTCTGTAACTCCATCACCCCCTCTTCACTGTCTACCCTGCCACAAAGCTTAGTGTCGTCCACAAAGAAACACATGTTGGTCTATATTCCTTTCCCTCTGTCGCTGATGAACATACTGAAAAGGACAGGTCCTAAGACTGACCCCTGTGGCACTCCTCTGAATTCTCTGTCCCTGATTTTACCCAGTTAACCATCTCCCTCTGCTGTGTCCCCCTTAGCCAACTTTCCACCCATTTTACCAGGTCCTTTGCAACTCTCAGGTTCTCTAACAACTTTAGCAGCCTTCTATGTGGCACTAAGTCAAACGCTTTGCTGAAGTTGAAGTACAGTATATCTACTGCTTGTTCCCAATCCACTATCCTTGTGACCTAGTCAACGAATGCTATCAGGTTGGTGAGACAAGACCTCCAAGCCACCACTCTGGACCAACGCCCATCCTTCAGCCATCTTCAATACCACAACCATTGGTGCTTCCAAGCGTAAGCTCAGGCAACCCCTTGCCATGGAAGACAACTGTGACTGCGTTGGCCATTCATGATGACCAAAACAACTTTCATACGTTTGGACCACTGTAAAGCAGCAGAACTTGGTGTTCCACCTAATCCTAGGGACACCTATCTTCACAGCACTTCATTGTTCCACCTCCCCATCTACCCCCTCCCATTCCCTCCCCACTGGGCAGCCCTTTCCCTCTCTGTCCACATCCTCATGCCCTCCCATCTGATACTGTCCGAGCCCCATTGTCTCCAACCTTCCTTAAATCTGTTCTTAACCCCTTATGCAGGCATACACTTCACTATGCACAGCTGTGCCTGTTCTCCACTCTGTTTCTCCCACCACAAATATGCATAACTCTACAATGCAGGTGTCTTCTCACCAAAAGTATGCCTAACTTTCCGATGCAGGCGCCTTCTCACCAATGCCGTAGCGATGTCTAAATGTTATACCTTAAGCAAAATGCTATCCCAACCTTGCAATTCACACCAATTTATTGTCTACCTAGCTTGTAATGTATTGTTTTGTACCAGTGCAATTTTGTACTTCCTTGTAATGTAATGCTATGTACCTGTTCAATTTTTTTCTTGTAACTGACGTGGAACCTACAAATGAGCATCCGCTCACAGGTGTTCTCCAAGATATCAATTACTAAAAAAATAAGTAAAATAAATGCCACAAGCCCATGATGTTTACTATCCTGGAGCCCACTGCTTTCCAGGAAGGTCACCAGGGCCTCTTTGATTAGTGTCTGCATCAGTTTACTCATGATGGAGGTAACACAACACTGATGAATCTGTAATCTCCAGAGTCCTCCTAATCTCCCGCCCTTGTGGGGTGGTGCCAGATCTACTATCCTCCAATCTCTCTGAACCATCCTTGAGTGCTGCGAGCTATTGAATAGCCTTGCCCAGGACTCAGACAATTCTGAAGCCAGTTCCCTGAATCTCACAACCCTCTTGCATACAGGGTGCAGTGGTATACCGAGAAAACTTTGAAAACCTAAACAGGCTGCCGAGACAGAATTATTTAGTACTCCCACAACCG